>JAKUBZ010000002.1:0-600000 GCA_030567055.1 Petasospora taoyuanica
ACAGCGAATCTACCGAGTGGTGGGTAGTCAGTGAAGGCCTCAACACACAATGGCTTGGTTGGGATCATCTTGACGATGGCAGCGTCACCGGACTTGACGAACTTAGGGTTCTCCTCAAGCTTCTTACCGGAACGTCTGTCAATCTTCTCCAACAAGGTGTCGAACTTACAAGCAATGTGGGCGGTGTGACAGTCCAAAACTGGAGAGTAACCAGCAGAGATCTGACCTGGGTGGTTCAAGACAATGACCTGGGCGTTGAAGGACTCAGCACCCTTTGGTGGGTCGTTCTTGGAGTCACCGGCAACGTTACCTCTTCTGATCTCCTTAACGGAGACGTTCTTGACGTTGAAACCAACGTTGTCACCTGGAAGACCCTCAGTGAGCTGCTCGTGGTGCATCTCGACGGACTTGACTTCGGTGGTGACACCGGATGGGGCAAAGACAACAACCATACCTGGCTTGATGACACCGGTCTCGACTCTACCGACTGGAACAGTTCCAATACCACCAATCTTGTAAACATCCTGGAGTGGCAATCTCAATGGCTTGTCAGTTGGTCTTGAAGGTGGCTCAATGGCGTCAATGGCATCGAGCAAGGTCTTACCCTTGACAACACCAGCCTTGGTCTCCTTCTCCCAACCCTTGTACCATGGGCAGTTAGCAGATGGCTCAATCATGTTGTCACCGTTCCAACCAGAGATTGGGACGAATGGAACATTCTTTGGGTTGTAACCAACCTTCTTGATGAAGTTGGAGGTTTCCTTGACAATCTCCTCGAATCTCTTCTCGTCCCACTTGACGGAGTCCATCTTGTTGATAGCAACAATCAACTGTCTGACACCGAGGGTGAAAGCGAGCAAAGCGTGCTCTCTGGTCTGACCATCCTTGGAGATACCAGCCTCGAACTCACCAACACCACCGGCGATGATAAGAATGGCACAGTCAGCCTGGGAGGTACCAGTGATCATGTTCTTAATGAAATCTCTGTGACCTGGAGCGTCGATAACGGTGACGTGGTACTTTGGAGTCTCGAACTTCCACAAAGCAATGTCGATGGTGATACCTCTCTCACGCTCAGCTTTAAGCTTGTCAAGAACCCAAGCGTACTTGAAGGAACCCTTACCAAGCTCGGCAGCCTCCTTCTCGAACTTCTCGATAGTTCTCTTGTCAATACCACCACACTTGAAGATCAAGTGACCGGTGGTGGTAGACTTACCAGAGTCGACGTGACCGACGACAACGACGTTAACGTGAGACTTTTCCTTACCCTGTCGAGTTTGTTAGTGGTGTGTTCAATTTTTTTTTTCAATTCAGCCCTCGTGCGCAAGAGAAAAATTTCCCCTTACCGCGCCATGAAAATTTTCAGCAACATGTGCGGTGGGGCCCCAGTAAAAAAAATTGGGTAAGAACAGAGAACTAAAAAGGCTGGCAAAAAGAGTGTTAAAAAAACCACTCAAAGCTCAGCAATTGTTGTTTATGTTTAATGTCCTGCCCAATTTTCACCATGGTGGGAATGACGGTGTGGCCCTGCCTGCTCACACTGGAAAGGAAAATTTCTCATGGCAGATCCGCCCTTCATCCTGCCCCCTGTTGAAGAAAAAAGTTCTAAAAGAAGAACAACAACCAATGGGGGGAGCGGCTAAAAGGCACAGCCAACGAGGTCCGAGAGAGGGAGAAAAAAGCCAACATACCATTTTTGATATATTTAGTTTCTCAGAAGGAATGCAAAGATTACCGGTGTGAGTGACAAGGAAAAGGGAAAAAAAAAGAAGGCGATGGGGAAGGAGGAAAAGTGGCGATCAGAGCTGCTCTTTATATCTCTGATTTCGCGCTGCCCCCCCATCGCAGCGGCGGCAGTAAGAAAAAAAACAAAAAAAAAAAATTCTTCTGCCCTGCAGGTTAAATTGTTCTCTGAAAAATAGATCCCCATGCGGAGAGTTACGCAGGCAGACGCGCCCCCTCTGCCTGGAGCGGGGCCAGCGCTAGGCAGTGCGTGCTGCCTACGGTGTGCTAAGAGTTACGCAGCCCAAGTATTTCCCCCCATCTCTACGCAGATGGCATTATTATAAAAAAAGAAAAAAAAGAAATGTGACAGGCTGATTGATGGTCTCTAGAAGATTTGCATTTATTTATACACGTCATTTGATAGAGAACCAGTGCTTATCGATGATTCATAGCTTCTTCATCTGCAGCAACTGTAGTATCCGCACACAAACATACTGTCTCGTGTAGTGCTCTGTTACTCAAGCGACACAATGAGCCAATTGACAATTAGGTTTTTTTCATATGTATGGCATTAAGTGCATAAATTAGAAGCAGTTCTGTTACTGTGGAGATTTATATAGATGAAAATATGTGCATATATATCAATCGATTCAAGTTATAATAATTCACATGGAGCCGGGCCAGCCCGGAATCAACAACAATATGTGGCGTATTTTCTTAACTCCTCTGGGATGGCGTCCCAATGGCCATTGGCCATCAACCAGTGTTTGTTGAACATCTTGGACTCGTACTTCTCGGCACCATCGGCAATTGTAGTCACTACATTTGAGCCCTCTGGCAATGTCATGGCCAATTTCGCAGCAGCACAGATGTTCAAACCACCACTGGCACCGATCCAACAGTCTTGCTCTTCAATGAGTTGTAAGCATGTAATGATTGCGTCTGTGTCTTCAATGGTGATGGCATCATCTGCGATCTTCAAGGCATCGTGCATATTACCGGTCAAGTTGTGCTTCCCAATACCTTCAACAAACGACGAACCTTCTGATTTCCAGCCATCTTGACCACCGGTCTTGACAAAATGGCACAATCCAGAGCCCTTCTTATCAGCAAACCAACACTTAACTTTACCATCAGTCATGTCCTTGAAATAAGATGCAATACCCATGAATGTACCACCAGTACCTGCGGCAGCAGTGAATCCATCAACTTTACCATTCAACTGCTTCCAAATCTCCGGTGCTGTGCCCTTGTAGTGAGCCATTCTATTCGAACAGTTGTTCATCTGATTGATACACACAGCATTCTCTGTCTCCTCTGCAAAGATCTTTGCAGCATTTGTGAAGCAATCTGGGGATGTGGGTGATGCTGCTGCTGGACATTTGACCAACTCACAACCCAAACTCTCCATGAGCTCAATCTTCTCTGCACCCAAAGTATCCGGTACGAATAACTTGACTTTGAAAGGTGGGTTGTATGCCTTAGCCAAGAGTGCAATGGCGACACCGGTGTTACCAGCAGTAGATTCTACCAACGTGCCACCTGGCTGGATCTTACCGGTGGAGATTACATCCTCAAGCAATTGGATCACCGGACGGTCTTTAATGGACTTGCCAGGGTTGAAGTACTCTGCCTTGAAGTAGACATTTCTGCCGAGCTTCTTCGAGAGAGACTCGAATTTGATCAAGGGTGTGTTGCCGACCTTGCGGACAAACTCTTCGTGTGTGAACTGAGGGAACGTGACAGTCATTCCTTTCTTTTTTATCGTGCTTTTATATAGTAAAGACAGAGATCTCAAAGCGCTTCAAAAGCACGGACAATGTGGGAAAGTGCCAGCTTATATACACAGAGAAAGTGGGGAGCCTCTGCCTTCTAAGCACACAGCAAAAGTCACATCGCTTGCACCAGAGTCCGCCAGACGGCGCACAGGGAGCCCCCCAACCTTATCGGTTGCGTGGTCTCTGTGACTCTGATGAGGTGGGCCAAAAAAAAAAACCCCCTGGGAATAAGTTGGTGGGTTCTGGTCGCAGACAGACGTACTCACCGGGAGGAGGAAGCTCTCATTCGGAGCACTCTGCTGATACAAACACCCTGGGATATCTTCACCCAACTTCCGATGAAAAAGCCACCATAACGCACTCTGCTGTGCTTATCTCGCCCTTCCGCTGTTAGTTTCTTTTTGTTCGCCCCGAGTCCGCGCCCTTCTGCTGAGTCTGTTGTTCAGTAGCAGTCACAATGTTTGTGTGTGGTTTGTATCCCCCTTGAACTGCGGTGCCCAGGACGTCCCTGGATCAAAAGTAAACACAGATGCAGGCACCACAATAGTATTGACACATCGGGGGTCCTTTTATACACCCGCCACAGCTGTTTAGTTACTCGTAGGGCAATGGCTACACATAGAGCCACAATTGCGTGCTGCTTGTGTGATCTGGTTGGGGGCGCAGGAGCACGTACAGCTCTTTTTTTTTTTTTCTAGTGGCTTCGCGCTTGAGCTTTAGAGCATATATGACGTACCCTTGCCGTACTGAGGCAGAAGTTTCATGCGGAAAAATTCAAAGTGGTGTTCAGGTTTAACTCATAGACTTGAGCCAGATTACGTATATGTGTATTGGAATTATATCATATTGCCTATTCTACCCATCACATACAAGACACTATAACTCAATCAACCCAATCAAACAACCATCTACTGAGCATGCGTAGCATACTTCCTCATATCCACTGGAATATTCTCCCAGTGTCCGTTCTCCTTCAACCACTGCTCACTAAACATCTTAGAAGCGTAGTTCTCTGCAAAGTCAGCAGCTGTCGTTACAACGTTAGAACCAGCTGGTAATGTCTTTGCCAATTCTCTAGCAGAGCATATGTTGAGTGCTGCGCTCGGGCCGATCCATACTCCCTGTTCATGATAGAGTCTGTAACTGGTCAATATGGCGTCCGTATCCGTTATGGTAATGGCACCATCAACCAATTCCAGCGTATCTTGCATCTGACCCGTAAGACTCTTCTTTCCGATACCTTCAACAAAGGACGTTCCTTCAGATTCCCAATGGGCTCCTTGGGAATGCACATAGGAGCATAAACCAGACCCATGCCTATCAGCAGCCCAGCAGATGGTATGTCCATTAGATTTCTCCTTCAAGTAAGAAGATACACCTGTGAGCGTACCACCTGTGCCAGCAGAGGCAGTGAAACCGTCAACTTGACCATTGAGCTGTTCCCATATCTCAGGCCCCGTGGTTTCGTAGTGTGCTTTCCTATTGGCAGTATTCCCCATCTGATTGACGAACACTGTGTTTTGGTGATCTTTGGCGTATTGCATCGCCTGATTGTTGAAGAACAGCGGGTCTTCTGATGTGACATCAGATGGACACTTGACAACTGTGCAACCAACAGACTCCAGCAACGATATCTTGTCCTGAATCAACACATCAGGGACAAACAGCCTTACTTTGAATGGCGGATCATATGACCTTGCTAATAAAGCCAGGGCCAACCCAGTGTTCCCTGCCGTGGCCTCTGCCAGTGTCCCACCAGGCTGCAATTCGCCCGAAGACAGTGCAGTATCCAGCAGGTAACACGCTGGCCTGTCCTTGATGGATCTCCCCGGGTTCTCATATTCGGCTTTGAAGAAGACATTTCTGCCGATCTCTTCACTCAGAGACTCGAATTTGATGAGCGAGGTGTTGCCGACCCTGCTGTGGAACTCTTCTTTGGTATAATGCGGGTAATTGAGCATCCCTTTTGGGTAATTATTATCACCGTCTCATCTCTTGAGTCTCAAGTCTCGAGTCTCCAATCAGTCAAAGGTTAAGATCAGAAAACTCCGCTCCGCTCATGCAAACCCCGTTCGCGCCGCCACACAATCTCGGCTTTGCAGAATTGACAAGGAATAAGTTTACAAAGCAATCGATATCTCTGCCTTTTTTTTTCAAAGAACGCCAATTGACCATTCAGGATGTCCAACAAACTCGTATCTCCAACACTTAAATACACCGTGGGAAGCCACAAGCTCATTACGATCGCCGCGGGGTGTTTCTGGGGTGTTGAGCAGATCTACAGAAAACACTTCCTCGGGAAGGGCCTTATTGATACGAAAGTGGGATTCGCCAATGGCTTGAAACAGTTTGACAATGTTTCTTACAAAAGAGTATGCCAGGGTGACACCGAGTATGCAGAAGTGCTGCAGATCTCGTACGACCCAAAACTACTCTCTTTAAGCGAACTGCTTGGGTTCTTCTACAGGATCCACGACCCTACTACACAGAACAGACAGGGCGCCGACACGGGAACACAGTACCGCTCAGCCATCTTCACACACTCACCTGAAGACTTGGAAGTCGCTAAGCAAGTGACGGAGGAGTTCCAGCCCAAGTGGGGGAACAAGATCGTCACCAAGATCGAGCCTATCGAGAGCTTTGTCGACGCAGAGGACTACCACCAGGAGTACTTGGACAAGAATCCGGATGGCTACCACTGCGAGAATCACTACATCAGAGACTTGTAACCTGTGTATTCCCCACATAATCGAACACCAATCCAGGGCCATTGTAGACTCAGCTGGACCTTACATATATGACGGCTTGGAGATGGAAATGAAGACTTCTTGGTACGTGGTGATGAGCTCAGAGTGTAGTTTATGGTATCAGCTTAGGGGTTTGGAAGTGGAGACTGGATTTCCCATTCGGTAAGTACGCAGCTGGTAGATTAATCAACTTGGTATGGGCTTTGCTCTTTGTCCATCACACCAGGCTCACGTCCGACTTCGATCTCATAAAAGTCTGAAAGTCATAGCTCTGGCTGTTCTGGTAGTCAAAGTATTCACTCACCTCGCCACTCGTGATACTGCTTGCCATACTCGGTTGTGTTTTATGCTTGTCTTTGTTTCTCAATAATGTCTCTCTTCTCTTGACTTGAATCAACTGATCCTGTAGTTTTTGGATATTTGCTAGTTTCGATTCATCCTGAGATGCCTGTGACATCAACTGTTTTTTCTTGTTTAACAAGATTGTGCGTTGCCTCTTGAGATCCTCCATCACTTCACGTGTACTCTGCATTGTATCGTCACACATCTCTATGACAGACTTGCGTTTAGAGCCATAACGACGTACTCTACTTGGGTCCAATGACTTCTGTATCAATGGCACATGTGCTGCCACTGGCACGACTCTCATCTGCACTTCGGAAGCCACTGTCTCAAAGGAGAAAGTGGAAATTTCACGAGAAGTCATAGCCATGTCAGTTATGGATCTTCTATGTCTCACTCTCAACTTTTGTGCTTGGGTCGTCTCCAGCTCATCCTCAGAGTCCAGTATAATAGTCTCTTGGAACTCTCCATTGTCCAACTCCTTCAGCTCACTTCTATACATAGAATTTTGCCTCTGTGGTACGGCGTCGAACTTGTTATAATCATTCTTGAGTCCCATCCATTGGAATTCCTCTGTCAGATCAACAATTTCTCTTGGAGTAGAGCAAGCACTGTCCATGGTAATAGCGGAGGAAGTAGTAGAGAATGGTTCACTTATGGCTTCCGATTCATAACTCGAATGGCTCACCAGTGGAGAACCAATAACATGCTTGTGTAATTTGAGTTGCATCGAAGTAAAGCGTATATGATCAGCTTCAACATTGTCTTTCTGAGAAACAGCCTCTGGGTGATGTAAATGCATACCCAACGGTTGTTCATCACCCATTAAGTACTCCACAGAGACATCTTGGATTGAAGATACATCGTGTGCTTCGTCATAGATATGCGATTGTGCAGCAATGGAATCATCCATAACTTGAATATCCTTCTCTGATAATTGCAATGTACCACCCGATGAAGTCATAATGGCATCACGAAGGTCGAATAGCTGTGTAGTGTCATCATTAGGGGTTTCTTGGATTGAAGGTTGTATCGACTCTTGGATAGAATCCTGGATAGAATCCTGGATCGATGTCATAGAATCTTCATGTGGCAGGCTCAGCTGTGGTTTATCAAACACCTGTGGCTTCTCGGGAAGTTCTTGCATATGTTTGTGTTGTAACTCCATAGACTTGGAATGGCTGTGACGAACAGGCAAACGTTGTAGTTGTATCTTACTCTGGTGTGTCGTCTGTCTCTCCAAGATATCTGCTTCTTCCACCTCACTGAAATCAATAATTTGTGACTTGGATCGTCTGTGCTGATGGAACTGAATTGGCCTTGCAGGAGAAGTGGAGACAGGCAATGAACTTCTTTCACCAGCTGCGCCAAAGCGACCCAAGGAGGTACGTTGCTCGTTGTGTACGAGAATCTTCTGTAGTGCTCCTTCGGAGTTGTAGATCTGTAACCCTTGGATTGTAGGCTCCTGTGACACCGCCTTGATATCTGTCCTTTGAGAAGGCTTCGGTAGTGGTGGAAGGTCCTTCTTCTGCCTCGACGTAGATACAGTGGAATTGTTGTCATGTCTCGGTGGGAATGAAAACCGTCTGTTCAACTGATTATTTAGTTTCCTTGCCTGAGGACTTGGATTCTCAATTTCATCTTCGTTATCCAATGCAAAGGACCGTCTCTGTGGTTGTGGGTGGTGCAATGGCACTGATAAATCAGGAATAACAATATTATGGCTCTTTGATGGCTTCTTACCCATGGGACTGTGGTTTCTCTCTGAGTCTTTGAGTTTCCTCTTGAAGTAATCTCCCGTCAGGAATGCCTTTTCCAGTGGCTCATAATCCACACCGTTGAATACCAGAGAGGAAGGTCTGTTCTTAGCCTTGTTCTTCGGTGATAGCGAGGGCGGTAATTGTGCCTCCACTGGGATTGGAATGGGAAGTTTGTTCAGCTCAGAGTTGGGCCTGATAAAGAGCTTCGAACGGTCTGGTGATGTTGATAC
Source organism: Petasospora taoyuanica (assembly GCA_030567055.1). NCBI lineage: Eukaryota > Fungi > Ascomycota > Saccharomycetes > Phaffomycetales > Wickerhamomycetaceae > Petasospora > Petasospora taoyuanica. The sequence goes on from JAKUBZ010000002.1 coordinate 8,583, forward strand.
CAGCGTTCTCATTGAGTTCCCAACAGAACATCGATCCGTCCTCTGGCCCGAGCGGCCTCTCGGAGGCTCCATTATTGTCTTATTGGTGATGTGGACCACTTGCTTACGCTCAAAACTGTTGTCCTCCATGTCTTCCCAGTCGTCCTCGCTGAGGAAAGAGTCATCATCTACTTCTTCGTCTTCTTCTTCTTCCTCTTTTCCTCCGTTTGAGCACTCACTGCTAACGTCAGGGTCGCCAGCAGGCAGCGAGAACCTCACCTGAGACGTAGAGCCCGCCAACTGTCTCTTGGACGGTGAGCCTTGTTTCACCATCGACGACTGCAACACCTGCCCGTCAGCCGCCACGTAAACGTTGCTCTCGGACCGCAGCATGTGTGCGCTGGCAATGGACGTCGGCCGCCGCTTGTGCACCTTGTAGCTCATCCTTGCTTTGTCTTGTTGTCACTGTTGATGTTGTTCTTATTCTTCTTCTTCAGAGTCGGAACGGCTTGTCTTGAAATCCTTTTGTCCCACGCAAGCGCTAGCGCAGTGTTTTCCTGGCGTCCCAAAGCGGAAAGTTTGGCTTGGGCTGCTTCGATATACCTGTGTCCCTGCTTTTTGACTGGGCTCTCGCTTAAAAAATATCCAGCAGAGTCCGTCCCACACGACACACACCGCCTTTGTTGGATGCTTTGTTTATGGCCGTGCCTGAATTTGACTGAGGCCTCTTTCAGGTTTCACTTTAAACCCACAGGATACCACCCCCCGAAAAAAAAGGTCACAGACTCACTGCTCTTTATAAGGGCAAATCCACAGGATCTCCAAACCGTCCACAGGGGATTATCCAGGCGTATTTCGAGTGTGGGATCAGCGCTTTCTTGTCTGCTGAGCTACTTTCTCTGGAATCGGCTTTGTTTACATTTTGCCGCTTTGGGCCACACACGTGATCTAAAAGAGAAGATTCGTTGTCGGGGGCAACACAGGGTGCATACATACATACATACATACATACAAACATAACAAAGCCTCCAGTTTGAAGTCAGGACTCGGGGATCACCGCTATCGGTCTAACTATAGATGGTCTTTTTTCTTTTTTTTCTCTTGCATTTACAATATCTATAATACTTGGCTTTGGTATATTTTATTGCCCGCAGCTGTGGAGGAGTATCCAAATAAAGACATAAATTACACTTACAAAACAACGTTCTTGGCCAGCTTGTTCTTGTACTGCGTGATGGAGCTGTCCCATCTGGTACACGTCTTGTTCTCCACGACGTAGATGTCCTTAGCGATCTTGTCCAGCAGACGGAAGTCGTGCGACACCACCACGACACCACCGTTGAAGGCGTTGATGGCCTCAGCCAAGGAATCGATAGTAGGAATATCCAAACCGTTAGTAGGCTCGTCCAACAACAAGATGTTTGGAGACTCGAGCGCCAACAATGCAAACACAACTCTGGATCTCTGACCTTCGGACAAAGTGGCCATCTGTGCGGTCTGGCCCTCACCGGTTAAGCCGTAACGACCCAACTGGCCTCTCCAGTACTGCAAATCCTGCGAGATGTGCGAGAACTTGTCACGCACAAACTCCAATGGGGTCTTGGTGAGGTCCAACTGGTCGGCAGAGTGCTGCGAGTAGACACCAACCTTGATATGGGTGTGACGCGAGACACGACCGCTCTGGGCCTGCAACTGGCCTGTCATCACCTTAAGCAAAGTGGACTTACCCACACCGTTAGGACCAACGAGGGCAATACGGGAATCCATGTCCACACCAAAGTTGAGGTGCTCGTACAGGTTGTGCTCTGGGTTACCGTCGTAGGAGAAGGAAATGTCGTCAAAGGACAACACTGGAGGTGGCAACTTCTCGACATCTGGGAACTTAAACGTGAAGACTCTGTCAGCAACCACCTTCTCAATCAAACCGTCAGCTTCCATCTTGTCCAGGATTTTCTGTCTGGACTTGGCCTGACGCACCAAGTTGGCATAAGTACCAGCAGATGCAATGAACTTCTTGATATGGGCAATCTCATCTTGCTGCTTCTGGTAAGACTTCATCTGGTTGGTCTCTTGCTCGGCTCTGGTCTTCTCATAAGAATCGTAGTTACCACCGTAGGCCAACAGCTTCTGCATTCTCATGTCAATCATGTTAGAGCACACACCGTTGAGGAAATCCTGGGAATGAGAGACAAGCACCAAGATACGGTCAAATCTCTTAAGATACTCTTCCAACCACACACATGCTTCCAAGTCCAAATGCGCAGTTGGGTCATCGAGCAGCAACAACGTTGGCTTGACGAACAATGCCTTGGCCAATGCGACACGCATCTTCCAACCACCAGACATATCCTTGGTCTTCTTGTTAATGGTGGTCTTGTTGAAACCCAAACCGGTCAAGATGATAGCGGCACGCGACTCAAACGTGGCAGGGTCCATACCGTCGATCTTCTCGTACAAAGGATCGAGCTTGAGGGACTCTGGACCATCCTCAACGATAATCTGCTCAACCAAGTCCTCCAATCTCTTCAACTCGTGCTCAGCCTCACGGACAACGTACTCCAAAGCAGAGAACTCAGATGGCTCAGCTGGCTCGTTGAGCAAGTAGATGTCGATGTTCTCTGGGATTGGGTATTCTCTGGAAGCAATGGCCTTGAGCAAAGTGGACTTACCACAACCGTTCTCACCGAGCAAACCATAACGACGGCCGTAGTTGAGTTCCAATTCAGAGTCCTGGATCAGAACCTTACCGTGGAAAAGCAAAGACACAGAAGACAACTTGATATCTCTCGAGGTCTCCAGGGAGTCCAACACACCGGTGGTGACACGGTCAGAAATACCATCTTTATCCTGTTGCAATTTCAACTGTTCAATCTCCTTAGCAGTAGCATCGGCCTCGTCAACTGGGGCGTTCTTGTCCTTCTTTGTCTTCTTGCCAGCGGCAGCCTTCTTGGCCTCTCTCTTAGCCTTGGATGCAGAAACAGCCATCTTCAATTTTTCTATATGGTTGTTGGAACTGTTTAGAAAAGAGATAACAACGCACTTACCAACTATAACTGTCTTTATAAAAAAAAAAAAGAATAATCGATGAGCTTTGGAAAATTTTAATGGTGTGGCGCGTACCATAGAGTTTCGCGGCATTACGTAATTCATACAGTACTTACTTACTACCTGATTTGGCAGTCGGCTTTGGAGGGACTCTACTATGCAATTTATTCATCTGCTTTCATTTTAATTCCTATACAATGATCATATAAGAGAGTCGAGGAAATCTTCATCCGGTTTCAAGTACTTCGGCGTATCGTTATGGTTGGTGGGCTTCTCTGTTGTCCTTATAACATCATCTTTTGGTGTAGAATGCATAACTTCCTCATACTTGACGGTTTTCCTATTGTTACTCAACAGCTCATCCAACAGTTCATTATCCGTTTTCTTCCTCTGTGGTAAGTCAATGCCCTTGTTTAAATACAGTTTCTTGAAATCGATCTTCTTCACCACATCATCATCATCATCGTCGTGGCCGTGGATGGTGATTTCCTCTTCGTATCTCCAATGGTTTGAAGGTCCTTCTTCCTCTTCTTCTCCATCTTCTTTATCTTCCTGACCTTCAACAGAAATCGTCTCTCCATTTGCACCATCTGTCTTTTCTTTAATGTCTCCATCTTTCTCTCCATCTTTGTCTGTCTTCACCACTTTAGCATAGTTCTTCTTGTGGTGCCTCTTCAACTTGGTCTTGTCCTGGAACTTCCTGCGGTTCTCCTGCTTGAGATCGAACGACATAACGGAGCAGAGTCTTTATTTGTATCTCTACAGCGTTTGAAATAGATTGAAGTCCGACTTTTCCCCAATTTGTGGTACCTAAGTACGCAGTACATTTTCCTGGACGGGGCAACACCATATAGGAAGGACACTGGCGTCAAATATATATATGAGAAGCTGATGATTCTATACAATACAATACAATACATAACAAAAACTTAGAGATCAGGGCGATTCTGCTTCAGTATATGATCTCTCTGATATAGGAGACAACTCCACATCCCTTTGTGTATAAAACCCGGGATTCGGGCTTGTGAATGAGCTGTTTGGTGTCTGGTAGCTAAACTCCCTTGGCTCTCTTAAAGAATTAGCCCTGGATCTATCGAACAACGTAACGGTCTTATCGCTCGTCTCAAACTTGGTGTTCTGTGGTATGTCCTCTCTAACTCCTTGTCTCTTTATCGAACTGTTCAATGGCTTTCTCCGAGGTTGTATTGGTGACACTTCATACTCATCTGTTATACCGTTGATCTCATCCAATATTAGAGAATCATAAGACTCATTCTCTCTCTGTTCATCCTCTGATAACCAGCTATACCGTCTCTCACTAAACTCGTGTTCGTATGACATGGGCAATTGGTGATACTTTATTGATCTCTTCGGTATGAGTCCATCCTCTTCAATAGATAACGATGATCTTTTCGGTACCTCGTCTTCCTCATCGGAAAAGTACTTCTTATTAAACAATTCCTCATCATCGTTAAACCCATCGTCCTCAAAGTAATTCATCTCATCGTCAAAGTCATCTTCCGCATAGTCATTCACATAAAACCCTTGTTCTCTTACTGTGTCTTGTTGTTGTTCAGTATCCTCCTGTGGGTCCTTGTAGTATCTGATGGAGGTGTTTCTCCCTGCTATCTCATCTTGCTCAAAGGAAAAGTCACTTTCTGAATCTTCAACTCTACTGTCTTTGGTCCCATCTTCACCAATGGCAGGTCCCAAGCCATTAACACCCTTTTCAGCAGGATTCTCGAGCATATCAAACATTAAAGGATCCAACGTTGGAATCCGTATCTCCTCTCTAGACCCCACAGATCGTAGCGATCCCAACGATCTCGGAGAATCTGCAGTCACCACTTGTGCCCTTCGATGTATGTTCTTCTTCATACTACCTCTCTTGGGCGATATCTCACTTGGGATCTCTAATATCGTATTCTGCGGCAACTTGATAGTGTCATCCACCCCAGATGAAGACGATGATGACCGTGAGATGTGAAACACCTTGGACTGATTAGATCCGACTCCCCATTCATGCGTCCTTGTTCCCCTTATAGTCGGTGGTGGTGATGTGCTTCTCACAGGCGACAGTTGGCTAATTATACTTTGAGATATGTTTGAACCGGATGACTTATTCCGTTGGAACAGCCTATGCAGTTTAGAGCCACTCGACTTGCTGTATGGTGAAGTTCTGTGGATTGGTGATGATCCCTGTACAGGTGACGTCTGGAACGGAGAACTCATAGACTCTGCCGATGTTCGTTGAGAACTCGGGTGTTCCACTTCATTATCCCCACTAGACCCTCGTCTGTGCTTCATGAAAGACCTCATTTGGTCTATATATATATATTTATATATATATACGTTGCCAAAAGGTTATAAGGTCTATCTGCCATAAGCTTATGTATGTTGATTGGGCTCTGCAGGGCCAGCCTCATAAAAATGTCCGGGTGTGCCATAAGGGGAAATAACATGAGGCTTTCCCATGATCAATGTCCATAATTTGCAGCCTTTATTACATACACACACCACCAAGAATCACCTCAAATGGCACAGAATAAGACGTTCAAACCTCCCAAGCGAGACAAGAGAGTCTCCACAAAGAGCATTTTCGTGGGTGGAGTGGAAGTTACCGTGGTATATCGCAGTGATCAGTGTAATCCGTTCAAGTTGGTGAACAATGAACCAAAAGAAGTCAAGCTGGTTTATTTCATCCATGGTCGCACAAGATCTTTGGAGGACTCGGTGGCGATGGGTAGGAGTGTCTTAGAGGAGTTCTACTCTGCTGTAGAACAGCAAACACACATCTTGGTTATCTGCTGGGATCAACGCAATCACGGTAACAGAACCATCAGTGCAGTGCGTAACGAAGGATGGGAGAAGGGAAATGAGTTCCATGCAGAGGACATGCTTTCCATCATAGACTCTGGTGTGATGGAGTTGAAATCCATTGCTGATTATCTTCCCGTGTATCTCCCAGCTTATAAGTCATTTACAAAAGTACACAGAGCGATTGTTGGTGTTTCGATGGGTGGACATATTGTCATCCGTTCAGTGGTTAGATTCCCCGGTTATTTCCACTTGGCAGTGCCCATCATCGGTTGCTTTGACCTTACGACTCTGATGTTGAAGAGAATGGATCCTCCAGTACAGGGGACTACTTTGTATATCCACTCCTATGGTATTATAAGCTCGAAATTGGGTGATAATATGGATCGATTCCCTGAGGAGTTATTCAACATTACTGCTGAGGAAGATAGCAAAGTCGCACGGTTGTATGACACCAGGCGTACAAAGACAGTGGCGATGTTTGGTTCCTTGGACAGTTTAGTGCCATATGAGTACTCGTTGCCATTTTTGGAGGGTATTGGTGTTGATATTGATCAAGAGCCAGAGCATTTGGATAAAGAGAGAAAATTCCAGGCAGTGGTGTACGAGTGTGGTCATACTGTGGTAGGGGAGATGTTGAGGCACGTGGCAGAGGCCCTGGAATATTGCTAAGCTCATTGTTTATACTAAAGACAGTGCAGTGCAGTCGAGTATTTTGCAAGCATTATACACTTTCAATATATATATACTTTTCTTGCTTCATGGTGGTCTAAAATGACAACTTTTCCATCTCTCTCAACACCTTAGCACCATCGATTCTTCCCTCCACTATAACTTTTGGCCTACTCTTCTCCAATCCTTCTAAAAGCATACACGCCTTACATACCTCATTACTGGATAGATATCCACATTTGACACATCGGTTCCCATCTTTGAATCGTTCAAGAGTCACTGATCCATCGGATTTTACCTCTATTTCCCCCGCCGTTGGCTTTTTTCTAAACTGTTTGGGTTTCTTCTTCTTCAACACAAAGTTCTCCCCAGAATGGATAATGTCAATGATACAACTTGGCCGTATGGATTCTAATGACTTCATCAGTTCACGTGCAGTGCCTCTGAACGCTTCCGGTGCATATGAACACTCAGTGGAGAAGTAATCAAGTTTCTTGTAGTGAGCATATAGCACAATTTCCTTTTGATAAGAAAATTTGAAGGGTTTGGATCTCTTGATTGGTGAACCAGCACTTGACGTCAAAATGGCAGTAGACTTCTCCAGTCTCGCTACATCTCCTCTCAACAAGTTCATCAATACCGTTTCTGCCATATCATCTGCATTATGCCCTGTAACGACATGTGTTATTCCCAATTTGGCAGCACCTCTGTCGAGTGCTTGTCTTCTGAATACTCCACAATACGTACAGCTGTTTCTGATCCCAGCGCACTCCACAATCTCATCCATCGTCCAGTTGTAAAGATCTCGGTAGGAGAAGATCTCTAGTGGCAGTTCGTACTGTTGTTGATTTCTCTTCACCGTCGCTAAAGAGTCATCTCTGTACCCGATGATCCCCTCATCGATACTCAGTAGTACCAGGTCTAGACCATACTGGTACCTCTCGTTCAGTAGTTTGAGTATGTATGCCAATACAGTAGAGTCCTTACCACCCGATGCACCAATAGCGACTCTTTCCCCTGGATAGAACAGGTTATTAGACACAATGGTATTATGTATCTCCGTCTCAAACACCTCGTAGAAGCACAGCTTGCAGATCTTCTGGAGGTTCTTAGGTCTCTTGATCATGGCCTTGCGGCAGTGACACAGCTCACAGAGCTGCGAAAGCTTTGGTGGCATCTGTTTTTTATGTATATTAGTGCCTTCCATATATATATATGTTTGTAGAAGTTAAAGAAGAGATGCATGTACGTAAAAGAGCTCATTGCTCTCTCCACATATATGGTCGGAACTATGATATATACTACCGAATTATGGCGCTACACAAAGAAAAAGATCCCGTTTAGATCTTGTTGTATAAGATACTCCTACCTAAATATCCATAAATATCACAAATAAAACGCCTTATTACCCACTAATTACACGCTATGTATTAAGCCATTCCCATATATACACATGACCTCATACAACGGCCAGTATGAAATCTACGCTACACCCAAAATTTTTCAGCGCGAGGAGGAAAGTATCCCCCGAAGGGAAAAAAAAAAAACGGGCGAAAAAGGTCAATTTTTGTATGGGATCAGGTACTTTGAGTAGAAAGATAAAGGAGAAAGTACGGTATTTCAACATGGCTTCCCGTTTCTTCCAAGGCGGTGCATCTGACTCGGAGTACTCCTCGTCTGAGGAGGAATTGCTTTCGTCTTCTGACGAGGAATTGGTGTCTTCTTCGGATGAAGAGTTGGAACAACAAAATGATGATGATGAAGCGGAAGACTCTGATGATTCGTTCTTTGGCAAGGACGACGAGTCTGAACAAGAGTCTGACGATGACATGCCTGCAGGCGCCAGAGGACCTTCGTATTTCCTCAAACGACCAGGCGGTGGCTCATACGACGACTCCTCGGAAGACGAGTCTGATGATGATAACAAGAAGGTGGTCAAGTCCTCCAAGGACAAGTTGTTTGATGAAATCAAAGCTTCTGTGGCCACCATAGACACTGCAAAGAGCTCGAACGACTGGGTCGTTGTGCTGTCCGAGTTTGACAAGCTCGGACGTCTGTTGACACGTGCACAGCAGCAGAACTTTGGCACGCCGAACGTTTACATCAGAGCGTTGGTCTCCTTGGATGATACCATCTCTACTTCAAGCGAGGAGAAGGACTCGAAGAAGAAGCTCAACGCCATCGTGGCCAAGGCGTTCAACACGGCCAGACAGAGAGTGAAGAAGGCTGTGCGTGACATGTCCTCGTTGGTCGAGGCCTGCAAGGAGAACCCAACTGCCTTTGAGAACGACGATACGCCTGCTGTTGATTCCTCCAGACACACCCCTGTGCCTGTGGCCAAGGCCTCGCTGTCGCAGAGTGCTGCTATCTTCGCTGCCCTGCGTGCCGTGTCGGAGTCCAGAGGTAAGAAGAACGTGGATGTGAAGGAGCAGATCAAGACGTTGGAGTCGTTGGTTGGCGAGTCCTCCGGTGCATATGAGAAGATCATCACGTACTTGGTGTTGGTCCCACTCAGATTCGACGGTGCCTCAACAATGAACTACATGCCATTGGACCAATGGCACAGTGCCGCACAGGATGTGAACGCACTGTTTGAAGTGTTGGAGCAGAGCAAGGATCAGTACCGTGTGTTGGAGACCGCCGAAGCCATGGATGACATTGAAAACCCACAGGCCAACGCACAGGGCATTGTGGAGATTGTCGGCTCTGTCGTGTCCTTTGTGGAGAGACTCGATGACGAATTCACACGCTCGTTGCAGGTGATTGACCCACATACCACGGAGTACGTGGACCGTTTGAGGGATGAGCAGCTCATTTACAACGCCATCGTGCGTGCACAGCTCTACTCGGAGCTCGTGGTGCCATCAGACCTCATTGCACAGCCACAGGCCGAGCAGTTGGCCAGAATCGTGTCGAGAAGAATGGATCACTTGTACTTCAAGTCGCCTAAGCTGATACAGCTTGTGGAGTCACACGCTTGGGCAAAGGTCAACGCGAAGTCATATATCGTGTCATACTCCCAAAAGGAGTCTTATGCCGATGAGTTGATCGACACGCTTGCTGCAGTGCTCTACAAGCAGACCAATGCCACACACAGAAAGCGTGCCATCTTGAACCATATCTATTACTACGCACTCACAGAGCGCTACTTCAAGGCCAGAGACATGTTCTTGATGTCACATTTGCAGTCGTCGATCCACGCGTCCGATGCTCAGCTCCAGGTGCTGTTCAACAGAGCGTTGGTGCAATTGGGTCTATGTGCCTTCAAGAACGGGTTGATCACAGAAGCCCAGCAGGCATTGGCTGAGATCGCCACGTCACCACGCCACAGAGAGCTTTTGGGCCAGTCGTTCCAGAGATACTCTTCGCAGGCTACCGTTGCTGACAAACAGCGTGTCCTGCCGTTCCACATGCACATCAACCTCGAGTTGCTGGAGTCTGTCTTCCTCACGAGTTCTCTGTTGATTGAAATCCCACAGTACGCCCAGCTGGGTTCGTCCCTCGATGGTAAGAGACGCCTGCAGAACAAGTCCTTCAGAAGAAACCTCGAGTTCCACGAGAGACAGACGTTCCAGGGTCCTCCAGAAAACACCAGAGACCACATCATGCACGCTGCTAAGGCTCTCCAGGCTGGTGAGTGGAAAAAGGCCGTCGAGCTCCTGACTTCCATCACGGTCTGGGATATGCTCCCTGAGCCAGTCAAGATCAGACAGATGATCACTGAGCAGGTGCAAGTCGAGGGCCTCAGAACTTTCTTGTTCCAGTTCAAATCGTACTACTCCAAGCTCTCTCTCAACAAGCTAACACAGCGCTTTGAGCTCTCTGAGCAGAAGGTTTCCGCTGTGGTCTCCAAGATGATCTTCAGAGAGGAACTCGCCGCCGGGCTCGACCAAGTTTCCGGTTCCATCATCTTTGCAAAGGGCACGGAACTTTCCAAGCTCCAGGAGTTGGCCTTGACTTTGGCCGACAAGGCACAGTCTCTGTCGGACCGTAACGAGCGTCTCGCAGGTTCACAGACTCTGCAGGGCCATCAACAGGGCTCTGGCTCCAATTCACAGGGCGAGGAGCGTCGTCAGAACCGTCACAACAGCAGAAACACACTCAAGTTTGCACCAGTGACTGGTGCATTATCCAGTGCCCCGGGTACCATTTCTGGTGCGCTCAACGGGATGGGCCAGAGAAGAGGCAACAGAACGCGTGCCTAAGGATTATATAGCATAACTATTGTATCTCTTTCGTACAACGTAGGTTCAACAGATTTATAATATATAGCGACTATGCAAAGTAGCTTCTGGAAAGTACTCCTTCCAGGTCCCCCAGTTGCTCCTCGGTGAAAGAGTAACGGTCAATGTGCCACGTGTCAGCTCTCAGTTTCTTGAAGTTACTCAAGATGTCCTTGGCAGCTTTGCCAGGGGCACCCCTGAGCGATGAAGCACGTGCCAACAACACAACTTGTTCAGGCATCCATGATGGAGGTGGGGATACATATGGGAATGCAGAGATCAGTGCACCAAGACCAAGCGCGGCTCCATGAAGTTTAATCATCTTCTTGTTGGTGATCTCCTTCTTTGGACTCGACTTGCGGATGATCTTCTTGTACTTCTCCACAAACTGGAGGATAGTATCCAAATCGTTCAAGTTATGGATGATACCAGTGAGCACCTTAGACGCTCTAGTTCTCACCTCCACGGAGCTGTGGAACAACAATTTGTCAATGGTCCCAATCAGGTTCATCTTTTCCGTATCACTTAGAAGTAACAACTGACGGTTGAAGAAGCCCTCAATGAATGTCAGCTGATGTAACAGCTGGTGCACAGAAGTATACTCCACACTGGCAATCGAAATAATATCAGGAATGTGCTCAGGTCTGCAGAACAATCCAGAGGCCAAGTGATGAATAAACATATTCAAGGAGATATCACCAATCTTGCACATCTCTCTGTGGGATTCCACTTCCATGAGGAATGGAACCAAGTATTTTGTCATGTATGGAATCAACAGTAGTTGCAGTGGAGAGCCATATAGAATACGCATCCAGTCAAGGATGACAGTCACCAGGTAGAAGTAATCAGAGTGAGTCATCTCCTGTGGTGTCATACCTTCTGTCTGAAGTCTTGCTTCTTCCGCCATAGTAAACAGCTCCCTCAACTTGGTGTCCAACGACTCAGGTAGGACATCCAGCATGGAGAATCCCAACTCGCACGACTCGCTGGCCTTGATGAACTCCTCACTGTTGGCAAACGAGCAGTTTAGGAAACAATAAGTCAACGAGCCCAAGATCTGCGATACCTGTCCCCTGACGACCAAGTACGGATGTGTGAACACCAAATCGTTCATGATCTGTTCAGTGCACTGCAATTGCCAGCCCAAGTTGGATACATAACTCTTGGTAAACATCAATCTCGAAGACTGGACAAACGCCTGGTTGGAAGTTGGGTCAACAAATCGCTTCACTTCGGACAACTTGGCATGCAGCACTGGCATTCTTCTGAAGTCAACACGAGAAGGCAACCACCATGCGATGATGTTCCACACGTTACGAGTATCAGGCGTCAGATTCGTGGCGAGTGCGTCGTCCAGGAACTTCTCCAAGAACTCATCTCTTATCTTTTCGTGCTCTAGCAAGGTGTGGTTAGAAGCAACGAGCAAGCCACACACAATCTCGGCACATAAAATAACACTGGCCTTATCGTCTTTGTCATAGGTCTCTTTCAAGATTTCCAAGATGTCCTGGTACTCGATATTGGCGAAACCCAAGCTGCATAGATGCACAACAGATGAAATCAAAGATATTTCGGCGACTTGGAAAACGGCAGAACTCTCGTTGTGGGCAGTCACGGCTTTCAGCACACTACTGAGCCATTCTTTGGAGACCAGTTGGCCAAAGCCTCTCAGCAATTGCTTGTCTGCATCGCTCAGCTTGAGGACTTCAAAGGACTTCTCGGGTGATAGCACACGTAATGTCTTACCCCAAAACAACCAGCCACTGTGTTGTCTCCCGTCAAAGTAGAAGCTTGGGTTAGTAAAGTTGGACATCTCCTTCTTGAAAGCCTCATAGAAAGTACTTGAGGTGTCAATATCGATCATCCCTGGTCTCAGGTAGTTCACTGTGAAGGAATTTTCCAGGTCATACCCATAGGAGGCAAAGCACATCATCTTGTCCAGGATCTTTGAGAAAGACTGGATACACAGCCTCACCAGGTTTGGATGTCCGTTGGACTGAGAAACAAATAGCTTGAGGATGGACTCCTTGGTCTCCAGCTCATAATAGCCCTGGAGAACGCTCAACACCGACAGGTACTTGTATTTGTATCTCCAGTGGTCGTGGTCCTTGATCAAGGAGGCAACGTAGTCCTCAAATATTTCTAGCTTGGAGATGTACGACTTTCTCTTCTCATCCTTGGCGTTTTTCACAGTGGAGATTTCCAGGTCGATGAACTTGTCAGGAGGTCTGATAGAGTCCACAGACTCATGGTCAAAGATTGCAACAGCAGATGGAATCTTGATAGAAGTGCTGATAAGAGTAACGACTTTGTCGGCAAAGTCACTCACCTCCTGCTCCGAGTGCCTCATGCAGCGGTCCAGCAGACCCAACACTTTCTGCAAGTTCTGATAGTCAGTAGACAGCTTGTTTGTGATCTTGGACAATAGGAACACTCTTAGAATTGCACCCAGCTCCTTGTGTTCATCCTTCTCAATGGCATCTTCCAAACGAGAAATCAGGGATTTGACGATGGTCGAATAAGAACCTATAATCTTTCTCATGGCAGTCAGCAATGACATGAAACCAGGGACATTAGTAGTCGTGAAAGACGAAGTAGACATTGCAACCAAGTCAACCAACAACAACTTCTCGAGCTTCGAAGAGAATCTGTTCGTCGAGTGCAAGATGACTCTCTGTCGGTGATACTTCTCTGCTCTGGCAGCAAAGCAAGTACGAGTGTATGGCATAGTGTGGTTACCAGCAGCGAGGACTTTCTTCATGAACACATAATCGATGAAGATCTGATCATCCACGTCAAAAGTGCACTCCTTACCAACATCAGAGAAATAGGAACGCATCACTTGAAGATAGGCCACAAACAGCTCAGGACTCTCGGTCTTCTGGTTCGTCAAGAACACGTAGATCTTGTGTAGTGACTGACCCACCATGTTTCTCAACGAGTGAATGTGAGCATAGTCAAATGACAGTTTCTTCTCCGCAGCAGTGGACCCGAAGAAATAGCCGCAGCCATAGATCTTCTTCTTGTTTTGACCAAAGGCAATAGCCGGGTTCATCACAGAGGTGACATCGTTATCCTTCGTCCCCGTTGGCGTCATCATAGCCGATGAAACTAAGTCATCGTCCTGAATAGACTCAAATTGTGGTGGTTCGACACTGTCACGGTTGGCCATAATGTGGTCAATCGACGTATCAGTGAACCCCCTGCTTGGTATTGGTGTTGAAATCCCACTGCCAGCCATGTGTAGGTCATCATCCTTATTAGCGACCTGTTCGATGTCGATGTTGATCTCGTTTTCATCTGTGTTAGAAGATCTCAGAGACTTCAAGATCAGCAGTTTCCTCTCAAGCGCGGTCCTATTGAATGTTTCGGTGGTGTCACTGTTAAAGTCCGGGTCAAACAAGATACTGGCACCAGACAATCCGGCGCCAATAAGTCTCAAGTTCTTTATAAAAAGGTCAACCTTTGGTAAGTCAGTTATCTCACCAGCGGCCATGATGGTATCCAAACTGGACAAGGTGTCAAGAACCAAATGCTCAAAGAACTCAATGGCACAGTGAACTTCAGGGGCACGAGGGACATACCAATCAAACTCCAGCTTGGCCTTATCGAATCTGATCTCGTCGAACTGGTAAGCACCCCAGAGTTCCATTGACTCTTCGCCAGTTGGCTGGGTCTTGAACAATCTGCTCTCATTAAGCTTCACATTAGTCAAGTTCTTCAATGCCTTGTGCAAGACGTAAGCAACTGAGCTCGTCAACGACGGGTTTGTGATTTTCTCATACATCAATCTCAACAAGTCCATCACTTTACCAGAGAGCTTGAGGAAGTGCGAGTTTGAAACACTGAGGATTTCACTAAGCGTGATCAGATACACAGAGATCTTCACATCACCATCAAGCACCTCAGTGGTGTTGTTACGAATCGAACCTGCACCCTGCTCAACCTCATAGCGTATCGATCTGTCCAAGTCTTCGAAATACACTGAGACCAAACTGTGGTCTCTCTGAACCATGGCAGCAATGAGGTTGGCAAACACTGTGTCGGACTCACCAAAGTCAGAGAAGTCACCCTGTAACAAACGGTCATGGATTATCTTGTTTACATGCTGGAAAATCTCATCAGACATTGACTGTGTAGCGATCAATACCGTTTGAGTGATCTTGAACGACAATTTCTCATTCAACTCTGCCTCCAGGATGTAAATGACCTTGTTTATTAACGTTGTGGCAATCTCCCTGAACTGAGATGTTGACGCCTTGAATGCAGTCCTTAAGACGTCTTGATCCGGACAAAACTTCTCATTAGGATACTCCTTGATAAACTGAACATGCTCCTGGATGTACGGAATTGTGTTCGAGTCGAATGAGATAAAGTCATCTGGAGAAGTTGCATCTTGGATTGGAACGATAGCAATCGTAGTGACGATAGAGTTGAATGCATGGTTGGTCAATGACATATCATTGGTCCCGATCTTTGATGTAATCAGTGCCAAGATGTTGGGGACGTGGGCTCTATACTCTGGAACCAGCACCATGAATCTCACCACCTCCGTGAACTGCTTGAGAGAGACGATAACTCTGTGGGATGAGTTGACAAACTGGTCTGTCAAAGAGTCGTACAAATCAACCAAGATCTTGTCAATGACCTTGTTCTGAGTCTTGAAATGGAGGTCTGCGAGGTAACCCAGAGAAGAAATATAGTAGTTCGAATGAGACTCCTTCTTAGACTGAGAACCTAAGAGTAAGATATCCAAGAACACATCAGTCATCTTGTTGTTCATATCCTGTGTCAATCTGAGGTCTTCCGGCATCTCCGACTTTGGATCTTTCTCATCCTGCACTCTCTTGTGGTATCTGTGGATGAACTTGAAACAGAACTTGGCGATGGAAGATGACCAGCCACCGCTGTTCGACGGGTGCACAAATGTCTCCAACGACCCAACCAGTGTAGTGAACAACTCAAAGAAGCCATCGAAGTTCTTCGGAGTGATAGCACAGACAAGCACAGTGGCAATCTGTGTATATGATCTGTTGTAAAACTCCTGTCTCAAATTACCCAGCAGCTTATGCATCAAGAACTTCATCTGAGACTCGGAGAAGACACTGTACTTATTAGATCTCATAGGCTTTGAGTCCACCCCTTGATTTGCTAGTACAAACTGCATCGATGCGATTCTGCTGAGAATATGAATGACATTGTTTTCTTCCGAACCTGACTTGGAAGATGGTGCATTGGTCCAGAAATGATAGATCGATGGTATGTATTTGGTCACGTCATCTGTCTCTTTGAAATGTATAGGAAGCATATGTGATAAGACTTGTAAGGACATATAGGACGTGGTGATCGAGTATCTCTGCAACGTCCAATCAAATATCCCAGCCATTGACCCCTCAGGGAAGTGATGACTTGCATACATTGCGATCTTCAGTACCAAATTGAACATACGACCATCTGACTCGCTCGACGTTGGATTATAAACATCAAATGTTGGATCCGGATCTGGGAAGAATTGTGTGAAGTGTGAAAGCAAACGTTGGTGATCCAAACTGAGACCTTGGTCTTTCAACTCTCTTCGGTATCCACCAACGAGTTCCACAAACATATCCGTGAACATACTGAGTTTCAAGTCCTGACCACGCGCTAGACATAAAGAGTAGTAGACTTTTGCTAAGGAAGCTCTGAGAGACATTGGCAGATCAAACTTCATCTTCAAACAGCTCTTTAGCTCATTGGTCCAGTGGTTCACTGAGACGATCGTGGCGGATCTCGGTAGTGCCTTACCAATGACACCCGATGATCTCACCTCGTCATCTTCGTCATCTCCAGCACCAGTGTCCGGGTCCTCAACATCCAGAGAAAGCAGATCAGCATTAAACAGATCCGTTTCCATTGTCAACTCGATGTCATTCTTCACAGTGGCGAGATCCCTTGCCGAGATGTGCACATATCCCTCCAGATCGAGAGACTTTATGGCAATGTAGAGATGCACCACAATATGACAAATGTGCTTGGCCTGGTCGTTATGTGACTCTGTCTCGTACGGTAGCATCTTCTTTAAGTTTAGCTTCCTCGGCTCTTTTACACTGAACCACTTGGAGTCTCTATCGGTGATCTCTTTGAGGTGCTCTTCATGGTCCTCCGGGTAGTCCAGGTTGTAGCACTTGAGGCGGTTCAGCTGGAGTTGCTCGTCCTGGTGGTCCCTCTGGCTACTATCAGTGCGGTTCATGTTGGATGGGTCCGGAGTTCTGGACAACCCACTGAGTCTTGATCTCTGCGCATGGTGAACAAAGTCCATACTGGACCCGGGTCTCATGAGCGATTGCGCCAGCTCACTCGCGGCGGCTTCGTTCACGACGAATGGGTTCCTCTGGGGAACCGGTGCCGGCATCCTCCCCGGCGGCTGGAAGGGCGGTGGTGGTGTTGGCGCCATGATTGTACTTGTACCAAAGTCTCCTGTTAAGTTGTGCTTTTTTTCCAATGTGAGCTCGTGACCCCAAGTGGATGGATGGTCTCTGTGTGGTGTGTGCTCTTGGAGATACGGCAAGTCACTTGCTCTATGTCACTTATTCAGCAAGAAACTGTGCAGAAATTGGCTTGATTGGCGCCCAAACCCTTTTTGTTTGACTTCCAATTGTAATAATTTGTGTATAGAATGGTTGATTGTTTCGGGATGGACCCCACTACATATAAAAGTCTCTAGGGTTCGCGGAGGAATTGATGGGGTCTTGATTTGAAGGCGAATTGTACTTTAAATAATGAATTAATTTACCTGAAACTCTAGCTACGAATCAATTGTTGTGTACATATCATACTTCCCAAAATTTCCCAACCAAATAAATCAAATAAAAGGCTAAACACCAGCCCTCATACCACATCGCCACCCCGGGATTCCACCTCTATGGATCACCGCGAACATCTGGCTCTCTACTTTTTCCCTGTTAATATATGCATGCAAAACGTTGATACGGATTCCCTTTCCGTCAAAAAGGCAACGTTAAACTGTAGCAAATTCTCCGGAAGCTCTGATATCACTTCATTTACTACCATGTCATATCTTGGTAGTCCACCTTACTAGTGTTTTTCTGTTCTTTTTTTTTGGGGGTACTCTTCCACCACCTGGTTCTGGCTCCAGGCCCTGTTATTTGCACGTTGAGCTGTTGTTGGTTGACTATGGCGGTCAATTTGTAGCACGAGCTTTTCACCTGATGAAACCACTGACACTTACTTCTACTGTCTTTACAAACTCTATTTGTGGCATTCTTTTTTGTTGCTCTGGTGCTCTTTTTGCTTCTCTTTGACCGCTTATGTCTTGTCGGCTAATCTCCACATCGTTGGGATGAGTGTTTTGACCTTTTTACTGCTAACGTGGGCTATGTACACACACTCAATAGCTTGGATATGTCCTAATGGTGATCTGTACCTTCGACCCGCCTTTACTATTGTACCTTAATTTGTGTATCATGGTATCATCTGTGACACCATTTATGATCCTCTTGTTGTATTCTGAGCATAAAATTGATACACTAGAGCGAAGTTGTGCTCCCAATGGTATTTCCTACCGTATACCTTTTTGTGGGCCCTATGAGACCTCCTCTGTTCTTTCAATTAGCCATTTGGGTGCAGTCTGTATGGTGAACCACGGGACTACTAGCAACACAACAGGGCAGTACAAAACTCCACTGAACATAGGCTTCGAAAGACCGTCATTCTTCAGCGCCGTGACAAGAAGGGAGAACGAGTAGTTAGGTGTCCCTTCTGCCGTGGTATATGACTCCAAAGCACACTGTCACTAGCAGAAAAGGCTTGCACAGCAATTCGAACTGGTCCGGCCAGTAGTTCGGGTAGGAATGTGAGGTCAACGGTTGTGGGTGGAGATCTGCTTCTTCTTCTTCTTCTTCTTGTTCTTGCCTCTTTGTATCTGTCATGATGATATGAAGTCGTCAATTGGTGCTTGAGTTATGCTTGTGCTGTTTTTAGGGTACACCATTTGTATGAAATTCGGTGAAGATCAACATCAAACAATGGAGCATTCTCAAATTGTTGGCTTTTGTGACACCTTTTCTGGTAGTGCGTTTACCCATTTCTTAAGGTGGGGGACCCTTGGCCCCTGTCGCCTGTAGTCCTAAACCGGGCCACAGAGTCGAGTCAGGTGTCACTGGCGATTCGCGAACAATATCTGCCATTCAGCGCCGTGCCAATAGGCCCATAGCGGCGGCATCCTCAGGCCCTGGGTGGGTGCAGCAGAGTGTGCACGGACACACACTAATTTTGCCCTGATGGATGGATGCTCATTTGTACTAATCTTTTGTTGGGTTGATACATTTTGTCTGAATTTACGGGCTTGAAGCTATGGGTGTGCTGAAAAAAGTCAAGTACTACGCCAAGACTGCCCTGGCGGTGTCTATTCTCGGTGGATGTGCACTCTACGGAGTGTTGGCCTCTGTGTTTCTGTCGCTTATTGGTAAGCGTCATTTGGCACAGTGGACCACTGCCAGAGTGTTTTATCACACTTTTAGCACTCTTTTGGGCATCAGAATCAAGCTTATCAACGGCGAGCGTTTGGAGAACCTCCCTGCGATCATTGTGGGCAACCACCAGTCCACTTTGGATATCCTTATCCTTGGGAGAATCTTCCCAAAGGGATGTACTGTTACCTCTAAGAAATCGCTTAAATGGATCCCATTCCTCGGTTGGTTCATGTCCTTGAGCGGCACGTTCTTCCTCGACCGCTCTAACAGAGAGAAGTCCGTCAAGACTCTGAACGCTGCATTGCAAGAACTCAAGACTAAGAAGAGAGGGTTGTACATCTTCCCTGAGGGCACGAGATCTTATGCGTCAGAGCCTATGCTCCTGCCGTTCAAGAAAGGTGCGTTCCACCTGGCACAGCAGGCACAGATCCCTATCATCCCTATTGTCGTTTCTAACACGTCTTCGCTGGTGAATGCAAAGACAAACACCTTCGAGTCTGGTGTTATCACCATCGAGGTGCTTGAGCCGATGTCCACCGAGGAACTCAAGCCTGAAGATGTCGCTGAGTTCAGCTCCAAGATTAGAGACCAGATGCTTGAAGTGTGCTTGAAGATTGGATACTCCAAGCCAGACTCTGGTGATGCCGAGTCTGAGGCAAGACCACAGACCCAGGAAACAGAGGACACGACCGAAACTGTTCCCAACAACAACGACGATGACCACTCGATCTCCAAGACCTCAGAGGAGAGAACCAGTCTGCTAAGCAAGGACTGATCTATATATAATTCTGCCCCATGATACATGAAATATATAAAACCGCGATCCCGCTTATATACTATAATTTTGACACTGCGTATTTTTCACTCTCATGCAACCAGATCTAGACACATATATATATATATATATATATAAACGACAAGAGAAGAAACACAAAGATGGCGAAGAAGGATGGCCCTGTACTCTCCGAGAGGGACCGCAAGAAGGCCGTTGCCACATCGCGTGCGCAGGCACTAGAGGCAGAGCTCATGGAGCAGAAAAAAGAAGTTGAGGCAGAGGAGAAGCAGAGACCAATGTATCCTCAAGAGCAGTTCCTCCAATGGCTTGCTGGCTTCTGCAAGAACCATTTCACTACAAATAAGTTCGTGCAGCTGTCTATTCTGGTCTTCACAGTGCATCAGTGCTATCTAACGCATAGCGACGTCTTCCAGTCCGAAGACGACATCAACTTGTTAATCAGTACAGCGTGTGGTATACTAGCGCTACTCTGTGGTACTGTGGTGATCTTCAGAGTTAAAACCAATCTCGAGAAGCAAGGAGGTGAGACAACAATGTCCGTTCCTGCTTGGAACACCGTGTATCTTGTGTTTTTGCCCATTATGTTGGCATTCGTGTACAACAGAGAACTAATGCTTTATAACGCTGCGCTGGCATCTGCGGTGTTGGAACTTCCCTTGCTCGCTCGCTTTGCAATTCAGACATCGATCATCACTTCCAATACACAGCACGCTGACATTCTGGAGAATTTCAAGGTCGTTGGGTTGAACACCGCACTGCATTATGTGTTGGGTACTATCACTGAGTTCAAGTCATTGGACAGAGTCGAAGTGTCACTTTTCAGTATCCTGGTCACCGACTTGTATCTGCTTGACTCTGAGGAGTTATATATTGTCCTTCTTCAGAAATTGTTGATCTCGTTTGCCCTTGGGGCAGCGCTGATCTACGGTATCACCAGAGTGTGGTCATCCAACTGTCTTTTGAGAACCCTGGCTATCATGGCCTCGTGGACTGGTTTGTTCACATACTCTGCACTCTACCAGATGGACCCGGTGCTTGGTCAGAACTCGCTTGTCTGGCTTTATGAATACATCAGTGGATCCCAGACAAGGTTAAGCATCATCTCTGTGTGGTTGTTGTCTCTTCTGTTGCTGATCCCAACTATCTTCAGCTACAAGATCCAGCTCTCACCAAACTTCAGAAGAAAGATCTGGCATTTCTTAGTATTGGGTCTCGTGGCTTACCCTTTGCACATGGACCCACAGTTTGTCAAATTGGCACTCTCTGGCTGTCTCGTGTTGTTCCTTGTCGTTGAACAGACGAGATACTTGAAACTCGCTCCATTCGGAGAGTCTTTGGACAGACACTTACGTGTTTTTGCCGACTTCAGGGATGAAAGGGGCCCAATCATCTTCTCTTATATCTACTTGTTGATCGGCATCACACTTCCAATTCTGTTCAACAACTCTGTTGTCGGGCTTGTGGTGCTGGGTGTCGGAGACTCTTTGGCCTCCATTGTCGGCTCGAACTGGGGTGAAATCCATTGGTCGCATTCGCAAAAGACAGTGGAGGGCACAATGACATTTGTCATTTGTACTTATCTGGTCTGTTGTGGGTTCAAATATTTCGGATGGTTCTTCGAGGAAAACTCATATCACTCGCTCCTTGCCACTTCCACAATGAGTGGCATCCTTGAGGGTAACTCCGATATGAACGATAACGTGATGATCCCAGGCTTCATGGCGGTAGTGCTCGAGTCTCTGAAGTGACTAAGTCTCTGTACATATATAGATCCATATTGCATAAGCGCGACTTTATCAAATGTAAACAGCTGCGATCTATAAGCCATATATAATCTTGATAACAACCAAATAAATGGCCAATGGAGTTGTTGGAGGATCTCAAGTTTGCTTCTTTGAGAGATGTATGTTATGTGTTGTGCCTCAGAAATTTTTGCAAAAGTCTAATAATGTACCCTATAGTTGATCATACCCATAAAGAACGAAGTTACGCTGCCGTTGCAAGAAACAAGGGAACACACTTCTATTTGTTTAGTGGATACGCCGAAGAGGCATTGCGATGAGCTTATACTAAGACTGGTGTCTGCGCAATTGCAGGATCAACTGGATGGAATAACTGTGGTTTTTGATACTGTGTACAACTGGTCACCTAAGAGTATGCTCTATAGGAGACTGGGGGATCTTCCCAAGGAGCACATGGGAAGACTTTTGGTTTTACAAGACATCCAGACGATAAGCCAGTTGATGAGGCAGCTTCGTCTTCTCCTAAATGGTGAATTAGTCAACGAACTCAAGCCATTACACACCATTATAATAGACAACGTATCAGTGCTCATATGGGATACCGATCTTGAAGAAACCACAGAAGAGCAGTACAGGTCTCTGGGATCTCTTTTAAGCACTCTATACACCAAGCTGGGGTGCTCTATCGTCATCAGAGCATGGGATTGCGCATACTATGGGTCTATCAAGAAGGATACCGAATGGACTGGGTTGCCCAAGGAGTTCATGAAGGTGTTTCAGCATGTTTATTACATCCAAAGCGCGCATAACGGGATGAGTGGGATGTATTCAGGTGAATCGATAAAATTGATTGAGAATGATTCTATAAAACCAATATGATCCCCCCATATATATATATATTGTTGTACCTATACGTACATTTGTCCAAGAGAGGGTAACTCTCGGTGGCCCTACCAGGTCATCGCGCCAAAACGCCAACGACGTCCTTGATTGTACGTTGATGGAATAATTTTCACCGCTTGACAATGGAAGATTTGGCACAATAAATTAAATTCCCCCCAGGACACTAAAGATGGCTGAAGAGAACGTCGTGGTGCCAGTGGAGGCCGTTGAGACCCCAGTGGAGAAGGTGGAGGCCCCAGTTGCTGAGACTGAGACCGAGACCAAGACCGAGACCGAAGAGAAGACTGAAGAGAAGATCGAAGAGAAGACTGAGGAAGTGAAGGAGTTTGCACCAGAAGAAGTGTTGAAACAGGTGGAGTTCTACTTCTCCGACACCAATTTGCCTAAGGACAAGTTCTTGTGGAGAACCGTGCAGTCTAACCAAGACGGCTGGGTCTCCATTAACACCATTGCATCTTTCAACAGAATGAAAAAGTTCAGACCTGTGTCTGCCGTTGTTGACGCCTTGAGAACCTCTGAGTTCCTTGTCGTGTCTGAGAACGGCGAGATGGTTAGACGTAAGAATGCCATTCTCCCACCAAAGGAGTCTGAGAAGCAGTTTAGATTCCAGAGATCGATCTATGCAAAGGGGTTCCCAGAGGAGACCGAGACTACACAAGAAGACCTTGAGAAGTGGTTCACGCAGTTCGGCAAGGTCAATGAAGTCAGATTGAGAAGAGACGAAAAGAAGCAGTTCAAGGGCAGTGTGTTTGTGGAGTTCGCCGACTTGGAGGACGCTAAGAACTTTGTCGAGATCAGCCCAAAGCCAGCTTATGCCGAGAAGGAGTTGGAGGTTATCATGAGCAAGCCAGGGTACGTGGAGATGAAGGCCAACAACGAGAACTTTGGCGGTAACAACAAGAACAAGAGAAAGTTCAACGGGTTCAAGCACGGGAAGGGCAAGAAGCAGAGAAGGGACTAACTCTCCTGCCTATAACGATTGTAACATAGTGATGATTATCTACTGTACAACATAGAAAGTAGAGAGAAAAAAAAAGATGCATAGCAAGAATGTCCCTTTGTATATGAATAGCTTATGAAGATGTGGCCTGGACAACTGCCGGCGTATACAGCGTCGGTGTCTTTGTCAGTCTTTCTGATGCGGCGTAGTATCCACCGTTCTCACTAGGGAACGGTGCAGGTGATGCCCAGTTGGCACCCGACGAGATGGTGTAGGACCAACCCGGCGTAATTGTCGAGACGTGATCGAGGTGTGTTGAGACCGAAGTGTAGTACGTCACTGCACTCGTTGGGTATTGTCTTGTCCAAGAGGACTTGTTCTTTGTGACAGTGGACCCTGGCTGTGTCTGCATTGGAGCAAAACGTGTAGGCCCCGTCTGCGATGTGTAGTAGATTGAGAAGGACTTGGAGTTGATGCTGACCACTCCTGTGTTTGTACCGTCTGATAGTGAGGTTTGGCCATCTGGTGGAGTTGTCACTGTACCGACAGTTGGTTTGTAAGTACCAGTCATGTCCGTCAGTTCGAATCTCTTTGTGTAGTGGATAGTCCAGCCGGTCTTTGACTTTGCGTAGATCTGAATGTAGTAATAACCATCGGCACCGACATCTGCATCAATGTCAGCAGTGTACGAATAGTTGTCAATGTCATCAGCAGCGACATCCTCGGCGATGGTTTCCAGTGCATAAATAGCAGAGTTTGGACCCGTACACAGTGTGAACGTATAAGACGTGATAGCTGAGAGCTTAGGAGTCGCGTTGGACTCAATCCACACGATAGGGACAGACACGGTACCACTCGACGCACTATAAGTCTGGCCAGTCACTGGCTTAGAGATCGAGACATCCGACCGCACCGGTGTCGTGAGGAACGCCAGGAGAGTCAGCACCAGTGTGAACAACGAAAGTCGCTTGGGCGTTACTGAAATAAGATGTTGTGTCATATTTTGATGTAGCTTGACCAATGACCTCTCTATGGTACGGGGAGGGGCGACGATAAACAAACGCGTGAAAAAAAAAATTAAGGGTCCCTGTGTGTGGGGCGTAGATGATGTGATGTGTGTCTTAGTTTGTTGTTGTTGTTGTTGTTATGCTGCCGGAACGTATGGTACAGAGGATAACAATGGGAAGTTAATGCGAACAAAAGTACACAAAAGAGCACTTTCTGTCTTTCCCCATGTGAGCACTTTTTACATAAAAAAATCATTCAAGCAACTGTTTTCTTTCTGGTCATTGGGAGGGAGAAATTCTCGGGGTGGGTGTGGGCTGGTGCGGCCCCAACGCAATGTGAGGCGCAGGGATTTGCGTGAAGCGCGCCGAAAGCCTGGCCCCTTGGATGAGTTATTTTGCTGAGATAAGTTGGATTAGATTCGCCATATTTATGCATAGGTTGGATAATTGCAGTAGAAAGTAACTAATTGAAGTCTTTATAGGTTTAATATCCATGTAGTCCTACTAGAAGCAGCAAGAACCCGCACACCACTTGTGGCTCATGACCCCGCTGCAAAACACCGCACGTTGCCCAATCAGGAAAGTGTTCATTTCCCCATCCAGCTGAGAAAGTTCGAGAAGTGGGTAAGCCTTTGTGAGCATATCTATGAGATCTGAATTTGAGACTTTATATGGGTTTTGTGGAAAGAGCATATGATCAAATCCAATATATTTCCTTTATATATATATGTCTATCATCTATCATCAGTCTGGCTCTACGCGTCTAAGTCCCCGTGGAAGGTATACTTATTGGTAATCGGGGGCAATTCATCATGGCTGGCACGACATTCGGACGGTCCATAATGATCATACAATATATTAGAAGCATTACTACACTCTACACCCACAACACAAGACAATTGAGAAATCAGATTTATATAAAACCAACATGAAAAAGTGGGTGCGCCAGCGCACCCGTCTAAGAGGAGTCCACGTTCTTCACGTCTACTGACTCTGCTTGTTTTTCTGGCTCCGTTCCCTCTAGAGATTCCACATCTTTCATCTGGCCCATCTGCTTAGCATGCATGGCATTCTCGGCCAACTGGAGCTTTCTGATAACACAGCCAACAATGGCAGTGATTATGGTGGTACAAACCATGGCAATAGCACCTGCTTTGAAACGAGGAACATAAGTAGCCTTGTAGAGTAACAGAGAATACCACGCGTTTAGGGCTCCGTTCAACATGTTCATAGAAGCAAGCACAACAGCTCTTTCCTGGAGATCGTGACGAGTAACCAAATTAGCCCATGCAAAGAAAGAAGCCTGGCCTGCATATGCGGTACCAGCCAAGTACTGAGCAGTGAATTGAACACCGGTGTTCAATGGGTTGGCCAACAGCATGATGGCACTAATCAAGAGACACCCAGCGGTGAACAAAGCGATATGCCAGTGGTATTTACCACCAGTGTGGTCCACGTACAATGCGCAACTGAAAGTGGCGACAATCCCCACTGCATACATACCCATAGGGTAATGGTTAATGTCATCGACCGAATAATTGTTATACTTGAGCCAGAGTGCAAACAACGAGTTCGTGCAGAATGACTCGTTTTCACCACCAACGATCCAGAGGAAGGAGAACAACCACCAATGCCATCTTCCCAGCACTCTCTTGAACACTGACCAATCGAACTTGGTGTTCATCTTTGGGTTCTTCACTCTTGCCTTTGCCATCTCAATCTCCTCCTGGGAGAAGTAGAACGCATTACAGGTTTCTGGTGTGTCTGGGAAGAAGAAAAAGCCATAGAGACAGATAGGCACAGTGACCAAAAAGTCAATGATGAACAACCATCTCCAGCCGGCAAGACCGTTACGGCCGTCCATGTTTTTGTAGATAGCAGCCTGCATCACGGACGAGAAGATGGAACCAAGGAGGCCCGAACCAGTGAACACGGCGGATCTCTTTGCCAACTCAGACATCTGGACCCTACCTGTGTCCTCGTTAACGATATCCTCTGAATTGTACCACGAACCGAGAATCAAATGAGATCCGGAGAACGTCGAGGACTCAAAGACGGCCTGGAAGAATCTAATAGCACAGATCTGGCGGTAGTTTGACACTTTGTAGAGACCGAGGGTTAAGAGACCCCATGCGGCACAACAAAAAGTCAACCAGTACTTAGGTCTCACTTTCAAGAGCATCAGGTTGTTAGGCACCATACCGACAATGTAGCCCACAGTGAATACAGTGTTGATGACGTTCAGCTCGTCACCGACCATCCCGAGGTCCTCTTTCATACCGGAGACATAGGCATTGGCTACGTTCGATCTGTCGAGGTAGTTCACCCAGTAACAAGAACATACGTATGATAGCACAAACCAATCGATCTTAAAAAGAAGTTTGGCCTCCTTTGGATCTGCTGGAGGTTCACCCCATAGGAAGTTTCTTACCTTCTTAATCATCGTTTCCCTTACCCTTTGTAGACACAATCCCTCCAAGTATATAAATGGAAAGTCGGGTCGAGACGGCCTTTTTATGCACTCCCGCTTATCAGTCCGGACCCTACAGGCCTGCGCCCCTGACGGTGGTACGGTGACGCAAACTGATATCGCACAGGGGCCTGCGAGTCTTGGATTCTTGGACTCTTGGCCCGCGAGAAGTCCCTGAAACTTACGTGGGGGGCACCGTTATAGTGGTACTCAGAGTATGTCGTGTTTCTGGCATTGTATCGTGTCAATTTCAATTCATTTCCTATTGTCTAGTACGCCATATATAGTCGTTTACCTTAGGTGTGATCTGATCTTCCTTTGGCTGAACACCTATCGCGGGGAATTATGGCATGGCACATATAGCAGCTACGTATCACCTCACCATGGACAGGAACCTAATTAGGCACTATCTAGAATGGAGTCTTATCTAGTATCTAAAGCCAATATCTACCAATCACACCACTCTTTATCTTCATTATCAGCTAGACTCGGTGCTGAATCTTTAGTAGTTCCAAACGACACTCTGCCAGACTTCACGCTAGTAGGAGCC
Source organism: Petasospora taoyuanica (assembly GCA_030567055.1). Taxonomy (NCBI): domain Eukaryota; kingdom Fungi; phylum Ascomycota; class Saccharomycetes; order Phaffomycetales; family Wickerhamomycetaceae; genus Petasospora; species Petasospora taoyuanica. The sequence continues at coordinate 36,198 of JAKUBZ010000002.1, forward strand.
CAGAAATTGACACTTAAATCCCCTGCAATCCTCATACAATAAGCGGGAACCCAGCGCCGAAGATCCCTACAAAGGCTTCCTCTTTATGCCCTCTAAACCAAAGGCCATCGCCGAAAAGATTGTACAATGCACTCACTGTCCCTGCCCCACGGGCAGCTACCCGATTAGGAAACCGAAAATGTCCGACACTGCTGACACATTTAGATAAGGGTGTCGATTTCTCGGGGTTGAAGGCTGATCTCTCCGTCTGTGTGTATTTAATATCCTTTTCCCGTGGTTCTCTTTGTCTTCAGTACGCCAACAATTCTCATTAACTAAAGATCACAATGACCAAGGACACGTACAAGGACATCGCAGCCCGCAAAAGAGCAGAGAGAGACGCCAAGTTCAAGCCCGAGTGGCTCGTGCCAGAGGACCAGTTGCCTGGACCAGAAGTCAAGGACGTGCTGAAGTACCCTGCTAAGTGGTTGTCTGCTGAGGAACTTGAGATCACCGAGGCCGATGCTGTGACTATTCTCTCCAAGATCAAGAACAAAGAATGGACAGCTTATAATGTGGCCAGTGCCTTCGGCCACAGAGCCACTATCGCACACCAATTGACCAACTGTCTGAGTGAGATCTTCTTCGATGAAGGGCTGGAAATGGCCAAGGAGTTGGATGATTACTATGAGACCACCGGTGAGTTGAAGGGTCCGTTCCATGGCTTGCCTATTTCCCTTAAGGATAACCTCAACGTCAAAGGCCAGCCTACCTCCATTGGCTTTGTCGGGTTCGCCTATAACCCAGTGGCTTTTGAGAATGAGAGTGTGCTTGTCTCTATGCTGAGATCGTTTGGTGCTGTCTTCTACGTCAAGACCAACGTCCCAGTGGCCATGATGATGCCAGAGTCCATCAACCACATCTACGGTAACACAGTGAACCCACTCAACAGAGATTTGACCGCTGGTGGGTCCTCTGGTGGTGAAGCAGCACTCATCGCTCTCAAGGGTTCCCCAATTGGTGTTGGTAGTGATATTGGTGGTAGTTTGAGAATCCCAAGTGCTAACCAGAACTTGTTCACTATCAGATCCTCCGGTGGAAGATTCCCTACGTATGGTGCAAGATCTGGGCTTCCAGGGTTGGAGAGTGTCAACTCTGTCAATGGTCCAATGACTACTTCTCTGGATGCCCTGGAACTCTACGCAAAGACCCTGATCAGTGCCGAGCCATGGCTACAGGACGGCAAAGTCATTGAGATCCCATGGAGAGAAGTCACACTTCCAGAGAAGTTAACTTTTGCAGTGCTCAGAGACGATGGTGTGGTGCATCCATACCCTGCTGTTCTTAGAGGTTTAGAGATGACTGTCGACGCCCTCAAATCCCAAGGACATGAGATTATCGAGTGGGATCCGGTAGACCACGAGCGTTTGGACGCTATCATTACGGAGTTCTTCCTAAGTGATGGTGGTGAGCATTGCAAGGAGTATGCTGAACTCACTGGGGAGCCATTCTTCCCATACATGCAGATGTACAACACCTGTAAGCAGAAGGGCGTTGCTGAGCTGTGGGACTTGCACGCGGAGCGTACTTCTCTTATGAAACGCTATCTTGATAGATGGAACGCCACTGCTGCTAAGACCTCTACTGGTCGACCAATTGACGGTATTCTAATGCCAGTGTCCCCATATCCAGGTGCAGAGCACGGTAAGTTCAGATATGTCGGATACACCGCATTTGTCAACGCGCTGGACTACACCGCTGGTACGGTGCCAGTGACGAGAGCAGACAAGTCTATCGATAAGAAGGATTTAGACTACGTGCCAAAGAACGACAGAGACAAGGAGAACTACGAATTATGTGATACCGATGCTGTGCACGGCGGTGCCGTGTCTGTGCAGATTGTTGGGAGACGTTTGCAAGAGGAGAAGTTGATCAAGATGATGCGTGTGGTGGCACAGGCTGTTGGTACGGAGAAGTACTGGCATTGATCCTCAGTAATTTACTTCTCACTTTCTCGCTACAGTAGTAGTAGTAGTAGTAGCATGGCTATGCATGGTAGATCTCCGTACCCGATCTCGGAGATACCTCGCGCCCAAAGCGGAGATAATTCCGATATAAAAGCTTAAAAGCTTCCCCACTAGAAGCTTTTCATGGAATCTAATTAAGCATCGAATAGAGTTGGGCCAAGGAAAAAAAAAGAAGACAGAATGCTCAGACAGAGTGTGAAAATGTGCAGAGCACTGACCACCGAGGCCAAAGTTCACCCTACATCGCTATCCTCCTTTGACGCTAACCATACTTTATACGACAAAGTTCGTCCTGAGTTTACCCCAGAGTTTGTCTCATCGTTCTTTAAAGACTTGGGACTGGAGAGCAAGCAGGAGCAGAGTCTTTTGGAATTGGCTGTTGGCACTGGTAAGTTCACAAAGCAGATCTATGCCAAAGGGTGGGGCTCTGCAGAGAATTATATTGCAGTGGAGCCCAGCACCGGGATGTTGGAGTCCTTCCGCAAGAACTTCCCTCAATTGGTCTCCAAGGAAGGATCAAGCTATGAGATGCCGGTAGAGAGTGGTAAATATGATGCTGTGATAGTGGCCCAGGGATTCCACTGGTTTGGTGATAAGAACTCTTTGAAGGAGATCCACAGGGTGTTGAAACCTGGCGGAAAACTGGGTCTTATTTGGAACTTTGATATGGTTGACAAGGACTATCAGTTGAACTTGAAGGATGCACAGAAAGATTTGAAAATGTCTGATGAGGAATTTCAATTGGCTCAAGCTTGGGGGAAGACCGCCATTGATGCTCATAAGTATGATGGAAATGTCCCACAGTATAGAAAAGCCGAATGGAGGAAATGCCTTGCAGACGAACAGTACTTTGACCTAAGTAGCGCAACAGATATCTACCAATACCAGTTCTTACCATTCCCAAAGGACTTGGTGTATGACTATTGGCTGTCGAGATCTTATATTACATCCCTACCCGAGAGCGAGAAGGCATTGTTCAAACAACAGATTGAGAAGGACATTGCAGCGTTCCGACCAGAGCACTTCTTTGACTCTGAACACGTGAAGCAATTTTTGGGTACGCACTACTTTGTCATCCAAAAGAAATGATCTCATAGACTCTCATAGATCCTCTGAATAAAGTCCCACGCTGTAAATGTGATAACGTCAGACTCTGCGAGTGTAGGTATGCCCCTCTGGAACCGTAGTCTTCCCTCTGCGCTGATAACAAGGAATTTGCACTTGAACCTGGAGATAGGCAACTTGTGGAACTCAATTGAAGTGTTCTCCTTTAGGCAGTCCAGTATATGCACCAGTAGTTCTCCCTTAAGCTTAGCAAACTTTTGAATCTCCTTATTAGATATCTCCAACGACACCGAACTCAACGAGTTGTTCGTCGTATGCGTTTGCAGTGTCAACTCAACGTCTCCCAGTCTAGACTTGTTATCACCGGGTAGCCCACGCACCACGGTCTCCAAACAGCCTATGATGAACTTCGAGTCGAAAGTCATTGGCTTGGACAGCACACCATACTGCGATTTGAGCCAATGAAGTAGCATATTGGTCAACTTGGGCGACCCGTGGGACAGTATCAGTGAGCAGAACCGTGTCGTGTTCTGCAGCTCTCTTATAAAGGTGAAGCTCTGTGGCTTGTAGATTCTATTCGGGAAAGTAATCGTTATTGTGTCAATCTGATACTCCTTGTCATCCTTCAGCTTCTCACTACTAGTCTGATGCCTCACTTTGGTCATTTCTTTCAGCTCCTGTGCGGTTAGTTGTGATAGTGCCGATGACACAATGAGATCTTCCTGTGAGTCCGTCAGTAGTGCGACAACCAGCACCTTTAGCTGTGAGTGCACACCATGAGATTCCCACTGCACATCCTCTAAGTCGCCAGCTTTGAACAGCTTTAGATTGGCTTCAAAAAGCGCGTTCATTGTTCCCCTACTTTATACTCTTATCTATTGAGAAAGTAAACAAAATCAAGACATAAACAAAAACAAAAAAAAAAAAAAAAGCAGTACGCTCCGCAGTAAGACAAACCCCCCAGTCAGCGCTTTTCCGCCTTCAACCTACAAATAGAAAGCAAATACGAATTAACAAACAAGATCTATGAGCAGCTTCTGGGACAACAACAAAGAAGCGATTCTTTCCGGAGCAGCCAAGGGCGCCAAAGTCACGGGGCAGTACGCGTGGAAGGGCACAAAAGTGGTGAGTAAAGTCGGGTATGAGGCGGCTAAGAACCAGCGTAATTCCACCAAGGGGACACCTACAAAGGAGACGCCGGAATTGGTTGGAGATGCCAGGCCAATAAGCGCTTTGCCGGATGTGAGTGCGTTGCCGCCGCCACCGTTGAAACCAGGCCAGATGCAGTATCACAGTCAGAAGAAGAGAGAGACCATCGCTCATACTCTAGCACAGCCACCGGTCCAGCAGAGTGAGGGATACTTTCCTCCCCAGGGACCTCCACAGGGACCCACACCTCCACATGTGCCAGTCAGAGAAGTTCCACAGTTACCGCAGCAGCAGCAGCAGCAGCAGCAGCAACCACCGAGAGAGACAATCACCCTGCCACCCGCACAGGTCCTGGTGGGTGGCACGACGGTGAACATCCCATCCATGAACGTGGACAAACAGAAGGCGTTCAACTTTGCCGGTACTATTGCCAATGGGATGATTCAGGCACAGAGTCAGCAGGGTCAAACTGACCAACAGGCTCAGAGTAATACCATTGCCGGTGTTCTACCCGCTGCAGTTCCTCTGCTTACCATGAGCAAGCCGTATTATGAAGGCACTACACCTCTGGAACCTCAGGCTCCCCTTCAGACTGAGATCCATCAGCTAGCTCAAGAAGCACAGCAACAGCCAGTGCCACCACCGCCACCGAGAGACTACAACAGACCAGCACCTCCGTTGCCTATTCAGACACCACAGTATACACAGGTGCAGACACAAGCACAACCAGTGATGATGTCCGCAGAACCATCGCCTAACTTGAGCAACCTGCCAGTGCCTCCGAGGAGGGAGGGGCACCAGAGACCAATGACAAGTCCACCACTTATGAGCCCTCCAGCTGTTGCATCTTCACTACCAGCCTACTCCATTGGTGGTGTCTCCGGAGTGAGTGGTATCTCATCGCCTACCAGTGCTCAAGCTGAAACACAGTCTGCTGCTCAGACACAGCATCCGACTCCATCAAGCACTCATTCTCCAGCTACAGAGGAAGAGCCCGTGCACAAGGGCATATCCGGTACTTATGACTACAATGTGGATGTCAAGTTCGCACCACCTCCAAGACATCACGACTCGAACAAGCCCCAGTCAGGATATAAGAGAGAGGAGAAAAAGAAAATGGTGCCATCGCCGCCACCACCAGTGACTTCGAGACCTGCTCCGCCTCCAAGATCTAGTACTCTGAGTTCTATATCTAGTGGATCGTCCAATGCTCCACCTCCGCCAGCACGTACCAGTGCATTCCCACCACCACCGAAACCAACGGATCCACAGAAGCATCAGGCTGTCTCGCCACCGGTTATCTCACAGTCGAGTAGAGAAGATGTACCACCTGCCTATTCTGTGGATTCTCCAAAGCAGAGTACTGCTTCGCCATCGGCAGTATCGCCACCACCCGAACGTCCAGTGTTTGATATAAACAAGTTTGCGCCTCCTCCTAAGCCGTTCAGAAGGAGTACTGCAGAAACCTTGAAACATGTTGCACCAGTGCCATCGCCAGCTTTGACTCCATCTCCAGAGCCAGAGATCAAACCAGAGCCACTAATTCCAGGCCCGAAGCCCAAAGTCCCACCACCACTCAAACCAAAACCGTCATTCGATAAAGCTGGGCCGCCTCCTATCAAGCCCAAACCTGCAGGGCTACATGGCAAGGCACCACCGCCTCTAAAAACCAAACCATCAGGTCTAAAGGAGGCACCAAGGCCTAAGCCTAAGCCTAGTGGGTTGTCCAGCTTTGGCAGCGTGGTGGGTGAGCTGGAGAAGCTACAGCCCGGGAAGCCAAGGCCCGAGTCCAAAGACACAGACAAGGAGTCTGAAGAGCCTGAAGAGCCTGATGACAACCCGTTCAAGAGATATCTCAGGGCCGCAGTCCCCGATGAGTACGACCGGTTTCATCATTGAGTATCGAGAGGTATATATATGAAATATTATATCCTAGATCCTACGAGAAAAGAAACAGCAGTGTGTAATTCGCAACAAGAACTAAAGTGTGTAATCATTTGGACAACAAGGCAGCAAATTGCTTAATATCAATCTGGCCAGAACCATCGGAGATCTCGTTCAGCATCTGGTCCACCTCCTTGTCATCGAGCTTCTCACCGATACTCGTGAGCACGTGCTTGAGCTCAGCAGCAGAGATGACACCATCGCCGTTCTTGTCAAAGACCTTGAAGGCCTCCAACAACTCCTGTTCAGAGTCGTTGGTCTTGAGCTGTCTTGACATGAGTGCCAAGAATTCAGAGAACTCAATCTTGTGGTCACCGTTGATGTCGATCTCGTTCATCATGTCAGCCACCTCGGATTCGGATGGGGTGAATCCAAGGGAACGCATCACAGTTGACAACTCAGAGCCGGAGATGTGGCCGTCCTGGTCCTTGTCAAAGAGAGCAAAGGCCTCCTTGAACTCGGCAATCTGTTCCTCGGTAAGCTCGGCAGACTGCATGGGTTAGTACTCTGATCCATAAAGGGAGTTAAGCGGAGCGATTAAAGCCTCGAGAGAGGTGGATTCATTCGAAACAAAAGGGAGATGCCAACAACAACAACAACAGCAAAGTACTGCCCCAACGCGTGAGTGACCCAGCAGGCCACACGTGACCGGGGGCCAGGCGCCCAATTGGGCGCCTCTTTCAAAACGTACATCACCACAGGCATTCCAGTTCTAACAGCACACGCCAAATAACACCACAACTCACCATTTATGTGTTTTTTGCTATTAAAATACCTGTGAATTCCACTCCACACCCAACGCAAAGCTTGTTGTTCTTTTGGCGTGTGGCGATAAATGTTTGGCAACTGCGCCTGGCGCGGGACACGACACCTGGACATCCCCAGTGCTACGCCGTTTATAATTAGACGATGATGATCTCTTCATAATAGCGTTTATATTGGTTCAAATTACTTGGACAGGAGAAGACACAGAAGAATGGATGCCATAAGGAGATTTATTGAGTGGTTGGACTACTCGCCATGGCTATGGATGCTAATCGTGTTCTATCTCCTCCTCCCCGTACTCATTTACGTGATGCTTCCCTATTTCGTTGGGAATGTATCTTCCCATCCGCGTGTTGTTATCTGTGTATTGGGAGACCTCGGCCATTCCCCCAGGATGTGCTACCATGCCCGGTCATTCGCACAGCGTGGGTTTTCCGTGGAGCTGTGTGGATACTTGGAAAGTCTGCCACCGATGGATATAATGGATTCCGAGGACATTGACATCCACGAGATCAGCACTATTAAAAGATCCAGTGGAGAGAACTATTTGTTGTTTGTTGTGCGCAAAGTGGTATGTCAGCTGTGGTTTATTGCCTCTCTGCTATGGCAACTGCGTGGTGCAAAGTACATCATGGTTCAGAACCCACCGGGTATCCCAATCTTACTATTGGCTTCCATCTACAAGTACCTATCTGGGGCTAGGATGATTACCGATTGGCACAACTTGGGTTATTCTATTCTGGAAATCAAACTGGGTAAACACCACCCACTGGTGAAGGCTAACAGATTGTATGAGAAGTGGCTCTCGAGGGCATCCGATATTAACCTCACTGTGACGAAGCAAATGAAGCAGTTTTTGGTGGAGCAGTTTGGTGTGAAGAGTAAGACGATCACGGTACTTTATGACAAGGCAGCTGTGGATTTCAAGCCACTGGATTCTGAAAAGAGGGCAGAAGTCATGAAAAAGTACCAAAAGGACTTGTACGATGGCATGATGCCCACAGACAAGATCCTGGTGAGCTCTACTTCATTCACCCCGGACGAAGACTTCAATGTGCTATTGGACGCTATGAGGTTATATGACAAGCAGAAAGAACTACCGAATGTTCGTGTTATCATCACTGGTAAAGGTCCTATGAAAGAGGAGTTCTTAGAGGCAGTCTCACAGGCAAACTTATCGAAAGTGGCATTTAGAACAGCATGGCTACCCATTGAGGACTATCCATTGGTGCTCGGCACCGCAGACCTTGGAGTGTCGTTACACACGTCGAGCAGTGGCATTGACCTTCCGATGAAAGTGGTAGATATGTTTGGGTGTGGCCTTCCCGTGTTGGCATTGGATTTTGCTGCATTGAGTGAGCTTGTTCAACATAGTAATGGAGTGAGGGCGAAAGATGCACAGGATATCCTAGATTCTCTGAAGACACTTTTCCAGGATACGAACAAGTACAATACTATCAAACAAGGTGCCATGCAAAAGAGCAAAGAAGGATGGGAACTGAATTGGAAGGAGAACTTTGCTGATCGATGGTTCCCAAAGCATTAGTCCCATCTTTGCATTCTCTCTTGGAAGACCGACGCCATAGATTCAATATACCCACTGGTATTTCCATCTACCATCTTCTTTCCCTTGTCATCCCAGAACTCGTAGTTCTCCTCTGGATGTGCTTCTATGAAGCTATCAGGTAGTAAGTCGAAATGTATGTCTGACTTTAATGCAATGGCAGTCAAATAAACCCAACACCTGGCCACTTGAGCATGGTTGTATCCACCGCCTCCAATCAACATAGTCGGTAGCCCCAAAGATAGAATCTGGCGTATGGCTTCACCGTATCCCTTTATGGTGAGGTTCCATTCCCCATGTTCATCTGATCCTAATCCATCGGCTCCACATTGGATAAGAAGACACTCCGCTTTGTATTGTTTTATAATTGGTATAACACACTTCTGTATGGCTTCCAGTAGATTTTCATCGCCTAATCCATGCTTCATTGGGAGATTAAATGTAAAGCCTTTACCTTTCCCCATCCCTTGAGCTTCCAATCCACCAGTCCCAGGAAAGAACCCCAATTCCTTGCGATGCAAACTAATAGTACAGACTTTATTCGAGTACTTGAAAGCACCTTCAACACCGTCACCATGATGCAAATCCAAGTCCAAGTAAACCACTTTATCATACCGTTTCCTTAGTTCTAGAATACCCAAGACAACATCGTTAGCATAGCAAAACCCAGAGGCAGAGGACTTCTTAGCGTGGTGCCTTCCTCCGTGCCAATTGATAACTGTAGTTTGCGGGGTTTGTATCAAATGCTTCGCACCTGTTATGGTAGAACCTGCGATCAACTGCACGTACAGGTTCATCAAGGGAAACACTGGACAGTCATACAGTAACCCGTACTTTTCTAATATCGTGTGATCGTTCTCTTCCCCATCCAACTGGCCCCCCAATTGACACCCGTATCCGTATCCCACCAATTGACTTCTCTTCTGTTCACTGAGCACGGATTTCCTCTTCTTCAACAACTGCTGAACAAACAACTCGTCATGGAACTGCGTCAATGACTCCCTATTAGCTGGCTTGATAGTCAACTGCTCACACTGATTGTGCAGGCCGTACGCCTTTATTAACTCTGAAACCAAAGATGCTCTATTTGCATTGGCAGGAAGCAGATCTTCAATGGCAGCCAAGGCTTGAGATTGCACCAGGGCACAGGGCATTTCTCTACTCACTTCATAGGATAAAGTAAAAACTTCATTTGTTTACGTTTGGCTTATGTAGCCGCGATTTCTACTACTGCAAAGAGGAAACAAAAATCCAATCCATCGCGGACAAATGTTTGTGCAGATATCGCGAACCCGCTCTATGTGCTATATTAATGTATGTATTCCAAGCAAAAAAGGTATACAGATAGATCTACTAGGCCATAGCCTTGGAAATCACTTTAGCGGCCTGGAGGCACTCCTCCTCGGTGTAGCGTCTTCCAATGAGAGTCAAAGAGATTGGCAAGCCATCAGCGTACTCAGCATCATAGAGCCCATACTCGTACTCTTCGTACTTGTTACGTGGGGTATACGACTCGTCTTTCGTGTCTAGTGTCTTATCTGCAAACAGTCCAGTAGGGAAAGTGACTGAAGAGGCATCCAGGATGTTCCATAGCGATGTGTAACCCCAGTACTTTGGTGTAGCTGGCTTAGGTGCAACACCGACGTAGGTAGGAGATAGGATAAAGTCCACACCACGAGAATTAAACAAATCAAGGTATTCCTGACGGAAAGACTCCCTGTCCTTGACATAGGTGAAGTACTCCAGCAAGTCCAGACCTTTGTCACCCTTTCCCACTTCCAAGAAGTACTCTGTTAATGCAGCCAATGGCTCACCAGACTGTGCGAGTTTGAGCTTTGCAGTGAGGTTACCATCTGCGGTATAAAGACAATTGACAATCTCCACACATTCAGAGACTTTGTATGGATCCCATGTAATGACATTGAACCCTGCTGCTTTCAACTTCTGTTCTGCTTCTTTCATCGCACGAATGTTTGGAGGGTGTGGCTTGACAACGCCATCGTCATAGATCAACGCAATGGTCAAGTCTGATGGTTTGGGTATTGGGATTTCTCTCCATGGGATGGGCATCAAAGATTGATCTTTTAGCCATGGCTCTGCCCCCAAGTATGACTTCATAAAGAACTCAATGTCCTCTGGAGAGTTAGCCAATGGGCCTAAAGTAGCCAAGATACCCTCGTTCATCGTAGTATCAGCTGCAGCACCACATCCATACCCACTGATTCTCTTAGTAGTAGGCTTCATACCCCAAGTACCATTAAACGCTGCAGGGAATCTCACAGAACCACCGATATCACCACCAACACCCAATGGAGACCCTCTCATACCGACAAGGGCACCTTCACCCGAGGAAGACCCTCCAGGAGACATAGAGGTCTTATAACAGTTCTTCCCTCTGTCCACGATGTTGTTGATGGAGTCAGGATGCATCAACGACTGTGGCATGGTCGTTCTGATGTAAAATACGGCACCGAGGTCATACAGTGTCTGTGGAGTCTTTGCGAACTCCGTTGGGACATTTTCCAATAGTGCGACGTAACCCCTGTGTGTGACTCTGTCTTTGAAGTTGAGGTGCTCTTTCAAAGAGATTGGTAAACCGTGAAGAGGACCCACAGTGGTCCCGTACTTCTCCTGGTACTCGTCCAACTCTTTAGCCCTGATCATACCCTCGTCAAACAAAATCTCCATCGCACACGAAGTCAATTGGTGTGCAATTGTGGCTCTCTTGATGAAGGCAGTAAGCACTTGGACGGCACTGAGTTCTTTAGAGGCGATCTTAGCGGCGATGTCAACAGCGTTCATCCCCGTGATCTCCAAGGTTTCCTGGTCCAGCACCTTTGGAGGGACTTGTGTAGCATTGAAGTGTCCCTCGTCCAGGTTTTCTGGCACTAAGTTGGCAGGGGCAAGGTGTTCCTTAGGCACAGCATTGGCCAGTTTTTCTCTGTAAGCCTTGATCTTAGGCACCCACACCTTCTCGAACCGTTCAGGGTCGTCTTTGAAAGTGGACTTGATGGATGTGTAGTGGTCTCCGGTGTGTGTGATGTGCGGCAGCGACATTTGGATTATTTCAGAGTGTATAAATCTCAGAATATAGGCGACACTCTCTTAATACAGGGACATGCCCACCTTTTATATACCTTATCGACCTGATTCCCATTGTAGATCCTTATCACGGTGGAGGGGTGGAGTGAAAAGCCCAAAGCAAACAGCGCGCAGCGGAGATGAGGTACCAACTCCGCCATTGTCGCTTGCCCGATTCGGCCTAGCGCTACTACTGTACGATAAAAGAATGGAAATGAAGCATAAAGAAAAATAATTGAGCCAGCCAACTAAGAATTCACTGCAAAGCCTTCTTGGCCCAAGTCGGAAGCACGAAAGAGGCAGCGTGGATCTCCTGGTTGTAGTATCTGTAGAGCTCGTTCTCCTTCTCCTCTGGCAGAGATCTGAGTGGGGTCTGCAGCTTTGCGTCCTTGTCCTTGGAGCACACCATGAACCCGATCTGGCCCGATGGGTAGGTTGGGATGGTGGTGTATGCGTACTCGGCGACTGGGAAGACCTCCTTGCAGGCCTTCTTCAAGTCGGTGATGATGGGCATGTGCAACCAGATGTTCTCCGCCTGTGTGGAGATGACACCCTTCTCGGTCAATGCCTCGTTGAGAAGCTGGAAGTATGGCTTCTGGAATAGGGACTCCGCTGGGCCCTCTGGGTCAGAGGAGTCCGTGATGATCACGTCAAAAGAGTTCTTGTAGTCTGCCAAGAACTTGAACCCGTCACCAATGTGAGTTCTCACCTTTGGGTGGTTGTAAGAGGCGGACATCTCTGGCAAGTACTCCTTCGAGACTCTAATGACGGCTTCGTCAATGTCACAGAGCCATGCCTCTTCGACAGACTCGTGCTTGACGACTTCTCTCAAGACACCACCGTCACCACCACCAATGACAAGCACCTTCTTTGGGTTAGGGTGCGAGTTCATGGCCAAGTGGGTGATCATCTCCTGGTACGAGAACTCGTCACGCTCGGTAGCCTGGATCACGTTGTCCAACACCAGCACGTTGCCGTAGTCAGTGGACTTGAACACTAAGACGTCCTGGTACAGGGACTTCTCATGGTGGAGCACCTTGTCGACACGCAGCGTCATGGCCTGGCCAGGCCACATGGTGTCGGAGATCTCGCGGAACCAGCCGTCCTTGATAGTAGGGTGAGTAATCTGTTCGGTCATTGTGTTGATTCGTCTTAGTGGCCCTCTAACAATCGTTCGAAGCATAGGATGAAAAAAAAAAAACACAAATTTTTGAACATCATCTCGATAAAAGCCGGGACTTTTTTTTTTCCACCAGCAGAGCTAATTCCGCAATTTTCCATGCGTGTGGGTCTAGGCTGGCCTATAAGCTGGGCATCTCATTGGCCCAATTTGCATGAGTGAAGCTTGGTGGGAAGTTGTACTTGTTGTTTGTTGTTTGTGGTAGTCGAAGGTCTGTTATCTGCTATTATGTATCCACATGCGCATATGCTTGACTTTCCTAGCACAATAGTCCCGTATATATATGTGCGACGTCTCTGATGCCGTACGTATTGGGGGGCATGTACGAGTGTTAAATACCTCTCTCTGTATACTTCTGAATAATTTATGGAAGATGTCAATGCAGGAATTTGAAATCTGATCGACTGGATAGCAGAAGATGGAGATTAACATATTCCAACTGCAAATGACATAGGGCGTTATAGATTAGTAAAAAAAAGCTATAGACCATGAGCCCATGCCCACTCAAATGCGGCATTAAGCCCACATAGAGCCTAATTTCCAACATTTTATTCAAGCTACAGAGTTCTTCGCATTGTATCCTTAGTCAGTGCATACTCCGTCTCGTCTGCCCCTGTCTGTTGCCATCGGCTGCCAATGTGTATAGAGTGAAGTGGTGCACCCGATTTGTCAGGTTACTAATGCTTACCGAGGCCCCGAGGCGCGAGGAGTGAAACCTGAGCCACACCTCTATATATAAGGCCAGGGGGGAGGCCACCTTGAATATAAGACCATTGCACGAATAGTTATACTACAACATAGCAACAACAACAACAACAATATGTCTACCACCGCCTTCCTGAAGTCCTACGCCACCAGAAGAACACAGTATCAGCTCCAGAAGGCGCTCCCAACGGGCGTCACCATCGAGCAGGTCCAGAGCATAGTCCAGGAGTTTGTCAAGCACACACCAACCTCGTTCAACATGCAATCCATCCGTGCCGTGGTGCTCACTGGTGCGCTTCACGAGTCCGTGTGGCAGTCCGTTGCAGACTCGATGCCTAACGACGATGCTAAGAGAAGACCTTTGAGTGCTAAGGACGAGGCCTACGGCTCTATCGTCTTCTTTGACGACTCCACCACAATCAAGGGAATGCAGGAGAAGTTCGCCATGTACGCTGACTACTTCCCTATCTTTGCTGCCACCTCCAACGGTGCCGCCCAGATCAACACATGGACTGCCCTCGGTGAGCTCGGCCTCGGTGGTCACCTCCAGCACTACAACCCATTCGTTGAGGCTGCCCTCAAGGGTAAGGTGCCAGAGTCCTGGAACGTCCAAGCCCAGTTGGTGTTTGGTGTCCCAACAGGTGCTGCTGGCGAGAAGCAGTTCATTGAGAACGAGGTGAAGGTGCTCTCTTAGATCATAGATGACTGTTTTTCCCCCTCTTTTCTGAAGTAGTTACATGTAGATGATCCCCACCCAATCGAGTAGCCAAGCCGGATCAGATCAACGTGGAGCGCGACGAAATTATTTGTCTCCCTTCAGCTCTGTATGTTATACTGGGGCAAAGAACCAAAAGACTTCGAAATAACAAGATGTCGACGCTCCAGGCCATCAAGTTCGACAGGGACTCCCTCACTCTCTCCACACTTGACCAGCTGCTGCTTCCATACGCGACCAGGTATATTCCGATTTATACCATCGCTGATGCTTTCCAAGTAATCAAATTGATGCAAGTGAGAGGTGCGCCAGCTATTGCCATTGTCGGTGCCCTCAGTGTTGTTATTGAGCTGAGTCATTATCTTGAAAAGAAGAACACTGTTCAGTGGTATTACGATCTTTCTGATTTGAGCAATTTGAAGCAACAGTTGACCGGAAGATTAGACTATTTAGTTACATCGAGACCAACGGCTGTTAACTTGGGTAATGCCATTGCTGAGATCAAACAGATTGTTCAGTCTTCTGTAGCTTCGTCTATCGATGAGCTGTTCCAGGAGATCTTCCAGTTCGGATGTGCTCTGATTGATGATGACTACACTAATAACGTCAAGCTCGGTGAGAACGGTAAAGACTGGATCTTAAAGTCTTTGGAAAATGAAGGGTTCCAAGGCGAGTTTAGTATCTTGACTATCTGCAACACCGGATCCCTAGCTACCTCCGGGTATGGTACCGCTCTCGGTGTGATCAGATCTCTATGGAATCATGCTAGATCTTTGGGATCAACTACGGAAGAGGAGCCACCTCTGAAGAAGGCAAAGACTCAGACTATTAAGCTTCAAAGAGCTTATCCTTTGGAAACACGACCATATAACCAAGGTGCAAGGCTCACTGCGTATGAGTTGGTGTATGAGAAGATCCCATCAACTCTTATCACGGACTCTATGGTTACTTATTTGGTATCTTCTTTGCAAAAGGATGGTCTGAATGCTGCGCCAATCAAGGCATGTGTTGTGGGTGCTGATAGAATTGTGAAGAACGGTGATACTGCAAACAAGATCGGTACTTATCAGTTAGCACTGATCTGTAAGCAATTCGGAATCAAGTTCTTGGTTGTGGCACCAAAGACCACTGTTGATTTGAACACACCACATGGGGATCAAATTGTAGTTGAGCAAAGACCTGCAATTGAATTGCAGAACGTCAGTGGTGGGTTAGTTGATCCAGTAACTAACCAAGTGGTGTTGAACGACCATGGGATTGCAATTAATGGTAAGGTTGGTGTTGCGGCTCCAGGTATCGAAGTATGGAACCCATCGTTTGATGTAACACCGCATGAATTGATCGATGGTATTGTCACCGAAGATGGTGTTATGGAGAAAGACGCCAATGGAGAGTTTGACCTCGCCACTCTTTTCTGATAGTATAGAAGCAATAATAGATATTCATATAGATTGTAAAAAATTCCACACTATACCAAAAGAAGAAAAAAAAGGTGGTAACTATGGCAACGCTGTATCATCATAGTTGTCCTTTTTTCTGCTGCGCCTACCGGCCACCACCCAAAATTTTGCTTGCCATGGCTGGTCGCTTCCGAAGTTCGAACCTGACAGGTGGCAGTGTGGATGGCAGAGTGGGCAGTGGACGGAAGAAATTCGCGGGGCCTCCGTCCATGGGCTTTTCGGGGGAGGCCAAAGGGGGCAAATCAACGAAGAAATCAGGTAAACCTACACCAAAGAAAAAAGGAGGAGAACACTCAATTGGGAGCGCAAAGACAGCCGAAACAAAGAAACAACAGGACACTGCCACACTGCCCACGTGACAAGTCCCATTGCCCGCTTTTCTCTGCTGACGACCCGCTTTTGTTTTTTCACGCTAGCCGCCCAATTATTGCAAGCTATATCTGATTGGAAGGAAGGGTGTTTCGAATCACCACTTGCTCGCTCACTACACAATTGAACTAAAGCTGCCCGCCCACAATGGCCGACATACCTATCGAGTTCACCGAGCTCACGGACCTCACCACGCTGGGCATTCAGCCACAGTCGCTGGAGTTTCGCTCCACGACCTTGGAGAGTGACAAGTACGTCGTTGTCCGTGAGGAAGTCAATGGCGCCAACACCGTCGCCATCATCGACCTCCACAACGGCAACCAGCTCACCAGAAAGAACATGTCTGCGGACAATGCGATCCTGCATCCTTCGGAGTTCATCATCTCGCTCAGAGCCAACGGAACGACGATCCAGATCTTCAACTTGTCAACCAAAGAGAAGCTCAAATCGTTCAACATGTCCGAGCCAGTGATCTTCTGGAAGTGGCTTAACAACAAACAGATCGGTTTGGTTACAGCATCTTCGGTATTTACCTGGAATATCTTTGACGGCAATGCCAACTCCGGGCCAACTCTCTTGACCCAAAGACATGCAAACTTGAACAACGCCCAAATCATCAACTTTGTGTGTAACGAGAACTTTGACTGGTTCGCTGTCGTTGGTATCACGCAAGAGGCCGGCCGTATCGCTGGTAAGATCCAGCTCTACTCCAAGCAGAGATCCGTGTCGCAGGCCATTGACGGTCACGTTGCTGCATTCAACTCGTTACAACTGGATGGTGCACAGGCTCCTACCCAGGTCTTTGTCTGTGGTAACAGAACCGCTACCGGTGGTCAATTGCATATCATCGAGATCGACCACGACGCAAGCAACCCAGCTTTCCAGAAGAAGAATGTTGAGATCTTCTTCCCCCCAGATGCTACCAACGACTTCCCAATCTCGCTCCAGATCTCCAAGAAGTACGGTGTCGTGTATCTCTTGACCAAGTACGGTTTCATCCACTTGTACGACTTGGAGTCCGGTTCTAATTTGTTCGTCAACAGAATCACCGCTACCCCAGTGTTCATTGCCTCCTCGTACGATGACCGTAACGGTATCCTCGCCATCAACAAGCAGGGCCAAGTGTTGGCCGTTGAGATTGCTAAGGAGAAATTGATTCCATACATCTTGAATAAGTTGTCTAACGTACCATTGGCATTGTCCATGGCTTCCAGAGGTGGCTTGCCAGGTGCTGATAATCTCTTCTTGCAGCAGTTCGACACTTTGTTGCAGCAGGGTGACTACGCTAACGCCGCCAAGGTTGCCGCTTCCTCTGAACAGTTGAGAACTCAGCAGACTATCCAGAAGTTGAAGAACGTTCAGGCCCCTCCAGGTGGTATCTCTCCTATCCTTCAGTACTTCTCGATCCTCTTGGACAAGGGTCAGTTGAACCAATTTGAGACCATTGAGTTGGCTAAGCCTGTGTTGCAGCAGGACAGAAAGCAGCTCTTTGAGAAGTGGCTGAAAGAGGACAAGCTTACCTCATCCGAAGAGTTGGGTGACATCGTGAAGCCATTCGATGTCCAGTTGTCCTTGGCTATCTACTTGAGAGCCCAGGTTCACACAAAGGTCATCTCCGCTTTGGCTGAGCTTGGTGAGTTCGACAAGATTGTGCCATACTGTGAGAAGGTCGGCTTCCAGCCAAACTTTGTCGTGTTGATCTCCAACTTACTGAGATCCAATCCAGACAAGGCCTCTGAGTTTGCCGTCAGCTTGCTCAACTCTCCAGCGACTTCGTCTCAGATCGACGTTGAGAAGATCGCTGACATCTTCTTCTCTCAGAACTTCATCCAGCAAGGTACTTCGTTCTTGTTGGATGCATTGAAGGATGACTCTCCAGCTCATGGCCATTTGCAGACAAGGCTCTTGGAGATCAACTTGTTGCATGCTCCACAAGTCGCTGATGCCATCTTGGGTAACGATATGTTCCACCAGTATGACAGACAAACCATTGCCCAGTTGTCCGAAAAAGCCGGTTTGCCACAGAGAGCTTTGGAGAACTACTCTGATATCAAAGACATCAAGAGGGTCATTGTTAACACCAACGCCATCCCAGCTGACTGGTTGGTTGCTTATTTCGGTAAGTTGAACGTTGAGCAATCCATGGTTGCTCTTAAGGAGTTGTTGGACAAGAACATGGCCCAGAACTTGCAGATTGTCATCCAGGTCGCTACAAAGTACTCCGACTTAATTGGCTCTGCCTCCTTGATCAAGCTCTTTGAGGACTTCAAATGCTTCGAGGGTCTTTACTACTACTTGGCCTCCATCGTCAATTTGACCGATGACAAGGACGTCGTCTTTAAGTACATCAGTGCCGCTGCTAAGTTGGGCCAGTACAAGGAGATCGAACGTGTTGTGAAGGACAACAACGTCTACGATGCTGAGAAGGTTAAGAACTTCCTGAAGGACGCTAACTTGCAGGACCAGTTGCCATTGATCATTGTCTGTGACCGTTTCAACTATGTCCACGACTTGATCTTGTACTTGTACAAGCACCAGTTCTTCAAGTTCATTGAGGTGTATGTCCAGCAGGTCAACCCATCCAAGACTCCACAAGTTGTTGCTGCTTTGCTCGACGTTGACTGTGATGAGAAGGTCATCCAGAACTTGATCCAGTCTGTCATGGGTCAGGTCCCAATTTCCGAGTTGACCGTTGAGGTTGAGAAAAGAAACCGTCTCAAGTTGCTCTTGCCATTCTTGGAGGCTACTTTGAACTCTGGTGTCCAGGACAGAGCCGTCTTCAACACCTTGGCCAAAATCTACATCGACTCCAACAACAACCCAGAGAAGTTCTTGAAGGACAACGACAACTACGACACTTTGGAGGTTGGTCGTTACTGTGAGAAGAGAGACCCATACTTGGCCTACATTGCCTATGAGAAGGGCCAGAACGATGGGGAGCTGATCAGAATTACCAACGAGAATGCTATGTACAAGTACCAGGCCAGATACCTGTTGAAGAGATCCGATCCTACCTTGTGGGACGCCGTTTTATCCGACGAAAACATCCACAGAAGACAGTTGGTTGACCAGGTCGTTGGTACTGCTGTTCCAGAGTCTACTGATGCTGAACCAGTTTCCCTGACTGTGAAAGCCTTCATGGACAACGGTTTAACTTTGGAGTTGGTTGAGTTGTTGGAGAAGATCATCTTGGAGCCATCGCCATTCAACGAAAACCCATCCTTGCAAGGTTTGTTGATGTTGACAGCTATCAAGGTTGAGCCAACCAAGGTCACGAGCTACATCGAGAAGCTCGATGAGTTTGACCCTGTTGAGATCGGTGCCCTGTGTACTGAGTCCGACTTGCACGAGGAGGCCTTTGAGATCTACGACAAGAGAGAGCTGCACTCCAGAGCCATGGGTGTGTTGGTTGACGACATCATGTCCTTGGACAGAGCTGAGACCTATGCTGAGAAGATCGACACTCCAGAGTTGTGGAGCCAGCTTGGTGCTGCTCAGTTGAACGGTTTGAGAATTCCAGAGTCTATCAACTCTTACATCAGGGCTAATGACCCATCGAACTACGAGTCTGTCATTGACATTGCTGACTCGGCTGGTAAGTTTGAGGAGTTGATCAAGTACTTGCTTGCTGCCAGACAGACCTTGAAGGAGCCAAAGATTGATGGTGAGTTGATCGTTGCCTACGCAGAGCTCGGTAAGCTGGACGAGATTGAGAAGTTTTTGAACGGTTCCAACGTTGCTGATTTGAACGAAATCGGTGACAAGTTGTACGAGCGTAAGGACTATAAGGCTGCCAAGTTGTTGTACTCTTCTGTATCTAACTATTCCAAGTTGGCTTCCACTTTGGTGTTCTTGGACGACTACCAGTCTGCTGTTGAGTGCGCTAGAAAGGCGTCCAACACCAATGTCTGGAAGCAGGTTAACGATGCTTGTTTGGAGCACAAGGAGTTCCGTCTTGCACAGATTTGTGGTCTGAACTTGGTTGTCCACGCTGAAGAGTTGGACGAGCTTGTTGAGAAGTACGAGTCTGAGGGCCACTTTGACCAGTTGGTCTCTCTGTTCGAGGCTGGTTTGAGTTTGGAGAGAGCTCACATGGGTATGTTCACCGAGTTGGCCATCTTGTACACCAAGTACAGCCCATCAAGAACCTTGGAGCACTTGAAATTGTTCTGGTCAAGAATCAACATTCCAAAGGTGATCAGAGCCACTGAGGCCGCTCATTTGTGGCCTGAGTTGATCTTCTTGTACGCTCACTACGATGAGTGGGACAATGCTGCTTTGACTATGATTGACAAGGCCGCTTCTTCGTTCGATCACTCTTCCTTCAAGGAGATTATTGTGAAGGTAGCCAACTTGGAGATCTATTACAAGGCCATTAACTTCTACGTCAACGAGCACCCATCTTTGGTGACTGATTTGTTGACTGTGTTAACTCCAAGAATCGACTTGCCAAGAACCGTCAGAATCTTCCAGAAGTCTGATAACTTGCCATTGATTAAGCCATTTTTGATCAGCGTGTTGGAGAAGAACAACTCTGTTGTCAACGGTGCTTACCACGACCTGTTGATTGAGGAGGAGGACTATGAGACCTTGGGCACCGTTGTTGACATCCACGATAAGTTTGACTCGATGGATTTGGCTGCTAGATTGGAGAAGCACGAGTTGATCTTTTTCAGACAGATTGCTGCTCGCTTGTACAGAAAGAACAAGAAGTGGACCAAGGCCCTGTCCATTTTGAAGACGGACCAGTTGTGGAAGGATGCCATTGAGACTGCATTTATTTCTAAGTCTACTGATGTTGCTGAGGACTTGTTGACATACTTTGTCGAGACTGGCAACAACGAGGCCTTCATTGCTTTATTATACTCTGGCTACGAGCTAATTCGTTACGATAAGGTGCTGGAATTGGCATGGCTACATGAATTGGGCGATTACATCAAGCCATACCAGATTACCGCTGAAAGAGAGAGAAGTGAGAACATTGCCAAATTGATGGCTGATTTGAAGGTGAGAGAGGAGGCCAAGGCTAAGGATGAGGAGCCTGGTGCTATCGGTACGCAGAGATTGATGATCACCAACGGCACACCGGGATTGGGTTACCAGCCAACTGGGCAGGGTTTTGGTAACGCCTTTTGAAGGGGTGCATGTAGGGAAAAGTACACTAGACCTTTAAACGAGAAGAGCGTTTTGTATTGTAATTGAATTGACATATTTTGTTGACTTTTAGTCTTATTGAGCGTACTTGTAGAACTACTTGGGAGGCTGGAAGCTAGAATCCTGGACAAATTTGGTGGGTCTATAAGATGATTACAGGTCTGGTACAAAAACAGCTCTCTACTCTGCCCCACCTTGGGAAGTGTACCTTTCGTGTCCATTGTTATTGTGTGTGGCTCTGTACAATGCCCTCTGCCCTGGAATGCAATCATCTCCTCCTACGAAGGTGCTACCCTATCGCACGCCTTGGCCTTTACTGGTATGGCTATATATATATTGGTTAATTGTCCTCAACACGTCCTCTTCTTGTAAGCCCAGGGCTTTCTGAAAACTATAGACTTATCGCTTCGGCTTGTAATTGGTGATGGACCAAGTCCCTTTACTCGTTTGTTATGTATTATTTCGATGTAACCTACTAGTTAGTCTATATATATATATATATATGTAATTCACCGCATCTGCTTGTAGCTTTGTGAATCAAAGCTAGGATATTTTGTATAAGGAATAAAAATAGAATATGTCAATTAACACCCGGACATTATTGACGTGCCCTACATGAATTTTCGCTCAGTTTTGGTAAACTATACAGATATCGATTCGCCCTGAATCAGTACTTCTGCCGATGCTTATATATATATATATAATTGATCAATATTTACTCATTTATATCTTGTTTGATATCTAATGAATTACAGAACTATATATTATTTGTAATTTATCATCAGGTCGATCATGAGGGTCGACGTCTCCTTTCTTTCATTTTAACAGTTCAATAATGACTTGCATATATAACTGTTTTTTTTTATGATCTCATTTAAATACGAATTGGACCTCTATTCTACCTTGTGCCTACTCAATACACCATAATAAGCTCTAGACTCGAAGCTCTAAGCCAAAATACCTACTCATTTTAAGTTAAATTGAATTAAATAGCGGACAAGGTGTACGGATGTTCGAATTTTGTGTTCACCCTTGGTTATGGAAGGGTAAGATCGAATATGTATAGACGATTATAAATTTGTTCTTAACTGCATGTATGTATAAAAATAGGTTAAGAAACCAATTATTAACGTTAAATCGTATGCTTGAGAATATTTTGGGTGTTAAATTATGAACTATACCACCTTAAAAAAGCTTCCAGAGCTAATTAAACCACCATTTTTCTATTGAGTGAGAGACATAGATAGTCAATTATCAATTGACTCTGAACTAGGCAGTACTGCGAAACGGCGCCGTAGGTAGAATGACCGTAAATCAACTTGTTCTCCTAAGATAGGATTCTATACACAAAGAACGGGGGAATCACCCCCGTACTTTATATAACAAGGGCCCACGAGCCCGATGGTTCGATTTGTCCTGGAAAACGAACTCATAGCGGTAGTAACAATCAGCAATTGATACAGCCCTAATAGCATTGGGCACTTTGGCCGAGTGGTTAAGGCGAAAGACTTGAATTCTAGTTCGAGCTATCTTTTGGGCTCTGCCCGCGCAGGTTCGAACCCTGCAAGTGTCGCCAATTGTTAATTTTTTTGGTCCCCCTCGAATCAGGGGTTACCCTACCAGAGATGTGGTGCCATCTACGCAATACTAATCAGTAAACTTGCAATCAAAGACTAAATTGTTGAGCCAGTTTGATTCCTTCGGCGATGTTTTGCACTCTGCAGTCGATCTTATAGCCCTGGTTGTGCAATGTAAGTAACTGCTCCTCGAAATTGCGCAGTGGCACTGAGAACGTCTCAATGAATTCACCATCTTCAAGTTGTGGGGTTGGATTCTGATTTCTCTCATCTTGGAGGTCCACAGAGCAAGTAACCAAAGCAAGATTCGTAGAGCAGAAGCCCGGGTCGTTGAAGATCGTCACTGACTTCGAGATGATCTTGCCAAAGTACCCTGTTTCCTCGTGCAACTCTCTCAATGCCGTAGTCTCAATCGACTCATTCGGGTCAACCAGTCCAGCTGGAACTTCGATACAAACACCGCTCGTTGGTGGCCTGAACTGCTTCTGGAGCACAATTTCTGCGCCGGAATCCTTCTTGAGGATCGCAATAATGGCTACAGCATCAACTTCAGAGCCTTCAGGTCTTGTTGTACGCGAGGCACACTCCCATAATCTGCTATTGCCTGCTGGGTCCTGATAAGTGATGCGCTCCAGCTTTGTCCACTTGGCATCTGCAGAGCTCAGTGGCTCGATTTGGAGGATCTTTGCGTTCTCTGGTGCGCCCTTGGAGCTCATTGTGCGTAGTGATCGATAGATGAAACGGACAATTGGTGCTCTTCCAGCTCGAAGCATTTCTTGGTGTTCTACTATGTAAGAGTTTGGTTATGAATTTTCAAATGCGCGCCCGGGATCAACACTCCTTGACCTGAAGCCTTTGACTGACTTTATAAGCAAGGGTCCAACACCAAGAGAGCAATAAACAGGGAAGATGTCAGACAGCGAGAACCTCATGGCGAAGATTCAGCAGCAGCTTATTGAGTCCGGGGAATACGATAGGTGAGTTATTTATCGATAGTATCAAAAGGGACCTCAAGAGAGAAGGAGGGACTAACTGTACAGAATATCAACGCAATTAAAACAGAAACTGGCAGAGTCCGGGTGGTACGACAACATCCGTCGACTTTCAAGCGGTGAGTTATGAATCTATTGGATTGATGATTTATGGCATTTTACTAATAATTTGAAGAACAAGTGAGAAAAGAGTCCGAGCCGAACTTTACACGACTGAGTCAAACGTTGGAACCACAGGCACTTTGTAAGTAATATGAATGTGGAAAGTCAAGGGGAAGGAATATTAACAGTACACAGCAATGGTGCCAGAAAAGGTAAAGGAAGAAACACTTCTACAGATAAAGGCATTTTTGGAGACGATCATCGAAAAGGAGGTCTAACAACTACCAATGATCTACAACAATGACTTAAATATATAGTACATCCATAAAGGTATGCTTTATCAAGAACGGGAATACCGCACCACAGTAGTATCAAATACAAAAAAAATAAAAGTAAAACGCAACACACAATTCATCGGGAGGATAAACTCATCACTTGGCATCACCATTGGACTTGTCATCCTCATCGTCGTAATCTTCATCCTCGTCAATCTTTCTAACACTCACTTCAACCTCTGGCTTTTTAACCTCATTAGTCTCTTCAGCGTCTTTCTTTTGTTCCTCCTCTTCAACTTGTTGAGTCTCCTTCAGTTCGCTCAACGCCTCTTCAGAAGGCTTGATAGATGGCTCCACTTCAGGTTCAGCTGGCTTAGTCTCCTCCACTGGGGTCTTCTCCTTCTCCACGGACTCTGGTTCCTTGGAGGCTTCCTCAGACTCCTCCTTGGATTCATTGTTCGTGGTTGGCTGTTCTACAGCTGGCTCAGCGGACTTCTCAGCAACATGTTCCACAGTTGGCACTTCTTCTGCTGGTTTTACATCGTTGGACTTCTCCTTTGCCGGCTCAACAGGCATCTCCGCAGAGTCGTCATTGATATTGGCCTCTTCAGATGGCTTGACCTCAGGAACAGCATCTTTCATTTCCTCATCCTTGCCCTCACTAACAGCAGGTGACTCAACGGCATCACTCGTAGCTGGTGTCTCTGTCACTGCTGCATATTTTGGTATGACTTTGGTCTCCTGTGGGACAGACGAAGCAGTAGTAGGCACCGATGTAGTCTCAGAATATGTGGACTCTGGTACTATCATGCTTGACAGCCCAATAGCTGGCTTCTTCCTCTGACCAAGCTCCGGTTCATCATGCTCACGCTTGGCGGATGAGATATTCTTGATTTCAGGTGGTGACAACTGTGTTGTCTGCTGCTGAGGCTTTGGCTGTGGTGGTTGTACTTGATGCTGTGGCTGTGGAGCCTGCTGCTGCTGTGGCGGGAACGTTGGTGGTGGAGCCTGGGCTTGCAACTGCTGTTGAGGGAACGGCGGCGGTGGAGCCTGAACCTGAGCCTGAGCCTGTGGGTTCATCTGGAGCTGCTGCAAAGGCTGTTGCTGTTGCTGCTGAGGCATACCCTGTTGAGGAAGCATCTGTTGTGGCAATCTTGGCTGCTGTGATGGTGGTGGCGGTGGAGGCAGCTGCCCGTTCTGACCTCCTTCCTTTTGGAATTTCGTCAACTGTTCTAATCTTGCCTGAATATGTGGGTTACTTGGGTCCAATTGAGCAGCTTGCTTGTAGGCATCCAAGGCATCGTTGATCTGGTTGTTACATGTCTCATAAAGCGTACCCAAATCATACCACACTTCGGAAATGTATGGATTGAGTCTGATGGCTCTTGTGTAAGCGTCCAAAGCATCTCTGTACTGAGAGATTTGGTAGTATAACACACCGATGGAACACCAGAACGTTGGGTTTCTAGCATCTCTATTGACAGCCTGCTGGAAGGCATCGTATGCCGAAGTGTAGTCACCTCTGGACATGTGTACTCTACCCAAATGATACCATGTGTGAGCATCAGTGGAGTCAATTTCCAACGATTGCGTCAAGAGTTTCAGTGCGGCCTCTGGATCTTGGAAGTTCGAGCCTTGTTGAGAGTAGAGACAGCCCAACTGCTGCAACACCTTGGCATGCTTAGGATTAGCCTGGAGAACTTTTTGGTAAGCATCTCTAGCACCCATGTAATCACGCTGTTGTTCCATCACAGCACCGATTTGGAACCAAACATCTGGTTGTGTCAATGGAGCCGGTGGGTTGGGTAAAATGTAACGGAAGCATTCCAAAGCTTGGTTGAGCTTACCTTCGTGCTTGTAGATAATTCCCAATCTGAAGTAGATTTCACTTGCCTTTTCGAAATTTGGATCCAATTCCAATACTCTTCTGAACGCTTCTTCAGCGTATTCCAGAGAGCCATACCTGTCATAGAGGATACCAATGCCATGCCAAAGCTTTGGTACGTTTGGGTTGTTCAGATGGTATAATGCCTGCTGGTATGCGGCATAAGCCCTCTGTAAATCATCCAGCATCAGGTAACAATGACCCAGCAAGCCCCAAGTTTCACCAGCGTCTGGCTTAGCTGTCAGAGCTCTCTGGTACAACTCAGCCGCCTTGTTGAACATGTCACGAGAACGGTACAAGTTGGCCAACGAAGTGAGGGCAGGGGCAGAGTTTGGAGCATGCCTCAATGTCGCGTCATAAGCGGCTGCTGCTCTGTCAGCGTCACCGAGCGACTCTGCGAGTGACCCAATGGCCAACCAGGTCTCCGCAGTAGCATTGTTGAGTTCCTGCTCTTTTGCACCGAGTTGCTGTTGTTGTGCCTGAGCTTGTGCTTGTGCCTGCTGTTGTTGCTGCTGGCCCTGTTGCTGCTGGGATTGTTGTTGAAGACGGGCCTGTGCCAATTGCATTCCCTGGGTTTGCGTCTGCTGCTGAAGATGCTGCTGTTGGAGATGTGGGACGGATGACATCTTTGGTCGTTGGCTGATTGTAGTCAAGGCAAAGAAAAAATGTATGATAGTGCACTACTTCTGATGGAAACGTAAGTGCTAAAAGATGGTGTCAAACAATCGGATTCAGGATCGAATTAGGGACCCAAACAAGAGTTCCTATGTGTATAGATGTATCTGGGGATGCGGATGGTAGTGCGTACCTGAGAACCGCCCGAGTGGAAAATTTAGTGTTCTTGGGAAAATAAGTGCTTGTTGTGGTTGTTGTTGTTGTTGTTGATGATGGGAGCGGTTAAATTTGTAAAGTAGCCCTGTGTATGAGTATCTGACTGGAACGTTGTACACCAGCAATACAAGCGATATACAGATTCGATTTCCGAGCGACCAAACACAACCGCCGTGGTGAGTGTTTGCTAATCGTTGGTACGTGACGATTGAGTGGTGGGTGGTGAGGCAAAGTGGGCCAGTAAATTTGTTTATTTTGTCGAGAAGGGTCGAGTGAGCGAGCGCACAGGCAGCCGGGGGGCGGCGGACGACAAGGATTTTGGGGGCGTGTGGTGTGTGGGTGGGTGGCCGATTAGGCTCGCTTTTTTTTCTTTAAAATTTCTTTTCTCGTTTGTTGATTTCGGGATGACCGTGGTGCGTTGGCAGATTCTTGAATTGAACGCAGTTGGCACTTGAGGCAGGTTGGAGATCAGCTGGAAATAGAAAAAAGGGATGGAGGGGTCAACAGTGCCAAATTGGGGTGTTATATATCCGGAAATTATAGCTTAAGACTATCACTATTTCCTCAGAATCTGCTTATATATATATATATATATATATATATATATATATAACCACTCCCCGGCCCCGCTGTCGATCTGTAAGAGAGAACAATAATTGGCAAGTACAGTCATATCTCCGAGCCACAATAATGGCTCAAGTAGTAGAGGGGAGCTTGGCCCAGTCTAGCTAATGACCACATTGGCACACCAGCGTCCAGCTTCTAGAGTCCAGAGCTTCAAGCTATGAGCTCTTTTTTTTTTTTTTTAAAATACTCGGCAACCCATTACCCAGGGCTTGAGCCAAACGTTATTGTTGCCATGTTGCCATATTGCCAAACTCTTCTCACTGCTCAGAATCGCCCCTGAGTCCTGACTCCTGAGTCCTGCCTGACTCCCACGCGGCGGGCTGATGGGCCGGGGGTCGAAGGGCAGCTTGCCTTATTTTTTTTTTTTCCTAGGGGGGAGGGGGGGGGGGGTATCACATGAGGAGATCCCGGGGTTTTCTTCTAATTACGAAATTGTAGGGATAATAACAGAATGGATCGTGGTTCCAGTTAGTGCTCACCTGACTCCAGTTTCTTTTTTGACTTTTTTCCTCCCCCTAAACCTCACTGTTAATGCCACACTCACACACACATTTCCTTCCAAGATTTTGAATTCGCTCAGCCCGCCAAGCAGTTTCTCATCCACATATCCCTCCTCTGCCAAGCCTTCTTGGCACGATATCCCAGTCAATCTGCGGGATTCGCGGAAAATCGATGGATGCGGCGGTGCGCTCGTGCCAATCTTGCAAGGAGAAACGCTGGTTTTTTTTTTAAATCGAAGCGCGGGGTGAGGATCGAACTGGGCGCGGCGGGCTGTGGGCTTCCTTGCTGTGAAGTTTCAATATGGGGTAGCATCACTAGCAAACATACGATAACTACAAAGGCCAAGTTCTAGAATTATGATACAGGGGGGGTATTTGGTACCAGGTATAAAACAGCACATCAAGAGCTGGCAGCAGAACACTGCGAGGAGTACTCTGCTACGTTCATCTCCTCCAAGTAGTCAAAGAAGTCCTGCAAGTGCACAAACTTGACCTCTCTGCCCATGTACAGGATTCTCAAGTAGTAATCGTCAGAGCCCTTCTCATACAGCTGGAAAGTAATTTCAGCACCCATACCTGGCCACTGGAAAAACTCAAGGTTCAAGAAATCTCTAAGCAAGGAGATCATACCGGAGATGGACCCATCATGTGCGATATTGTGCTGGTACTTGATACTTCTAGAACCCTCAATAACCTCCTCGAATCTCTCGGCAAGTTCCAATGTAAAGTTACCGTACTTGTACATACCGTAGTCAGTGGCGTTTGGTGCAGAGTTGAAAGTGTAGTCGTACTCCCAATGACCCAACTTCATCACAGTCTCCAACTGCTCTGTAGTGACGTTAACAGCGTCACCGTGACATGTCTTCGAGGACAAGTTGTCAAAGAAGTGGTCAATGGTACCAAAGAACCCAGGATACCCTGTGCTGTTGATACCATCCTGAGTGGCCAAGTCATCGTAGATAGTCATGTTGCCCTCCTCGTACCAGAGATCACTCGATCTGATGAAGGCCTTCATGTCATCAGCCTGGTGACATGGAAGGTTTGGCTCCAAGTTGTCCACTTGACGCAACTCAGCAGTGACGTTGTCATTAGGGTACATACCCTTGATCAATTGGTTGAACACACCCGTGGTGATGTTGTTGTTGGTGACTCTATAGGCAACAAGCTCCGGGTCGTAATCATCAGGCAAGAATCCCAAGATGTCATGATACACACCGAATAGGTCCTGACCGTGGTAGAAAGAGTCAATCTCACCACCGTTGGTGATCTGAGGGTACGACGTGTTGGCATCCTTGATGTCACCTGGGACCATGTTGGCAGCGTATGGTGTTCTCTTGTGGTGTCTGTGGATCAACTCAACGTACAACAACTTGTACTCATCGCTGACGTTCTGGTAAGAGATCTTGTTGGTACGTGGCATGTTACAGTAGTTATAGGTCTCAGAAACACCCAATGGGGACTGGGAGCCGTGGTGGAACCCTGACAATGGCTTCTGGACGTACTCAG
Source organism: Petasospora taoyuanica (assembly GCA_030567055.1). Taxonomy (NCBI): domain Eukaryota; kingdom Fungi; phylum Ascomycota; class Saccharomycetes; order Phaffomycetales; family Wickerhamomycetaceae; genus Petasospora; species Petasospora taoyuanica. The sequence goes on from JAKUBZ010000002.1 coordinate 65,650, forward strand.
GGGCAGAAACAAGCTGACGATGACCATTGTACTCGGCAGCAGAAACAAACAATGCCAAAGAGGCAGTAGTGGCTAAGTTGGTGAACTTCATTGCTTTTTGTTGGAGGTATATCAACAGCCACAAACCAAGAACAAGGAAGCAGAAGGTAATTTGGTGCCCTTTTATACCTGAGAACCAAGTTCTCGAGACCATGTGCGCATGCAATCAATTAACAATAGAAAAGGGTCTACTTCCCAAAAAACAAGAACAAAGGGTCCGTGCTTGAAGCGGAGCTCCGCTCGGGGCTCTTTGTCGATTGGCCGTACCCACGTGTACTTTAAATACCCGATTTGCGTATAATTATGGTGATAATATCGTATATGTTTGCCTTTCTAGGGGAAACGTGGGGCGTGGGCTGCGGTTCTGGGGTGGCATATAGCGGAGTGCCCTTATCAAGCGCTGAGAATTTCCGCATTGGGATGTTTCTGAAGTTTTTCTTGTATATCCTTCCCCCCCCCCTTCTCTAGCGCCCGTAATTTTTCACGATGTGGACCAACGATGTTTGTATGGTGTTGGAAAACAAAAAGTATCGAATAACCACACAAATGAGAGTCAGTCCCGTGCTTTTGAAAGGCCGCTCAGCATGGAAGGGTACGTCGTGATACATTATTCTCATTTCACCCCAATAAAACTAACACCCCTGCGAAGGTCCTCACGTTGTGCCTCTTCCTATCGCACACGCCATTAAATCCAACACACCTATCAGAACAAATGCCAGAAGTTGTACGATATTACCACAGTTTGTCGGTATCAAGTTCCAGGTGCACAACGGCAAGGAATATGTTGCTTTCGAGGTGAGCGAAGACATGGTCGGATCGAAATTGGGTGAGTTTGCACCAACGAGAAAGAGATTCTCTTACACACAAACAAAGAACAAGTGATCTATATATATATGTATACTTTGGGGGGTTCTTGTAAATAATACACTATTGGTTCTATTAAAGTCATCGTGTCATCATGAATAAATAGATCTATCTAACGTCTCTCCATTCTGGAGATACCGTCTTTCAATCTCTCCTCTCTAATCTTTCCCGTTCTATCGATACTTGGCCATTTCCCCCATCCTTTCAGTCTTATGACTAAGCACGAGGCGTTATCATCACCTCCTACTGCTTCGACGTACTTGACAATCTCCTCGGCACACTCCTGTGGTTTACCAGCTCTGTGATTAACCCTTGCCATCACCAAATCCACCACTTCTTGGTCTGTGGCGTAGTTTGTAATACCATCTGTCATTAACACCAGGAAACACTCATCACCCCCCATTTCACCAGGTGTTTGATCCACCAGGCCTTCTTTCATAATCATATGCGAGTCTCCGATGACATACGAGGTAATGTCTGGTTCTGCTGATATACCTTTTGACTTGGCCACGAGGTCACCGAAGGATCTCGTATTGGCAAAGTTCATGAATCTGTTCTCACCGAACGAGTCCGTGGCGAAACCCGCACTGAATTTGTTAAGTCGCCGAGACTCTATCGTCGATGATGGGTGGTGGATGGAGTTCAGTGCATGTGCTTGTCCGTTCCTATCACATATAACGCATTTGGTATCACCAATCTGTGAGACATACAACTTAGACACAGTGTGTGGCTCAAAGTACAGGTTGTCGTTGTCTTTGACATTCATGTTGTACAGTAGAACCGAGGTAGAGGTGGATCCTGACTTTTCATTGTCCGTAAGAAACTCATAGTCAAGTTTCAAATACGTGTGTGATAAGCGAAGCCGTATGTCATCGATCTCTCCTTCTTTGGGTACGAGCCCTTCATAGAGATCTTCTCTTTTCTTGTATACCCGCTTCCAATACCCACCGATATCCTTGTAGTACCGCTCCAGCAGCTTCATATACCCATCCCTGTTCTGCTCCCACTGCTCGATCTCACTGTGTAGATGCTCTTGGAGATATCTCGAGCACTGGTCTCCACCATGCCCGTCAAATATGCTCGCCACGAACACGCTGTGGCCCACCTTCTTGTTCAACCCATAGTCGTTGTGTATCATCGGCAGATCGAGAACATTCACACTATACTTGTCCTCGTTGTACCTCCGGGCCATTCTGTAGGAGTAGTGCCCAAAGTGTGAGGGTGCCTTGAGCATCTGGATCTTGAGCCTAGCATGGTTATAGAGCGAGTCCCTTGCAAGGTTGAGGTTCGGCGTCTGGTTGTAGTTGCGCACGGGGAACGTCACAAAGTCCGAGATGCCCCTGCGAAAGACCTTCATTGCTTTCTTAGAGATGTAAGTAAACAGGGAGAGAGAGAGAATTCTAAGGGAGGTGTTTGGCTTGTGTCTGCTTGTGTGTGTGTATTGTGTTTAGCACTGTGCGCGACAATATTTCCCGGAGGGGGGGTGCTCGATCGTTTTGGCCGGGCAAAGGCGGAGGCAGCTGGAAAATGGCCGGGTTTTGCGTGGGGAGGCCCCTTTTTTTGCTTACTTTCTTCTTTGGTTGGCTTTTGTATTTCATTTGGGTGTGTTCGAGTGTCATGTTGGAGGGGGCAGCGCTAATTGCCCTTAATTGGTGGAGTAGTAGTGCTTTACTGCCAAATTGATCCCTACTCTTCTCACTCTGTCTGTAGGACCTAATTCGATGGAAGGGCTGACCACTTCAATGTTCATTTCTTCTCTTATTACTTTCCCGTCTTTCTTCCAGAATCAAACAGCAGATACCACCATAAACTACCATAGATGACCACCAGGTCAAACGCCTCCCCATTTGCCCAATATGCCCTACATTATATAAATATTTCCACCAATAAATGAACTAGTCGCGCGCCTAGTTTCTCTTCGCTAACAAAAATATTGGCTATGCTTGAATTTCGCTTTACAATTTGAACGCGGTTTAGATGGCCCATTGACACTGAAGAGCATTCTGAAGATCACTAAAAACAGAACGCATAAGAGCTCGCAAAGAGTCGATAGACACAGAGATTCATCACATATCACACATATCATGAACAAGTCTGCAGTACCTGCGTATCTGTCGCTCCCGCGCTCGCAACTGACTGCCAAGTTCCACGAGATCAAGATGATGGAGGATGAGAGGATCCACGACGCCATAGTTCACAAGGAGAAGAGCAAGTGGAGCATGCAAGCAGGCGTCCACGCTTTTGATCTAGGAAGAAACAGATACACAAACATCCTCCCCTACGATAGGAACAGAGTGCACCTGACAGTCCGAGAGGGCCATAACGACTACATTAACGCGTCGCATGTCACTTTGGATTTGGATCAAAAGAAAAGATACATTGCTACACAGGGTCCTAAGGGCTCTACTGTGATGCACTTTTGGCAAATGGTGCTGCAACAGACAGTGGAGGGTCAAGACGCGTGTATTGTGATGGTGACGCCCTTAGAAGAACGTGGTATGAAAAAATGCTCAAAGTACTGGGTTGACACTGTGGGAGACTCTTTGGAGCTCACTGGTGAGGATGAAGGGTTTCAATATGACTTGAGACTTCAGTGTTTGGACTTCCACGATCTGGCAGACATTGACGGGACGCACTACACGATGCTTCAACTGGATGCTATTGAGCCAGATACTGGGGAAGTAGCCCAGACGAGGTGTGTGCACCACGTTTACTACGACAAGTGGACAGACTTTATGAAACCAGAGGCATGGGAGCCGATCCATTCGATGTCCAATTTGGTGGAGAATCTCAATGGGAAATCTAATCCTCTGTTTGTGCACTGCTCTGCGGGTGTGGGGCGTACAGGCACGTTTATCACATTGGACTACCTCTTCAACAGCGAAAAACTATTACAAAGCAGCTCATCCACGGATCTCATTGTGAAAGTCATCAAACAACTAAGAAAGCAAAGACTGCTTATGGTCCAGAGTTTAGATCAGTTCAAGTTCTGTTACGAGGCGGTGTTTCAGTTTTTTCGTGATTTCACAAAGTTCACATCTGTTTCTGCCTGAGTTTCTGCTTGACGTGGAAGCCGTGGCCCTGCGTCATTAATTTTCTTGTGTTTGTTCATCCATCCTCTTCACATGTCCGCGTGATTCGCAAGCATGGCTTTCTATTGTCTCTCCGACAGTGGCGGGGTCGAGGTGTCAGGGGCCAGGGGGCCCGCGTATTGACACCTTTCCAGATTTCTCCGCAGTGTTTACCTTTTTTGCCATGCGATCTCATCTCGGCGGCATATTGGTCTTCCTTCAGCTTTTTCATACACTTTCGCCACAGATAACGTGTTATTGTATTGGAACTGGAGCCATTGAAGCACATAACGTCACAGCCGTCAAGATTCCACTTCCAACCGCCTGTTCAATCCACTACGATGACTATTAAGTCGGCATTCAAGCTCTCGCTCAACAAGATCAACGTTAACGGCGACAGCGGCAAGGCTCCCACCACGTACGAGTGCCGGGGACAGTTGGTCTTTTGTCTAAGCGTCAACGAGGAGACCAAGTACATCAATTTCTCACTTCTTACCGATGACCCGGAACCGTTGATGTATGACTACTTGCAAGATTTTATCAGTCTTCTCACTCGCACGGAGTATGTCTCGTTGACATACAATACGTTGTACATTGACAAACAGAACAAGAAGTTCATCTTCAGGCCTTCGATGGTGGCTTGCTACTCATACGAGTTTGATCTTCTAGATGGCACTATGTCTTCTTTACATAGAGAATTAGCAGAGTCGTGCGAAGAGTTGGGTTGTTTGACCTTGAGGAAGTTGAGATTGGACGCCATTGACTACTTGATAGATAATGGCAACTACCACACTGCATTGAATGAGCTGGAGAGTGATGAGGATGTTTCCATTTTGTAATCGATTCTGATTACCAATTAGCCGCCGTGCTCATGACTATCATCTTAATCATTCTCATTGCATCTCTATTGTACCCTATTGTTTAGCATGGACCAATGTACGTCCCTACTCAAGTCATCAAGTGAGACCTATAACTCATAAATGAAATATGTGTATAAAACCAGAACAACGTGCGGTAAATAGAACCAAATAGCAATCGATTAAAAAACTTCCCATCCGAATACAGAAGTCACAAGTAGGTCTCAGTGAGCGCAGCCTTGTCAACGAACCAGGAGACTCTACCGGCAGCGAGCTCATTCACCACAGATGCCGGGAGTCCCTTCTCAGGTCTTTCCATGATGACTTTGACAATAGACGCCTTAACGGCACCTTCAACGACGAATGTGACTCTGTGAGAGTGGCAAATCACCGGGACGGTAAGCGTGATTCTTCTCGGTGGGCCAGATGGTGCGTTTTCCACAGGCACGACCCATGCGAGCTTCTCTCTTAACACGTCATGATCGTTAGGGAAGATGGAGGCAATGTGACCGTCAGGTGCACAACCGAGCAAGAAAAGATCAAACAGAGGGAGCCTCACGGAGTCCTTGTTAGCAAAGCCCTTGATAAGCGTCTTCTCGTAGTCGTCCGCAGCTTCCTGTGCGTCGTCAAGCAACGACTCGTCAATGTGGTAGATCTTTGGGAGCTCTTTACCCATCTCGGTCAACTTATCAAAGATCTCACGCTTTGCACTGCCGAAGTTCGAGTTCTCGTCTTCAAATGGAACCAATCTCTCGTCGGCAAAATACACATCCCATTTGGACCATTGAACGTCGTCTCTCTTAAGTAAGCCCTGGCTAAGCACTCCCACCAGGGACCCACCGGAAATGGCAATCTTAAATCTGCGATTCACCGCCTTCTCCTTCTTGGACTTCTTGAGATTCGTGGTGGAGGCCGATGGAGTGGGCCTTGTGCTGTTACTGCTGTTGGTCGGTGAGTTCCCACCGCCGCTTGATGTCGATGTTGTTGTTGTGGATGATATGGATGAGCTTGATGAAAGCGCCTGATTCTGCGCGTGAACAACGTGATCCGCCACGGCATCGGCCACATCGCTGAACTCGCCAAACGAGTGGATCTTAGGCACCGTTGTTGTCATTGTATGTGATATTCCCCCTTTGTGTGCCTATAAATAAAACTATTGTGCGTGCGCCTTAATTGCTGCCCCTTTGTTACCCCCCCTCCTCTTAAATGGTTCCAAACGGGTTATGCGTGGGATGTGTGCCGGTGGGGTGCGGCAGAGGCGTTTAATATTCTGTGCTGGGATGACTTGAGATATTTATAATCTCCTGCAATCAAAGATCAAGAAGGACCACAAATCTCCGCCAATTCCACAATTTGTATTGTCTTTGTTTCTGTTAGTGGACACCTGCCCCCCGAATCGCCGTGGTCGCCTCCATAATTTTCTGGTTTTGTTTCAACAGCTTCGCGGGTGGTCCGCTCTCCCGCTAAACAGTAGGGTAACCTTTTGTTCTATCTAGAATCTTTCAGAATCGAAAAATCAACCGCAGCTTCCCCCCTCTCCCCCCCATGGCTAAACACGGTTAGCACACGACCAGAATGTGTCACAAAATTTAAGAGCAAGATCATTGCCAGGGCAAGCGCTCATTAAAGCCAGCACAACATTAGCAAGCACTCTGACCATTCTCTATCATCTATGACACCTGTCACCCACATAGATACAAGAAAAAAGATGCTCTCCGCACACGCAAGCGCATAGGCCCCCTCCTCTGACCCCAGCCAACTGCATCCCCCGGGTTCGAGAGGGCCTTCTGCCAATAGCCTTATGCTTTGGTATCCTATAACTATGAGGACAAGACAATTTATGTACCCATTGTTTTATTCACGGCATGAACTCTAAGATGACCCGAAGAGACAACTTCATGAGCTAAAATCTTAGGAATAGAAGAATTTATAAGCTTGAGGCCATATGAGACATGTTTGGCAACGAGTACCAACAGAAACTGTACAAAGGTATGGAACTTAATGCTAAGAGTGTCCAAGGCCAGTGATCTTTATTACACCGATATGTGATATGGTTGAGAAAAAGCAGATTGGTTGGTGCCGTGGAACCAGTCCGGAAGTGGGGTGAAACCGCTGGACACAGCGTGAATTGGAAGTCCAGATTGGTGATGAGAACAAATTACTCTGTCAGCATAGTAAGTGCTGAGAGAAGAGGCGGAGCAAGAAAATGAGTAATCGATAAGCAAAGATTCACAAGGATGTATGTGTGTACACTGGTACCAGCACTTTACCTGACTTGTGTATCTTGCCGTTGTACTTTGCAGCGAGTTTAGATCCAGAAGTGCTCGGCTGTGACCATGCGATCTTGTCCTTGGGTACTTCCATTCCATATATCAGATGCCTTTGTATGGCATTTAGTAGATTCATGCCAATGCCACGTCTTCTGTATTTCCGTGAGACATACACTCTACTTATCCCTGCCATTGCTTCAAGTTTTTGTGAACTGACAATACGGCCATCTTCCAAAGAAAACCACTTAGCCTGGGTAATCTTCTCTACTGAAATGAGTCCCACTGCGCGTCCATTTGAAACATAGACATATACCACTCCTGTATTTGTGCCTTTGATCCAGAATTCGTTATCGTCAGGAGCATTCAGCTCGGTATTAACCACCTCCATTAACTCTAACGTTGCGGTCTTTGCACGATTGTTTTCTGGGTTCACCTGTATGATCTGCTCTGCATGATTGACCTTCATTATAAGAGTACCCCAATCCTGCTTCCACTCTCTTCCCTGCGTCTGCACTTTATGATGCTTGGTGTGTAACTTGACATCATTGGGGATATGTTTCATATAGGACATACCACACTCTGCGCAAGTCTTCTTGTCTTTCGCTCCAAAGGAGAAGTATGACTGTTTGAGACTCTTCCTGGTCTCAATGTAGTCTTCACTTTTACTAGTGGGCGGTGAAGTCCCCGGACTTGATTGTGTATCTTGAGAGCTGATCGGGCTTGACGGTGTTGTTAGCGCATCTTCCAGTACCTTGTGTCGTTTCTTCTCTATTTGTCGACTTTGTGGCTTTGAAACTCGTGAATCAGCCATTTGGGTACTTTTTGAACCCCTTATATACCTCTCATTTCATTGGAAAATCGAAACCCAAGCTGACATCCAAAAAAGGGTCAAAAGACGCGTACTCTTTGACAAAGCCATGCCCGCCCGCGAACAGCTTTTTGGCTTATAAATTCCTGGCACGGGCCACGCCTATTGTTCAGTATAAGACCGACAGCAATTCTCCAGTATTTTGTTGTTCCTCCCCCCTTTTTTGTTTTTTCGTACACTATACTGATCAATAGTAATGGGAGAATTAAAGAATCACACCGAAGTGGTGGCACAGCTTGCCACCCATTTGCCACGCCTTGTGGGGTTCCGCATGAAAAGCAGACATTCGACAGATCAATCAGTGATAGTGGAGTTTGCCACTGATGATGACATTTCCTTGTATTTGGTGGTTACACAGCTCTATAAAGAGTTCTACGCGGTTTCTTATACTTCCAAGAAGGGACTGCGGACTCTTTCCTCTGCAATGGACTTTAACTTTGACGACAAATCGCCGGATATCACAGTGCCTACTACTCAAGATCAGATTGATAGTGCATATCAAGGATTCAGTGGGGATTGGATGGGAAGCACGTTTATTGGGTATTCATTGCAGAGGTTTAGTGTTGTTCCAGGGAAGCTACTACCAGAGGAGTTGAATTCGATATGTGGGGAGTCTCTGAGTGCACACCTGAAAGGGGAATCCAAAGAATCATCAAGGGATGTTGTCTTACTGACAGAGAGATTGAAGAAGGCATTAAGCAGCGTGTTTATTATCCCTGGAGTGGGAACATCGTATCCAATGGAAGACCTCAAGGAGAAGCCTGCCAGCATGCAGGAGAATCCAAATACATCACAAAAACCAACAGAAGGCTCCCAGGTGGACTTGCCAAAATTTGACGATGAGTACGAAATTACCAAAAGACCACACAGAGAAACACCACCTCAGTTCCCCTCTATCGGCGAGGGTGACCTCAATGGGCCACTGGGGAAGTATCCCGAGATGCGACCATCCTTGACAGGCCCAATGCCATCTACTGGTGGCATGATAATGGACCGTAATCATCCACTGTTTGGATCCACGCCAGGTGCTGGTATAGGCAGGGATTTCCCACCTGGGGTGCCCGGCGCACCACCGGGAGCCAGAGGAGACGATCCATTTGGCATAGTGGATGATAATGTTGGTATGGGACTGCCATATGGTTCTTCTAGACCCGGCAAGGGCAAGGGCAGGGGCTCCATGGGTGGTCCTTTTGGTGGTCCTTTTGGGGGAGGCCCACCTGGATTCAACGGAGGCTTTATGTAATCAATGCAGTTGCTGGTATCACTACAAGCCGTACAAGTTAAAACTCTTTGGTGGATTGTTTTGGTCACTTGGGCAATGTGTAGACCGCAAGGACGTTATCTCCTTGCTGTGATAAAAGTACTCGCTGGCCATTGAGTAAATAGATGCCATATCCTTCCTTTGTCAGTTTCACATCCGAAAGATCATGGTAGTCGTTGTTCTTGGCTGTTCCGTACACTTCTGGGAGTTAGCATTTGAGAGTAATGTAATAATAGGGATTCCAGCACTTACATCCAACCACACCGTCTTTGTTAAACATGAGGGCACCCGTGGGCGACTCGATACCGCTAGACTCGACAAGACTCGCTAGTGGAATCATTCTGCACTCCAGAGGAAGTCTCTTAAATGGCCCAGTCTAAAAAAAAAAGATGGTTCAATGATTGAAAGAAATCGTCCACTTGAGTCAAAGTTAATAAAAGAAGTACGAGCTGTTTATATACTTAATCTCTTATACATACCCCCGGAACTCTGGGATTTACCCCCGGAAATTGACTGCTCAACGGTTCGCGGGCTCGATTTATCAACACAGCTATATGTGTAACCAACTGCTCACTTCAATAAACACCAGGAGAATTAAGAAGAAGAAGAAAAAAGAAAACAGTCAGGGAAAGAAGATGAACGTTTCAACATCCACCACGGGAGTGAGAAGACGCACTGCCGCACAGAGCAACGACGATGAGGAGAATGCTGCTGTGTTACAACTGGGCCCAGAATTCGACGTTAAGCAAATCAGTTATGAAGGTGAAGAGAGCGATTTAATAGCTCTAAACTTGTCGGAGGCACGTATCTTGATCAGAAGTGCACTGAAGATTAGAAAACAGATCATGACGCCGCAGGGCCTGTTCAAAGACCGTGCTGATATGGCGGATGACTATGACTTGGAAGATGATGATGATGACGATGCAAATGACGATGATAACGATGAGATCGCAAAGGCTGCTATTGCCGTGGGTGCTAATGAAGTGCTGAAGAAAACTCTTGATTACCTCTCGGTGTTTTCCCGGTTCCGTGATAGAGAAACCGTTGCTGCAGTGGAGAGTGTACTGAAGGCTCCAGAGAACCAGGACTTACATCCATTTGAACTGGCACAGTTGGGATCACTAGCGTGTGATGACGTGGACGAGGCAAAGACTCTGATCCCTTCGTTGGTGGGTAAGAAGTCTGACGAAGAGCTGCAGACGATACTGAACGAGCTTTCGAAGCTGGAGACGCCATACTAATAGAGACATAAAAAAAATATAGCTGTACTAAAGGTCATATATCTCGTTAATGCTAGTGTATATATATATGCGTTTTACATTGTGCCCTGATCTTTTAAGAAGGTCTTGCCACCGACTCTCCACCAACGTGGTACGCAACTCTGTGATTTCACGTCAATGACACTTTCATCTACTGGGTCACAGATGCACCTTTTTAGTCTTCTTATACCTGTAGAAGTTGGGCAATTAGCGAATGGAGCATGGAAGTAGCCGATGTCTTCAAAATAGTGGATCTCACTTTTGTCCATTAATAGAGAGACAGCCAAAGAATGAACAGGCGCATCACCCCAACGTTCGTAATAGAATCCACCTGCTTGGTTCAAATGTTCAAAGTATTTCAAGTATCCTTCGCTACGGAAGAAATCCAGGTTACCAATCTCAAAATTGGACCAGAAATGACATAGATTGTAGTCTCCTGAGACGTCCATGCGCTTGTTATCGTGTGAGAATGGGTCTTTGTCCACAAGGAAGTCCATGGAGTTATTGGGGTGAAGATACTGTGGATTCTCTTCAAAGAAGTCCATGGTCTCATCCCAGAGTGTCGGTATTGTCTCCTCATACTCATGAATGGCAACAACGAATCCATATTTTTTCTTATTGAGTCTCATGACTTCAAAAGGATCGTACTCAAAGTCACAGTAGTATTCCACGTCCGGTTCAATGCGCATATACCATTCGTACTTATTCACAAGCTCTTGTCTGAAGAAGAACCCAGAATTGAAGCGACACATGTTTCTATAGCTTTGCGACCAGCCATATATGACGTTCCTTTCCATAAAGTCTGCCATACACTGTTGGAACTGTGTCTCGTTGATGAACGTTGGTCTATCCCATTCTTCTGATGGGATGAGGCCGTACTCTGCCTGGCCTGAGATCATCAGTGAAGTGGCCTCAATAAACTCTTGTGAAAACGGCACATCATTCAAAAAAGTATATGGATATCTGTATTTCCTGTTAAATCGATCTTCTAATGACCGTATAGCACTGAGCGCCCCTTCCAATTCAGAATTTCTCACCAGCATGATAATTGTGGCATTTTCTTTACCCAGCTTTGGATTATCTCTCTGTTCATCCAAGAGAATCCTTTGAGAATACGAATTGGATGCCAATTTGGGTTTAAATTTGGCCTCTTCATCATACGGCGTCACAACGCTTTTCATTGTCTCGTAGTATTGTCCAAACAGCTTTTGTTCATACGCCACCGATTCGACTTTCTCTCTGACAATTCCCTGTAGAAGCACTGCTCCGAGGCAGGTGAGAACCACCCATACTTTCTGGTATGCCAACATTGGTATTCCCTGGGATGTTGGATGAGAGAGAAAGAGAGAAAGAGAGAGATCAATTGATCTCGATCTTTTCTCAGTCGCGCAGGGCAATTACATTAATTATTGGTTTATGATGTAGCTCAATTAACTACTTGTAAGACCTAAGACCCCCGCCCCGCCAATATCACTCGTCATCGCTGTCACTATCCTCCAGGGACTCATCGGCCCTCTTATACACCGGCAGTGCAGCGCTCTCATTGGTCTTCACGAACAGTCCTCTGATCTGATTGTTATGCTTCAGCACACCACCAGCTGGTTTGAACTTTGGGTTTCTCAAGAACTCCACAACGGCTCCAATGTTCTGTACTACCGAGTCGACTTCTGAGTCCGTATACCCGATCTTAACTGTGATCGTAGCATCCCTTGCTGGGATATAAAAAGTGTTCTTCACAATGGAACGCACTTGATCCCTCACGTATTTGGCATCGCATCTTTCCTCTCTGTCTTGTTTCTTCTTGTTCACATTCTTCAAGGGTTCCGGGTGTGCCATCTGAATCATGAATGGAACTCTCTTATGACCTTTATAAAAGACTTCTCCCAACAGATCCGGTAACAAGTGATGCACGCGATGGTCTGCCATCACGTAATCATACTCATGAAAAAGCTTCTTTAGGGACTTTGTAGACTTACAGTGCTGTCTAAGCTTCTTTAACGGCATGATATCCTTGAACAAGTCTTCTGTTGGAGATCCCTTTTCAAGTAAAGGCTTGCGATATGGTGTTGATGGGTCTTTCGTAACCAATAGGATAGTACTCTCTGAAGCCTTGGCCATTCTATGCGGGACTGGTCTATATGGGATTTGTTAGTATTCCATCAATGCAAAAGAACGAAAAGCACACACACACAAAAACGGATACAGACTTACACTATACGTGGGATATGATCTCTTTCCCTTGTCAATGCCTTATCGGTGTTTATGACCAGGTAAATGTACTGGTGCTGTGGTCCTTTCTCCTTAAGCTCATGTGCTATCAGGGATTTGATAGATTTTTGACAATCATTCTCTGTCTTCTGACCGAGTGGGAATCCCATTGTATCTCTCCTCCCCCTTCCTTATGGTAGTATATAATTAGTCGTTTCTGATTATACCTCATCTAAACTTATAAAGACAAGAAGCCTCATCGCGATGAAATTTTTCGCTCGGCCAAAGCGTGGGGAAATGGAGGAAAAAGGTATTGTGTCTTCAAACTACAAAGCCTTATATAAAAATATCATTCAAATCGTATATCATTCTTCATACTTCGTAATCATACTGAGTAAAAGTTGTTGTCCTTTCATAGGGACACACACATTGCTTAAAGACTCTGCTCCATTGGGATGGCATCGTAGGTAACATCCACAGCAGCACCGTTAGAGTTACACTTGACAACCACTTGAACTTTGAACTTCTCCTCCTCGTTCATCAGAGTCGAGTCATCGGTGTACTTCCATGTAATCGTGTCAAAGTCCTCGATTGTCTCCGGTTTACCAAAGTTAAGTTCCAAACCAGAGGATTGCTTAATCTCTTCCAACAGGTGCTTCTCCACATGCTGGTGCAAGTGTCTCACAAACTTCTTGTTCTTTCTGTTCTGCGAGTCCTTGATCTTCTCCGGGTCGTTATGTGACTCGTTGAGCACAAATGGTGGGAAGTACTGGATATGAGCATGCGCATTGGCCAACTCGTTGTCCTCACGCTCATCCTTAAGGAATTGCTCAAAGGAACCGAGATCCTCAAACTCCTGGATCTGACCGGCTGGTCTGGACTTCTTCTTCATCTGCTTATCTTTCTTAGCCATGTTTACTTTTGTAGTTTGCTTGTTTGTGTTTTGTGTATCGATGTCGATGGTGTATATGAAGATATATTATGTCCACCCAAAGTAATAAGGGGGGAAGTTAGGGCCATTTATACCCATGATATGCAATCACATATACCCCTCCTATTCCTTACCGGCTTAACACGGTACACCCTCAAAATAACGCAAATCAACCAAAAGAAAAAAAGGTCACTCCACTTATCACCCCTCTTACAAAAAGCAAACATTACATTACATTACACACACACACACTCGGGAGACTTTATGCACTGGGGGCCGGAAAGTGGCACAACCGCGGCGTGTCCCCACCGCTGCTTTTATTAGGGGGGAAAGAAATCGGAAGGAGATTGCCGGGGGCGGGTGGGTTGCAATTTAGAAGAGAGAGAGAGAAAGAGGGGGGGGGACTTATAGGGTCACAGAGAATAGTTCAAAAGCAAGTTATGATAGGAGAGCTCAGATTTTAAAGAGTAAACAAAGATGTAAGATTCAAATGGTGGCAATAACTCTATCTGTTGCCCAGGGGGTTACCAATTTAATCTCGGAGTTGATTTTAAGTACCGCGTACCGCGCGGGTTCTTAATAGGGGAGGGGGAACGAGGGACAGTACAGCACATATGTCGAGTAGTCGTATGTACCCCAGCTCATGATTGTAAATTGTATTATTCCGACGGGGGAACGATCTTGAGTTAGCTGTTTTGTCCTTTTTTGTTTTTGGTTTCCTCGGTTATAGTTGGAAGCTCATATGATATCATGATATGATACTCGCATATGGAATCGAATGTCCTTGTATAGTCGAATGTTCAAAGGTCATCTGCCTAAGTAGTACGTGGTAGTACTACTATATAGCGTAGTACATGACAAATCAATGCGGTCTATATGTTGGTTTATCGAATCAGGGCATACGATAGATCTGTATATTGAGGGGGGAAGGGGCAGCACAAAAAGGGGTAGATCCTCCTATCTTAAGAGTAGAGTTATTATAAATATATATATATATATGCCTTACCCAAAAAGGGTTCGCTAAGCAGTGAATTACTAATGGCGCGCGACGGGCCATATATATATCAGTTGTATGGCATCATGGAATATAGAAATTTTGTCCCACCAATCCGTACTGAGTTCCTCCTCTCCTTTAATTGAACCCAAATAGCCCATCGAAAATGACCAAAGATATCGACTGGGAAACGCGTGCTTATCCAGAAGCCGATTTCTACATCCCTCAATCGCATATCTTCCCAGTGGGGCAGCTTCATGAGTCGGAAGATTTGACAAGGGCTCCTAAACTTTTCAAGCCATTGACAATTGGGAAGCTGACAGTGACTAACCATATTGGTGTTTCTCCAATGTGTACGTATTCAGCTGCACCTACAGGCTCAAAGATGGGTCATATTACGCCGTTCCATATCTCCCATTACAATGCGATGTCATTGAGAGGTCCAGGATTGGTTATGTTAGAGGCATTGGCAGTGGACCCAAGAGGAAGATTATCACCACAAGATTTGGGAATTTGGAATGATTCTCAAGCTGAGGATTTGAAACAGATTGTACAGTTTGCTCATTCCCAAGGAGTGAAAATAGGATGTCAATTGGGTCATGGTGGACGTAAGGCATCTGGATTCGCAATTCCAATTCATTTGGCAAAGAGCGTTGGTCAGAAGTATGACGGTTGGGCCGATACTGAAGGTACAGTGGGTCCCTCTGCTATCCCATTTGAAGAAGGAAGATATGTTACTCCAATTGAATTGAATAATGAGGAGATTTCCAAAATTGTTGGAAAATTTGTACAAGCAGCTAAAAGAGCATATGAAATCGCAAAGTTTGACTTTGTGGAGATCCATGGTGCTCATGGGTATCTTATCCATGAATTCCTTAGTGGATTATCCAATGTTCGTACTGATAAATATGGAGGTTCTTTTGAGAACAGAACGAGACTGTTGAAGGAGATCACTAGTGGTATTGCCCAAATAAAACAAGATAAGGCGTTGTTTGCACGTATATCTGCCTCGGATATGACAGATTTGGAAGAATCATGGACTGTGGAGCAGTCGGGTCGACTAGCATTGGAATTGTCTCAATTGGGATTGGATTTATTGGATGTATCTGATGGTGGGAACTATAGTAAAGCTCAGAGACGTGGCTCTGGGCCCGGATTCAACTTACATCAGACAGTGGCTATCAGAAGTTACTTGAAACAACAAGGATGTGATTTATTGGTCTCCACAGTTGGTGGATTCACCTCTGGAGCATTTGCTAATGACACTTTGGAGAAAGATCAGGCAGATTTCATATTTGTTGGTAAGAGCTTCTTAAAGAACCCAGGTTTGGCATGGGCATGGGCTGATGAGTTGGAAGTCAGAGTTAACAACTCGTGGCCTTACACTTGGCCTTTCTATCTGTCGCCATATGATTTATAGACTTTTCATTAGATGTATACAAAGTGAGATTGAAGAGATTTATAAGCCCTCCCATGTGAATTGGTGAGTTAAATATAAATACATATGGATTGTCTTAGTCGAGGCGTTCATGTATATGCTTAATCAATGCGCGGGTCCAAAAAAAACATACACAGACAGACTGTTTACGTATCTCCATCATCTGCCAGATAATAAAGAGGCAACAAAGAGGTCAAAATATAAACAAACCAAAGCGCGCACAGAATATGTCGCTTTTCCTGCCCAATCCGTGTCTTCTGGGCGTAATGCTCGCCATCTCCACGCATAATGGCCCACAGTTGGTTTTCCATTACCCGCCAAAGCCCAAGGAATACGGCTACAAAGCGATGCCATTCACCGTGGACGACGATCACTTGGACTCTGAGGATTCTTCCAGTGAGTCTGAGATGAGCGAAGAGGATGAGGAGCAGGATGAAGATGATGATGATGGGATCACAACGCCCAGCAATGGACAGACGGGGCAGACGTTGTTGGACTTGTTGGACGAGCAGGATAGAAGGAAGTCACTCAACATCAGAAGACGTAAGGGCAGTAAGAAGACATCTGTCTCCTCCACAAATCTTTACGGATCAGAGAGAAACTCAGTGGTGTCCACAGATCGCAGGGAGACAAACAATTCGGCTGCTGCGAAGGTGTTCGGGTTCGATGCTGAGTTTTTATCAGAGATTGTCTCTCCGCCCAAACAGTTGTGTAACTCTCGGTTTGAACTAACTGTGGATGACATGGCCTTCTTGGGACTGCCGATCCATGTGGATGACAACGGTGAGTGGAGAACAGTGAAGGCAAAGAGAGCTACGCGGTCGAGGCATTCGGCTGCCAACTCATCATCGCATGGATCTACGAATAACGAGTCCACAGAGGAGACAGAAGAGGAGTCCAATGAAGACGATGAAGATAGCGAATCGCATGAGAACACCATGTCAATGTTCCACGTGGTGTTTGTGTTGAATCCACCAGTGGTGGAGTACACCTACAGGATCGATGAGATGTTCCACTATGTTATCTCTAGACTTTCCCTTGTGTTGAGATATGAGCAAGCCAGATCGAACTTTGTATGGACAGAGGCACAGAAGATCCTCAAAATCAAAGAGGCAAATGAGTCGATGCCCGTATATGAACTCTATGCTAAGATGCAGAGCGAGTCGAGCCTGGCTGCTACACTATCACAGTGCTTCACTGCTATTTCGTCATCCAACATTGCTAATCTACAGATCAACGACAAGATGCTTTCTTTACAAATCCCATTAAAGAACCAGTTTAAGTCTTTATTGCCCAAGACAACACCTGTGCTGGCGGGGTCATACTTGTCCTCCACTTGTATTGATGAAGATGATGATGATGAAGAACACCAGAAGGACATGGCACATATGGCCATCTTACTATTGGACACTCCGGATAAGATCATCAACGACATCAAGGCAACAGGCGGGAGTCCATTGGCTTCGTTCATAGAAAGCATCCACCCAACGACATCTTTGCAAAAGTTGGCACAGGCAAATTGCTTGGACCTCATGCAGTTGATCTCATTTGCTAGACATTTGATTTATTGGAGACGTGCAAGAGCTATTCTGCCACTATCCACAAAGAGTGTCTTCATAGTGTCTCCCATGGCACCTATGGACCAGATGGAAGAAAGTATGAAGCTGTTCAAACAAGAGTTCCCTCCACTTCCTTCTCTTCCATCTTTCTTATCTTTGTTGTCCAATTCAAAGCCGAGACAGTACATCACCATCATCCCAAGTAAGGACCATAAGGATACCTATTTGGACGCATTGGCATGGCTTATACGTTATGGGTACATTACTCAACTATTAACATTCGTATGGTTAAAAATCCCAAGTCGTATCAAGATGGGAGTCGAAGAGGATTTGGAAAGGGAAGGCTTGACAAAGAGATCAAAGGATAACAAGTTCAAGTTTGCCGATATCACCACAGACAACACAAGTAAAGATAAAGACGCGATGGCACACTCATCATCATCATCGAGAAACCTCAGACAGACGCTCAACGGACAAGAAGTGTTGATAGAGGAAGAGGAAGATGACGACACAATACTACTGGAGCCTGAAAGAGCAACGGCAGTGGAGAGAAGATGGATCTCTAAGGTCATAAAGGGACAGCCACCAGAACTTGTCAGCGTCTTTTACAAACTTCTCAAGCACTTCAATGGCAACTCCTCGTTAGAGATTATGATGCTAAAGGAAAACGTCTCGAGACATGACGTGAGAAGGCTTCTGCACAACATCAACGATTATATAATCTCAGTGAAGCACTGGTAACTAATATATCGTTTATGATATAGTTTGATCCATTAAATAACTGATGGGGGATGTTTTATGCCTCATATTATCCTCAAAAATTCACTATTTATTCAATATACTTTTTCCATTAAAAACGGTTACGAGCGCTGGGCATCGGTTTCCGTGGGTTGGCTACACCGGTTTCAAGATTTCACAAATGGTTTCGTGGTCTAGTTGGTTATGGCATCTGCTTAACACGCAGAACGTCCCCAGTTCGATCCTGGGCGAAATCATTTTTTTTTGGCGTGCCTTGAGAAAAGATCACCAAAGAGAGCTCCGTCTTTTTTCTTGTATAATTTACCATTTGGATGGAGTGTCGAGCTGTTTACACAATTATAGTAAGATCTGATCTCATATCTAAGGTCATATCTCATCTCTTTATCTCCGCGTGGCCGCATTAATGAATTCTGAATTGATCATCTATATATATTATCTCTGCAGAGCTGCAGTACATCAGTATGTACCCTATTCTACCCAAAAAAGCTCTCATACGTGCAGTTTTTAATCGTAAGAATTGAATTACATATGTCATTAGGTCATGAATATCCATCAAACAACATTTTCGATCTCCTTCAGCAGTTCGTCAACTTTATCAGAGACTTCGTCAATGGGGATCTCGGCAGAAGCAGAGATCAAACGGATATATTTTTGCATCTTCTGATTGCTGTGGTCAACACCAGCTGATAAGTCTAACACTTGAGAGACCAATCTCTTTCTTTGGAGTTGTAGTCTTGTCAGTTCAACGACATTGGAAGTTACATCCGCACGAGGCTCCGTACGTTCTTTACTGTACTTCTCCACCAGCGCTTCCAGTGCCTTCTTCTGAGATCTCTCAAGCATCTTCTTTAGTTTTGCTTCTTTGGTGTGAGCTAAGGTCTCATGCCTCTTCACCTGGTCCTCCATCACTTTTAATCTATTAGCCAGGACCTTAGAATCCACGTCTTCTCCCAAATACTCCTTGGTCTTCTCATGTGTGCTTCTTATGTCCTGGTTTATATGTGCAACGAGTTCCTGCACTTCCAACACATCAGCTTCCTTTCTCTGTAATTCATAATCATATGCATTGGACAACTCTTGGAGCGATTCCATCATGATCTGAGCCACTTTATGAGTAGCATCGATAGCAGCTTCAGAAACATGTGGTGCAGCAACAACAGTGGTACCATTAGCACTAGCCAAGGAGGCATTAGTCAAGGAAGTAAAACCCGTCAAGCCCACTCCTTTCCGTTTCAAGTGCATCTCATACCGCTGTTGTACCCTTGGTGTGACACTCTCATTCTCCAAAAGAATATCAGACGCCATACGTCTGTTGTTATTACGGATGTTTCCCTTGGCTTTATGATACACCAAAAGCTTGATACACTTCTTGTTAGCATTTTGAGCACAGATATGAAGCGCAGTATCACCATTGCGGTCCTGTAAGTTAACAAACTCTTCCAATCTCTGGGGACTCTGTGATTCCGATACCTTTGCCAAGACGATCTCCATGTAATAAGAAGCAGATGGGATACGTGCTTTGGAAGACGCGGCTGCAGCAATGTGGTGCAACACAGAACGAAAGTTCACATCTAGCTCAAACATGCTCTCACCAAGCATCTCCACTAGTCGGGAGAACGTCTTCTTGGTGTACGCATTAGTGAACTCAACAGCTCTCATCAGAGGTGTTGTCCCATTGTTACTCACAGCCCTGTAATTAGCACCGAGGTTAATCAGCGCCTCTGCAACTTGTGGACTGCCCAGAGAACAAGCCCAATGGAACGTCGTATGACCTTCATCATCAATAATTTCATCCAGATTGTATCCTGCTGGTGGATGCAATAAGAACTCTGGCACAGACTCATTTGTGGACTCATCTGGTTGTAGGAAGTAGTTTATTAGCCTTCCAGTGTATTCAGCATTAGAGTCAATCCATCTATCAGGTCTCATAGCATCAGGATTGTGTGTTTGATTCATTGCCTTCTCGAGACTTTCCCTTGCAGATTGACTTATCTGCTGAGCTGGTGATTTCAAAGCATTAGCCAAGTCTGCATCGGACATGAATTCACTTGGGGAAGATGTCGCTTCAATCAAGTGGAATCCAGAGTCTTCCAAATCGCTATCCAGCCCATCGTTGACGTTCAATTCTGCTTCGCTTTCCATCTCCAATGCTGTATCTTCTTCTTCCTCGACATCAGTCTCACCGTCTTCATCATCAAAACTGTCTTCCATTTGTAGACTCTTTGTCAACCCCGAGGGACCATTAAGCCGCCGCCTGACAAAGACACCTTCATTTGGACTTGAAATTCTAACATCTGGCTTCTTAGGTCTCCCCTTTTTCTTGGTCGGTGATGTGGTGCTTTTTTTGGACATTGTAGGCATACTCGCAACTTTTCTCGCCAGCACGGCTTTCCTTTGGGACGGCGGCTTTTCTGATACCATAGAGTTGTTCTTCGAGGCATGATGGTGCTTTGGTGCCGGTGGCGGTGGTGGAGCATTGGCATATTTGGCATGGGCTTCAAACAAAGGCTCCAATATACTCAGCACGTCAAACTCCTTGGCAATGGCCCTTGCTCTTTCCAGTGGAACGTATGTGCCCTGGTACTTACCGTACCCACCTTGCACTTTATCGTGTACACCAACTTGCACATCTCTTTCCAAGATCCTCGTTCTCTTCGCCTTGGGGAAGTTGGCTGCTTTAAGGATATGAGTGGCGTTAACCCATCCGTCTGATTTGCGCATCATCACGGACCCCGTGGAGGCCAGGAACTCATAAACATCCACACCGGAGTACGTGGCTGAGTATATCTGGTCCTGGTTCATCTTGGTCTATGTGAGCAACGTGTGTGTGTTGATGCAATGGTGATATGGCAGGAAGATGAAATTGGTTCTTTGTGTGGTGTGAAAATCGTGCTTAACCAACTGGTGAATTGGAATATTTGTACTGATAAGTCACGTCTGTAAAGCGCTTCCAGAAAGCTCTTCACCCCGCCTCTGACGAAGTACCTCTGTGTGTGTGTGTTGAGTATACCTGCACCGATGAGGGCCTATAGGCTTTGTGTGAGATATTCTAGCTGGTGACGCTCCGTCTTTAACAATGGAAATCAAACAAAGAGATATCAATCAACAGCCAGCAGTTCCAATCGAATGCGTTGCTCTGCACAATAACCGCCGTGTTCGTAGTTGCCGCTGATCAAATTCAAGCTTATTAAGCGCTTTATCAATCACAACCCTCAGATGAATTTGTTTATGGAGAAAAGCGCATGCGCCGTTACGCTGTATCCTACTACGGGTTTCCCTGGTGATAACATCCAAACACCATATTCTATTTTGGATTTTTGGCACGGGGCAACACCACCATATAGGCGTCCTAATCACTTATATATATATAATAAGGTGGCTCCTCTTATAAGGCCGCTGATTGATTAATTTTTAAATAGCACAAAGGAAGGTGTGGATATGACTGTTGTGTCCTTTAAGGATGATAATTCCGGGAGAGAGTGTCTGGCGACGAAAGAGCCCAGGCCCGCGGAGAAGCCAGTGCCATTGAACTCATTGACGTTCAACGATGTAAGTGAGAGATCTAATGGTATGTTGTACGGATTTGAGGCTAACAGAGGATATAGGAAGAGTACTACGCGCTGACGGTGGAAAAAACAATGCTGGTGAGACGCAAAATTGGTGGATGGGTCAACATTACGAAGTTTCTGAGACTGATATCCACATCCACGAGGAGAACTTTGGAGAAGGAGATTGAAAAGATGGTGAACAAATTTGTGTTCAATGTGAATGGAAAGATGGAGCCTATTTTCAAAGGAACATGGACCACACTTGATAACGCTCGAGAGTTTGCAGAAAAGCACGGAATCCTCCATTTGACTGCCCCTCTATTAGACTTTGAAAGGGCTGCACATGTCAAGTACCTGGGCCTCGATTTCTATGAGTTCTTCTCACACATCTCTGTTGATGTACACATTCGAGTGCTGAGAGAGAAAGACACTGGGAGAGTAAACTTTGACCACCTTTTCATGGTTTATACCAAGCTGAAGGGAGACAGAGCGGATTTGGCCATCCGCAGAGCTTTTTACCAGCAGTTTAAAGACATAAGAGTAAGAAGCGATAAAACACTATGTGGAGGCCATTGGATCAGGCCTGATGTTGGTGAGAAGTTTGCAAAAAAGCACGGGTTTTTGAAACATGTGAAGGCTATTACAGGGTTCGAATCCAGCCCCGACTCTGCCCCGTTATATATAATGGATGTATTGGAGAGAACCACTAGACAGCATTGGGTCGCCACGGTGTGTGATTCCGAGTTCTATGGGTTCCCCAGTTCTTTCAGTGGCGGGTTGGCACCTAAGGCACCGAGTAAACGTTGTGGTGTTAACAGAAAGACTTTTTCCTTTGATGATCTTATTATTTCCAAGGAATTTTCGGTGGAAAGGACACTAGAAGGTGAGACCAATAAGGAAAGAGTTGTATTAGCCCGGAGACTATCAGATGGTTGGGTAAATGCCTCTTCTATTATTGTCCTATGTGTACTGATCCGCATGAAGAGTTTGAACTTAAGGAAGGACCATCCACATTTGAGAGTAGAGAACGAACTGTTCTACAGAGACATGCTGGAGACCATTACATATGAAACAGTGGTTATTGCCAAGCACAGAACTCTCAATGGCCGCTGGTGTTCGGTAAAGGATGCAAAGTACTTGTTATTATCACTCTTTGTCAGTGTCACTCCAGAAGGGCGTGCTATCAATACCTTTTTGGATGATCCTAGATTGGAGTCATTACTTCCTACAAGTGACGACGAAGACGATGACGACGATGATGGAGACGATGTTGAACTCATCGAGGAGAACGATTACCTGAGGGAGAAGCACGTGGCAAGAAACAACCCTGGGTTTGTTGACTTCAAGTTCTTCAGCGATGAGCCGTCATCAGACGAAGAACCGTATGAAGTCCATGGTGTCACTGATGACGAGATCGACGTCATTGACGTGGCAGATGACAGTGATAGCGACAGTGATGATGATGACTCGGATTTGGAGACACTATCGGAGGCTGTGTATATGATGAAGAGACCCGCACATCCAAATGGTATCAGAATGGCCAAGCCGAGGCGCTTGTCTAATGTGGTCTCAGAATCTGAGGAGTTGCTAACACGACCGGCAAAGAGGGCCAAGATTCAGTCATCACCTTCAAGTTTGAAGCTGTTTGTGGAATCAGATTCTGAGGTAGAGAACGAGACTGAAGAAGTAGATGAGGAGATCGACGGGTTGTTTGTGGAACCCAAGAACACACAAAAGCCAACAGAGACACAACAGGAGCCACCAGTGGCCACTTTGGATCAGATAGTGGCAGAACTCAAGTCGCTAGTGAGGGGTGCTGAGGGATACCTTGCTGAGCCGAGGAAAATTCACACCACGAGAGTCCAGCGTGGCATTGCCAGCGTCTTCAAGAAGTTGCGTATGTTCAACGCCATTAACGCTGAGCTGAAGAGCAGGACAAAGCTGTCAAACATGCTGAGAAACGTCGGCTTACTGATCAACGGCCAGCAGAAGACCATTGAGAATTTGGAGGCTCGGTGGGCACACGAGAGCAAATTCAGTGTTCCCTCGAGACAGCGCGTAGGAGATGCCGCAAGGCCATGGCCGATTGTGCAGCCTTCTCAACCAGCAGGACAACAACAGCAGCAGTCGCCAAGATTTGGGCAGTCACCACAACATCGTCGCAGTGGGTCACAGCACGGGCCGGGGTCTCAACATTCGCAGGGCTCAAGGCCTGGTTCGCAGCACGGAGCCGGTGCCAGGGGAGGCGTACCTTCTGTCGCGCATAGCTTCAACATCAACAACAACAACAACTTCAGCAACTTCAGTGATGGCAGCATCCAGGACAACAGCCAGGGCGGATATATGAACAACCAGTGGCCGGGGACGGGCTACGGCAACCAATGGCCGGGCCACGGCCAGGGCACAGGCCAAGGGCAAAATCAGAATCAGCAGATGGGCCAGCAACAGAGCCAACAGCAGCGCCAGGGTTACAGACAGGGCCCTCCGATGAACCAGTATGGGCATCCGATGCAGACACAACTGCAGCAGCAGTGGAACAGCCAGCAGCCCCACCCACCAATGCCTCGGCTGCAGTGTCCGCCACAGCGGATTGTACAACAGCATCAGCAGAACTATGGGCATGGCAACAACATGAACAACTATCAGAGTGTACCGGTGATGGCGCCAAATCTACAGATGCCACAGCAGATGTCTTCTATTCCCCTGAAGCGACCACCGCCAGGCCCACAGATGAACAAGATGTATGACCAGGGGTATGACCAGGGACACGGTACGTATGACTATGACAATGGGGTTTCCAAAAGGATCAGGGAGAGAAGAGCTGACGTTCCACCGCCACGAAGACCTATGAACTCTACGATTCCACAGAGGCAGGGCCAGAGCCGAAGCCCACCGCGGAGACCGAGAGACGACTATCTCCACACAAAGACAGCGGGTTCACAAGCACAGAAGAAACCTGATGTGTTTGTTCCTACGCCTGTGAGACCGTTGTCACCACCAAACAACTACTGTGCTGCCCCTGGATCCGCGGATCCAGTGGACTTTGGATTGAAAGAAGCACAGGAGTTCGAAACAGAGCAGAGAGCCAAGAGAAACGCCGAGTTAAAAGATCACAACGAGCTCTTTGACGGCCCAGAGATGGATAAGTACAAGAAGGCAGCGCACTTTGAGCTGGGCACGCAGCAGGATTTGGTGTGGCGTCGTGATGTTGTATTGGGTAATAACAGCGACGGCGTGAGCATGATGAGAAGGGTGTTCTGTATGATCCGGGAAGCTAACAAGAGGGGTGTTTAACGAATAATGACTATAGCATTCTCATATGTATATCCACACATAGCTACAAAGAATCCAACATTTGGTGTATTAAACGAGCATGAAGAATTGAAGGGGTATGCGGAGGGATTTTACATGATAATGGACTCCTTCTCAACGTTGGAAGAGACAGACTTGTGTGGCAACACCTTGGCGCCGTTAACGTAGATCTCGTCCTTGATGGTCACGTCATCACCGAGCACAGTGACACCCTCCAATCTAGCCCACTTACCGACGTGAGAGTTCCAGCCAACAATGGTCTTCTTAACCCAGGCGTGGTCATTGATGGTAGAGTTGGCCATTACAACGGTATCCTGCACTCTGACACCGTTACCGATGACAACGTTTGGACCGACAACGACGTTTGGACCAATGAGAGCACCCTCGCCAATCTTGGCAGATGGATCGATCAACACGTTGCCCTTGATGTGAGCAGCGTCCTTGGCCAAGACCTCGGAGCCCTTCTTCTTCAAAGAGTTGAGGTACAAGGTGGTACCGGCCAAGAAGTCCTTTGGCTGACCGACATCCATCCAGAAGCCTTCCAAGTCAAACGAGTAGAGAGACTTCTGCTCAACGAGGATTGGGAAAGTCTCCTTCTCAATGGAAGTTGGCTTCAACTCGATCAAGTCGATAACCTCTGGGTTGAGGATGTAGAGACCGGCATTGATTCTGTTACCAACAAACTCTACTGGCTTCTCAACAAATCTGTCAATGAGGTTTGGAGTGGCAATGTCGTGAACAATCACACCGTACTTGGATGGCTCATCAACCTTGGTGGCAACAATGGTACCCTTACCGCCGTGGGCCTTGTGGAAGGCAACGAGCTCCTCGAATGGGTACTCGCAAATGACGTCGGAGTTGAGCACAAAGAATGGAGAGTCGTCCTTCTTCAACACCTCCTCAGCAAGCTTCAATGGACCAGCAGTGCCCAATGGTTCAGTCTCAACAGAGAATGTGATAGAGACACCGTACTCCTCCTCGTACTTCTTCAAGGTGTTCACCATGACCTCTGGTCTGTAGTTGACGGCAAGCACGATATCAGTGACACCGGCATTAGCCAAGGCCTCGATCTGGTGAAGAATCATTGGTCTGTTGGCAAACTCAACCAATGGCTTTGGCACAGTAAGGGTCAATGGTCTCAAACGAGTACCGTAACCACCGACAAGAATTAAACCTTTCATTATGTGTTGTTTGTGTTAAAAGCGAGTGTAGTTTTCTTCGACAAAAATGCCTCAAAGAGTTTCTTCAAGTTACAACAAGGTTTGAGAAAGGTGGGCAGGTTCTTTGTTTTTATATTGAGAAAGCGCGTCGACGTCGAAGATCGAAACATGTGCTGGCCTCTTCCTTTTTTTGTCCCCTTGCTGGGAGGCCGGGCACACTGGCAGGTGGCAGGTGGCAGGTGGGCCGCCGCCGTGGCATGCGCGACGGGGCGCGCGCCTTGGGTACAAATCTTTCAAACTTGGCTGGAACGGTGCACCATTCTGACCCCTCGAGGGCCAGATCTGAGTCCCGCCTGCACTGGTGATCGGGGTTCTGCGGGGAGCCTTTGTCTATATTGGTGACAGCTTGTTGGGCAAGGGGCCAGGGAAACGGGCCACGGTATTAGTGCCAGCATTGACCATGTCTACTCTCAGGGTCTAGGATTCGATCATATATGGCAAAAAGATACAAATTTACAACCCCAGGTCCCGCGAGCGGCGATCTTACATCTCAGGGGGCCGCAGCCTTTAGGTATAGCCGTGTTTTGGGACTTGACAGTTGCGATGACAAGACAAACGCGACTCGCGTTACATCTTGAGTATGTGTAAGATTGAAGGTTCTTTTTGGTTTGCGTATCTTAAATCATTCAAGGTAAAGATGTAATGTACTGACTGGTGGACGTATTGATAAGTCAATGACACCGGATACCCCTAGTTGTGACCCATATGTGTCTCTTAATTGTTAGTAGTAGTTACACGTAAACCAGCCGGGAGAATTTCACCATATCTAAAAACGAACAGCCCTAGTATTAGGACAACCAGTTTTCACGCCGGCTGCTGCAGCCCATACATCATATAAGCCCAAGGGCCAGAATCGTGACCCGCCGCGAGATTAAGCCTAGTACCGCAAAATTTATTGGATGCTGGAATTTTGTGGGACCCCGCGGGTCTCACTTGGTCCTCGCCGGATAAACTTGATGCATGATGGTACGCCAACGGATCGATCAGTTTGTCTTGCCTGTGTTAAGGTCTAGGTCGAATGTTCCATCCACATTAGATATATGGGGTCTCAAGTCTCTGGTATAAATGCGCAGGTGTTGAAAGTTATAATAAATTAGGGGCTGACCTAAGACCGCGGATGCCACGTCAGCTGTAACTTCTCATCTAAGAGTTTATATATATATATACGTTATATATCCAGAGATGTGATGTATGAATTCTGTATACGATTAAGGGATAGACATGAGTTGGAAATCAAGAAGACACGTAACCACGTATAGCGCGTGCGCGCTATATCCTAAAATTTGTGCAAGCACTGAGAACTGAGCAGATCTTCAACAACCTAGGACTAGGGACTAGACGCGGCCACACGCAGGAACCAGCAGCTCATAAAAAAGATGGGAATATATATGGCAACTGAGCCGACTGGCCACCAGAATAGGCATGTCATGAGTTGAATTCATATACTTACTAACTATATCTGGTGTATAATATATATATATATATATATATCACCGATTTGTATTAGACCCAACCACGCAGCTTCTCCAATTGATTCAACCGCTGCAGGATATCCTTATTACTCGTCTCTAAGGAATTCAGCTTGGTCAGTAGCTTTTTTGAATCATCGTTCCCTTCACACAAATTACACAACAGCTTCTGTTCTCTCTCTACTTTCACAATCCTTAGTAGTAATGATTTGATAATACCAGTGTCTGTTGATTGTGACGAAGAGAGAGCTTTGGCCTTGACTGTAGTTGTGGCCTGCTTTTTTATAACTTTAGAGCAGTGGTTGTTTAAGCAGTGGGTTTCTTTACCGCTTGCTTCGTTGTATCCTTTGGTCTTCTTGCTTCACTAGGTTTTACTGCATTTTTCTTAGGGTTTCCTCCTTCCTTGGTCTTTACTCCCTTATTTGCTGATAATATCACAGCGTTATCATCGTCATCTTCCGTCTGTAGATCTGTGGGACTGTCTTTCCCATGCGATTGAGCCGAATTATTGGATTCAATGCTATCTGATGAGATCGGCTCAGGCTCATCATCATCCTCATCATCCTCATCATCAGACGTAGAGTAAACAATCTCACCTCTTTTTGACTTTTTCCACATAATCCATAATCCATCTCACGCACAAGGTAGTCAAGCATAATCGCTCTCAAACTTGGTTTAAATTCCCGTGCAAGTAACTATATATATAAATATAAAACTACAGCTATACATACAGCATATCTCCATTATACACGTCATTATCATCAGTTGGATACACAAAATGTAATATAAAAATATAGCTAAGAGTTCACACGGGCTTTCAACTCCGCTAACATGTTTCTCATATGTACATATGCCAAATGTACTTTCCCCAAGTAGTGATCACTGAGTCTTCTATCGGTATCCAACCGAGACAAATAAGCACCACACACTTCGCAAACTTGGAGCTTTTGCTGCTGACTCTGTCCGATGTTGTCCGTAGTCGACCTCAGTCTCTTCATATGATACTCTCTCTTGACGTTAAGCTCTTCCAATGCAACGCCTTGTTCCAATGCCCTTGTGATCTCACCGAGATCTATCAGTTTCTCAATCTCTTGTGACATGATGTTGATGCGGGCCTCAATGACTTCCAGTTCTTTAGCTGCTGCTGTGATCCTCTCTCTTTCTTCAGGCGATGGCTCTAGTCTCTTGAGTGCCACCTCGATTTTTCTATTACACTCCACCACAAACCTCGTTAACACACTGATCACGTCTTTTGCAAACTCTGGGAACTGTTTCCCCTGCGCCACTTGCTCGTTATACTGCAACTTGTGCTTCTCCAAGTGGATACTTCGGCATTTGCCCATATCCTGCTTTGATCCACTAAAAAGGTCATACGGACAACATCCCATCAGGAAAGCCTTACACACTCTGTGCTCTGTAAATGGAATTTCACGTCTCTGCTGTGACCTGATGAGCGTGTCCTTGCCCATGAGCTGCTCAAGCAGCTGTCTCTGTTCGTAGCGAGCCATTACCTTCTCCTCCTTTTTCTTTTCTTTTTTTGATTGCCTATTGGCTTGAGGTAATCGTTATTAATGATGGTGACATTTTCCGCGAGTTCAATTTTCATCAACATCCATCCCCCCATATACAAAGAAAAAGTCCTTGTATAAATGACAAGAATACAAGAGAAATAGTACAAAAAACAGACATACAGATGGTATCCGAAAACGTCCGGTTTGTCGGCAAGGTGTTTTCCTATGTCCTCAGAGGTGGCTGTGCGATCCATGTGCTTCAATCGCACTTCTACGAGTTCACAGAGACCAGAGGAGAGTCTATGCTACCAACACTTGCAGCTAATGGAGACTTTGTTCATTCTCTCAAGAAGTATAAACTAGGAAGAGATTTGAAGATGGGAGACTGCATAGTGGCTCTGAAACCAACAGACCCAGACCAAAGAGTGTGTAAGCGAATCACCGGAATGCCCGGGGATATCATTCTCATTGACCCAAGTATCGAGGACAAACATGACCCTACTACAAGCTTTGACAAGTACATCAGAGTGCCACAGGGTCACTGCTGGGTAACTGGAGATAACTTGGCACATTCATTGGACTCTCGTACCTACAATTCTTTACCACTGGCGCTGATAAAGGGTAAGATCGTGGCTGCAAACGACTTTAACGAACCATTCTGGGGAGGCTTTAGGGGAAACTTTTGGGGATTCCGTTGGATCACCAACAATTACTTGGACAAAGATGATGATGACGACTGAGTGCGCTTTCCAAAAGTGTTCATCGACTCGTCTATTCCACTCAGCAAACGTACAAACTGTGTGATGGGCCATGGGAGTGCCCTGAACAAGGGCATGAAGTGGCCATAAAAGGGAAGCTGAATCTCACCACGTCTCCCACATTCCAATGCCCTGACAATCTTCTGGGCGACAAACGATGGCTCCAGTTCTGGTGCCAAGATATGTGACGGTGTCTTGACGCCCTTGAACATCAGTGTCTTCAACTGGCCCGGGCAGATCAATAAGGTCTTCACACCTGTGCCATTGAACAACGGAGCGCCCAACTCGTACGTGAGCGACTCGTGGAATGCAATTAAGCCAGACTTGGCTGCACCGTACAGAGTCAACCTAGAAGGTGTCATATACCCCAAAACAGAGGCCACGGTGACAATGTAGCCTCTCTGGAGCTCAACCATCTGTGGGAGAAACGTCTTGACCATATAAAAGTTGGAGAGTAAGTTCACCAGCACAATCTTTTCGATCTCCTCGAAGGACAACTCCACGAGCGTCTTACCAGATGCAATGGCCGCATTGTTGATGATCACAGTGACGATGCCCACTTGTTCGTTAATCTGCTCATGTAACTGCTGGATCTTGGCTTTGTCACTGACATCGCACTCAAAGTATGAGACACCGGGTACTCTCCTATCAACTTCAGGAACAAAGATGTCTAATACCACAACCTTGGAGATCCCACGGTGGTACAATTCTCTCACAATCTCATGACCCAACCCGGAACCACCGCCAGTGACCAACACAATGTCTCTGTGCCTTTCCAATACAGTGCCAATGACGTTATCACCAAGGGTATTAATCACTCTGTTGATGCCCAACACGGCCTTGCGGACTTTTCTCTTGGCTAAACTCTTGAACTGCATCGTTTCTATCCATTTACAATACCATTATAGTGTATAGGTCATCATATTATCCATTTGTGCTTATCACTTTATGTACCTGTTTGTGGCACCCACACACACACACAGTGGCATACCAAATTCAGATCTCGGGGCTCGGCCCGGACTTGGCGCTTTTCTCCGAAGCGCGCGACTCGATAAATAAAATCAACAACAGATCATCCCCATGACCATGATATTTTTTGGTACGGTATAATTCAGCCAATCCTTTTGGATCTATCGAATATGGACACAAGGAAAAGAACCCTGCCAGAGGTGGTGCGTATCAAGAGGAAAAGAAATCAGAGTTCTTTGCAAGCTCTGAGTATGTTGTTATGTTTTTTTTTTTTTTTTAGCGCTATCATTACTGAGACATATGTAGCTAACACTATCTGCAGTTTTTGAAGCACCAAGGTTGAAGAGGGCAAAGAGCTCACAATATGGTAGGTAATTGGCTTGTGTTTTCTCCCCTTTCATCATTAAAGGATCAATACTAACTAAAGAAGTCTTCAAACTACACAGAACGGACAGCGGGATTGTACAATTGCCCACAGATGGTGAGGCGATGCTGCCCCTGTTACAGGAGTCGTCTCATAAAGCGGTGAGTTTTGATCTTATCTTATCTTATCTTATCTTATGATATGGTGCCCTCCATGATTTACACGAAACTGACGATGCAAAGGACAAGGAGAATACTTATGTGATTCCTAAATCCCATGTGACGGAGGAGTTACCCGAGGAGTTCAATGATATGCTTAACTCATTGCTTACAGTACAAACGACGGAGGAGAAGCCATTGATAAAGAGAAAGACGAACAAAAATGCCAATAATAACGTGCGGTTCTCCAATAGCAATGTGGAATTGGAGTACGTTTATGATGTCTACTACAGAGATAAAGAAGTCCATGAAACATGGGAAAAGGAGAGAATCGGGTATATGTGAGTTCTACGGGCTTATCTTATCATTATGAGTGGGTACTGACAACAAACATCAAAAAGTAAGTTCGAAGAGGAGTATGACGAGCCATTGGGGGATGACGATTCAGATAAGCACGTATCAGACGATGAAGACTCAAATGCAGAGGATTTCTATCAGAACGATTATCCAGAGGACGAAGATGCACATTCCACCACGGATGAAGATGATGACCCGAATGCATCGTTTGAGAAATTAACAGAGTCACTGCATAAAGAGGCAGCTGCTGATTCACCAAGACAAAGCAATGAGTTTGAGGATCTGTACGATGAGTTCTATGCTTATCAAGGACATGGGCCTTCAGATTTCTTGGCCTCATTAGATGAAGATGAAGATGAAGACGAGGACTTTGATGGTGATAAGGAGATGAACTACGACGACTCCATGGATTACCCAAGACAGAATTTCTTCCCCGGAGAGGAGGACGATGAGCTTGCCAAACACAGAGATCGGATCTTTGGGAAATTACAAAAGATGATTGATGAGGATTAAAGATTTGAGATGGCTCGAGGGCAGGCGCGCGCACGTGATGAAACATAGGGCTGCCTGTTTCGCGCACCTCACGCTGATGGTTGGCACCCCCGCCGCCGCACGCTGCGCTCCCCGAGCGCTCAGTGCACAAATGAGGTGTCCAGGTGTTTTCCATCACTACAGGGTGAAAAATTAAACCATTTGTCTACACAACGACGCTAGGCGGAGCCGCATAGTTTGATCTTGGCTCAGACCTTTGTCGACATCTACAATGAAGTACATCAGAACTGACCAGATTTTGGACATCCCAGAGGGTGTTAAGGTTAACATCAAGGCCCGTCAGGTCACTGTCTCCGGCCCAAGAGGTGAGTTGAAGAAGGACCTCAGCCACATTGATGTCACCTTCACCAAGGTCTCCAACAAGCAGATCAAGATCACCGTCCACAACGGTGACAGAAAGCACGTTGCTGCCCTCAGAACCGTCAAGTCCTTGATTGCCAACTTGGTCACCGGTGTCACCAAGGGTTACAAGTACAAGATGAGATACGTCTATGCGCATTTCCCAATCAACGTTAACACCGTTGAGAAGGAGGGCGAGAAGTTCATTGAGATCAGAAACTTCTTGGGTGACAAGCAGGTCAGACTCATCAAGGTCAGAGAAGGCGTTGAAGTTGAGTACTCTGCCAACGTTAAGGATGAGATTGTCCTTTCCGGTAACTCTGTTGAGGACGTTTCCCAGACCTGTGCTGACGTCCAGCAGATCTGCCGTGTCAGAAACAAGGATATCAGAAAGTTCTTGGACGGTATTTACGTCTCTGAGAAGGGTACCATTCTCCAGGACGACTAAACCTATGGTTTATTAGTCTTAATAAAAAAAAAGTTATGTAATAGCACAAATGCTTTGTAACGTGAGCGAAGGTACTATCTAATTGAGACAATCGAGTTCAGAAGAACTCCTCTGGTGTTTTGAACCCAACCCCACAATTCATGGCAAACTGCTTATCACTATCACTGAAATCAGTGAGTCTCCCAGCAGCGTCACCGACAAACACACAGTTATCCCTGTCGATTCTATCTCTTAGGTTCAAGTCTTCCAACATGTGTTCAAACATCCCTGGCTCCGGCTTTCTCATCTTGGTGAACATCGCTTGATTGGTGCCCTTGTAACTGGCTGGTTTCTTGGGACTAGCATAGAGCCACACGTCGCTTATCCCTTCCTTACACAAAGCCTCGAGAATCAACTCACATTTCTGGGTGAAATGGATGTACCTCTTTGTAGTTCTCTCTGCAATGACGCCTCCTTGGTTGGAGAATATCACGATTGGAGTCTTTATCGATTGCAGCGCCGGGATGACTCTATCGTTCAGCCATGCCCAGTCTGTGGCAGCCGTGGAGAACTTCGACCCGGATTTGGTGCGTATCAGAGTGTCATCAAGGTCAAATGCGGTGATGCATGTATGACTTGGTGATGATGGGGAACTCAAAGGGACCATCTTGATCAGGTACTGATCGATCACTGTGGTCTTGTGTGTTTTTGATGTTGTAGAGACGATGCTCACCGGCCGAGACTTGAGCGCATCCTTGAGCCTCGGAACCACTGTGCTCTGTGTTGTGTTCTTCTTGGAGATCATTGATAGAACGTCGCGCGACATTTTTTTTTTGTAGATCTCTGTATTTTGCGTCCCTCTTTATACTCCGCGTCTTCATAGAAAGTGATTGTTGATGATGTTCAAATGTAAACAAAAACATCGCGAAGTTCAAAAACCATTGGAAACAAAACCACTTGAGTTAGTAGCGAAGAAGCACAGAGAAGATGGCAGAAAAGGGCAATTTCGGGCGCAGAACATGGGATGTGGAAGAGTACGCCCGTATGGCGAAGGACCGGATTGAGAGGGAGAGAAATGACAAGTCGGATGGAGATTTAGCGAAGCACCATAAGGAAGTGTCCCGAGAAGAGCTCAATTTTGCTCAGAACTTGAACAAAAGGCAGATCGTCACTGGTGAGGTTGTCAAGACACGAGGAAGAGCGTTTGGGTTCTACTGTGAGGCCTGCGACCTCACTTTCAAGGACAATTTGAAGTTTGTGGACCACTTGAACAGCAAACCACACTTGATAAAGAGCGGAGAGTTGAACAAGCAGAAACCTGCCACTTTGGAAGAGGTTAAGCTACGATATGAAGAACTGTGCAAGCAACTGGACAAGTCCATGGAGAAGCTAGAGACGTACGACATCAGAGAACGTATCGAAAAGAGAAGAATGTTTGAGGAGGATCGCAAAGCCGCACAGCGAATGAAGAACACAACAGAGAAAGAAGAGCCACAGGGCGAGATGGCAAAGATGCTGGGATTCTCGGGCTTTAGCTCTACAAAGAAGTAAGCAAAGTGGGTTAATGATATTAATGACTTTATAATAATAATGCAATGTCCTTGGCAGATTGGACCTGCTGGACCTTGTCCACTGTTTGGTAGTACTTTGTAACATCTGAGGTTTCCTGTCCAATGTTGATGAGTTTCTTCACAGTAACGACCTTGTCTTCGAACTTGGTGGACTCCTTGATGCTCTGTGGGTAATTGAGGATCACAAACTTCCCGTTTGGCTTTGTCCCAAGGTACTTCCCGATGAGATCCACCACAAGCCCCAGTGGGAGCTCTGTGATGGATGGGTCGTTCAGCAGTGCATGGAACATTGAGCTTTCGTCCATCTTCTCAAGCTCCACAAGCTCATCTGGTTGCACGACAGTGACACCTTCTTCTTCCAACTGCACATCACTCTTCTCTATTCTCTTTGAGCCGGTGACGAAGTAGACTTGCTTCTCTTGATCACTAAACAGCGTCGTCTTTCTCTTCAGTCTCGCCTGCTGCTGGAAGTACTCTGTCTCACTCATCGATCTGGGACGAGGCTTCTCCTTCTGCACGACATCCACCACCTGTGTCAACAAGATAGAGGAAAAGATCCCCACTGTGATAAAGGACTTGAAGTTGATACCCTTCTTCACCTCTCCTGGTGGTTGCGTTGCGTACGATCTTGTGATCCTTATGAGCTGCGAGGCCCGTGTCTTTGGCATACACCAACTTCTACCCACGGAGAGTCTACTGAGTCCGCTCTTGAACATCTTTAGTCGCTCTTCTATTGCCTTCTGGTCTCCTGTAATCAATCAGCCCATAGTACAAAAACCCCGGAATTAGCAGCGCGCGAATCTGAAAAATTCTTCGATCAACAACAGAGAACACATCAAAAATTTGGTTGGTATCAATAAGGCAACTCCATATCAATCCCATTGGTGGGGAGACCAAAAAAAGAAAAAGACTATCAAAGATAAATATGTCCCTTGTGAAGCTTGCCAACGTCGCCGCACACATCCAGAACGTCACGCGTGTGCACCTCAGCACAACGTCCGTGCCGTATACAAGACTCCACCTCCAAGTGGCTACACACCTCTACAAACAAGGATTCATCACATCGATACAGCGAGGCTCTCTCGAAGGACCGGACATCGTGCCGGAAGAAGTCACACCGGACAACATCTCCACGAGAAGGCTGTGGCTCGGGCTCAAGTACAGAGACTCCAAGTCGGTGATCTCGAAGTTCCAGCTCATCTCGAAGCCAAGTTGTCGTATCCACCTGACCGCTGACCAGATCAAGCAATTGGCCGAGGGCAAGTCAGTTAGAAAGATCAAGCCCGTGCAGCCGAGTGAGCTTGTGCTTGTGAAGGGCACGGACAAGCAGATCTACGACCTCGCTGAGGCCTCCGCACAGGAGATCAGCGGTGAAGTACTCTGCCGCATCCGTTGATTTCCTCCCTCTTTTTCTCATGTCTTGTACATATATGCATCAAATTCTGCTTTACTTTTTATTATTGTGGTTGTACTGTATTGTATATTCTAGAGATCCACCACGGGCCCACTGCCAATGGATCTCCAGGCACTCATGTCAACGTTCCAGCCCTTCCACTTGTTCAGCCTGGCCTTGACCTCACTGAGACTCAGAGTGCTCTCGTTCTTGGCCAAATTGAACTGCGAGAGAGTCGAGGACACTGTAGGCTGTGCGTAGGATGGCGTAGGACTCAGTGTCAGATTGTCGTCAAAGTCGTACGGTGTCGTATGCTGTACCACTGAGCTGTCAACTTTACTCTTTGCCAATTTCGCCTCCAAGTCGGCCACCTTAGCATGAAGAGTCTCAATCTGGTCAATGTGATCCATCTTGAGGAATTTCAAGTCTTTGTTCTCCTTTGTCAAATGCTGTACCTTCTGTTCGAGTTCTCCATTGGCAGCTTTCAACTGCTGGTTCTCCTCTTTAAGCCGGTTCAGCTCCTCTTGGTCTTTAGACTGCTGGAGGGATTCCATGAACGATGGCTCATTGGCAGGTGAACTAAAGATGTTATCGATGCTCTCGTTGATATCTGGCTTAGTCTCATTAGTCCATATAGCCTCGGCAGTCTCCGATTTACTCTCCATTTCAGGCTCAATTGTGGCTTGCTCAAAGGACCCAGTGATCTCATCAATGAACTCTTCTGCAGCTGGCTCTTCCACTGTTTCTTCCAAAGTTTCACTAACTGAAGCGTCTTTAGCAATGTACTCTTTCCCGGATTCCTGATCCTCAGGGTCTTCGGCAGCCCCAGTCTCTTCCTCCTTGGCATCCTCTTCATCCCCCGGCTGTGGCGTGTCTTCTTTCTCCTCGTCCTCGCCCTCAGCCTTCTTCTTGGTCTTCTTGTTCTTCTTCTTGTTCTTCTTCTTCAGTGCCTCATACTATTCCCTCATATTAGTCGTCTGCTCCAACCAATTTTAAATCTTTCAAGACTCACTTTTTTTCTAGCTTCCTCCAGCTTCTGCTCCTTGAGCTGCTCCTCTGTCAATTCCGTGTCACTCATCTCAGTTTGCCAAGTTTTATAGACAAACCACCCTTGTGAAGAAGTGTTATTAAAAAGGCAGAGGTTACGTCAAATCGCGCAGCTCAAAACCCCCCAAAGAAACACACACCCAATCACCAAGGCCCGGTCAGGTGCTTAGGAAAAAAAAAGGTGGAGGGAGACATCCGGTGGTTCAATTGTTTGTCTCTACGACGTCCTTCTCTTTTTTTGGAATCGCTCTACAAAGAGTGCAAAACCAGACGATGTCCAGAGGCAACCAGAGAGAGAAAGCTCGTGAAAAGAACGCCAAGAAGCAGGCCGCTGAGAAGAAGAAACAGGCTGGGGACCCAAAGAAGAGACTGGAGGCACAGGCCGAGATCATGAGAAAGAAACAGGCAGAAGGTATGTTCTAAAGTCTCCACTTCACTCCATGTACATACCTTTTACAAAGATTACTAACAGCCCTCAAATAGCTGACGCCAAGAAGGCTGGTGGTAACTGAGTTTTTTTACACCTTAACGATGCAAACGGTAACGCAGTAGACGACCCAAAAAAAATTATACACTTCAAACAAAGTTGTAGAGCTACGAATAACTGTAATGTACATATGATGTAATTGACAAAACACTTTAGTCAGCCTGCGATTTGGCAGTGGCCTCTGCGGTGATCTCGACGTCGTACTTGAAATCAAAGTAGGACTTATCGAAGGTGTGCACACGGACATAACCATCTTCTCCTCCCGACGCATAAGAAATACCCTTTGGATGGACAGCAACACAGTTAAGAGGACCAAAGTGACCCCTAACTCTTCCGATTTCGTCCTCGAAGATCTTGTGGTAGAATCTGGCCTCAAACTTACCTTGGTTCGCAGCGGTTGTGGTAACATCTCTGGCTTCCTGACCACCACCCAACACGACAAAGTTCTTGACAGGCGTCATGGCAGCAGTGTTCATAGGAGCGTCCGCCTCAAACTTCTTGAGCATGTCGAGGTAGTCCACGTCCAGGATCTGGGCGCTCTTATCCTTTGACGACGTGATGAAGTAGGTCTTGTCCTCGGAGAACTGGATGTCCGTGACGAGCCCTTCGTGCACCTGTACCTTCTTGAGCAGCTCACCCGTGGTAGCGTCATATTTGGAGACGTGGCCATCGTTGTGGCCAGCGATAATGTATTTGCTCTTATAAGAGAACCCGGCAACGGAAACTCTCTGCATACCTTCTTGTGTTGGAATAGACAAGATTGGCTTGCTGGCCTGGTTCGTAGGCTGGTCTCTGTTGAGATCATAGACGGAAATGGTACCTTTGAAACCCATGACTTCGTCCGTCACCAACAACATCTTATAATCCGTATGATCAAACTGTACTCTTCTCACTGGCGTATCACATTGGAAAGTATACAGACATTCACCCGTGCTTACCTTCCACAGCTTGGCAGTGAAGTCAGCAGAGCCAGTGATACAAAGCTCACTCTCAGAATCAACGTCAATCGACCAAATGGTACCGTTATGCCCAACAAGAGTTCCCACACGTTCACCGTTGTTAGAGTACCATAACGAAGCCTCTTTGTCCTTCGCCACAGTGAAGATGAGGTCACCTTCGCGGTTGTATTTGACCTGTGTGAGCGAACGCTCGTGGCCCTTCAGCTTAAGCGGTCTCATGTTTGATGCTTTTATATGTGCTTGTATTGGCAATCAAATTGTGGTTTATTTCAATGTCAAAAGGTCCTTTCTTTCCACACTGGAAAAAAAAAAAGAGTGATGGAAACCTTGAAATGAAAAAAAAAAATGAGAGCATATCCGAGGGCGCGACATGGAGATATCCGACTTTTTATGAGGATTATATAGTACTATATTGTATTAAAGGAAAACTCTCTATGAGGGAGCCACCAGTTTGTCAATAAACTGGAAGATCTCCGGTAGGTCCTTTCTAGGAACTTTGAACCACTCTACATGAACACCATGCCCCAATGCGCTTTCTTTCTTACATCCATGACATTTGACATCTCCCCTGCCATATTGGAACCCAAGGTATCTGTGGATACTTTTTTCAACTTCGGATATCCTTCTAGAACAGTGAAAACCTTGCCCTTCTCGGACGTAATGCTTTAGGTCCTGAGACGTATCGATATCCAGCTTCTTGAACATTGAGAGTAACGACGATCTCTTCTCCTTCGGTAAGTTATATGGATCCACCGAAACAAGTGTATGTAAGCACTGGGACTCCCACTGCCTGAGTCTCTTATCTACCGATCCTTGAGTCAACCCGATCTTGATCAATAACTCTTTCTTCGGATCAAACGGACGTACAGAATCACTTCCAGCGTGTCGTATCATCAACCAGTCATACTTCTTCGGTTTGGGTCCCAAGAGATGAGCAAGCGTATAGACGTATATATACCCGGTTTCATACTTCTTTTTGGGTTGCGACGGCGTAGGACTGTCGGAAGTTGATGTGCTCTGTAATGATTGAGATGATTGAGATGTGTGATAATGACAGAATCCGTTGGGATTAGGCACATAAATCTTACACCGTTGCTGTCGGGTCGTTATGCCGTTGCACTGATATGATGCCATTCTATTAGACTTTCTTCCTCTCTCCAATAACATGAGAACATCATAGCTGACAACACGTAAGTTTTTGTGAAATCATATGAAATGGGAACGCGCAGGTGACCCGACCCTAATTCCTCCCATATCTCCAGACGATCTTGATGAGTCCACACGTGCGACCGGATCCGTCAGCGTTGCGAGCCCTGTGTTCATATTTTCTCTTTCGAAATGTAAACAAAAAAATGGCGGAACATTTACGAATTGCACTGTCGTTTAAGAAAATTCACCTCATCTCGCCCCCATTTTGTACCAAAAAAAAAGTCACCCAGTAAGATAATATAGAAGCACTGTCAATCTCAGTTGTCACATCATCGGTATTCATTTGCAGGAAGAGAAAAAAAATGGCCTCGATATCAAATCCCCTTCTGGAAACACCCGAACACACAAACAGGCACACCCTTGGACTTTATAACACAGGGCTGAGCATCACCACTGATCTGAATGCCTTCTTCTTGGATTTCCATACGTTGGAAATAACACCACACGAACCTCAGAAAGCTGAGCCATTGGCGACACTGGAATGCCTCGGTGTAATTGGCAAGGTCTCTCTGGGCCCTGGGTATCTCATCGTTATCTCTCATCAGGAAGAGACATTACAGTATAAGAACACCACGATCTGGAACATCAAAGAGTCCATTGTGGTACCGTTGAAGTATGAATTAGCAGTGGATATGTTCAAACTCGGATCGTTGCCGTCCTCAAGAGATGAAGAGGATGAATTGGGAGACCAGGAGAGTGCCTCTACAGCGGATTCCTATTCCCAACAGTTATCCAAGCATACGGATATGCTATTCTCCAAGTTGGGAGTGTATGCTAACGATTTGAAGTCTACTGCCTCATTGGTTCTCTCAAACACATCACAAAGACCCAAGAGTGAAGAAAACGAATCCACTGATGAATCCCTTTTTGACAATGCTTCTTTCAAATTGAATAGAGCCATTACATTAAAGGCAATCCCACAAAAGTTAAGAGAGAATACGGTATTACCATTCTTAGAGAAGACAAAAGTGAAAAAGTATGCGGCACTGCAATTGCCTACACATATCCCCAGTGAGATGCTATACAAATTTGAACGACAACTGAGGCTATTTTATAGCAGTGGTGACTTCTACTATTCAAGAGAGTTGGATATAACGAAGAGCTTGGGCTATGTCGAACATCGTTTGATTGCTAATGGGAATGATTACAACTCTTTCTTCTACAACAAAGTCATTGCCAAGTCATTACCCATGGAGTTACAGATTCCAATAATTCAAGGATTTGTGGATGCTATTGAAACCACGCTATCAAATGGCGATATCTCCAAAGATGGCATTCTTCTATTGATATCAAAGCGAAGCACCGAAAGGGCAGGCTCACGATACTTAAGACGTGGAATTGACGATGAAGGGAATGTCGCCAACTTCGTACAAACATCGCAGATCTTATTGGTCGATTCATTCACCGAGGATACCCCATTGTTTACCAAGTTTGACATCATTAGAGGCTCTATTCCGATTTTCTTCCAGCAGGACCCATCCAAGTTGAAACCGGTTCCCTATCTTACTAGAGAATTGGAGAAGTGTGAAGAACCCTTCAGTGCCCATTTTGGGAGACTTGCACAGAGTTATGGTACTATTGGGTGTATAAACTTGGTGGAGCGATCCAAGAGAGAAAGAGCCATTGGTGATGCTTATGAAGCACTTTGTGATAAGTTTGATATCAAGTTCAACTGGTTTGATTTCCATGAGGAGTGTAAGAAGATGCAGTTCGATAATGTTGTAAAGCTATTGGATGAACCATTGGGTGATTTCACAGTGATGGAATCATTATTCTCTCAAGGATGGATGGATTCTGTTTGTGACACTACACAATCCGGAGTATTCCGTATCAATTGTGTTGATTGCTTGGATAGAACTAACTTGGTACAAAAGTTTTTAGCAGAATGTGTACTGCAAAAGATCTTGGAAAAATATTGTCTAACTATTCCATCAGAGTTCCAGAATAAGTACAACAATCTATGGGCTGATAATGGAGACTTCATCTCAAGGCAGTATTCTTCTACAAACGCCTTAAAGGGAGACTACACAAGAACTTCAAAGAGAAACTACACTGGACTACTCACGGATGCGTTCTTGACAATGTCTCGGTACTACTCTGGATTTATCAGTGACTATTTCAAGCAGTGTTTTATGGATTATCTATTAGGACATCAAGGGGAGGACATCTTTGAAGAGTTTGAATCTACATTGGAAGTGTTGGATCCGAACATTGTGAAGGAAAACTTACAGAAGAAGAACTCTTTGTTACAGAGAATCATTGGGGAATTACAACTGGATGATAATATGATATTGATT
Organism: Petasospora taoyuanica; assembly: GCA_030567055.1. Classification (NCBI taxonomy): domain Eukaryota; kingdom Fungi; phylum Ascomycota; class Saccharomycetes; order Phaffomycetales; family Wickerhamomycetaceae; genus Petasospora; species Petasospora taoyuanica. The sequence continues at coordinate 107,975 of JAKUBZ010000002.1, forward strand.
GGATCATGGAGTGGGTTTACGAGTCCTATGGAATTCCGTGTGCTGAAGCCAAAGCAAATGAAGGAGGTCTCTGTGTTATTAACAAATAAGAAGCTCTTTATTGTGGATTTCGATGACAAGAAGAACCAATTGAGGCAGAATCTAAGCATTGACATTAGTGATATCATACACTTGGAATATGGCACTTATATCATGTCCACACACAACTCATTATCTTCCAACCCAAGAAGGAACATTGGACTCAAGATATTCCTCGGCAGAGACGACAGCACCGCAGAGAGATTGAGTATTGAAGAAGAAAGAGCTCAGCATGACTTTATTACTCTCAAGTTCCCATTGGAGATGGAATACTCGAAAGTGAAGCACATCATTGATCTGATGTCCAAGACGTGCCATTCTTCAACTTTGGAGAACAGAGATCTGGTCACAGTGACAGAAGCCTCTACGAATGTCATTGGCTTACTGGAGCACCGTTTTAAGAAGATGGTCTGGGGATGAATCTCGAGCGAGACATTTTTAGTTGTAAATAAAAAGTTTCGGCGTGGTAAATAAGAATTCCACGTACATATATACATCTCTTTTTTTCTATGGCCACCCATTCATTTACTACTCGTACCATTGTTGATCATATCCAACCGCACTTACACATAAACAAGATGCTGATTACCGAGTCCTTTCATGACGTCCAAACTTCGTATGGCACCACCTTACGCCTTTATACATTCCACCCAAAGATTCCAAACTACCCGAGAGCCAAGTTCCCTGGTGTACTTGTCTATTCTGAGATTTATCAAGTGACAGGTCCTGTTGCGAGATTTGCAAAGAAAATTGCATCTGAAGGTTATATTGTCGTTGCTCCTTCCATTTACCACAACTTTGAAAGCCCTGAGCCATTGGCTTATGACGTTGAGGGTACCGACAAGGGGAACAAGTACAAGATTGAGAAGCCATTGGAATCGTATGATGAGGATAACAAACTCGCCATTGACTACTTGGAGTCTTTGCCAACTTACTCTGGGAAGTGCGGTGCCACTGGTATGTGTCTAGGTGGTCACCTCGCCTTTAGAGCTGTGTATGACAAGAGAATCTCTGCTGGTGTTTGCTTCTTCCCTACCGATATCCATAACCACGCCCTGGGGCTCGGTATGAAGGACGACTCCTTGAGCAATTCCAAGCAGTTGGCTAGAAAAGACGCAGAGCTGGTGTTGATATTTGGTACGCTGGACAATCACGTGCCACCAGCTGGTAGGGATCTCATTAGAACCACTTTGAGAGGCCACGGGGTTAACTTTACCTTTATGGAGCTGAATGATGCTCAGCACGCGTTTGTTAGAGACGAGTCTTCAAAGGGGAGATACGACAGTGCTATTACATCTGCATGCTTTGGGTTCTTGTTTGAGCTCTTCAACCGGAGACTCAGAACTGACTTGGGAGAGAACGATGGGTTGGATGTGGTTGTGGAGGATGTATGTTAGTTAACTCACTGTGTTAAGTGGATCAATCCTATATGCGATTAAATAAACACTGTAGTGTCGTGTAGATATGTAGGTGTATATATACAGCTTAGGCCAGATCAACACTCCCACCCATTACATATGGCTCCACCAGGAACTTGGAGAACTCTTTCAACTTCTCGAGTCCTCTCACCTCTGAATTCACCAATGGAACCTTAACCAAATGGAAGTCCTCGTACAACTCGTCCATCTCGCCCAAATACTTGCTCTGCATCTTTGAACGTGCCTGACATCTCTTACAAGGGTCGTCTTGTTGTGTGAAGAGCAACTGGTTACAAATGATGGAGCTGACGTCGATACGGTAGGAGCTCAGCTCTTGAATGAGTCTCTCGGACTCGTACAGCGACAGGAACTCGGCGATACACACAACGACAAATGTGGTAATGTCCGGGTCTGTGAATTGCTCGTTGATCAACTTGGTAAGTTCCTTTAACTCAGCCATCTTCGTCATCAACTGGGATGTTTGTTCCTGTCCTGCGAAATTACTCATCAGGCCACCGAACTTGGAGGTCAGCTCATCGAACTTACCCAAAAGTTTGGAGAATGTCTGTGGAAGTTGTAGGAATCTGAGGGTATGACCAGTTGGTGCAGTGTCAAAGATAATGGTATCGTATTTGATCTCGCCATTGTCATTGTTCTGGTTCTTGATGTGCTTGATGACCTCCATGAAAGAAAGCGCCTCATCGATACCCGGAATGGAAGACGAAATATCAGACATCATTCCACCCATTGGGTCATTGGCATTACCAGCGTCCATATTGGCAGTGAGGTCCTGCATCGTCGACGATGGGTCAATCTCCATACATGACAAGTTGTCCATACCCGAGACCTTACGCGCATCCTTGTTGAACTTCTCGCCGAATGCGTCGGATAAGTTATGCGCTGGGTCTGTGGAGATCAGCAGGTATTGCTTATGTGGATTGTTCATTGCCAGCTGGATGGAGATGGATGATGAAGATGTGGTCTTTCCGACACCACCTTTACCTCCGACGAAGATCCATTTCAAGGTGTCATGTGCGATCAGCGACTTGAGCGATGGCTCTGGAATGTCAAACTCCATTTTTTCTTTTTTTTTGTATGCACCTATTCGGATTGGTGTGAATTGAAATGAATTAATTGATAGTGGCAAAAAAATGTATAATTGTTGTCCTTTGTTGACGTTTATTTCCAGAACGCGAAAAAGAACGAACACAGATTGATTGAGAGAACTGAAAAAAAAAAAACAGAATTCATATTATCTCCGAGGAATGCACACTCATGCGCCCACCGGAGAAAAAAACAACACCAAAATTGATCATAAGATGAGGTTACCACGGTAACACATATAAAAATTTCCAGCCATACGTATATATTTATCGGAGTGCGATTGCATTGACACATACACAAGAGAGATGTGTAGACTGTAGAGATTCCAGCTTCGTAGCTCTTTATATTATACACTGGGAATATCTAAGATCTTTTCTTGATACACACTAAAGAGCAGTCACACAAACACAGACACATTCATACATACATACACACACTGCCCACCCCCGCTCGATTCAAAATTTTCGTCAGTATACTTGGAGCTTATAAGAATGTTCGGGCCGAGGGCGTCCTCTCTTTGGCTGGCGCGCGCGCGCATTGGCATAGAATTGGGAAGCCATCTGATGACCACACTGGCAAGCCCTAATGGGTGTTTTCAATGTTGGCATTCCGGGGGGCGGAATCGCTGGGATTTCTGGCAAATGAGAGTGAAGGCATATAAGGTCAGAGCACAGTTGGACACAAACGATGTTTTTTTTGGGGGGAGAGATAGCATTTTTATTTAGCCAGGAACTACAAGAATTTATGCTAGAGGGGAGTAGAGGAGTTCCGAGGGCTCATCTCCTCCAAAAACCTCCCTACACAATTAGTTTCACCGCGTAACGCAGCGAAAATTATAGTAATAGTGTGCGCATAGAGGTGAAAAAAAAATACACACACACATATCGGAAACATATTCCGAGGGCGGCATTGACGTGTGTGGTCATCGACCGCTTTGTTTTCTGTTCAATTGTGAATCTCTCCTTCTCGCTTATTTGAAGAAGCTGAGTTTTTCCTTTCCCAGAGTCAGGCTTTATTCCGTTGAGTCTGTTCTTGGGAAGTTTGTGACCCACCCCACCTCCCCAGCTCAATCACAAAAGGCAGCTTCCTATAAGATCTCTTCGAGGTTCCTCATCTTAGGCTTGCTCTTCATATTCAGCTCATCTTCATATTCCATAAAGAAAAAAAAATGTTCTCCAGAACTGCCTCAAAGAGACTTTTCTCAACCACTGCCAAGGCTCTCCAGGCACCAGTGGTTCCTAAGAAAATCCCACAGATCAAGCCATCCTTCCTCAAGAGAGCCGGTAAGATCGCATGGAGAACCACCTGGATCTCCACCTTGGCCGCTACCGCCTACATCTCTTATCAGATCTACGACGAGGCTAACCCAAGTCCTCAGAAGCCACAGTCCCCTACAATGGCCAATGGTGCTCCTAAGAAGACTGTTGTCGTGTTGGGTTCCGGCTGGGGTGCCGTGTCCCTGTTGAAGAACCTGGACACCACTCTGTATAACGTTGTTGTTGTGTCTCCAAGAAACTACTTCTTGTTCACACCATTGCTCCCATCTGCTCCAACTGGTACCATCGAGCTTAGATCCATCATCGAGCCAATCAGATCCATCTGCAGAAGATTGTCTGGCGAGGTGATCTACCATGAGGCTGAGGCTCTCGATGTTGACCCAAAGTTGAAGAACGTCACAATCAAGGGCACTGACGGTGTTGTCCAAAACATTGACTATGACTACTTGGTGATGGCCGTCGGCGCTAAGCCAAACACTTTCGGTATCCCAGGTGTGTACGAGCACGCCTCGTTCTTGAAAGAGGTGCCTGATTCTCAAGAGATCAGACAGAAAGTGTTGCACAACATTGAGTTGGCTGCTGCGCTACCAAAGGATGATCCAGAGAGAAAGAGACTCCTCTCGTTTGTCGTTGTCGGTGGTGGCCCAACTGGTGTCGAGTTTGCCGGTGAGTTACAGGACTTTGTCGACCAGGATTTGACCAAGTGGTACCCACACGTTGCCAGAGAGATTAACGTTACCTTGGTGGAGGCGCTGCCTAACATTCTCAACATGTTCAACAAGAAGCTCATCAAGTACGCAGAGGACACTTTCCACGAGGAGCGTATTGCTCTGAGATTGCAGACGATGGTTAAGAAGGTTGACGGCAAGGTGATTACTGCTCAGATCAAACAGAACGACGGCACTTCTTCCATCGAGGAGATCCCTTACGGTGTTTTGGTCTGGGCCACCGGTAACGGTGCCAGAGACGTGACTGTGAACTTGGCTAAGAAGCTCGAGGGCCAGAAGTTCGCCAACAGAGGTTTCCTCATTGATGAGGAGTACTTGAAGGTCATTGGTGACGACTCCATCTTTGGTATCGGTGACTGTACTCTATCCAAGAAGTTTGCCCCAACTGCGCAGGTTGCTTACCAGGAGGGTATCTACTTGGCCAAGCTCTTGACCAACCTTGCCAAGATTGACTCCTTGAGATATGACCTCAACACCACCACCGAGACAGGCGAGAAGGGTAAGATCATCTCCAAGATCGAGAGACTCGCCAGCTTCGAGCCATTCGAATACGTCCACTTGGGTGCCCTCGCATACATTGGTGCCGAGAGAGCCATTGCTGACTTGTCATGGGGTAACTGGACCAAGCTCTCCCTCGCTGGTTCGTTCACCTTCTTGTTCTGGAAAGTGTCGTACGTTGCCATGTGTCTTTCTTTCAGAAACAGATGTCTCGTTGTGTTGGATTGGATGAAGTGTGGCATCTTTGGAAGAGACTCGTCCAAGGAAGCCTAATTCCTTCTTTTTTTTTGTATTTGTGTTAACCACCAGTCTTACGTCAGATCGGTGTCGTATTTATAGAGCTGTCTGGTTTTTAACTATGTATTGCAATAATTATTGTTGTTAATCTACTGTTTGATGTATGATAGACTTGAGTGTAATTTACTCGATCTCTCTTTTTTTCTTATTTAACTCATCATCAGCCTTGGACATTTTCGTTCCCCACAAGCTCTGTTTTTTGCTCCTTCTCTTCTTCATTGTCATTGTCATTGTCATTGCCATTGTCTTCTTCCTGCTTTTTTTTCTCCTCCTCTTGCTTCTTCCTTTCCTGTTCCTCCTTCCTTCTCTGCTCAACCTGCTCAGGGCTCATCCCCTCCGCCTCTGCTGCGTCCATCCCTTGCTGTAGTTGATCTTCTCTTAAGAACGCTAGCTGCTCTTTCACCTTATCACACCATAATTCTGGAGATCTCATGCCCTTGATGTTCATATCTCCATGTTTACACAGTATCCATTCCATCGTCTCCCAAATCTTGGCTTCGGCGTCAAATCCCAACTCCTGAATCAATGCCTTGCTGTACAACCGTCTTCTGTTGCCATTAGTATCATGGACCATTCTAAACCCATTGCCATCAACTTTCCATGGATATAGCTTAGGTTGATTGCAATGTAAAAACAGAGTCTCTGACTTTGTATACTTGTGCATCAAATAGTTGATCTCATTTCTGTCGTACTTCCAGTCTGTTTTATATTTGTCCGGCTCCTGGCTTTGTATATAGTCCAGAATAGGATCATACTGTCCCATTGCAGAGATATGGAACTGATACGTGTTCGTCATCTCACCAAACTCTCGGATGTATTCCTGCACTTGATAATACGGCAGTCCACACTTATGAGCAGCTGCCAAGATTGTCTCCTTATCACCTTCGCCTGCCTGTCCTTGTGAGAACAGGCCATAGTAATAGTTAGGCCCATAATAGTTGTAATAGAGAGACAAGAAGATTGCCTTAGCATGTGTCTTCTTGTTAATCAGCAACTGCCCAGTCTCTGCGGATGCCTCAGGAAACGTTCCTTCTAAGTCATGATATGACATCTTTATCTGGTAATCCTCTTCTGTTTTCAACTCAGGATGGTCTCTCTCATCACCATATGAGAATCTCACTTGGTTTGTCTCATTAATAGGAATTCTTGCAAGATTGTAGTAATCAGGACTCGTGGAACGTCTCCAAAAGTCGGGCCATACGACAAGACCGTTACCGATGTATGGCTCGTTGATAAATAATACATCCGGGTTCTTTAATGGGATGTTATCAGAATCCATCATAAGAACGTCTTCAAAAGAAGTGAGAAGTAATGCCATTGATTTCAACTGATACCCTTTCAACCTGAACTTCTTTGAGTCAATGTAGTTTGACATCAAGATACATTTAGCCCCAAACGCTGGGAACACTCTGTTACACAAATCTGCAGAGTATTCGGAATCCGTAGGGATGAACACTTCAACTGGCAACTTAGACCCGGTATCCCTCAGCATCTTTAGAGACAAGAGCACCAACCAGTTATAAGTACCACCGCCAGCATATAGAATGCCCCTGCCTTTGATGTCCTCGGCAATGCTCTCTGGGAACTTATCTGGTAAGGCCTCCATGATCTTATCATGGGATTGTTGAAGCGCTTCAAATTCCGAGTCTTTAATCTGTAGGAATTGCGATAGGTACTCTTTGGTCCTCACCGGTTCCGAACCGGCGTTCTCCCTTAGTTTCCCATCCAACACGGGTATCTTCAAATCCCATGATGTCTGGTATGGGTTCTTCTTGTTGTAATGTGCCTTGTTGTTGATTGTTTTCACAGATGGTGCTGCATCCAGCACAGCCTGAAGTAGTTGCTCATTGATAAACCTCTTGAAACTCGTGTCCTTCACCAGCTGCTCGTCAATAGACTGTGTATTGGAGTAGTCGCCGTATTCTTTGTTCCCGTAGTACTCCTCTTCTGAGTAATCATTGATGAAGAAAGTCTCATCAGAGTCCATCGATTGGGAAATGGCCTCGGCTTGTGATTGCTTATCTGGTTTTGTCTTGAGAACTTTGAGTCCATCGTTGTTATAATAAGAATCACCACTGTCTGTGGTTATTTGCTTCTCCACAATACTTTTATTTCCCCAGTAAAAATATATCAGTTGTGTCAGTGTTAAAAGTAATAGTATGGAGCAGAGAAGCAACGAGGTGATTCGCACGCTTTTGAAACTCTTCATAGTTTGTCTGTGCAGTATATGTTATGAATGTCGTGATGCCAAGCTGTTATTATGTGTTGAATAAATTCGTATCAAAGTTTAATATATATGTTGTCCGCCCTCTATATTTGATCCCGAATGAGCCTTGTATATAAATGGCCGTGAATTGTATGTTGCCAAAGATACACGACTGCGGCTTATAAGTTAGACAAGGCTGAAAATGGCGGTCCTCTTGTTCTTTATGATGTGCTGTATTTTGTGTGTGCCACTGACTGATGAAGAGTAATATATATATATATATATATATATATATATATCACCGACCATATATGCTTAGATGAAAGATATATATCACAAGAGTATTTCACCGAGCTGGGCGTTAAGCGAATTATAGCACAGCACATTCTTGGGACTTGCATGTCATCTCGCGTCTGGGAATTTGATTGATCGATTTTGTCTTTGTGCTTATTGTAGTATAATTTTATATTTTACCAGACTTTGAAGTTATAAACATGCATATAAGATCTAATATATATATATATATATATATAAAGTACCTCAAAATTTAACCAAACAAATCCAACAGATTGCCCAGATTGTTGGTGTCGGCGCAAGGTACCATCTTTGATCCGTGCAGTTATTAAGCGCTGGCGGATGCAACGTGGGCCATTCAGCCTTATTTTCTTTCTATATGGATTCGTGTATGATGTATATTAACTATTTAAGGTATGTGACGTTGTATTGATTCTTGAAGCAGTGGATGGATACTTTCCACTGATTTATCACAATTCGAATATATATATATATTTTTATATTATATTTTTATATTATATTTTTATATATATATTTATATATATATATATATAGAGCGGTTACAAGATTTGCAACAATATGTACCGGGCACGCCATGTACGTCGCGTTTTGGACGGTTTCGCTCACGATGATCCCAGCTTATAGTCGAAAACCGCGCTTTGAGGCGCCTGTCAAGGTTCTTAATATTAGAGTGGTTCCCATAGGGAAGAGTTATTGATACCAACGAGAAGGAAGTCTATAATTCCTCGAAAAAAAGAGAGAGACTTTATTGTATATGATAGCTTTTATATCCCACCAACTACTATTATTCAGTTAATAAACGCTTTGAATTCTCTGTGCGTGGATCCACCAAGGATCGCCAATATTGGGTCAAGCTTAAAAATCAAGCCAACCCGACCGTCCGACGCTTATCATTGCTGAGTATACATTTGGAAGATGATATGAATTGTACTGAGAACAATCAATTAATATATATATATATATATATATATATATATATGTAGAAGACGTGCGTACTCAATGTATGTCCCCTGATTATGTCATCCGCGCAGTGCTCCCTCATCACCGCTGTTGAGCACAAAAGTTTGACACAAAACGCAAAAAACACGTATACGGTTATCGCACTACCAGAAAGTGACACAAAAAGCAAAAACTGCTCTCAACACCAAAAAAGGGGAATATACCCATACTTATTCTCAAAGGTTGCTTTCCAATGAATTTCATACAAGTATTACACAGAAGACATATCACACAGCGTACAGAATCATATTTCCCCGACCAGTACCCATATACCAAATGTCCACGAACGCCAAACAAAACATGAAAGAGCACGAGCATATGGTGCATGAATGGCTGAGAGAGTTCATTAGACTGTGTTGGTACCTTTGTCCGGTCTATTTTTGTTTGACTTTGAAGATTCGTTGCCAGAACAGTCAGGTTGAGAGGCCAGCTTCGTTCTCGCCAAATGATTTGGCTTCGTATATTTTGGAAGTCATTTTCCGTATGTCAGATGATGAACCTTTGTTCTTTACGAACTGGTGGATATTATATTTCCCAGTCTGGGTACTGTTGTTGCCATGGTTCATTTACACGCCTTTGTCTTGGTATGTTGAGGCCAAACCAAATGATTATAAGACCAAGACCCGGATTTGGATACCCCTGGTGATTCAGGGTGTGTTCATTTCCTTTTCGCTCGCATTGTGTCCCTCGAGCACCTTTGTACTTGTTGTGTTTGTTATCTTCCAGGTGTGTTCTATTATTGTGAGCATAAGCTTCTTTTATACGCTTACCATATCCAAGTTCGTGCAAGACAACATTGAGCTGATATTGAAAGGTGACGAAGAACACGGAGAACAGGGAATGTTGTCGGCGCTTGGCTGGAGAAAATATACTCCAAGGGCTAGAGAAGCACTGTTGCGTGGGATTATTAAGACACTTCGTTCAGAATTGGCACAGGCCAAGGAAACCCAGAACCTGACAATCACCGCCCTGAACAACTCAACTACCGCCCTGAACAACACAGCTACCGCCATGGATCACACAACTACCGCTCTGAGCAACACAGCTACCGCCCTGAATCGTACCACAGACGTTTTAGAACTGCATCTTGACGTGACGGAGAATCGTTCCACAAAGCACCAAGAGAAGAGACCTATGAGCGGACGTTCGCAAGTCGGTGAGCAGCGTGGTGATATCAGACAGACGAGGGACCGGAACCATGGAGAACAAACCTTGGAAAGTGGAACACCAAGGCGTGATATCCCAGCCACGAGACCAAGAACAGGGAGAAATGTTAGTGGCCAGGATAAACCTTCTTGGAAGAAATGAGAAGTGTCGTTGACTACTTTGTGTAAGCTCGAAGTGTTCACTTTTTATCAGGCGAACACACGACTTGGTACCGGACTAAGTCCATCATTCCCATTTGCCGACTGAGAACTCTACATGAGATTCTGAGAGGCACACTCCGTGACAATTGAAGCTATTATTTATATTTAAGGTCATACCTCTTTTTTTTATTGAATAGAAAGTAGCTTAACAAACAGAGAGCTCCTCAACAGGAGAAGCACACAAATTCGAGTGCGCCTACCGCACGAGGAATTCGCGAATTCGCGGCGCAGATTAGAGACCCCTCCCAGATCGTCCAACAACGACAGTTTTTGCCGCTTAAAAGTGAAAGAAAAGTTATGTCCTACCTTTCTTTATAGACATTTTTTGATACTTTGCACCAAGAATTCCAAAATATGTCAGCTGATCACACCAGAGATCCATGTCCTGTCGTTATCCTGAACGACTTCGGTGGTGCCTTTGCCATGGGTGTACGTATTCCTCTCCTCTATCATAAGAAGAAGAACACAAAGAAAAAATTAGAACGACAAATGCTAACATCAAGCTCTATAGGTCATCGGTGGTTGTGTTTGGCACGGAATCAAGGGATTTAGAAACTCTCCATATGGAGAGCGTTTCCCAGGCGCTATCAGCGCCATCAAGGCCCGTGCTCCTGTTGTTGGTGGTAACTTTGGTGTTTGGGGTGGGTTGTTCTCCACTTTTGACTGTGCAGTGAAGGCTGTTAGAAAAAGAGAAGATCCTCTTAATGCTATCATTGCTGGATTCTTCACAGGTGGTTCTCTCGCTATCAGAGGAGGGTGGAGACATACAAGAAACTCTGCCATCACGTGTGCATGTTTGCTCGGTGTCTTTGAAGGTGTCGGCATGATGTTCCAGCGTTACATGGCATGGCAGAACAAGCCAATGGCTCCACCAATGCCTGATTCTCCAGCTCCACTTGGTGCTTGATTCTTTTTTTCTTTCATTCCTTCCATGTCTTTTGCACTTTCTTGATGACCCCCCTCCTTTTTTTTTTTGCCAGATGCTACGACCATATCCTCGGCAAACATTCTTACATATATATATATGTATGTATGAAGCTTGTACATATTGCGCAACATATACATAATTATCAAATCACTTGAACCAATGGTTTCTAGCAGTCTTTTTCAAATCCTGGTAGTCCTCGTTGATTCCTGTGCCCGGTGGGTTCCACTCGCCAGTAAACTTGGTTTCCGTGATGAATGGATGAAGCATTGCTTGTTGTGGAGTCCATCTCTCCAATGGACTTAAGTTCAATAAACCTCTTAATAGATGGACAAGAGATTCACGATCGTTCTGTTCTTTTTCAACCATCGTAGTTGTCATTGTTTTCTTGTTCATATGGTACTTCACAATCAACTCGTGTAAGTCATCTGTAGCGATATATTTCTTCCCTGCTTGTTCATCTGTACCACGTTCTTCACAATATTGTTCCAATGACTTCATCTTATATTGCCCCTCATCATTCTTATAGAAGAATGAATTAGAGCTCTTACCCATGTCAATCATCCACGAAGGTGGGATACCCAGTACTGCAACGATCTTGGCCATCTGGTCATATTCTGCGGATCCAGGAAAGATAGGCAATCCAAGGAACAATTCAGCAACAATACACCCCAAGGACCAAGTGTCAATGGATGATGAATAAGGCAACCCTAAGATCACCTCGGGGCTTCTGTAGAACCGTGATTGGATATACGTATAAAACGTCTGGTTCTCCTGGCATGCAGACCCGAAATCGACCACTTTGATATCTGGCTTATCTGGGGAGATGAGTAGGATGTTTTCCGGTTTGAGGTCACAGTGGATGATTTTGCTCTCCTTGAGGACACACAGTGAATCCAGCAGTTGCCTTGTAAAGTTGCGTACCAACTTGGTGTTTAAACCTTTGTACTGGTTCTGCTTTAGCAATTCAAACAGGTTGGAGGATAGAAGCTCAAACACCAAACACAGATGGTTCTTATGCATAAACTTGTCTTTCAGTTGCAAGAAGTGGTGTTGGTCCTCCGGGTCGATCTTCTTATTAATCAGTTCCAACAGTGCTACCTCTGATAATGATTGAGAGGTAAATGTGGGCTTTGATTTAACAACTTTCACAGCAACCAATTCTTTAGTCTCCAAGTTTTGACATTTGACAACCTGTGCAAATGTCCCATGCCCCAGGATATCGAGCACAACATACTTTCTATTTTGTTGTACTCCCAACACGTCATTGACATACAAGATATAGTCGTTCTCCTCGTTATCACACCCGTCATTGGACTTCCCTTCACTTGGCTTCGTCAGCGCTCTTTTCGGGTTCTTCGAGACTTCATAGTGGAAATCAGGAGAGCACAAAGTGTATGTAGTACACAGATCAGTGGTAAGCGACAACAACGGTGAGATATAACTCGACGCCATCGAGGCACGCCTATACTTTGGATGTGCATTCATCACCGGTTTCAACTCCGACTTGTTAAGCACTTTGCGCACCGTCGGGGCACACAGCTGTTTCAGCGGATACTGGAATAGCGACTGCCTTCTACCTGTATTGTCGTAGTACGGGGACTGCGCCATTTGCTGTTGCTGTTGATGAGTTTGTACTGTGGCCACCGACTGACGTCTCTGCGGTTCTGACAGGTGGACCAAAGGGTCAGCAAACAACGCTGGTGGGGGAGCTGGTGCCCTTGTCGGCGGCATGACCACGGAGTTCTGCCTCTGCTGTTGAACCTCATGTTCATACGTCGTAGGCAACTGTGTGCTGAAGTTTCGTGTTGGTGTCAGTTGTAGCAGTGGTGAATTCTGTTGGATGATGGAAGAATTGGGGGATTTCTGCGGGTACCAAGGGTTCTTAAACTGTGAAGTGGGAGATCCATACGGTGACAGAGAGCCCTCCTGTTGCGATGTAGTGTTGAACTCATTTGACCCCAATCTCGGAGTCACCTGTTGTGACATGGGAGGAACCTGTTGTGACATATTAGGGATAGATTGTCGATAACTCGTATTCCAGGAAATCATCTCCTGACCATTATACGACTGTGGCGATCCTTGGCTTGAGAAGGAAGATGTTTGTTGTTGTTGATAAATCGGTGCGTTCAATTGTGGCACTTGGCCCATTGGTGGTGGCATTTGTTGGTACTGTTGGGGTTGTGATTGTTGCTGTGACCGTTGCTGTGACGGTACTGCCCGCTCATCCAGTGACGGCCGCTGCGCACTGTACTGGTATGACATCTTTGTGCTTCAATGGTATGGTAGAATCCCCTTTGAATCGACGGTCTCAAGGTATAAACACGGATATGATCAATATATGGTCGTGACAGAGGAGAGTGGAGGGGGGGTTGCACACACACACCCTTTAAATGGGACCTCTCAGTAGAGCGCAATATAAAGTGCCAACGCAGTCGGCAGCCAATGAATGAATGGGGAAGGAGAGATTGCAAAAACACCCAAAGAGTACCCAAGTCTCCTCAGATCTTAACAATAATAATACCAGCTAGTCAAAATGTAAACACATTCAATTTTTTGTTTGGATGCTAATCAACGTATGTACCCTCACTCCCCCTCCAATTTCGCGTCCCTGATTATGTCATCGGCGCAGTGACTCTCACATTTTCCCGGGGGGAATCGAGTCCCAAAGTCCTCAACTCTCAATTGACGAGTCCCTGCAGTTCCAGCCTCAAATTTTTGTTTGTTTACATCTGTTAGATAGGCAAAAAAAGCTGCGCATATACAGATGAACATGCCCGATCTGAGTACTCAAGGCATAATATATCACACAGGATTCCTAAACAGCGTCGGAATTGAGGTATAAGCTCAGGATATATACCCCAGTTTCCTTTGAGCTATGTCTAAGATTCCAGAATGATGTATCTCGAGAGAGCTAAGATATACATTCGATATGGCAACATATCGGCCATCAATCCTCACAACTGCACATGTCTCATTGATTGCTTCTAAGCCATCTATCAGAAAGGCACAAGTATCTAACACCAATTTTGGTTGCCGTATTTGTTGAATAAAGTGAAGGCTCTGCAAAATTAGATTGATGACCAGATTACCAAGATTGGGTGAGATTGAAGAGCTGGCTTACGATATCATCAAGGCAAATGGTGTAGGTGTTTTAGTTTCATATAACTAACACCGATGGTGAATGGATGATTCATCCGAACGCTGTACTCTTTATGATTCTCATTCTATGCGAAAGGTTCAAATTTAATGAGTCTAATGCGGTGCAGAGCATGTTGAGTATACGATAAGATCAATAGACGAGACGCAAAAGGCGCTACATAGGAATATATATACGAGACTAGCAAAAGGCTGACGTTCTGGAAATGTGGCACTGTGGCACTGTGGCACTTCTGGCAATGGGCTTTTTCTTTTCCTTAATACATATGTCTTTCCATAAGTAGAGTCGCATGAGGCTCAAGTCCAGACGTCCTAGGGGCTAGACCTAGAGTCTACCGCACTCCCACACACATACATAAAAGCGCGGTAATTTTTGCCTTTATGAGAAACCCCACGCTTTTCTTCGTTGTTTTCAGTGGGCAAAGAGGGGATTTCTGTCTTTGCTTTATATATATATATATATATATATTTATATATATATAATTCGCTATTTGTGATTAAAATTGATCAATTTTGGGTTCTTCTTCTGCACGCCGTGTAATTGGTTATACATTTGAGAATTTCCATTGTGTCCCACGGTTTTCTCCTTACACATACTTACTGCATTTGAAGATATAAGGCCACTTAGCTCAGCTCATACCACTTTTGGCATTTTTATCCATACATAATCCAATCATATCCATACGATTTCCAGATGAACAGGTTACAGACACTATTTAAGGCCCAGCCCCATTTGCAAGGAGTATTTGCAGCCGTGTTAAGATCTACCCAAGTCGTACCACAAAGATCGTTCCACTTAACATCTCGGCTACAAACCCATATCGAATGGAAGCAATTGAGTGATGACAACAAGAGAGAGTTCATCTACAAGTTTGTGGATCTGTACAAGGAGAAGAATGGTCGTACGAAGAACTACTACAAGCAATTGGCTTCTGGGATGGAAGAACATGATGATATTCCTACAATCTTTGGCCTTCTCTATAAAGATCTAATGGAGAAACACGATAGAGGTGAATCCACTGCTGAGTTCCCAGAGGAGTTCTTCACTTTACTCTTTAAGAAATGAGGTATATAAAACAAAACAAAAGAGAATCGTACCAACAAAGAAGACTAAAAAAAAAAAGTGATCTGATTTTGTATATTCCCATGACATCATTATAAGAAATTCTGCTAAAAGAAAAAATCAAGTTTTTAATTTGGGGCCTTCCCCCAATTCGGAAGACATAGTCGCCCCCGCACTGGCGCGTTCTGAGCCGATGATATTTCTCCACCTCTCCGCACGCACGCGCTTCTCCTCATTTTGGGAAGGGGGTCAGAACTTGTATATATAAATAGGTGGGTGATTTCCTGAGTTGAGTTGTAACTTTTTTCTTTTCTTTCTTCGAGATATATGTATAACATACATACATACGAGAGATATAAGAATCCGTGATTACAACAAAAATGTCCGCTGCCATAGCCTCCACACTCAAATACCTTACCAAGCCACATACAGTACGTGTGGTTAGGGGTGGTGCTACAACGAGCTTTTCATTATTCCAACAACAATCCAAACCAGAGATTGATAGGATGAGAGAGCAGTTTATGTATTTGAAAGAGTATTCTTACCTTGATTTTGCATCCCGTTTTAAGTCATGGATGGAGTTGGATGCAGAAGAACAGGATAAGTTTGTGGAGAAGTACATTGGTATGCATGAGCAAAAAGTGACACCAAAACATCATCCAAACAGTGTACGCAATGCATTAAAGCAGATGAATAGGGAAAACAAAGATACCGGGTTCATGTTTTGTTATTTGTACGAAGGACTTAAAGAGCACGCTGAGCAGCAGTACAAGAGATCTCGTGAGATGGTTCTGATGGATGATACATACGACCTGTTGATCAAAAGAGATGACTAATGATCCCCACATTTGAATGATACTATAACGACTTTACGCATTTTACGCACATTTCATACTGCTTTCATTTCATACTGCTTTCATTTCATTTCATACCGACTACAGGATTAGCTCCCACATCATATCAATTTATCATATCAAAAAAAAAAAAAAACACACGTGACACGCAATTGACTGGCCCCACACCAACCCCGAACCCTATAAGGGGGATCACCAGCCAGGACTACCATCACATATATTTATTGCAGAAGGGGGTAATACTGTGTTACTATCCGGTGTTGCCTAGGTTGGTAGGCCTTTTTATGAACACTTGATGGTAACACATTTCCTCCCGGTCCTGTCTATTTATAAGCCATATATATATATCAGCTATATATATATATGGTGCTATTTATAAGCCACATCGATCTCAAGATCTGTGTGGTGCCTATATTTATTACAAAGCATTGATTTGATACAGAGCTTGTAGTAACATATATATATAGTTCATTCATACAGTGAGTGGGAGGGAAGTCACATGAGAGTGTCCAAGTATTGAGAAAGTGATACGTTTTGTTCTTTAACAGCGTGGTCTTTGAACTGTGTGACAAACTTGATGATTTGTTCTTTATACTCCACATATAAATCCTCGTCGATCAACTGTACAAACTTGATCCCTTGTAATGCACTGTCAATATCTTTGGAGATTTGTTGGTACTTCTCATAGACCAATCCATTGGTCAAATATTTGATCTTGTGTAAGTATTCGTTATCCAATTGAAGGTCATATAGTTCCAATTTATCACCTTTGGAATCCACCGTTTGTATCAGTTTTTTCAAATTAGAAATCATTAGTTCCACTTCTGATGTATACTTTTTTTGTAAATGTCCACCAAACTTTGGAAATTTTTGTAGTACAAACTTGAGATTATCTAGCGTAATCAATCTCATTAGAGATTCATATTCCACTGCTTCAATTTTTGGCTGATTAAACCAATTCGTACTCTCAACAAACCTATCAATTTGAATGAGTTCATCCAATGGCATCGTATGAACTTTTTGCATCATAATTACTTCCAATTCTGCCAACTTATCATCCACCACACTTCTTTTGAATTGAAACCATGGTTCCTCTATAGGCAATGAATTCAAAGTTTCTTGAATCGCTTCTGAAGAGTCCATAGCGCTCAGATTCAACAACTTACTCAGTTCTAAGAACAGCTGTGCTTGCAACTCCACTTTCTCGCTCTTATCCTCCACTGATACTATCTCATTAGAAACCACCAATCTGTCTATGCACTTTTCTATCGTCATGTTCTTCCCAAGTCTCCCATTCGATAAGAATGACAAGTCATATAGCTCAGAATCCGCCCTTTTCGCTAGTTCATTCATCTCTATGATCTGGTCTGCAGTCTTCAGTAAGTCTCTATACTGGGAAGCCACCAATGTTCTCAATTCGTTGTGTTTATCCTGTGCAGCTTTGCTATGAGGGAAGAGGTTAGATCTCTTTTGGTCGTATAGTATAAGGTAAAAAGAAGGAACATACGCTAAGGATTGCGAAAGATCAGTAAGATCATGAAGTTGATACTCCCTTAGTAATTGCTCGGCAGAGCTCTGTAACGCCTCGTCGATCTCAATCATTCTTTTTTCTCTTTTTTTTTGGCCCTTATTTGTTTACTTGTTGGTGTTGGTATTAAGTTGTGTCTCTTTTTTTCAACAAAGAGCATAGCTGGGCTTTATAAATGGAACGCGATCTTTGGTATAGAAAAGATCTGGTACGGTTTATATAATTAATCTTATAGAATTTCGCAAGGACTAAATATCTAATTGGATATATTCTACACCAGTCTCTATAATCAGCGTCTATTACGCTCACACACGCACACGCATACTCACTTCTTCTGCTGCTGCTTAGCAACGGCATACACCAAACCGGCAATGAAGCCGAGGAAGATGGAAGACACAGAGAAGAAGTTACGTGGAGCATCGAAGAAGACCAACCCGGATAGAGCAATTGGCAATTTGTTCAAAGCACCAACCATGGAGTAAGTAGTGGAAGAGGTGACTCTGACACACCAACCAGAACAGTAGGAAATACCAACAGAGGCCAGGCCGGAGACAACCATGGCAATGACAGAGGACTGTGTGAAGTTATCAGCCAAGTTCTCTGGGGACCAGTCCTCAATCAAAAGAGAGGAACCCAAGAGGATTGGGATGGACAACACGTTGTTGTAGTACATCGTGTCAAAGTCCTTGAAGTTGGTCAATTTGATTCTCTTTCTCATGTAGAGCACAAAGGCTGCAGATGCAAAGCAGTTGGTGAACATCCAGAAGTAACCGGCGTTGAACACAGAGGCTTCTTCATCTCCCTGGGTATCACCATAACAGGCCACGACAGACGAGAGGACCATCAACAAGAAGGAGCCCAACGTCATTGGAGAAACAGAGCCGCCAAAGAACAACACCTCACCGTAGGCAATCAAGATAATAGTCAAGTTCTTGAACACGGTGTACACTGGAATGGACAAGAACTGAAGGGCCTTGGAACCGGTGTAGATCATAGCAACGAGCAATACGGAGATCGGAGCCCAGTTCTTGGAATCGGTCTTGTTAAGTGGTCTGTAGGTGATCACGCCGAATGCCTTCAGTGTGGCAATGGCAGCGACACAAACAACGGATTGAACAAGCAACAAGACAAAGTTCATGTTGAAAGAAAAGCCATTGACCACGTATTTGTTAGTGACCGTCATCAAAATCGACGAGGCACAGTACGAGAAGATGGACACCGGGCCGTTGTTGACGAGGGCAGCGAGGCCACCCTGTGGAGCACCTTGGGGCAAAGACATGTTTCTAGTGGGGGGGGGGGGGTTTTGTCCTCTATCTACTCCAAAAAGCCAAAAGAAAAAAAAGATCAAAGAGGAAAGGAAGAAAAATATCAAAAACAAAAGCCGACGTGTCGCCAGCGATTCCAAAAACGCGTTGCCGCAGGCTGGCTTTTTCCCCCCTCCGAAATCTGACAGGTCTGGAAGGGTAGGAAAAAGCCGGGACTCGGGACTCGATTTTTAACTACTCGCGCTATTGAAAAAAGAAACGAGTCCGTTGGTCTGATTTTTGTATGGGGGATCGCGATATCGTGACAGATATTAAAGACTCCCCCAGGAGACTGAGGTTTTTTTAATACGGCTGCGCACAGATGTAAGGTACAGAAGCGTCAATCATTAGGGGGCTGGACTAGAATACGGGACTCGACAGAATTCAGGACTAGAATTGACGTATAATTTTTTTTGCCCTGGAGATAGACAAAGGGACTCGGTAGCATATTATGTAGTTAGTAGTTTTAAACGCCAATAAGCATCAATGGGGATGTAAATTTAGAGATATCAGTCACGGATATCAATCATGATGTCACACTTATCATACAGGAGTTCTTTTTTTCCTAGGAATTTCTACCTGTTCTTTAGCTATCTCACAAACTATTTATATATATACATATTCCCTTAAAATCCCTTGCCCGGATCTCGGAGAGTACATACCCCCGGAACTCCCAGACCTCATCAAACTCGTTCTTTTATGAACCAGAGTAGCAACATATTGATACCCTTCTTTAATACTTCTCAGAGAACAAGAGAATGTCAGAAGAAACCGAGTTGCCTTCTTCGAGGCCAAAGCATCGTGGGAATCCGAAATTATCCCGCGATTTGCAAGTTGAAGTATGTCTCTCTGTACACAGATCATTTTTTTTATATAAGCTTCTCCAATCAAAAAGGGTATTAACCTCATGAAGCCAAATTTGCTTACTGCTATTATCTCGGGAGTTGCTGCATCGGTGGTACAAACTACACTTACCTACCCTTTCGAATTTGCAAAGACAGTATCACAGCTAAGTAGACGTATTCCGGATTCCAAAGGTGTCATTGCCTCTCCTCAGTTAAACCATCAGTTCAAGTACTATTTCAGTGGATGTAATGCACTAAACATCGGCAATGCCCTTAAATCTGGGTCTCGGTTCATGGTGTTCAATTGGACCTCCAAGTTCATGGCTAGTGATAGTGGTAAGACCTCTGCGCCTAGACTCGTCGTTGCCGGTGCAATGACAGGGCTCGTTGAGTCCCTATGGATTATCCCATTTGAGAACATCAAGACCACCATGATTGAGAGCTCGTTGATTCACAGTAGAAGAGAAAGAGGTGAAGATGCATTGGAGCCACAAAACTCCAAGCCTAAGACTGTCTCCAAGCCTATCGCATCCACTGAGCCATCTAAGCAGACGTTCCACAAGATGAAGGATTCATTAGCCAACCACCCAATGGTCCTCGCCAAGCAGAAGTGGGACAAGAATCCACCAACGGGGATGTTACAGGCCATTACCGAGATATGGCAGACAAGAGGGTTTAGAGGGTTTGTTCAAGGTACAATGCCAACGTTAATCAGACAATGTACTAATAGTGCAGTGAGATTCGGTACATACACATGGCTTCGTTCGTTCTTTGCACCACATGGCGGAGAGATGAACACATATTTGACATTTGCTATTGGTGTGACGAGTTCTGTGATGGTAGTTGCGGTAACACAACCAATTGATGTGATAAAGACAAGAATGCAGAGTCGTGAGACGTTCTATCTGTACAAAAACTCGGTCAACTGTGCCTATAGAATCTTTGTGGAAGAAGGGGTAAAGACTTTCTGGGCAGGGTGGGTGCCGAGACTGCTCAAGGTGGGCACCTCCGGTGGTGTCGCATTCACTGTCTATCAACACGTGGAGAACCAAATCACCAGAGCTCTGAAGGAAAACCCATTTGAAGCCGTCTAAATCATATTGACTACCAATGTACATACAAAATCATTCTATTATCATAATCTACACTTGGTGGATTAGTACAAGCCCTCGGCGTTCTCAATGATGGTACCTGCATCATCGCCTCTCTGCACAAGTTCACCAATCTGGTAGACGGTCTCACCAGCCTTTTCCAAGAGCTGCTTAACTTCAGCAACGTTCTCCTTGGAGACAATTGCCACCATACCGATACCAACGTTGAATGTCTTGAGCAAGTCCATCACTGGGACCTTAGCAGTAGTGCCGAACCACTTGAAGATGTCAGGCACTGGGAAAGTGTTCAAATCCACACGAGCACTCAGCGTCTTTGGCAAAGCCCTTGGGATGTTCTCGAGGAGACCACCACCTGTGATATGTGCGAGACCGAGGAGGAGATCCTTCTGGATAGGTTTGAGGAGTTGTTTCACGTAGATTCTCGTAGGGACCAAGAGTTCCTTACCAATGGTGGACTCTGGTTTCCAAGGTGCAACGTCTGTGTATGAGAAGCCATAGGTCTCAATGATCTTACGCACCAAGGAGAATCCATTGGAATGTACACCATCAGACTTCAAACCCAAGAGCACGTTACCGGCAGCCATCTCTTCAACCTTTGGCAACACTTTGTTTCTGTTGACGGCACCGACAGCGGTACCATTGGTGTCGTAGTGGCCTGGCTCGTACATACCGGGCATTTCAGAAGTCTCACCACCGACAAGAGCACAACCGGCAAGCTTGCAGCCATCAGCAACACCCTTGACAAAGTCTGCAGCGATCTGGATGTCCAACTTTCCAGTGGCAAAGTAGTCCAAGAACAACAATGGCTCTGCACCCTGGACGACCAAGTCGTTCACGTTCATGGCCACAAGGTCGATACCCACGGTGTCGTGCAGCCCCAAGATCTGTGCAATTCTGAGCTTGGTACCCACACCGTCAGTGGCAGCGACGAGAAGAGTCTCATCAGTCTGGTAACCGGCAGCACTGAGGTCAAAGACACCACCAAACCCACCGATGTCGGAGTCGGCACCCGGTCTTCTCGTGGACTTGACCATGGCCTTGATGTTCTCTACGAGCAAGTTACCATTGTCGACGGAGACACCGGCAGTGGCATATGTCAGCCCTTCGTCTTTCTTAGCGCCAAAGGCCCTGTGTGCAATGTCTGTTCTGAAGTACTTGTTGGCAAAGTTAATCTTGTCAACGCCAGCGTAGGACTTCTTCACGGCTTCTTCTAGAGAGGAAGCAGTCGCAGTGGAGGCAATGACTCTGCCACCAGCAGTGATAACGACACCTTCATCGTTGGTGGAAGTACCTGCGTGGAACACCAAGGACTCAATGTCCTCGTCAATGGTGATGGTATCGCCCTTGTTGTAGGCCTCAGGGTACCCACCAGCGGCGATAACCACGGTGGTGGCAAATGTGTTCTGCTCCGTCTTGATCTCGACAGAGTCCAAACGGCCCTCTGCAGCAGCAAGGAACACCTGAGCAAGGTCGGTGTCCTCTGTTAAGAGCGGGAGCACTGACTGTGTCTCTGGGTCACCGAATCTGACGTTATACTCCAGAAGCTTGGGGCCTGTGGCGGTGATGATGATACCGGTGAACAACACACCGACGAATGGGAAGCCATCTTTTCTCATGCCGTCGATGGAAGGCTTGATGATGGAGGAGTCGATGAGCTTCATGAGAGAAGGAGTCGCAACAGGAGCTGGCGCATAGGTGCCCATGCCTCCGGTGTTTAAACCGGTGTCGCCATTGCCGATTCTCTTATGGTCCTGTGCAGCTGGCAAGTTGTAGTACGAGTAACCGTCCGACAAAGTCAAGATGGAAATCTCGTCACCTTCCAAGAACTCCTCCACGACAACTTCGTCACCGGCAGAACCGAAGTCCTTGTCAACCATCACTTGCTTCAAAGCGTCAAATGCCTCCTGCTTATTGGTTGGGATGAGCACACCTTTGCCTGCAGCGATGCCAGAAGCTTTAATCACAACGTTGTGTGGGACACTCTGCACATATGCCCTTGCTGCCTCGAAATTGGTAAAGTTCTTAAACTCTGCAGTTGGGATGTTGTGCTTGGCCATAAAGTCCTTAGAAAAAGCCTTTGAACCCTCCATGGCTGCTGCCCTCTCTGATGGGCCAAACACTGGGATTCCAACTTTCTTGAAAATACCAGCAACACCATCCACCAGCGGTTGCTCTGGGCCCGGGATCACCAAATCAACTGCGTTGTCAACAGCGAACTTGACAAGCTTATCAAAGTCGCCCTTACCAGAGGAGATTGACACATTGATACATTTGTTCAATAGACCAGTACCGGCATTACCTGGCGCAACAAAGATCTGCTTGACGCTCTCAGACTGCGAGAGCTTCCAAACAAGGGCGTGTTCACGGCCACCGTTTCCAATGACGAGCAAGTTGAGAGACATGCTAAAGCTGGATTCTCCTTATGCTCCTTTCTTTTTTGCTAAAGCTATAGGAAGGGGAAAAGCGTACAAGTTGTAGAGATAAATAAATTTGATTAATTGGGCCAAGGCCTCCATGTGTGGTGTTCGGGTGCCTAATTATTTAGCAGAACAAATTTGACTGAGGACGGTGGTACGGCCACGCCATGACTCTGAATGTTAGCAGCATCTATCCATTCTTTAGTTTACTTATACTTCATACAACTTTTACAACTTACAAGATATACAACAGAGAAAAAAGCACCCATTGTTATACAACAATTATCTCTGCAAAAGCGAAAAAAAAAAGTATTCAACCGACTCGACAGTGTGGGATGGAAAAAAAAAAAGGAAAACAACCACCCAAAACACACCGTCTCCCCTCACATCTTCATCTCATCATTAAATGAGGATAAAAAAACAAAGGGACAAAAAACCAAAATGCACAAGCGTTATAATATATCATGACATGGTAAACTATGCCGTTAGCGTTCCACATCCTCGATACATTGGCAATATGGATCAAAGATAGTACTGGCCACCCCACACGCATAGTCAAAAGTAATGGTAACAAAAATTGAGGGAGAAAAATAGAAAAAGAACACGATGAGAAGCAGCAAAAAAAAATCGTGATAAACAACAACAACAAATATTGTGATATAAAGAATGAATGAACTGAAGTGAATAATTTTTTTTTTTTGGTATTTTTTTTTTGGTATTTTCTTGGAAATCAAACAGCAAAAGCGTAAAAACATTATAGTGGAACAACAAAGTGGATCAATTGGACTGACCATTTGGTGCACTTTGGAACTGTGGTGGGTAACCCTGTGGCATCCCTGGGTACCCTTGTGGTGGGAAGCTCTGTTGTGGAGGGAACCCTTGCGGTGGGAAGCCCTGAGGATAACCCTGTGGTGGGAACACAGGCTGTGGTACACCTTGTGGTACACCTTGTGGTGCACCTTGCTGTGGTGCACCTTGCTGTGGTGGGAACGACTGTGGATAACCCTGTGGTGGCAGCGGAGCCTGTGGCTGTTGTGGTGCAGTGTTGTGACCGACTGGAGACTGGGATGGTTGCTGTTGTTGTTGCTGTTGTTGCTCTTGGTACTGCTGCTCAGTTGGTTGTCCTCTGTACCCGTAGCCAGTGGTCTTTGCATTTGGCATCTGTTGGATAGGGAATGGCTTTGGCACAGCCTTGGTGTTCTTGGCAACGTACAGGCTCTCATCAATCTCATTAGGAATCTTTGGGATCTCAATTCCAAGCTCCTTCTCCACTTTAAACATGTTTTGACGGTCGTTCCAAGTGATAAAATCAATGGCCAAACCCAAATGTCCAAATCTACCGGATCTACCGATTCTGTGAAGGTATGTCTCTGCAGTCTTTGGGAAGTCAAAGTTGATCACCACGTTCACCGCTTGAATGTCAATACCTCTCGTCAACAAGTCGGAACACACCAAAGTTCTCACTTTACCCTGTCTAAACTCATGGAACACCTTGTTTCTAGCATCCTGTGGCATCTTTGCGTGTGAGTAGTAACATGAGAAGCCCAGCTCTGTGATCTTCTTAGCCAACAGCTCGACTCTCTTGGCAGAATTGCAAAAGATGATACATTGGTTGATTTGAAGCTTGGAGAAAAGTGTGTTGAGGCAGTGCAGTTTCTGAGCCTCTTCTAAAAAGGCGTAGTAGTTGGTGATACCTCTAAGTGTAAGCTCATCCATCAAGTTGATCTCATATGGGTTTGTTAAGTTCTCAGCGATAAATTGCTGGATGGACAACGGGAAAGTAGCAGAAAACAACAAAGACTGATGCTTTTCAGGTAAGAAATCCAAGATCTGCCCAATCAACAACTGGAACTCTGGGGAAAGCATCTTATCCGCCTCATCCATCACAAACATCGAACATTGTGACAAGTCAGCAATACCTCTGGCAGCCAAGTCCAAAACACGGCCAGGAGTACCAACAAGGATATGTACCGTCTCCGACAATCTAACGATATCATCTCTTAGTGAAGTACCACCCGTTGTGACCATACACTGCAAATCCAAGTGTTTACCTAACGTTCTGACCACCTGAGATGTTTGCAATGCCAACTCTCTTGTAGGCAAAAGAATCAACGCCTGGATCTTTTCCACTTTTGGCTTCACTTTCTCCAAGGTTGGGATGACGAATGAGGCAGTCTTACCGGTACCATTCTTGGCTCTGGCAAGTATATCACGGCCAGCGAGTGCCACTGGGATCGACTCCTCTTGGATAGGCGATGGCTTCTCAAACCCAGCCTCAAAGATCCCCATGAGTAACTTCCTGCTGAGGTAGAAGTCCTCAAAGGAGTTGCCCTTGGTCTTGGTGACATCCTCAGTCTGCGGTCTCGTGTCTATCTCTGGGAGATTGAGTCCCTTCTTCCAGTCTTCTGGCATTGTGTGGGTGTATGTATGTATGTGTGTGTGTGTGTGTGTGTGCTTTTGCTTTGCTTGTATGGTGTGTAATAAAAGGTGCAAATTCAGCTCTTTGTGGTTACTTTGCAGAACAGACAATAATGCTTTCAAAAAATGTAACAAAAAGGTAGGAAAAACTCAAATTCTCGTGAGATTCACCACACTTGGTTGTTTATGGAGGAAAGAAATAAGCAAAGCTGATTTGTGGTGTGTTTTATAAATTTGCGAAGGAGTGTTGGCGGCAGCCTATGGCGCAGTTAATTTTCGGTCGACGACGATTCTCAATCAATCGTGAAAGGTCCTTGACTCCCCTCGAATATCCTCGACTTCCTCATTAGGCAGTGCGACGTAAGTGTCAAGTATTCATTTATTCAATGAAAAACAAGAGACCCAAAAACTCGCTCTCATTTGGCACTGCGCGCGCTGCCATTTGGGTCCAGACAAAGGCTAGGCCATAATATATCAAACACCTTAAGTAGAGTGTTTACCAAGATTAGATAACAAAAAGAGGACACAAATCACTCCAGAAATATGTCCGGGCATCGCAAGTCCTCAACGTTGAGTCTCAACGCCAGCAGAAACAAGCCGCTGCCACCAATTATGCTCGACATGCCATCAGCGAATAACAACAGCTTGGGCAAACCACCACTACATGTACAAACGCCAGGAATTGAAGAAGCGTGCGCACCGTCAATATTCCAGCCAAAGACATTGAAGAGAAGGAACCTGAAGAAGCTCACATTGTCTGATGAGACGCCACAGACCTCTTCGTCATCGGTGGAGTCTCTAACTTCACCACGGACGGGACGCACACCGAGGTCTGCTGTTTCCACCAAGGCAGAAGATACTGAGCTGTTGGAGAACTTTGAGAAGCTCACACTGTCAATAAACAAGACATTTGGTTTGAAACAGAGAGACTTGCTGAGCTTAAAGACCCTCGGAGAAGGACAAAGTGGGGTTGTGTCCCAAGTGTTACACGTTCCTACGAATAAGATCATGGCTAAGAAACAAATCATGTTTGAAAAGACGTTCAAAGTGCAGAACCAGGTTCTACGAGAGCTGAAGATACTCAATGAGGTCAGGAGCCCCTATGTGATTGACTTTTATGGAGCTGTATTTATCGATAATGGCTCCACTTCTGCCAATTCTACAGTAAATGATGATACCAACAAGAATGATGATCAGACAGAACAGAGCAAACAAGTCATCCCAACATCGGAAGAAGTCGCTGGCATCTACTCGAACGGAGTGATCATCTGCATTGAATACATGGATCTTGGATCTTTGGACCACATAATGGCCAAACTCGGGTATTTGAAAGAAGTGTATCTTAGTAAGATTACATACGCTGTGCTCCAGGGATTGAACTATCTCTACTCAGCACACAAGATTATACACAGAGACATTAAGCCATCGAATGTGCTACTCAATTCCAAGGGAGAAGTCAAGATTTGTGATTTCGGAGTGAGTCGTGAGTTGAACAACAACTCGATTGCAGATACGTTTGTTGGTACTTCAACCTATATGTCACCAGAGAGAATCCAGGGCGATGTCTACAGCATCAAGGGAGACGTATGGTCCCTGGGACTGATGCTCATTGAACTTTCCACTGGTGAGTTCCCCTTTGGTAAGAAGGACACGCCCAATGGTATTCTTGATTTACTCCAAAGAATCGTCAATGAAGAACCGCCTTCACTTCCAAGAACAAAATATAGCAAAGAGCTATGTGACTTTGTCGACATCTGTCTAAAGAAACAGAACGAGCGTCCGACGCCTCAGCAGTTGTTGGATATGCCTGTGGGGCTCTTGAGGAAGTACGAGAAGGAAGAAAGTGGACCGTTGTTGAGACACCTGGCCAAAAAGCTGAGAAAGAAGTAATGACGATCATAGTAGTGGTATGGTTATGGCCTCATAAGTGTGAATTGTAGAGCAAAGTGTATCAAAACAAAGGTCTAATATAATAGACGCATCAGTTCACCACGTTCAGTATACAGTGTATTTCCCAGTGTCTAAACACACATAAGGCATAGGTGCTGCAGCATACGTTCTTAACTAGTAGTTGTTGTCCAACATCAGAGGCGATTTGGAGAAAGCACATCATCTAAGATGAGATGTCTACAGAGAGAGGGCATCACGCAGAGCACCATCAATAGCTCCTGAAGAGGAAAGAATCAAAAGAGAACGTACAACTACTTTTGCCCCAGGAAATCAAGTAACTTTCTTTTTTATTGTCCTTTTACAAAGCAGAATCATACCAATATATTTTAATGACAATGCTTTGAACTATTGTAAATCATACTTTGCAGTGCTCGCAGGTGATGGTTTCAAATCTGATATCAGTGGGTATTTTTCAAAAATCTTATTCGTATTCGTATAAATTCATCTCCTATTGTCGTATTGTCGTATCGTCATTCCCCTGATCTCTAACCTCATTCAAGAAGAGATTACAGAGGCTTATCATCATCACTTTTACTTGACCACAGCCATCCTTCAGTCCCTCTATATATTCCAAATAAGATCAGGCCCACACCACTAGCTCTGACACTGTTTCTCCACCACTGAGGATTCCTCTTCATACTTTCCTCCTTGGTGATCTTTTCATCTTCAAACACCCTTCCGGAGGCAAACCAGGCCCCAGCTCCCAATGCTGAGAAAGTGGCCATCACCTGGCACGGAAGGCAGTCTTTATATTCCTCCGGTTCCAAGTCCCGGGACTCTGGCGGGTTGAAAACTTTAAGAATGTTACTCATTTGTTTTGTTCTGGTGCTAAATGCTTAGCAGACTAGAAAAGTCTGGAGTACGAGACCAGGCTCTGAATTTTTCACTTATATATATATATATAGACTCCAGGCTCGAGGCCAAACGCGCGCTGACGCGAAAGTGAAAAGGCGCGTCAGTCAGGACTTTAGTTAGTACCCTGATACTTTCTCTATCGATTTGAAGCATAAAAAGCACACACAAAAAATGGCGCTCTCAGAGTTTGAGAGACAAAGACAGGCAAATATAGAGCGTAACAAACGCCTCCTCAACTCTCTAAACTTGGACTCTATCACCGGTGACATCTCCCAAAAGATCAAGAAAGAGACAGAGAAAGACAATGTACCAAAGACCAAGAGAGTCAAGAGGGAAAAAGAGGCACCAGTGCCTACAAGACGATCCAGAAGACTTGCTGGTGTCCAATTGGATGACACCGAGAGGAACAAGCAGTTCGAGTTGGAAGAAGACAAGCGGAGAAGAGAAAGAGACGAGTTGGAGAAGCTAAAGACGATACGAGTCAATGGGGATTTGAGTCTGTTGGATCTTGTTAAAGATAAAGGAGCTAAAATTGAAGATGAAGACGAATCTAAGCTGTTGGAAAAGTTCCAGAAGTTTCTTAATACCTCAAAGTCTTTTTCTATTGGCGATTACTATGAGGAGATTGTGAAAAAGGACAACACCTCTTCCGATGTTAAGAAGCTAAGAGATGAGTTTTCCAATATGCAGCTTTATGACCATTTTGAGCCTAACCAGATCAAGCTTACGAACTCTAGAATGACCTATGTTACATTCCACCCTTCAATTGACAAGAAATTGGTTATAGGTGGTGATAATGAGGGGCTATTGGGTATTTGGAACGCCGATGATCACGAAGATGTTGATGTGACACAATTCAAACTACACGGTAAAAACATCGCCAAGCTGGAGTTTGACATGGATGATGTATCTAAGGTGTATACATGCAGCTATGACGGCTCAATGAGATCTGTGGACTTGGGAACTATGAAGTCCACACAGGTGTTTATCAATGGGTATGATATTGGCATCACTGATATTAACATTACGAAATCTAAAGAGATGTATTTTACTACTATGGATGGTGAGTTTGGAAGAGTCGATCTACGTGCAAATGATCACTCCAATAGACAGATGTTCAGACTCTCAAACAAGAAGATCGGAGGGTTTAGTGTGAATCCACTCAACTCCAACCAATTAGTCACTGGTTCATTGGACAGAACTATGAAACTATTTGATTTGAGAACACAAGAGACTTGTTCATGGACCGATTATAATGATGACTTGGAGACTTTCCATATACCTGGTGTTTATCCCTCTCGGTTATCTGTGTCATATGCAGATTTCAACCATTCGAATGATATTGTTTGCAATGGGTACGATGACACTGTTAATATCTTTCAATTGGGTGAAGATGCACACAAGTGGCCTAAATCATATACTATGGATGAATTGAAACCAGCACATACAATCAAGCACAACTGTCAAACAGGTAGGTGGGTGTCCATTTTGAAAGCCAGATGGCATAAATTCCCACAAGATAATACGGAGAAGTTTGTCATTGGTAATATGACCAAGTACTTTGACGTGTATGATAGACAGGGAAACCAATTAGCCCACTTGTCCGATCTCCTAGTGACGAATGTACCTGCGGTGGCCAACTTCCATCATACTCAGAACTGGCTCATTGGTGGTGGTGCCTCTGGTAAGGCCTACTTGTTTTATTAAACTCATGGAATTTAATTGTCTTGTACCCTTTTATGTAATATACAATGTTTCAATATGGTAATATCCGAGGCTCCTCTTCGGATATTACCCATTCCATAACCCCTCTACTACAGATATTTATATATATATAGTAACAGCGCTAGAAGTATACACCCATTCGCGATTTCAAACTGGGCGTGCGATGGGAGTGAAAAAGAAGGTGGTAGAGAAGACGTTTATGTACACCTTTTTTTTCATATTTCCCCTCTTAGATTTTGTAGTCTTTAAGTCTGTATACATAAGCAGAGATGTCTTGGGGTGAGTCCTTTGTGTGAATATTCTTTGGACCTCATGGATGTGGTGGATCTTTCTTTCATATTACCAAAAGGCCATGGGGATGAGGTGTAGAGAGAGTATTCCATCGAATAACGAATGAATAGAGCCAAAAAAAAAGGCAGAAAAAGCAAAAAAATACTAACTACATGAAAGACGACGACGATTTCGATGTACCAACTACTTCCGGTGCCAAGGTGTCCACCAACTGGGACGATGACTTTGCAGACAATGACGACCCAGTGTTGGAATCATGGGATGCCGAAGAGGTTGAGAAGCCAAAGCCAAAGCCAGTAGTTAAGAAAACTGTTGGTGGTGGTAAGAAGACCACAGTTGTCAGTGGTGTTGACCTTTCCAAAGTTGATGAGAAGACGCGTAAGCTGCTGACGAAAAAAGCCGAATTGGATGCCGATTTGAGAAGTGCCTCTGATCTTTTTGGTGACTTGGGGTTAAACGAACACCCAAGAGAGAAAGCCAATGCCCATGCGGAGTCGGCTACTGCTGTGCTGACTGTGGACACGCCTATCGACTCACACCCATTATTCCAGCCAGAGTCCAAGCAGGACTTTGAGAAGTTGAGAAAGGGCCTCACGCCGGTAATGGAGTCCCTCGCCGAGAAGAACAGCATGTACTACGCCTCTTCTTTGGCCGTGGACCTGATCAGAGACATGGCCAAGCCTTTGTCTACTGAGAACATCAGAAAGGCCATTTCAACGCTGAACGTTGTGCTCAAGGACAAGGAAAGACAGGAGAGACAGGCAAGACTGGCCAAGGCTGGTGGTACTGCCACTGGTGGTGCCGGTAAGAAGAAGGCCAAGACTGCCAGACCCAACCTGGGTGGAGCCTTCAAGAAGGACTCGGACGTTGTCGTGGACAACTTTGACGACTTTGCCGATGACGACTTTATGTAGTTGAGAGTGAAATAGATATGCAGTTGTGTTGATTCATACCGTAGTGGGTTATAATCTGTGGTACCCATCACAATGCTTTGTTCATTATACATGATATAAACCACGATAACACTTCCATCCATCCATCCATCATACAAAGTAAGCTAAATGCTGTACTATCAATTCCAAATCAACTACTACATATAATCATCATAGCTCTCTCTACTGAGTAGTGCGCCTAACAGTTTTCCGAAAATGTTCGGGTGCTTACCTAAAGATTTGTGCCCAGCCAAGACATATAGTGTAAAAGTGCAGCTGACTTTTTGGCAGCACCACTGGCACAGCGCAGCAGCCACTGCGGCTTTCTTCCCCCAGGTGAGTTCGTGATCAACGGCATCACTGACTTCCAAGCTTGCAAATTCGACAGGGGCCAAGAGATTAGAATTGAAAATTTTAGCTTCATCTGTCTTCCAATGTCACAGAACGAGCATACACAGCACACAGAGCACATCCACAACACAGACGAGATGTCCAAGCTCTACAAAGTCTCAACGGGCCGTGGTGGCAGGGGGAACATCCAAACAACAGCGGAGCAGCCACAACCACACGTTGTTGGCCAAGGATCGCAAACACCGAATTTACTCCAGCCAGTGTTCAGTACGGGCCGTGGTGGTGCTGGGAACATGTACAAGAACACGGACCCACTCCTAGCGAGAAAGCTCCAGGACGTGGATGCCGAAGAAGAGGACTATATCACCCCGGTGATTAGCGGACAGAATGGGCAGAACAACACGCTGAGAATCGGGAGAGGCGGCTTTGGAAACATGATCTCTCCAAAGAACAGTGCGTCTAACGACCAGGACAAACAACGGGGTAAAGAGGGCAAGGACGGGAAGAAGGGCTTTTTCTCCAAGGCCAAGGGTCTCTTCAAGAAGTGATGTTTATGCCATGATGATCTCTCTTTATAGATACACTATTTATATGGCATGATGTAGCCTATAGCGAACTAACAAACAAATAAATATACTTAAGTACATACTAACGGAAACATATACATACATACAAAAAAACAAAACGTCTCAGGCCTCAACACCACTGGCAAGCTCCTCCAGTAGCTTGAAATCTCTCTTAACGATACCACCGTTGCCAGGTAGCTTGGTGTTGCTCTCGAGGAACATGTCAACCTCACGAGCACACTGTCTACCCTCCTGAATACCCCACACAATCAGCGACTGGCCTCTTCTGCAGTCACCAGCGGCAAAGAGCTTGTCCTCCACCTGGTACGAGGCGTTGTTCACCGTTGGGATCGTTCCTCTAGGGGTCTTTTGAACCTCCATCTTGGAGATCTCTGGACCCACGAAACCCATCGACAACAACACCAAGTCGGCCTCAAACAGCTCCTCACTGTTAGGAATCTCATTCATCTGCCATACGCCGCTCTCGGATTTCTTCCACTCGACTCTCACTGTTCTGATGGCCTTGACATTGCCCTCGTCGTCGCCAATGAACTCCTTGGAGAGAATGCAGTATTCACGTGGGTCCTTGCCGTAGTGGTCCTTCACCTCAGCGTGACCGTAGTCCACTCTGAAGATTCTTGGCCACTGTGGCCATGGGTTGTCCTTAGAACGCTCCACTGGAGGCTGTGGCAACAGCTCAAAGTTCACCACAGACTTAGCACCGTGTCTAACGGCGGTACCAATACAGTCGTTACCTGTGTCACCACCACCAATGACAACAACGTTCTTGCCCTCCATCTTGGTACGGATCTCCGGCAAGTAATCGTCCAACAGTGCCTGAGTATTGTTCTTCAACAAGGTCATGGCAAAGTCAATGTTCTGCAAGTCACGGCCTGGGATCTTCAAGTCTCTTGGAATGGTAGAGCCAATAGCCATAATAACAGCATCATTCTGAGCCTTCAGCTCGGTCAAGTCATCGATCTCTGTATTGCAGACAAAATTAATGCCCTCAGCCTCCAACAAATCAGTACGACGCTTGACAACAGCCTTATCCAGCTTCATGTTTGGAATACCGTACATCAACAAACCACCAGGTCTGTCAGCACGCTCGTAAACAGTCACAGAGTGACCGGCCTTGTTCAACTGGTCAGCAGCAGCCAAACCAGCAGGACCGGAACCGACAATGGCAATGGACTTACCAGTACGGACAGTTGGTGGGTTAGGAACAACCCAGCCCTGTTCAAAGGCGTTGTCAATGATCAAGCGTTCAATGGACTTGATACCAACTGGGTCCTCGATTATCCCCAGCACACAGGAGCCCTGACAAGGGGCAGGGCACACACGACCAGTGAACTCTGGGAAATTGTTAGTCTCGGACAACTTGTCCAAGGCCAGCTTCCACTGGTTGTTGAAGACCAGCTCATTGAACTTTGGAATCACATTAGAGATTGGACAACCGGTATCGGACTGACAGAACGGAACACCACAGTCCATACAACGAGCAGTCTGGTACTTGGCCTCAGACTTGCTCAAAGCCTTGGATAGCTCCTTCCAGTCCTTCGTTCTCGACTTGGTGGCTCTGTATGTCTCATGGCGCTGCTTGTACTTGATGAAACCACGCACCTTGTCAAGCTTCTCAACCTTCTTGTTCTCCAAGAGCTTGTCCTGGATGGTGTCCTCCAAATCCAAAACCTTTGGCTCCTTCAACGTAGAGTGGTTCGAGATCGCCTTGACACGGTTCTTCTTAACTTCACCGTTGGTGACATCCGCGTCTGGATCCAATCTCTGGAAAGACTTGAGGAACTTCTCAGACTCAATTCTCTTGAGCTCGGCAATCTTCTGCTTCTCGGCCTCCAACACCTTCTTGTAATCGGTTGGCAAGACCTTGACGAAAGAGCTCAAGTAGTAGTTGAAGTTCTTCAAGATACGGTCAGCCAGTTCAGAACCGGTATAGTGACGGTGCTCCTCGATCAGGCCTTTGACAAATGCAATCTCAACTGGGTCTGTCAATGAGGACAACTCAATGGTTTCGTGGTTGACTCTGGCGCTGAACTCCTTGAAGTCAGACACCAGCACATAAGCAATACCACCAGAGGCACCGGCAAAGGCGTTAATTGAGTCCATGTGCGACAACACAACAACACGACCACCAGTCATATACTCAAAGGCATTGTTACCCTTGATCTTCTCCACAACAATGGTGGCACCAGAGTTACGGACAGCAAAACGTTCACCAGCAGCGCCGGAAATGAAGGCGTGACCAGAAGTAGCACCGTAGAAACAAGTGTTACCGACAATGACATTCTCATAGGACTTAAAAGCAGCACCTGTCGGTGGCTTGATGACCAATCTACCACCAGAGAGGCCCTTCCCGACGTAGTCGTTAGCATCACCCTCCAAGAAGAAAGTTACACCACTAGCCAAGAAGGCTCCGAAGGATTGACCAGCGGAACCCTTGATGTTGACGACAACAGTGTCATGTGGAAGGCCGTGCTCACCAAATCTCTTGGAAATACGGTAAGACAGTGTAGCACCAAGAGCACGGTCTGTGTTGATGATCTCAGCGTCGATGGTCACTGGTAGACCTTTGTCCAAAGTAATCTCGGCCTCGTCAACCAACTTGTTGTCCAAACGGACGTGCAACTTGTGGTCCTGCTTCTTGACGAATCTCGTTGGAACACCTGGTCTGATAGAGTGAGCAGGGGTCAAGATTGGAGACAAGTCAATGTTGCAGGTCTTGGTGTTGCGGTCATCTCTGGCTCTCAGCTTCTCAGAGTGACCAACCATCTCGTCAATCGTTCTGAAACCAAGCTTAGCCATGATCTTTCTCAAATCGTGGATCAAGTAGTAGAAGAAGTTGATGACGTGCTCTGGCGCACCCTTGAACTTGGCTCTGAGCTCAGGGTCTTGAGTAGCGATACCGACTGGACAGGAGTTCAAGTGGCACTTTCTCATCATGATACAACCCAAGGCGATCAATGGGATAGTAGCCAAAGTGAAGGACTCGGCACCCAACAACACGGCAACAGCGATATCGAACCCAGTTCTCAACTGACCGTCGGTCTGCACAACAACGTTGCCTCTCAAGTCGTTGAGCACCAAGGTCTGGTGAGTCTCGGCAAGACCAAGCTCCCATGGCAAACCAGCGTACTTGATACCGGTCCATCTGGAGGCACCAGTACCACCATCGTGGCCAGAAATCAGGATGTGGTCGGCCTTAGCCTTGGCGACACCAGAAGCAACGATACCCACACCAACCTCAGAGACCAACTTGACGGAGATGCCAGCTCTTGGGTTGGCACACTTCAAGTCATAGATTAACTGTTTCAAATCCTCGATAGAGTAAATATCGTGGTGTGGTGGTGGGGAAATTAAACCGACACCTGGAGTAGAGTGTCTGGTCTTAGCAATGGACTGCGAGACCTTGTGTCCTGGCAACTCACCACCTTCACCGGGCTTAGCACCTTGGGCCATCTTAATCTGAATCTCATCAGCATCAGACAAGTAGTGAGAAGTGACACCAAATCTGGCAGAGGCAACCTGCTTGATGGCGGATCTCATTGTGTCGCCATTCTCGTTAACAGTAGAACGCTCAGCATCCTCACCACCTTCACCACAGTTGGACTTGGCACCCATTCTGTTCATGGCTACAGCCAAAGTGGAGTGGGCCTCCATAGAGATGGAACCGTAGGACATAGCACCTGAAGCAAAACGACGAGCAATGTCAGTCCATGGCTCAACCTGGTCCAAAGGAATGGCAGTGGAGTTCTCATAGTCAAGCTCAAGCAAACCTCTGAGAGTACAGTCCCTGATAGCCTCAAACTCCTTCTTCGCATACAAGTCAAAGGCGTGTTCGTTTTTGTTTCTAACAGCATCCTGTAAAGAAGCGATGGCAGCTGGTTCGTTGACGTGCTTTGGACCACCGTCCCTCCAGTGATACTCACCCGACTCTGGTAGACCGATGGCCTTGATGGTTGGTCTAGATGGATAACCTCTCTCGTGCAAGGAGAAGGCATCCTGAGCAATGTACTCAAAGGTAACACCCTTGATTCTCGAAGCAGTACCGTTGAAGCAGACATCAATGACAGAGTTGTCAATACCCAAAGCCTCAAAGATCTGGGCACCCTTGTAAGAAGCTAAAGTGGAAATACCCATCTTGGACATGACTTTGAGGATACCACCGTCAACGGCGTACTTGTAGTTGTCGATGATCTTTTCATCAGAGATCTCGTCTCTGACCAAGTTCTCGTGGTTCATTCTCACAAGGGTCTCCATAGCCAGGTATGGGAAGATGGCGTCAGCACCGTAACCGAGCAGCACACAGAAGTGGTGAACCTCCTTAGCCTCACCGGTTTCCAAGACCAAGGCGACTTTGGAACGCTGCTTCTGACGAATCAAGTGGTGATGAATGGCACCAACAGCAATCAAAGAAGAAATGGCAACTCTGTCAGTACCCATAGCTCTATCGGATAAAATGATGATCTGATTCTCGTTGTCGATGGCCTCAGAAGCCTCATTGGTGATTCTCTCAATGGTATCCATATAGCCCAAAAGACCCTCACTCTTGGCGAAAGTGATGTCAATCTCAGCAACGGACCACGATGGGATGATCTTTGTGATGTTCTTCAAGGCTTGGAACTGAGTTGATTTCATGATTGGGGACTCGAGCAAGATTCTGTTACACTGGTTGGCATTCATCTCGAGCAAGTTACCCTGTGGACCAATGAAACACTGCAGGGACATGACGTTGGCCTCTCTGATTGGGTCAATTGGAGGGTTGGTGACCTGGGCAAAGAGTTGTCTGAAGTAATCGTAGAGTAGCACTGGGTTTTCGTTCAAACATGCCAATGGAGAGTCGTTACCCATGGAACCAAGAGCCTCCTTACCACCAAGAGCCATTGGCACGAGCAGCAAGGACAATTGCTCAAAGGTGTAACCGTAGGCATGGAGTCTTTGGTCAGTCTGTGTGGTGATCGAAGAGTCAATGGAAACATTGGAACCGAGCTCAATGCTCTTGGAAGAGTACTTGGAGTACAAATCGTCAAACTTGATAACCTTAGCTAGCCAAGACTTGAAGTCGAACTTGGATGAGATGCCTGACTTGAGCTGCTTGTCATCGACGATGATACCACGCTTGGTATCCACGAGCAACATGTGACCTGGCTCCAAACGGCCCTTCTCAATGACCAAGTCCTGAGAGATTGGGATCACACCAACTTCGGAACCACAGATGATTCTGTCGTCAGATGTGATGTAGTAACGACATGGTCTCAGCCCGTTTCTGTCCAAAGTGGCACCACAATACCTACCATCGGTGAAGTTGAAGAGAGCAGGACCGTCCCATGGCTCCATCAAACAAGCGGCCCACTGGTAGAATGCCTTCTTCTTGGAATCCATATTGGCGTCATTTTCCCAAGCCTCCGGTACCAAGAGCATGACAGCCTCTGGCAAGGACAAGACACCGTTGATTACGAGCAACTCCAAGACGTTGTCGACAGCAGCAGAGTCGGAGCCACCTTCTTCAATGATAGGATAGAGCTTGTCCAACTCCTTGCCAAAGAACGAAGAATCCATGACACCTTCTCTCGAACGCATCCAGTTCTTGTTTCCTCTCAATGTGTTGATCTCACCGTTGTGTGCGAGCCATCTGAGTGGCTGGGCTCTGTCCCAAGATGGGAAAGTGTTGGTAGAGAATCTAGAGTGGACCAAAGCAAAGTGGGACTCGTAGTCAGCGTTGTTCAAGTCGTGGTAGTAGTTGTACACCTGCGAAGGGGTGAGCTGGCCCTTGTAGACGATGAGCTTGTTAGACAAGGAACAGATGTAGAACCAGTTGTGCAAGCCGATGGAGTTAGTAGCCTGCTTCCTGAGCAAGAACAGTTGCCTTTGGAATTTCTTGTCGTGCTGGGCTTCAAATTCGTCGGTGGACATGTTGTTGACTCCCCTGAGCTCGGAGAGGACAACGACTGGCTGGAGAATAGTAGGT
Organism: Petasospora taoyuanica; assembly: GCA_030567055.1. Taxonomy (NCBI): domain Eukaryota; kingdom Fungi; phylum Ascomycota; class Saccharomycetes; order Phaffomycetales; family Wickerhamomycetaceae; genus Petasospora; species Petasospora taoyuanica. Next base: position 146,540 of record JAKUBZ010000002.1, read on the forward strand.
TCTCTAGAGAGAGCAGCGGAACCGAGGATGCTAGAATCATGTGGAACTTCTCTCCATGCCAGCACAGAGAGATCCAAGTTAAGTGCAATCTGCTCAAAAGTCTGCTTGGACTGGGCCAAGGTGGTTGGGTCGTTCTTGAAAAAGATGTTACCAATGGCGTACTGGCCTTCCTGGGGCATCTGAAGGTCATGCAGATACTTGAACTCTTTGGTGAAGAACTGATGGCCAATACCCATAAGAATACCGGCACCGTCACCGTTGCCGTCAGAGGAAACGGCACCACGGTGGGTCATGTTGCAAAGCAAGAAGCGAGCGTCAGAGACGATTTTGTGCGACTGTTGTCCCTTGATATGGCAGACGAAACCAACACCACAGGCATCTTTCTCGTACTCTGGGTCATACAGAGCCTGTTTCACTGGGAGGGCATTGGCCCAGGAAGTGTTCTGTGGCGACTCGTCGTACTCGTAGACGTGTGTGGCCTGGTAGGCGCCGTCGTCGAAAGTATCAGCTTGTCGAAGCTCAGCCATTGTAGAGCAAAGAGAGAGGGTCTGTTTGGTGTTAGTGATCTGAACTATCAACGAAGATAAAGCAGCTTAAAGCGTAGAACATGAGCAGGCGCGTGGCTTCAAAAACAAGCGTATCAGCCCACTCTGGATGTAATCAATGCTGCTTAGTAGTATCGGTTATGGTACTAACTGTTTGTAAAGGCTTTGCGCAGGCTCTTTCCGCTGGTCTCTTTAACGGAGTGAGAGGAGATTTTCACCGATGGACACTGTTTGCCTTATAAAGGGGTTCCCCTCTGGAATTGGGCGAGCGTGGGCAGATGATAAAAGAGTTGGCTCGGTACGTACTTCTAGGCAGATAGGCGAAGCGCGAGTAGGCAGAAGGAATTACTGGCCGTGGTACTGTGGCACGCACCACAGCATTGAAGCAGCGCCAGGTCTGGAGTGAAAATTTTAGCAGCTCTGAGCAGCCATTGCTGGTGTGTGTAAGAGGGCAGCTTTTCTCGGCAGTCACCGGTGGTTGAATGAAGCTCGACATATGTTGACGGAAGCTGCATGGAAGCCGGTATTGATGGCAGCCCAGCTGGCCCTATAAATACTAACTACAAGCAAGCCAATTCATTCATTGTACTACCATAGAGCATTATTTATTCACCGCTTCTCTAGAGATCTACCAGTCTTCCCCCCTAATACCACACTCTGCCCAAGTAGATGAGCTTCCGTCTGCAGCCTGCTCCAAAGCTCTGTGCGTGCGTCTACCATGCAGCTAAGTGCCTAATTTTTTTTCTATCTGGGTTGTGGGGGAGCAGGGTTCGCGTGTGTCACATTCCATGATAAGCGCCCAAAGTGGCCAATCATACGCACGGGATTACTCAAGTTGTATACCCTCGGGCCCCACCTGGCTTCAGGTCTATTTCTACGCGAACGCTTTTGGTTAACTCCGATATCCGAGGCCCAAGACGCTGTGCCCAGGGCTACGTAACATTTGGGAGCACAATCTGCAGCGGACTGACCTTCCCTTTTACTAACTTTGAATCCGGTGGCAAAGCGCAAAAGTCTAATCTAGTGAAAATAACCAATGCTGCAGAACTAGAAATAATGAGGGTGTTCGAAGCGTTGGTGTACTTTTTTTTTCACCTCATGGTCGATATATGAAGTCGAGCCCACCCTCTAGATTTCCATACCTCCTTAAGTCGGCTCTGATTGTACTATATGATATAGAGCTACCTTGATAGCTTGATTTGTTAACACAACATGCCAGCACTAGCCTCGAAGAGTTGTATTCTGGTAACAGAGTAACTCCGTGTTCAGGTACCAGGTCAGGTACCAGGTCAGGTGGGCCTGGGCACATTGGGACTAATCCTAGAACTGCAGGGTGAAGGCGCCATATGTATTTAATGTCAACCCATTATACTTAGACAAATCCCGTGCCATGTGCGTTGGCTGCAAAATGTTGCAATGAATTACGTTTGCATATATACTCAAGCTCCTATAATCCATAAGATCTCTGGCATCAAGATGAGAGAGACATCTCGCACTACGGTCTACGATCGAGGGTCATACAGCAAATTGTGATCTTACCAGCGATCACACTACATGCTGTTTTGCTTGCACTACTGGGAACCCATATGGCATATGGCACCAAATTCTCATCGCCGATGCCCCAATTTGTGACACAAAATCATAGATCTCGAGCCCAAAGGTTCTAAACTCCACTACGGACACACACGCATCTCACACATATAAAGACTGGGTGGAAATTCGCGAAACTTACCGTGCTCGCTCCAAATATATGCGTCCGGATGAGTTCGTGGTACTAAAGATTAGACGTAGCTCATCTGTTCTTATTTCTGGTTTTATTGCGTGTGAGGTGGTGTTAGGAGACTGTCTTGCCACCATACATCGTTCCATATTCCCAGATACTTGAGATCTTAGTCGAAAGCTGCAGGGAAAGCAGCATACGACACTCATTCAACAACAACCGGCGGACCTAATCTATAAAGATCTTGGTCCGGATAGTAAACAAGGCGGGGTTATTACGGCACTGGAGATCAGAGACAGGCATCAATACAACACATACAGACATACAGAGTACTAGCACAGACCATTATTTGTATCACAGAACATCACCGTCCCCCCGTGCCCACCGTCACCTGAGCTTCATACACATACACACACCCACACCCACACAACAATGCTGGTGACATTCGAATCCAAGAAGTCAGCCAAGGGCTCAGGAAGTGTTACAGATGCCAATCCTACTACAACACACTCCTCCAGCCTGGCGCCCAAGATGCAAAATACAGTATCATCTAATGGAGAGTCCGAGGACATGCCTATTATCCACAACTTGGACTCGAACCACCCACCGGACTCTAAAGTGTTCCATTTCACCAAGAAGAAGTTCAAAGGTGGGTGTATTACATGCAAGATTAGAAAAAAGAGGTGTACTGAAGAAAGGCCCATGTGCTCTGACTGCAGGAGGCTCGGCAAGAACTGTGTGTGGGCTACAGAAGAGATGTCGAGTGAGACTGTACGAGAGCTGAAGAGAAAGGTGGAAGAAGAAGAGAACAATGCTAAGAAGAAGAAGCTAGACAAGCCTGTGGAGCAAACGAAGAATAAACCGGCTCAAGTTAAGAGTCGGAGCACTGAGACTGTCAAGGTATCGCAGCAGTCCGTGCACAGCATCCATCACAGCATCCAGCAGCAGGCACCGGTCATGGAGGAAGACGACGATGAGGTGAATCCACTAGATACTGAAGCACCATTCCCGAGACAGACCCCTGTTTCTACGAATCTCCTGCATTTCCCACAGCGGACACACATGTCGCCTCCACCTCAAACGATACACCAGCATCACCATCAAGAGCACGATGTGCCTGTGTTGTCGCCCAAGTGGGACAATCTTGCCGACCACTTTGCCGAGTTCAACTCGTTCTTCGAAAGCAACATCAGAAACAACATGTCCAAGTACTCTGACAAGATCACGCAGTTAAATGACTCTGGGGAGGAAGTGGCCGATAGATATACAACAGGTTCCTCATCGCATGCACTTACAAAAGCTTCACCTGGAACGATGTTCTTTGACTCTCTAATCAACCCCACCGGGGAGTCACCGATGTTTGACTTTCTCAACATGAACATCCCTTCACCGATCGTCAACATGTCGATGCCCTCTGAGCTGAACTTGGACCCAATGGGTTTCAAGCTTTATGACTACTACAGAAACAGACTAGCAGGAATCATCTCCATTGTGCCGCCGGAGTCTAACTACTATACAAAGGTGTTCCTTCCCATGGCGATGGTCAACCCGGGGATCCTGTACTCCATTATGGCGTGGTCTGGGTACCACATGGGCGGTGAGTTTGAGAAAGAAGGTACCAAGTATATGGAAAGGGCACTGGACTATATCCATACCACCCCAGTGAAGACCGACGGTGATGCTCTTCAAAGGCTTGCTAACTTATTGATTATGATCGGTGCAGAGATTTGTAAAGGTGATGTCCGCAAGTGGCCTGTGTTTTTGCAATGGGGTGCAAAGATCATCAGGGACCGTGGTGGTCTCTACAAATTCAATGCTGATAAGGAGCAACACTGGTTGATTTCGAGTTTTGCATACCATGACATTCTTGCCAGTTCTACCAGTGAGAGGGGTACTTACTTCTCTGTTGAAGACTACGACAACTTTATTGTGAACTTCGGGTTTGGTGTGGATCCTCTACAGGGGATTGTGAAGCCGCTGTTTAACATCATTGGTGAGATTTCTACACTAGCAACGGAAACAAAGAGACTGTTGAGAATCTCTTCCAACTCATTGGGGTACGGAATCATGAATGACGACGATGAGGACAACACAAAGGGCAAGAAACCAGAAGAGGATGACGGAGAGGTTCCTGGGCTCGATACCCCAGACTCACTCACCTCCGACTCGGACAAGAAGTACACACGTTACTCCTCCCTTCTCACAATCATGCAAAAGGCGTCGGGACTGGAGACTAAGATCAACAACGTGAAGCCAGACCCGGAGGACCTGAAGGAATTTACTGAGCAGGAGTTAGAACTTCAACTGACGCTGTTTGAGCTATTCCAGTTGACTGCTAAATTACACCTGCGTCAATCTGTGCTGAGACTGAATCCATCGTCCTTGGAGACTCAGTTCATTCTCTGTGAGCTTTTGAAGTGTTTGGACGTGGTCTTGAAGTCCTCCGTAGAGTCTTCTTTGTGCTTCCCGCTGTTCATTGCCGGTATGAACTGCACTACAAAGAAAGACCGTCGCATGATGCTCGAGAGATTCCAAGATATCATAGAGCGTTACAACTTCAAAAACCTCGAAAGGTCAAAGACTATTATGGAGCAAGTGTGGTTCATCGACCCGAGTGGCACTCGTTGTGTGGATTGGTACGAAATTGTCAAGCGTCTGGGTTGGGACATCAGTTTTGCCTAGCTTCTTACTACAAAAAGATATATGTACATGGGTGCATTACGACAGCGCAATAAATAATAATAATATGACGATAATGACAGATGCAATGCAAGTGTGTGATGTGTATGTGTATAAATGGTTATTGCTGTTGCAACTTCAGCAAGCGACGTTCCTGTACTTTCTGCATCACATACGACATCCCCATCGTAGTCTTCTTGATGTTCTCCTGAAACCTGTTGTGCGACCATGCCTCGATACGGTCCTTGATGCCGAACCCTTTGAACCCTGAGCTGAACTTGGCGTTGAAAGAGACCTTCGTCAGTGTGTTGTCATCTGTGGACTGATAGTTCGTAAACTCCTCGATACGGATGATCCTCGTATGGTCCAGGTTGCGCTGGTATGCCTTCATCTCCTTTGTTAAAGGGTCCACTATGCTCTTCTCCACAATCCACGTGTGACTGATCTTCCCAAGGAACGGTCTCACCCATTTAGGCAGTTTCCCCAACTTCTTGATAAGTCTTGTCGTGTGAAGCTTTCCATCAATCACGGATCTCTCAATCACATCGACGGATTCCACATGGGAAGCGTATGGGTTAGGATACTTATTGAAAAACGCCAGCGTTGCAGTCTCGAAGGTGAACTTGTAGTCCTGTGCCATTTTGTACCAGAGAACCATCTTTGCCTCTTATAGTACTGATGAGTAATCTGTAGAGAGTGGGGTTGAGATGAAAATGCGTATAAATGGGTCAAATCTATGTCTTTAAAAGCAGATTATATGCCAGTCCGAGTCTTGTAAGCTTAACGCAGTACTTTATATCACTGTGAAATGACTTTTAGTACTCTTTCAGCGCCTATCCATCAGGTCTTTTTAGCTTGCCAAATCCGGAGCGGGTCAATTTTTCCATCGTCGTTTGTCGTGCGCGGACTTTGGCAAAGACTCGGGAGACTCCAATGGGCTCGGCTGAAGACCTGAGACTCCCTCTAGGCAGCGGACTGAAAACAATCCATCACTACAACACAACAAAAAGTTCTAGATCTCATTCATATCACTGTAGTGGCGCATACAGCACCTGTGTAACGTATTTTCTCTTATATCTCACCACAGAGGCCACCGCAAGCGTGTTGTGCTTGATGCTTGTCGTGGCCAAGTGGTTCAGTACAACATGGTTAGGAATGGGCAGCGCACCGGAACTGTTGCTCTTATCAGCATTCGAGTAGTTGTTCAGGATCACAGACTCGAGGTGTGGTGGCAGCTGTGGAGGCGTCAGCCACGACTGGTTTTGGTTCTGGTTGTTATCCAGTGTTGCGTAGTACTGTTCCATCACCGATGGGTCTGTAAAGATAGCTGGGATGTCACGCACGTAGTTCAACTGCTGCATAGAGGGTTGCACCTCGTGGAACCTCGAGTACCCACCACCCATGTCGTCGTCGTCGTTCGTGAGCCCCAAGTTCGAGTCTCTGTGGCCCGTAGCTTGTTGCTGTTGCGTCTGGCTCTGGACATCCTCCACTTCCTGTGGGTGCTGGGACAGTTCATCCGTGAGCATCTGCGACGACTCAGGTGACTGGATCTCGATGTAGTTCACAAAGTTGCCCATCTGATCCGTCGCCGTAGGCAAGTAGTCTGAGAATCGAAGCTCATTATCCACAATGAATCTGAAACGGTGTGTTCCCACTGGCAGTCTCAACTTGATCACAAACTTCCCGTCGCCCTCCTTCAGCAGCTTGATCATCTTTCTCCAGCCCGTGAAGGAACCAGTGATGAACACATTCTCACCACCCTGTGTCCATTGGATCTCCACGGGCACAGAGTGGTCCGCCATCTGATCATGAGGCACGCTCGGATCAATCTTGTCAATCTGTGAGGTTGAGTCCTCGGTTAGCTCCTGTGTTGGCGTTTGCGGCTCGCTCTTGTTACCTGATTTGCTCAGCTTCTCAAAGTCTGGGTCATCTGTCAGAATAATGGTGGATCTGCGTCTCATTGGCACCGGATGTTGTTGCTCGTAGTCCCCGTCAATGCTCATCGCAGACGGCGCAGACGTGAGATTCACTTTTGACTGGCCCGTGCCGGACATCATTACGTCCTGTGTAGAGAGGGAGTCCACGTCATTCTGTGAGAATGAAGACTGCTGTTGTGGAGTACTGTCCCCCTGGACGTTATCGGTATGTGCCATGATCTTACTAGAGGACGATGTAGCCACGGTCTTGATGGTCTGTGTGTTGGAAGGGCTCAACAGCGGGTGGTGCAGCGAGGTCTGTGGCGATAGCGAGTCGGTGTTCTGTGATGTAGACGATGATGGAGTACGAGAGTCAGATGGCACGTTCAAAGATTGGTTGTGCTCTGTAGAGGGCGTGTTTCCCATGTGGTGCTCTTGTAGATATGTGCGAAAGTCAATCACTGGTCTTGTGCTCTGTGACGGACGGTTCCACTCTTCTGTGATTGTGCTATTACTCTTCAAACACGTCTTTGTTGTGTTTGATAAGGTCAAAAGGGTTGAGGGTAATAACGTCTCTCGCAGGCACCTCTTTCAAAGCTCAAAACGGATGTAAAAGATGTCGCTGGAGATCACACGTATGTAATCTACCTCTGTCACGGCTTGTACGATAACCCCTCACTCTAAAATCTTGATAGGAGACTCTTTCGTAATATTCTATTGCAAACAACAGAAGCGGGTTAAGTCCCACAGACCAACCAGCGCTCGTCCACTTTTCGGCCGCGCTGACGTGGATTTCGGTCCAACCTTAAGCGCGAATTACTGGGAATCTCTAAACCTTAGTCGAGTGGTGTTCAGGTGTTGAGGAAGGGCGGGCACATCGCATCAACAGCTTGGAAAAGCGCCCATATTTAGGCCGGTTTTCTATTTCTATTGTTGTGCTACAGGAACGGGGCTTTCGCTTTTGTACTTGGTCTCTGTCTATAAAGCACAGCGATGTCTGACAAGCCGGTGGAAACGCCCGTGGAGGCCACTGCCAAAGCGAAGCCGACAAACATTGCTCAACCTGATGCGAAGCCAGAGACTACGAAAAAGCCACTAAGGAAACCAGGGTATACAAACCCTGCATTCCGTGCCATGGGTATCCCTCCTCTTCGCTTACCATCGCGCAACTGGTCCATCTTCTGGCTTGTGGTATCCGCTGGTGTCGGTGGGTATGCGTATGACAGATACCAAGTGAAGCAAATCCGTAAGAAATGGATGCAAAGAGTGGAACATTTGGGACAGGAGCCATTAGCACCTAACATGACAGCAAGGAAGATCACAGTGTACGTGGCACCTCCGCCGAACGACTACCTGGATGAGAGTTTGGCCGTGTTCAGAAGGTACGTCAAACCGGTGTTGAATGCGGGTGGTGTTGATTTCGAAATCAAATCTGAGAACAGACAAGGCGTGATTCGCTCGCTGGTGGCTGCTGATGTCAGAGCTGTGCGTCGTGAGTACTTGGAAGCCGAGAAGAAGAAGCAGGAGGCCGAGGAGGCAAAGAGATGGTATAGCAGAGTTAAATCGTGGTTCTCCAGAGGTCAGAGCACAGAGCTCACGCCAGAGGAGGAAAAGAGGCACCATGCAGCAGAGTTTGACTATAAGGCCCTCCTTGGCACTTACTACCGGAACGAACACTGGAAGAACGCTCAGATTGTGGACGAAGACTCCCTGGTGTCCGATGCCAGTGCCCACGGTGGTGTTATCTGCGTGGGCAGAGGCGCCTATAAGGAGTACCTCACTGGTCTTCACGAGGGTCTCTTAGGCCCGTTGGATAAGCCATTGGACCACAATGAGATGGAAGTAAAGACTGAGACTAAGGTTGAGACTGAAGAGGCTGTTCCAGCGGTTTCTGCGCCTGAAGTGAAGGCTCTGGATGAGATTGTGAGACCTGACGTTGCTGAGTCTGAAGTGGTCAAGCTGGAAACTGAGACTAATGCTGAGACCATCAAGACTATTGAGACCACCGAGACTACTGAGACCACCGAGGCCGAGGTTAATGAGGAGAACAAGAATGGGGAGAACAAGAATGAGTCGGAAGAAGAGGAGCAACTGCCGATCCCTAAGCCATTTATCGACCCATCGGAGTACTCCAGCTCTCCATATGCCCCAGAAATTCCATCCCAGCGATCCATTAAATCGGCCAATGGCGTCGCTGCCGTCTTCCAACAACCCCTACTGGTGATTCCAGTATTCCACCTTTTGGGCTTCCTCCAGACGCCGTGGAGAATCTACAGGTTCTACACGCAGAGAACGTACGCTGAGGAGTACGGCCGTGGTGCAGTAGCACTAGTGGAGAACATCCGCTCGAGATATCAGCTCGATGACGTGGACTGGGCCAAGGCCGAGGAGCAAGACTGGCCGAAGAAATGGGTCGAGAAGGGTCTAGATAAGAAAAGCGAGTGGACGCAAGAATTGGTCACTGACGAGAGAGTACTGGAGAAGTTGTGGAAATTTGACGCTGACAAAGTGGTGGTCAAGTCCGAGTAATGTATATAGATATATGAACACAGTGCATACTACCATACCAAATACGACGTAACGACCATAATAAATTAACGAAACAATAAAATGAAGAGCAGGTCTACCCAGCTCTATTATGCCTTTAGATTTAACTAGGACCCAGTTAGGAACTGGATCGTGTGCTTGTACTTGTTGGACTGCGAGTCGTGCTGTGATGACGATTCGCCAGGGGTTACCGAGCGGGACTCGGATGTAGAGTCAATCCCAGGCTCCGGCAGAGGTTGTAGAGAGGCCAATTTGTGATGCTGCTGAGACTGTGGATGCTCGTTGCTCGTGGGCAGCAGCCCGTTCTCGTGTGGGATCTCTGGGCTCGAGTTCCTGCTGTTGTCCGCCGATGACTGTGGTGTATCGTCCTGTGTTGTGGTGTTGGACCCAGTAGATGTTGCTGAAGACCTCCTCCGGGCCTCGAGCTTCATGTTGAATCGGGACTTCTTGTTCTCATGGATCGACTTGACATGTCTGTTCAGTAGATCAACGCGCCCAAAGAACTTCCCGCATCCGTCCGCCGTACACTGGTACTCGTTCCGGTCAATGTGCACAGATTTGATGTGTCTGTTTAGCTGCCGCAGCTTGGTGAACCCTACAATCTTCCAGGGGCAGTCCTCATATGTACACCTGTGTGGTCGTTTGATATCATTCGCATCAATGTGGTCCAGTAACGGTGCAAAGCTCGAAAATCGCACTTTGCAATGAGAACACATGTAGATCCCCTTCTTGGGCCTCGTCAATACGCTATAGAGCACCTTGTGATCCTGTGCCACCTGTACTCTCAGTGGAATTCGGCCGTCCTCGTATACCCTGGGAAAGTCCGCCGGAAGGAACTTGAACACTTTGATCTCGGGCACCCCGAATGTATAGTCAGGGCCAGGGCCAGTGAAGCTCATTGTGGTTGTAGATATGAGTTGTGCTGTGTAGTATAGTGCTCTGTCGTGTAATGCTATGGCTCTTAGTGTGGATCCACGTCTTTCAGATTCTCTGCTTAATGAAACTTCTAATGGAGGTGGTGGGCACTGTGCTTTAGGGGTGGCCCCGTGGTGGTGTGGAGACTGAGACCCAATGATAGGTAGAGTACCCGAGGATTCGGAGTGCACTTTGCCCAGAACAGGTAGAATCACAGCGGACAAAGACGACGAATCTGCCAATGGACAGGAGTGCATCCAGCACAAGACATGACTCTGAGACGAGATTGATGGGAATTTGAGGGTTCTTATTCAGATCTCCAGTTACACGAAACCACACAGATTTTTGCGCCGTATGTGCAGGCATCTTTTTGTGTCCAAGACATATAATGCCTGTCTGCGTTTAGGCTGCGTTGCCCGCAGCCGGGGGCCATCTGTATGGCAGGCCGCCCACTGTCAGCCAACATGCTACCTACCCCGGTTGTAACTTGGATCTATATGCAGTTGTACTGTATGGGTGGGCCGGGGACCCAGGGCCACGGGCATAATTTTTGGTTCCAAACTTTGAAGTACTGTGCTCCGTCCAATCTGTTTCATCGTCTTAAAAGCTACAGGTTCTGAAACATATGTATGCCGCCCCACAGGAACACCGCGGGGAGCGGTTGCATTGACCAGCGTTTCATGGGCTGAGAATCGATATGGTGGCTCTGGAGACTTGCTTTTCTAATTTCCATATATATTTTCCATATCTTTCTGATCTCTATAAATGACTGGGATAATTATATCAGGTACCGTCCCACAATACTGGGTCGCACCGTGCACGCCCTGGGACGATGTCATAGGCCACGTATAGCACTATACAGGCTACAAATCACTGATTGTTGGCGCCACCCCCCTTGGTTAGATCGATCCTTCAGAAAGATTCCACGCTGCCGACTGGAAGGTTACAAGCCTGATTATAAAGGCATTTGGTCCTAGGAAATTATAAACCCGTCAGGATTCAGACCTCAGAGCTGCGTTGTAACTTGTAACTTGTGTTTTTCATGGAAGATTACAAGATTACAACTTGCAACCGCGGTAGTCCACGCGCTCGACATTTACGAAACCCTAGGCCTTTCCGGAGATACGACGGTAGGCTGGGTTAAAATTTGATCGGTAATTTTTTGCCCCTGACTACCGAGAGGTTCTTCACTAAAATTGAAATCTTCTTCTGGCATACCAAGCAATTCCTTCAAGATGAGATCTGAGCCCACCACCCTTGAGCCTGATCCCAATTGTTGCTTCACTGCGTTCCACAAGTAAAACCCGCCCACCAAAGATCAAACTACTGAGTTGACCGTTACACGGGGGTGGGACTTTTTTTCCAGATACATGCGTGTTGGATTATCACCACACCAACGGCCACATCAGGACTAACATAACTGTACAGGAGACTCGCAACTCGAGCGCGCGGTGCGCGCGCGGGGTCTGAAAACGTGCTGTTCCTCGCGATTTTACGGCGGCAGCTCAGTGGCCCGCGGGTCTTGGGCCGCCTTTAGGCGATATATCAATGAGCTATAGGCTGTATAGTATGAATAGCTGACGATGGTCACATGTATATCTACTGCGTAGGTCATAAGGCCTAGGTCCTTGATAGTCGAGATAGAAATATGTAAATCGGCATACGCCATGGATTAACCCAATGATTACATAATACATACACACGTACTACTACAACCACTAATGGGTCATTACCTTCGTCATATTACACTTTAACATCACGTTCCATGCATCAATCAGAAGCTCTGCAGTGTCATCGACTGGGCTACCTCGGTGTCCTCTACTGCATGTTTGAACTCTGCAAAGCTCAAACGACCATCACCATCCTGGTCATTCTCCATAATAGTACGATCCACAATCTGTTGCAATTGGTCGGCATCCAAGTTCTTACCCACCATCATCTTCAACACCAAGAACAACTCACCATTGGAGATGAATCCGTCTTTGTCCATATCGTAAATTTCAAAGGCAAACCTCAACTTGTCCTCCTTCTGGCCCTTTGTAGAGAAGATACTAAGTCCTGTGATAAACTCTTGGAAGTCGACATCCCCGGATCCGTCTTTATCAAATGTTTCAATGAGCCTGGAAGCCAGTGGGTTGGAGCATACACCAGGAATGGACAAGAATTCCTCCTTGGATATCGTTCCCGAACTGTCTTTGTCCAGTTTCATGAACCTCTTGCGTAGTCTATCGATCTCCTCCGAATCAACTACTTATGGTCAATATCCCTTCTTTGATCATATGTCAAGATGAATAAATCGAAAAGACTCACAGTTCGTGCCCTCTGTGAGGGAGTCCAGCAGCTTTGAAGAGTTAGCACCCATTTCTTTACCCACTTGTCGCTGTTTGCTACGGTGACCTCAATTGGTGAGAACATAAGCCACCCTAACATTTCTTCAGTCCATCACCAAACCGCGAACCCCATGCGCGTCATATATCAACAGCCCCTGTCATATATAAAGAAGACTCGGTGACAGGCTGAGATATACATGTGTCCCCAATGACTCCCAGTGTGCGTGTTTTTTGTCCGTGCTCTGAGAAGATCTCGCTAGTGGTACGAGACGCCGCTGAACTCGAACTATCGACGTTCCCTACAACAATCGAGGATCCACATACATCGCATCTCCTTTCCTATCTAAACTTCTGTGAAGAATGCCAAGCTGTCAAGTGTCGGAAATGTACTGAGATCGAAGTGGTGACGAAGTTCTGCCCTCGTTGTATGCACGAGATGAAACCCGAACACTCCTTCTGCTCCCGAAACTGCTTTGATTGTCCTGTGTGTGCGTCCAATTTACTCATCTCACAAAAGAGTGTGTCCATGAGGGAAGATTCTGACGCATTGGGGAAGCAGTTCCACTTCAAATGTACGCTGTGCACATACACATACTCGACTGCTCCAATGGATAAACCGCGGTCGCTTGCTCGAGTCGTACGCAACGAGATCAACCAGTTGTCTCCTGTGGTGATGTTCTCGGACTTGGAAAAGTACTATATCCAGAGCAAGCAGATTCAGGAAGGTCATATAGACACGCCGAAGGCCATCCTAAGGCAATGCATGGAAATGAAGATCAAGGACTCGCAGATCTCGGAGTTTATTCGTCGGTCTACAGTGAAGAAGTTTGATATGGAGACGGATGAGAAACGGGCAACTGAGAGGTCGAAGCTTGCGAACAACACGGAAACAGCACACTACAAACAGGCATTGAAGCATGCCGTACCACAGTTTAACACATCAATGGATACACTTCCATTGTCCACCAAACTACGAGCCAAACACTCCAAGCGATGTAAGGCGTGTCGTACTTCACTAATGAAACCAGATCATGACCCGGGTTCTGTGAAGTTCTACAAGATCTCCAATGCCATTGACTTTCTACCAGACATTACCGTGTCGTACCATCCGACAAAACGTACCACGAGACTCTCTCCGGGTGTTGTTGTGGGCTACGTCCTATGTTTCAAGAACACATTGGACAAAGAAGCCCAGGTGACCATCTCATCTACGCCATTGTACTCCTGTAAGGCACAATTGCCAGTGACGTCCATCAAACTGGGCTCTAAGCCCGAGAATATGTCGAAATTGGAAATCCTGGTGAAAAGCACCCCTTCAATTGAACTAAACAAGGCCACCAAATTGGGAAGAGTGGAGTTAATGTCTCGAGTGCCACCAAACTACGACCAAGAAGGCATCTATGAACAAAAAGCGCACTTCTGTGTTTTTCCTATGAAAGTGAGCATCAGCAGGGAAGCAAAACAGGGCGATAAGCTCATAGTCCCGTTGTTGGTGAGTCTTAGAGGAGACTCAATTGGATGTGGGTACTGGGTGGTGGTGGACCTTGGGGTCGTGGAGTGATCTCTATAATAATTTTATCTGGCATGCCTTTCGTTCCTGTCTGGTAATTATTTTTTTATATGTTAAGAAAATATTGTATGGGGACTTGAAGTTGGAGTCTCGGGACTGGATTTTGTGGCGTTGAGACTCGCGCTACAACAAACGCCTTGACGCGTAACGCGTACTCATATTTGATAGAGAATCAAACAAAAACAAACAGATTGAGGCTATAAAGTCCTACCGAACAAAGACCATACAAAGGATCTCGCAATGGAGGAAACAAGCATACCGAAAACGACGCTGTCGAGACTCTTCCAAACAGTCTTTTTTGACTACGACGACACGAGGATCACAGATCAGACATTGGAGCTATCAGCAGAATACCTGAGAATGTTCATCCGTGAAGCCGTGCTGAGAGCCAATGAGGCTCGAGAAGCCGGTATTAAGGCTACGAGTAGCACGGACAGTGAGCCTGCACCAGATGTTTTGGATACTGCACACTTGGAGGAGATCGCTGGTATGCTGGTACTGGACTTCTAATGAATGTACTAATTAGTGAATGAATATCTATCTCTGTACATGAATATATAATTATTTTCAGTGCTCCTTGTCATTAGGATCGATCTTGAAGACCTTGTCCGGGTTTAGCAGTCTTTTTGGGTCCAATGCGATCTTGATACGTCTCATCATGTCAATAGGCTCCTCTCCCAACTCTTCGAGCAGGTACTCACGCTTGCCATACCCTACACCATGCTCACCGGTGCATGTTCCCTCGGCTTTGATGGCTCTTTGGACCATGTTCTCCACGAGTTTCTCGGCGATGGCTCTCTCCTCTGGCGTGTAGAGCAAGAACGCGTGGAAGTTACCGTCACCAGCGTGGCCGACAAGAGTGGCTGTTAAGCCAGAAGAACCCATGTCCTCCTTGGTCTCGGTTAGCACTTGGGAGAGCTTCGAGATCGGCACTGCGACGTCAGTGGTCCAGATCTGGATGTCCTTGTTCTTCTGCTTACCCTGGTTGATGGTGGACCAAAGTGCCATCTTTCTAGCAGACCACAGCTCCTCGATCTCCTCGGCGTTCTTGGCGAACTCAAAGTGTGAAGACTGGTTCTTCTGAGAGATGTGGCGCACCTCAGTGATCAACTCGTGCAGCACGGCCTTGTTGTTAGCACCGATCTTGAAGAACAGTGTAGGCTTCTCATTCCAGTGGCGTGTGGTCTCGCCGGAGGCGTTCACCACTGCCATCATCTTGTCATCAAGCAGCTCCAAAGCATTGACTTGGATGCCACGCTGCACAATATCAGCAACGGTCTGCGATGCCTCGTCGATCTTGTCAAAGCTCACGACTGCGACAGTCTCCTCACGTGGCTTAACGTGGAGCTTTAACGTGGCTTCAGTGACGATTCCTAGAGTTCCCTCAGACCCGATAATCAGGCCAGTCAAGTTGTAACCTGCAGCGCTCTTTCTTGGTCTCGCCTTGGTTTTCACAACGGTACCATCTGCCAACACAACAGTCAAACCGGCAACGTTCTCTTTCATCGTACCGTAACGAGCAGCATTGGTGCCGGAACAAGAAGTGCCAATCATACCACCAATCAACGCACCTGGGCCTGGGTCCGGGCCGAAAAGAAGGCCCTTCTCGCCCAAATAGTCGTGGAGGTCTTCCCAACCGACACCAGGCTGTACAACGACATCGAGGTCCTCCTTATGGAGTTCCAGGACGGAATTCATGTTCTTCGCAAAGTCCAGCGTGATGGATGGGGTGCCGGTGGTGGCGATGTAGTGGCCCTCAAGAGACGTACCTCCGGAGAACGGAATCGTAGGGATGCTGTACTTGTAGCACACTTTCATGATCTCGCTGACTTCTTCAGTGGAGCGAGGAAACACCACCAACTGTGGTTTCTGGTCGTCACGAGCGTGGTGGGAGTTAAAATAGGTATCAGCATGGTGCTCGAGCTCTGCCTTGGACACAGCGATGTTCTCCTGTCCAACAATGGCGATGATGAGTTCTTTGGCCTTTACAAAGTCCTCGAGTGTTCCATACACTGGGGAATCCAAGTCCGACAGCTTCGTAGTGCATCCCTTATACACATCCGCTTTCTTACTGTCGTCGTTCATAATCAACGATGAACCAAGTGTAATGGTCAATGCAGCCAGCCCAAGGGCACCCCCAACCATTGAACGGGATGCAATTGTCTTAGTAGCTTTGAAGTGTGACCAACGCACAGGCAGAACCTTACGTCCTACACGTGGTGTAACACGCTGGATAATCCTGTGACTGAACATATTGGCGCTTCTCTATGAATTAGAGATGAGATGAAGAACACTGAGTGGCTGTTTGCAGTCTTAAATACCAATCCATTGAGTTGGACGAAGCATAACAGTTGTAAATTTCCACTTTCCACCCCGATCTTCCCCAGCCGGGCTGTCAGCGCGCATATTTACCTCAAGTCTCTATATAGGCAGCCAAGTGGCTGAGCGTAATGGCGTGGGGGTTCGGATAAGTAGAGATGGTTTAAAGGTACTGGACTTGACTTTGCGGTCTCTGTGGATCGTTTTCCCTTCATAAATCTCCATATTAGAAGCCATCAATTGGCTCACTCTCCACTTAACCGTATCAACCCAGGAAGCCAAGTTTGACGCGATTAGACTCACGGGCGACCTCAAGACTCAATCTGCGATTCTGCAGTGCAGACCCCCACGCTGTCTGTCTTCAAAGCCATACAAACCGGACGAACGGGTGGATTTTTTAGCATATATACTATTCCAACTGCAACTTCATCTTTACAGTATATCAATCTGTATTACTCTTCCCCCCACACAAAGCCATGTCAAATCCCTCTTCATCGCTTCCAAGTTTGTCCACCAGTCAAAGATCAGATTAGTCCTAGACTCCTAGCTCCAGGCGCGGGATTTTTTGACATTTTAACTAAAAAAAATTTTTTTGGAGCCTGAGTCTCGCTCGCAGATTAGTAAATAGTAACCCCAAATCTATTCGATCCCCAGACTTTCGGATCTGGATGAGCACACGCCGTCTCAGGTTGAGACCTGTTGCCGGCTGCTTCCGACTTTTTTCTGATCAATCCATATGTCTGAGGATACTGCTAGAAATGCGTAGGTCTAAACCTCGGTCAAAGACTCAGCTGGAATACAATCGAACCTTCCAGGGTCCCCCCATGCACGACCACAAGACACCAAAAACATCAGTACAGCCATTCGTTGGATCAGATCCACATACAAATCGGGCTATAGTAGTAGTAGGCTCATGGTAAATCTATTCCGGAAGATCTCATCGATGCATAGGCGCATGGGATGTGTACAATGTTGCATGCCACAATTCGTTTTGCAGGCGCTATATACCGCCGACAGGGCCATTGATTTGTGAGTATAGGTACCACTAAATAGCACATAATCAACGACTCTGTCAGCTTCTACCTAGCGCTTTGGCTGAAAGTGGTCCTGAGGACCTGTACTCAATTGATAAGCTGCAAGCTAACGTACAAGTTTATCTGGTTGGAACTTGGTATCCCAGACTCCCAAAGCGTTATGCGACCATCTCTCTCCGAGTCTAGCTTCCGGATCTGAGACTTGAAAGTTGAGGGCGCTTTAATTGACCACATCCAGGTGGCAGCAGGTTTTGCATCGTCTCCGCGCAAGGTAGACGCAGAAGCGTCTGCCAGGGCCCAATAATTGGCCAAGACGCAAGAATAAAGATTCAACTTTCAGGACTCACTCAAAATGGTGGCCCGTGCCCCAGCTGAGTTATTGAGAATTTAGGGACCCGACTCACGGTCTAGTGATATTACATATATATATATATACTCAGCAATCAGGTTTAGACCCAGGCTCATATGTAGCACAGTTGTTTGTACTTTCTCGAGAGTCTCGCCGGTCTCTTACCTCATCATAAGCCAACCCAACCCCCTTTTCCACCAAGGCAACTACCAGTTGTTCAACCGTTAGTGAAAATCTTAGTGCTGCATTTTGCGCCGATGGATGGTTCCTGGAAATATTAGCCCGGAGAGCTGGGATCAAAGGACGTGCTCTGGCTATACTGTCATGTCTCTTTGGCTTGGCGATTAGAGAATCAGCTATTGAGTAGATTTTGGCTCTTTGGTTTATGGCATGCACGAGTCGGTATACGGCGAGGCTAGTGCCGTATATTCTCTCATTTCCAGACCCGTTCAGGTGCTTCATCCCAAGTATGCGAGTTTGTACCATCATGAGCTTGAGAGACCTATAGTGCGTTCGAGAGAGGCATGATATTGCAGCCCGCGCAATTAACACCCCACTTTGAGATTCACCAATTGAGCCCAGTCAACTCACTTACCCGTAGCTGTATATCTTCTTCTAGTTCGGACAAACAACGAATCTATAAATCTGTCCGCCAACTTCTCCTGAGTCTTCCCCTCCAGATATTGTGGCCGCCTAAATCTACAACCACCTTTTTGCAGATCCTTAATTCACCCACCACCCTATATACGTCACTCTACAACCTGTATAATCTAAAGGCTCAGATGCCTCAAGTTACAACCAAATGCACGCAGATCCCTAAGATCAGTGTACGTTTGTATGCTATTGTTCGCCGGAATTGCCCATATACATGCATTCATGTAAGATCTGAAACGTTGTGGACCACACCAGGTACAGAACTCGGGATATGAGGATGCTGCGGTTTTAGGCCATGCTCAGTTTTGAAGTTTGTTTCAGTAGTAAGGTTCCTATGTGGTGGAAGTTGAACTGATACTGTAAAACAGTATGCTTTGATCAGTGGTCTATTTACAGATCAGTTTCATGGGATAGGATGGCTAATAACAAGTACATCCAGTGCTGTAACAGAGACGTGTTGCACGCACCATACACCATTCAACTGCCGAAAAGGTGTGAAGCACATCGCTTTCAAGTTTTGTATGTATTTATGATATATAGACGAATAATCTGAGAGAGAGATAGGTTAATACAACTCCGCACATGTGTATATACTTAATATATATGTAAAACCCCGCGCGTCGCGAATTGATCAATTTAATGCAGGCCTCATATATAATATGGTACGTCAAGCTAGAGATTCCAGCTTATAATCGGCCGCGGGCACGCCGCAGTGAGTAACATCTTCTAATTCTAGTATAGATGGCCTTCCATAACAATTCATCATTAGTTGAACTGCAAACCACTACCAAACAGAGCTTAAAGAATAAAATGAGAGGTATTATACACCTTAATAGTTAAAACCTACACAATTCTCAATATATATATATATATATATATATATATATGCTAAAAAAATTAATTCAATTTGAAAATTAGAGTAAGTACTTTTCTGTAATTTTATATTTCACTCTTAGCATTATGTTGCAGAATTTTTTTTTGGCTTAATTTAGACCTTTCAGCACCATCCAGCGAAGCTTGACTTAAATTCAAGTATATTCTGTCTCTTAAATACCCATAATTCTCTGTTTATAACTCTGTTACTTCCAATTCAAGAGTACGTCGACTTAGAACGTGCCACAAAAAACCCGCACATATGGGGGAGGAGGAGGAGGAGGAGGAGGCGGGGACATGGGCGTCTTAGTAATTAGTACATAATTAATCTTCCATGTCACTTCTATATATCTACGCTGACTCTACCTTTTTTTAGCAGCCAGATATAACTGATATATAGCTTATATATTATATATACGTCGTGCAGTTATAAAGATCGACCGCGGGTATCACTTCATTCTCAGATCATCATAATTGCTGGTGTGAATTAACCATTGAATACGACGCGCAAACATCTGCTGAGCATATATATATATGAGCACAGTGCTTTTATATCACTATTAAGTACCTGGTAGTTACCAATTTGTTGCCATCCATGGCACGAAAATGACTTGACGCCACGTTGCCTCGATATGAGGTGGTGCCATCTCTTTAGAGATAATTCACGAGCTCTGCAAAGCTGAGACGGAGATCCCTCTTGTACTCTGGAGCTACATATAAGTATAGAGCCCAATTATTCAGTGCGGACAAGGGAAATGAAATATAAGACTCACCAGCTATGCCTTGGACCGAAATCACAACTTCGAATTACTTCCAACTTCCTCTTCATGAGCTGCATACCATGGTTATGTTGAACTTCGAATAACTATATAGGTTTTGAGCGCCATGTGAAAATCATGCCACATGGGACGTCGAGTGCATTATACCAAGATGCTAATACACAGCTGCCGACTGGTGAAAAGAACCGAATGGCCTTTCAGCCCCTCGTTGTCTGTTGTGACTAAGACTCCCTATTTGTAGTCCTGTTATACTTTATAGTATGGTGTTGGGCTACCTGAGAGTAATCTATATGTACGACCCAAAAGGAGGACAGTGATAGTACCAACGGCGCTTGTATTGTAATATATAGAGATAACGACAGTGACCTGAAACATGAGGGGAGAGCCTCTTATATAGGTAAGCAGCTGAGTGGCGACGCGATCATGGTGCATGAAGCTGGAGGTTTCCCAATTAGGTAATACCAGCTCACATCAAGTGCCATCTGTGTAACAAGTCCCTCTTTTTTGAGTTTTTCTAGTCCAGAGTCCAGTCCCTGATCTGTGGTCCCCACGTCTCACGGAATTCCGAGGCGCGCCGAATTATAATCGATATATCACAAATTGTGATAGAGTATATCACTGACACCGCCTCTGGAGATCCGAAGTATGCGGGTGGAGGGGAACTGGCATGCGACTAATTCGATCTTTCTGTTCTTTTTCATACAAAATGTCAGAACATCAGACAGAGTTGCCCTCCAGCGAGCCAATGTCACAGTTGTTCAAAGGTCTGCGGTTTTTGTTGCTACCGAATAATAGAGCCGGTGTTACACAACAACGGTCTAAATTGGCCCGAGATCACGGGGCCGCTGTGAATTCAAAGTTCGTGAGAGATGGGAAGTACTCGACAACGCATGTTTTGGTGGACACAAAAGCCCTGACGTTTGGCGGACAGGTGTGGACGAAGCTGTTGAGTGAGGGGTCCATTCAGGACCAGAACTCTTTGCAAAACAAAATACCAGTGCTAAGCCAGGCCTGGCTTGCAGACTCACTGGGTAAAAAGCAATTACAGGAATATGAGAAGTACAGGATAGACCTGGGTCAACAACCACCAACACCACAGAAGAGAAAGGCATCGCAATCACCCGAGGGAGAGAAACCGAGTAAGTCCCAAATGTTGGAGGACTACTTTAATGTTGAGATTGTAAAAGACAACCCTAATTGGAAGGCAATTCACTTACTCAGTGAGATGGCTAAGGAAAGAGCAGCGGAGGGTGCAGTGTTTAAAGTTAAGGCCTATAAGACCGCAGTGGACACACTTGAAAAGACCAAAGAGCACATCAAGACGTATAAGCAAGCCGTGGGGCTCCCAGGCGTGGGGCCATCCATTGCTAAGAAGATCTCTGAGATAGCACAGACGGATGACCTGCAGCTGCTGAGACAACTGCAACAGTCTGATAAGATGAAACTGCTGAAGAAGTTTAAGGGAGTGTATGGAGTTGGTGATCGGTATGCTCAAGTGTGGATCGAACAGGGGATGCAAACATTGGATGATTTGAGGCATAGAGACGATTTGAGTGTGAACCAGAGACTTGGATTGAAGTACTATGATGAGTGGAATGAGCGGATCCCGAGGGATGAGTGCACAGCGCACAATGAGTATGTTACTAAGTTGTTCCATGAGATTGACCCCGAAATGGAGGTCACGATTGGCGGGAGCTACAGACGTGGGGCAAAGACGTGTGGAGACATTGACTTTATCGTGACAAAGCCTGGGGCAGAGATTGATGAGTTGAGGGAAGTGTTAGATAAGTTTATGAAGAAGATCAAAGAGACAGAGTACTGGCAGTGCGCACTGACAAACTCTGTCAGTACGAAATGGCTCGGTGGGTGTGCGTTACCCCAGGATTACAACGGGAAGCTCACTGGGAAGACCGTTCCCGGGAAGTGCCGTCGTGTGGACTTTCTCTTAGTGCCATGGAAAGAAATCGGCGCGGCGTTGATATACTTTACAGGGAACAATGAGTTTAACAAGAAGATCAGGCTAAGGGCCATCAAGAGAGGAATGTCTCTGAGTGAGCGAGGGCTCTACAAAGTGGAGAAGGACAGCAATGGGAAAGTCACAAAGGAGGTACTCGTTGAGTCCTCTAGCGAGAAGAAGATTTTTGATATCCTGGGGGTACACTGGGTCGAGCCCAGTGCCCGAAATATTGGCGACGAGATGATCCGTTAGGCCAGACATTGTATAAATAACCTACCAATAGTGATAACGCACATAAAATATTCATTAGACACTTACTTGTCGGACAAGAAAGTGACACCTGGGAGTTCCTTACCCTCAAGCAACTCGAGGGAGGCACCACCACCGGTAGAGACGTGGGAGAGCTTGTCAGCGACACCGAACTTCTTAGCAACGGTGGCGGTGTCACCACCACCGATGATGACAGTGTTACCGGCCTCAGCGGACTTGACGGCAGCGTCCAACAAGGACTTGGTACCAGCGGCGAACTTCTCAAACTCAAAGACACCTGGTGGACCGTTCCAGACGATGGTCTTGGCCTTGGCGACAGCAGCGGCGAACAACTCACGGGACTTCTCACCGTTGTCGAGACCCTCGAGGTCGTCGGCAATACCTTCCTCGGCAGTTGCGTAACCCACGGTGGCATCTGGAGAGAAGGCGTCAGCAGTGGTGAAGTCCACTGGGAGGACAATCTCAACGTTGTTGGCCTTGGCCTTCTCAACGAGCTTTGGCACGAGCTTAGCACCCTCTGCGTCGAAGATGGACTTACCGATCTTGGTACCGTTGAGGATCTTGTTGAAAGTGAAGGCCATACCACCACCGATGATCAAAATGTCAACCTTGTCGAGCAAGTTGTCAATGAGCTGGATCTTGTCAGAGACCTTGGCACCACCGAGAATAGCAAGGAATGGTCTGACTGGGTTCTCCAAGGCCTTGGCGAAGTACGTGAGCTCCTTGGACATGAGGAAACCGGAGGCTCTCTGTGGGAGGTCGAAGCCAACCATCGAGGAGTGGGCTCTGTGTGCAGTACCAAAGGCGTCGTTGACATAAACGTCAGCCAAAGAGGTCAACTGCTTTCTGAAAGTGGCAACATCCTCCTTGGAGGCCTTGACCTTACCCTCTGGGGTCTTCTTGGAGCCTTCCTCCTCAATGTGGTAACGCAAGTTCTCCAAGAGGAACACCTGGCCGTCCTTGGCACCGTTGACAGCGGCCTCGACGTCCTCACCGACACAGTCGTTCAAGAAAGTGACTGGCTTGCCCAAGAGCTTCTCGAGTTCCTCAGACACTGGCTTGAGGGAATACTTCTCATTTCTCTCACCGTTTGGTCTACCCAAGTGCGAGGCAAGCACAACAGCCTTTGGCTTGTGCTCCAACACGTACTGGATAGTTGGGAGAGCAGCAACGATTCTCTGGTTGTTGGTGATGGTCTTGCCGTCAAGAGGGACGTTGAAGTCGACACGGATGAAGACACGCTTGTCCTCAACGTTGAGGTCGGTGACGGAGAGCTTGTTGGAAAGAGACATCTAAGTGGTATTAGTATTAAGTCCAATCAATTTAGCCGTTGGGACAATGGAAGCAACTGTCATCAATTGATTCTCAATGGACTCACTCTTTTAAGTACGATTCGAACTGAGCGAATGTTGATACAGTCTAAACAATTTACAAGCAGGAGAATTTCAAACACGGGGCGTTGCCCTTTTTATAACGGGTAGTGTCGGTGGTGTATTGGGTGATGGCACTTGTCCGGGGCCCTCGGAAGTCACCAGATGACGTGCGTGGCGTGTCTCTTGGCCTCCCATAGAACCTATACGCTGAAGTCTGCGCGAATATATAAATCCGAGGGTCACCCTACTCTCCAGCTCGTGATCACCCGGGCCATATTAGCCAAGGGCATTGTTGGGTGACAGCTGTTTAGTTTTATGGGAGGGCATCTGTTTGTGTAGTTGAAATCACAGCTAAGTGCACTGTGCTCCCACCTCAGCAGAATGCATGCGTTACTATAACCCAATTGGTTGGTGCATCATGGCGCTTGCATTGTTTCTCGTCTCTTTTAATGAGCACTTCACCTGTCACATCAACTGCAGCAAAGTGGGTCTGGAGTCTGGAGTCTGGAGTCTGGAGTCTGGATGCATGGGGACTTTACGAGGATTCAATTTAGCGAATTTACAATTGGATACTGCATACTTAGTACGTTAGATGTGTAGTACGACTATATTATTTGTCACTAATGCAGGGACCTATTGCAGTTCTGAGGGACCCAGTATCATTTCCAATTCCGTTGCCTATTGTATATTGTCCCTATGGCCCATGAATGTAAGACATTATCTATGGTGTGGGGGATATATGAACACTTTATACCCCACATAGAGCTTCAAAGCGATGGTGACTTCCTCAAGTGAGCTTTCAGTTACATAATGCCATAACTTTGTGGGGTAAGCTAACAGCTTGATATCCCTTGATCATCCCCATACCTCCAGATTAGGCAAGAAGTTGCGCGCCCTTTGAGAATTCCGCGTACAGAGAGATCGCAGCTTACCTTGAAAGTGTGCATCTCCATTCTCTTGCCTTCTGGATCAGATTTAGGCTTATCCTGGTATCTTATCGTATAAAGTTACGGCGTGATTATGAATTATAACAGTCAATCAAAATATGAAGCTAATTTTTGAGTATTCCAACGGCCTCGGGGCGTTTGATTTAAGTGTAGACATTAGAACTTGGTCTCTCACCATGAGAGAAACTAAAAAGGATATTTCCCTTATGAGGTGAAGTCAGATGTAGGTACGGGTAAGTTGTAATACTGTCGACTCAGACACATAGATATAGACTCTAAAGATTATATATATATATATATACGCATAATACAAAATCAGACGTGAAGACCTTGAGCTACTCCTTACAACAATCATCATGTCAAACAAAGACCTTCATCTTCGGCGGAAAATCGCAGACCCTGGCCATTACATCAATCTGTAAACAAAAGCTGATTGGTACCACCAGATTGGCCTGAGAGTCTGTACAGAGAGAGCAGAGCCTTAGAGTCAAGCCTATCTCTCGCCCAATTCCAATTTCCCAAATCTCCGCTCATCGCGCGCGCCAGATGCGGCATGGCCCATTAAAAAAAAACTTTCCCGCGGAGTCTCCACTACGTTTTGGGAATTGTAGGCGGATTTTCGTTTTGACACATTCAGAATCACAGATCTTTATATAACCAGGCCTCTGTGCTGTCCGATGGAGAGCTTTCTCGGGGCTCTTTTGATGGCCATCGACCAGCGAACATAGAATGCA
The DNA here is from genome assembly GCA_030567055.1 of Petasospora taoyuanica. Taxonomy (NCBI): domain Eukaryota; kingdom Fungi; phylum Ascomycota; class Saccharomycetes; order Phaffomycetales; family Wickerhamomycetaceae; genus Petasospora; species Petasospora taoyuanica. Next base: position 172,051 of record JAKUBZ010000002.1, read on the forward strand.
GCTCTCCAGTATCATCAGTGGCCACAGGGACCCGGAATCCCACGAGGAGCGTGGTAAAGAACAGGAGATGCTTGAGAAGATGGGATACAAGCAGGAGTTTAAGCGTTCACATTCCATCTTGTCGCTGGCTGCGTATGGAATTTACCTGTTGACGCCACCAACGGCCATCACGAACACACTGACGACTCCGCTGGCCAGCGGCGGTGCACAGGCCCTTGTTTGGGGTTACATCATTGTGTCCATCTTTACCATGACCGTCGCTTTGTCCATGGCTGAGATCGCCGCTGTGTACCCAGTCTCGGGCGGCGTGTTATCCTGGGCGTACCAGCTCGGTAAGGGTAAAAGGACCAAGATCTTGTGTTCGTGGTACACCGGCTATTTCAACATCTTTGCCCAGATCGCCTTCGCGTCGAGTGCTTCGTTCCAAGGTGTTTTCCAGATCTTATCTGCCGTGGCCATCCAGCACGAGAACTACACTCCGAAGTCATTCCATTATGTCTTGGTGAGCATTGGATTCATTATCTTGTTTACATGCACAAACATTTTCTTGAACAAGTTCTACTCGCAGTCCACCAAGTTTGTCTTTACATTTAACCTGATCGCCGTCTTAATCGTGATGATTACGCTTCTCGTGAAAACTCCACACAAAAACGACGCCAAGTTCATCTTCACAGACTACACCAACCTCACAGGGTTCTCATCTCATGGTTATGTCTTCATCTTGGGTCTCTTGCAGTCCGCTTACACTTTCACTGGCTACGACTCTGTTACTCATTTGGCCGAGGAGGCCGAGACTGGTGCTAACGTCATCCCGAAAGCTATTGTTATCGTCATTGTATCCTCTATCTTGTACGGTTTCATGTTTGTTATTTGCCTGTGCTCCACCTTGAAGGATATCCCAAGTTTGGTGAACTCCTCTACTGGATCTGCATTCACCCAGTTGGTCTTTGACAAAGTCCAGTCCATCCCAGCTACGGTGTTCCTTATCCTATTACCAGCATTCGGTGCGCTATGTGCTGCTGAAGGTATGACGATGTCAAACTCCAGAACGATCTACTCATTTGCCCGTGATGGTGCTTTCATCTTCCCATCTCATTTCTCCAAGGTCTCGGAGCGCTGGGGTGTGCCGATCCCTGCATTGATATTCTCTTGTGTTGTGCAGTCGATCATCATTGTGCTCTACTTGACCAACGACGTGGTGTTCAACACCATCTTGTCCCTCTGTACCATTGGGTTTGAGCTCTCCTACTTGATCCCAATTGTGCTTATGCTGTTTGGAGGCCGTTCCCGTATGCCATCCAAGAGACCATGGAACTTGGGCAAGCTCGGCGTTGTCTTGAACATCATCGCTGTGCTCTGGTTGACTTTCATCTCTATTACTTCAATGTTCCCAGCTGTGCATCCAACGACTGTGGCTAATATGAACTACACCGTTGTGGTAATGTTTGTCGTCATCGCCTATTCCACCATCTGCTGGATCGTCCAGGGTAGAAAGACATACAAGGGCCCTTCAGAAGTTGTTGACGAGGAGGAGCTCACTGAAGTGTTGGAGGGCACTGCATCCTCTTCCGAAGAGGTTATCCATACCGTGATCTCTGGTGAAAAGTTGAAGTGAGCTTTGAGAGAGCTTACGTTGTTTGTTTGATTTTAATGACTTTAATGCATTTGGTATAATTGTTGAAACTGTAGTGCCCGTTTAAAGCTCATTTGTATGGTACATGTAGAAGTAGCAGTCTCACTCGGTCTATATTTCAGTGTGTATATTGCGCTCTTTTACAAGCCATGGTCACAATATTGTGAGTCAAAAAGAAGTGTAATAAATAACAATAAATAAAGCATAAATAAATAATAAATAGGGCACGCAGAGTTCCATTGGTGATACTTCGAGTACCAAGCATTCCTTAACATACAAAAATTACTTCGAAGGATCGTTCTTCTGGTACCCATTGTAACCTTTTACACTCCCTTGAGTATCCATCATCTGCATATATCTCTGTGCCAAATCACGACAGTCTTCAAGATGGTTCACCCCCTTTTGCTTATAACACTTCTCCAGGGCATGGCGACACACTTTTAGAGCCTGGATACGGATCCATTGTTCACGCATCATAGACTCTTGAGCCTTGCGAAGGTCTCCGTAGTTGTCGTAGTCAATGTCGTCGAATGACACAAGCTCGTTTCTCTGATCTGCTGAGGGTTAGCTCTCTCTCTCGTGGAGCCAGCAAACGGGTATCACACTTTATACATACGTGGCATTGTCTCAGTGTTCTGCAAATATAACACAATTGCAAGTATAACTAAAGTGTGGGTTAAAACGATACAGTTATATAGTGGGGTTGTGTTTTTTTCGTGGTCCACTCACACTGGCCAGCAAAAAGCAGAAACCCGAACATCGCACCGTATAGGTGAAAATGGGCCCCCCGCCTGGGAGTGAAAGCATAGAAACTCAATATTCTCCTTCTTATTATACCCATTTGCATCAAGCAGGCCACTTCGTATTCTTTAGTGAGCCCAATTAACTCTCCCTGTCTACCTGTAAAATTGGGGATATACCCATAAAAGCGTCGAATCCCCGCGATTTCCCAATCGGGCCACTAGTGCCAAATGCGAAAGCGATCACTAAGAAAAAAACATATATATAATATAACATGCAACTTTCTCTTATATACGAGCAGCTCTCTACCACCAAATCACGCTGGATCTATAAAGCTACGGAATGCCAGCAGAGAGCACACAGCCGCTGCTGACGCTCAACTGCAGCGCCATATCGCTGGCACACACCGTATGTGCCTCAATGGCTTTCCTCGTCGCACTCGCTTGTGGATGGGCGTTGCACTACGAGAAGATTGTTCAGAACGGGTACTACGGATATCCTGATGAGTGGTTTCCTTCTGTAAGTGCTACCATCGGCGACCGGTATCCGGAGCGCTCCATCTTCCAGATCCTCATTGCGCTAACGGCGGGGCCACGGTTTTTGCTGCTACTGGTGTCGTATCTCCGTTACGTGGGTACCGTGGGACATCAAAAGGCAGGATGGGGTGTGCTTTCTGGAGTGGTGAGAACGGTGACATGTGGCGGTTGGGTTTACATCACCTCTACAGATGATCACGATGCCCATGACGTGTTTATGATCTCTTACATTGTGCTGACGATCCCATGGGAGTTGTTTGTGATCACATCCACGCCAAAGAGCACCACATTGAGGAAGAAGAGATTCTGGACAAGCATTGCATTCTTTGCCACCTTGGTGCCGCTGATCTACTGGTTCATCCAACACAGGGTAGAGAGAAGACCAGGAGCTTATTCTATTTATGCCTACTTTGAGTGGTCTCTCATCGTACTCGACATCATGTTCGACTCGTGGACTTACACAGACTTTAGTGATATCACCCTCACAGTCTTGGGCACAAAGATGGGCTTCAAGGTCGCTGAGACCACTGCTGTTGTTCCAGAGGCTACAATGAAGCCAAAGTCCCGTGACGATGTGTCCATGCTCGAGATTGTAGTCAACACCACAAACTCGTTCATATTCTGGTCCGTGATGACTTCCCTTCCACTGGTGATCTGGTACTTCCCTCTGTGGAACATGGGTATCTCCGGGTTCGAAGTGAGTATCCTGTCTCCAATCATGGCCTGCTTGTTGTTGATCTCGCCACTGAAGAGAGCACTCACTGGGTACCCACAGATTCCTCGCCTATTGGCGGTGGTATTTGGTGTAGGATCCTACGCAATTGAGTTCCCAGATCATCGTTTGGCATCTATCGGACTGGGTGCTATTTTCAATTACATTGCCTTTGCCAATGAGTGCCATTACAACTCTTTTGACACAGTCAAGGGGAAGTACTATTTCACTACTTTCACTCTCGGATTAGTACTCTCTTCAATTGCAAAGTTCTCTCTGTACTCCAACAACCCAATCTGGCCAATCATGCACTCGGAGAACGGTGGATGGAACAAGACTGGTATCGCAGTGGGTATCATCTCCGCTCTGTTGACTCCAAGAGCAACATCGTTCCCATCAAGACCAAACACAAGGGAGAAGACATCCCTCCTAATTACCTCTATTGGTCTCGGCGGCCTGTTGTTCTCCCTCCATGCCATGCTCACAGACTCTTCCACGATGCTCCTATGGCTCTGGGAAGGGTATCCGATCCGTGGCCCTATGCCTGTGCCACACGGTGCTATTACTATTATCGTGGCTCTATTCGGTTCATACCTCGGCCTCTCGAAGAACTCTCTGAACACCGCTACAAATGTGTACGTGGGTATGGCCTCTGCCTTTGTACTATACTTTTTCAAAGGATGGACAGGATATGCTGGTGTGCTCCTCTACACTGTGTTCCTGACCGCGTCTGTACCTATTGTCTTGAATGAGTCTGCCAAGTACCATCCAGGTTCATGCTTCACTATTGCTGCTTTGGTCTATGTTATCCTGGAGCTGATGCATGTATGGATTGTGGCTTATGCATTTGTGCCAGCTGGATGGGTACTCAGAGAGAGAACTGATATCGTGTTGGGTACCTCTACTGGCCTTTTGGCCTTGGCATTGTTCAAGATACAAAGTCTTGAAGTGCCAACAATTAATGTCAAAGCTGCCCTCTCCAAAGTTAAGCAGATCATTGTTGCTATGTCGCTATTGACATGTCTAATTGCATACCTTAGATTCCCAGTGTCAGACCCGGTGCCATACCATCCAGACTCTAAGCTCTTCACCGCTGGTATCTGGACAATCCACTTCGGTTTGGATAACGATATGTGGTCCTCTGAAGGTCGTATGAGAGACTTGATCCGTGATTTGGAACTTGATGTCGTTGGACTCTTGGAGAGCGATACACAACGTATCATTATGGGTAACCGTGACTTGACACAGCAATTGGCTGAAGAGTTGAACATGTATGCAGATTTCGGCCCAGGGCCTAATAAGCACACGTGGGGTTGTGCATTGCTTTCGAAGTTCCCTATTGTGAATTCTACACATCATTTACTTCCGTCCCCAGTGGGTGAATTGGCACCTGCCATCCATGCCACTTTGGACGTGTATGGTGAAATGGTGGATGTTGTGGTTTTCCATAGTGGACAGGAAGAGGACATTGAAGACAGACTGTTGCAGTCTTTGGGCGTTAGAGACATTATGGGATCAAGTGATCGTCCTATGGTGTTACTCAGTTATCTGGTGACGACTCCATTAGAAGGTAATTACAACAACTATGTGTCACTGGAGAGTGGGATGCACGATGTGGATGCTAAGGACTGGGACAGATGGTGTCAATACATCTTGTACAAAAACTTGAAGAGAACCGGGTACGCACGTATCTCAAGAGGAACCATCACGGATACAGAGGTGCAAGCTGCCAAGTTTGTTGTTGGATCCGAAGATGCTACAGGTTATTCACAGGAGAGAATAGAGGAGAAAGACGTTCCAGAAGATATGAGATTCCCATCAATGTTTTATGGTGATGGTGTCAGAGGCCATAGATTCCACGTCTTTGACGAGCCATGGTACTACATCTGATTAGTATTGTTTTATAATTACGCTTTACTATACACAGATCTACATATAAGCCATATACGTAATCAGCCCCTGAATTCTGGCGTCACCATATGAGTCTATGACTGCAGTCATGACTACGGTAGGCAGTGACGATAAACACCTGCGGGCTGCGGATAGATGTCAGATGTGTCACTGGGTGTCTTTAATTTCTCTATATCGCATCAATTATATTCTGGATCCAATTGGTAATTATAGTGGCCCACGTCGGCATACTAAAAGCTTCAATTTTTCACTTATGACCAGCCCCGCTCCACATTGCTCCGTAGGTCGTAACTGCCAACTCGGCACCGAATTGGAAATCCCATATACCTATACCCCTATATGTATTACTACCGAGGGTGTTTAATATTCCATACAGTTCATTGCGCAATCGATTTTCCATAATCTGGGGGTGTAACTTTCTTCTTTTTAATGGACCCAGGGCAATAGCCCAGCCATTATGGCCAGTGGTCACGGGTCGTTGTGGGTTGGTGAGGGTGGGTGAAGGGAGATTTTCGGGATGTTAGGGACTCGCTTGACTCAATGTGGTTGTTTTTATTACACCTGTGTAACCTTCATGTGATGGATTGATTGCCATTGGGATTCACTCTTGTTTATATAGTACAAATTTACCCCAATCTCTTCCCTTTCCCACTAAATGTTCCCCAGGATTACTGCCCCTCCAACCGCGGGGTTCCGCTTACCTCCTCGCTTTCCCTCGCCTGTCGGCTCGAAGCCTCGAACGCCGACTTCCCGAGCGGTTTGATCCCGCGAACAATCCCACCTCAGGGCCAGGGCCACTGCCAAACGGCCCAAGTGCCCAGGGCCGTCGCGGCCCCACGTAAAGTCCTGTACATGACCTTGTGCATGTTCGGGTCCGTCTGTTTTTGCTCGCCCGGTGCGCCTTTGCCAATGGAACTTATAAAGCCCAAGGGACCTGCTGCTCAAAAATTTTCCCATTCTGTTAGGCCATTTCCTTCTTATCTTCACATAAAGAATACACAAAGCACAATGTCCCTTAGACTTGCACAGTCCCTCAGGGCATCCACACTCAGAAAGAACACCAATGTCTTGTTCTCTGCTACTAGAGCATACTCATCTGCCGAGAAGACGTTGAAGCAGCGCTTCGCCGAGCAAATCCCAGAGAAGGCCGAACAGATCAAGCAATTGAAGAAGGAGTACGGTAAGACCGTCATTGGCGAGCTCACCTTGGAGCAGGCATACGGTGGCATGCGTGGCATCAAGGGCCTCGTTTGGGAAGGTTCTGTGTTGGACCCAGTTGAAGGGATCCGTTTCAGAGGCCGTACCATTCCAGAGATCCAGCAGGAGCTTCCAAAGGCTGAGGGCGGTAACGAGCCATTACCAGAGGCTCTGTTCTGGTTGTTGCTGACTGGTGAGGTTCCTACCGAGGGCCAGGTGAAGGCTCTGTCCGCAGAGTTGGCTGCCCGTTCCCAATTGCCAGCCCACGTTGAGGAGATCTTGGACCATGCTCCATCAAACTTGCACCCAATGGCACAGTTCTCCATGGCCGTTGTCGCCTTGGAGTCTGAGTCCCAGTTCGCCAAGGCATATGCCTCGGGTGTCAACAAGAAGGACTACTGGAACTACACATACGAGGACTCCATCGATCTTTTGGCCAAGCTGCCAAACATTGCTGCTCGTATCTACCAGAACGTGTTCAAGGACGGCAAAGTTCCAGCCATCAACAAAGACTTGGACTATGGTGCGCAGTTGGCTTCTTTGCTGGGCTATGGCAACAACCAGGAGTTTGTCGAGCTCATGAGATTGTACTTGACTATCCATTCCGACCACGAAGGTGGTAACGTTTCTGCACACACCACTCACTTGGTTGGATCCGCATTGTCCTCTCCATTCTTGTCATTCGCCGCCGGCATGAACGGATTGGCTGGTCCATTACACGGCCGTGCCAACCAGGAGGTGTTGGAGTGGTTGTTCAAGCTCAAGGAGGAAGTTAAGGGCGATTTCTCCAAGGAGTCCATCGAGAAGTACTTGTGGGACACGTTGAACGCTGGTCGTGTTGTCCCAGGCTACGGCCATGCGGTTTTGAGAAAGACCGACCCAAGATACACTGCTCAACGTGAGTTTGCCCTCAAGCACTTGCCAGAGTTTGACATGTTCAAGTTGGTGTCCATGATCTACGAGGTTGCGCCAGAGGTGCTCACCAAGCATGGTAAGACGAAGAACCCATGGCCAAACGTCGACTCGCACTCTGGTGTGCTCTTGCAGTACTACGGCTTGTCTGAAGCCTCTTTCTACACCGTGTTGTTCGGTGTCTCGAGAGCCTTTGGTGTGTTGCCACAGTTGATCATTGACCGTGCTGTTGGTGCTCCAATCGAAAGACCAAAGTCCTTCTCCACTGAGAAGTACCTCGAGATGGCCAAGGGTTTGGCCAACAAGTAAGTTGGGTGTACGATTTGATGACTTGTAATGAGACGACCGCCGGGGGGAGCAAATTAGACGAAGAAAGAGTGTGGTGTGGTTTATTACCAGAGTTTATATACACTAAAGAGCTCCGAGGGTCGTGCTGCTATTTATTTCTTGGTTACTATTATTATATATATCCTGTTCATATTTTGCTTGCATTTGCATATAGATATATAGAGAGAGAGTGAGATCACTGGACCTCCAAGCCTTCGAGAACACCAGGGACGGCTTCAACTGCTTCAACCCATTTCTTCAGCACCGGGAACTCAGACTCCAAGTCAATGCCGATGAAGTAGGCCTTTCTGATCCACGTAACAGCGGCGATGTCGGCAATGTTCAAGTGATCACCGACAAGCCATCCGTTGTTCTGCTTCAATCTCATCTCAAACACGCCAAACACTCTCTTGGTCTCATCCAAGTATCTCTTCTTACCATATGGCACGTCCTCTGGAGCAAACTTGAGGAAGTGGTTGGCCTGCCCTTGGTATGGGGCGTGCGAGGCCACGTTGAAAGTCAACCACTGGATTTGATCCCAGTAAAGGTTCCCACTTTCCATACCGTAGTAGTACTTTCTCTCCTTGTCGTACTTTTCACCAAGGTACAACAGGATGGCGCCGGTTTCCATCACTGGGTAGAGCTCTCCTGCAGCATTGACATCCACAAGAGTGGGGATACGTCCGTTGGGGTTCAGCTTGAGGAACCACTCCTCCTTCTGCTCGTTGGTTCTAATGTCCAGCAGACGGTAGTGATAAGGCAGCTTCAACAGGGACAAATAGGCGGTGATCTTATGACCGTTGGGAGTTCCCAAAGAATACAATTTGAGGTATGGCGCACTGTACTGCTCGCCCTTTGGATCGCCTTCATCGACTTTGACTGTGCTCATTGTAATTGGATTGATTCTTGATGTAGTTGTATAACGATTGATAAAAAGAGAGTATAAGGAAGGCGGAACGTGCTGCTTCTTATATAGTTTGCGCTTATAAATTATCGGCGTTGAAGCACGCAATCTGAGCATCTCGGAGTTGGCGGAGTTAGAGATAGGGAGGTGTGTCCCGATGGGATGTGAATTTAAAAGGTCAATCCCAATCAACCAATATAAACGTTAGGGCCTTAAGATAAAGGCACCATTCAACTGTAATATTAATAACTCCCTAAAGCATTAATAATCCTGGCTTACATATCAGTTTTGCTCCATATATAGTAGTAAGTACCCTGCGCGAAGCGCGAATTTACTTATACGGAGTTCCCTACGGAGTTCCTTACGGAGTTTCCTACGGAGTATCCATCTTTTATAGATCATTTCCCCATATAAAGTAGATCGACTATTGAATATTCAAAAACCAAATGTATTCAAAAAGCAAGTATTAAGCGAGATATCAGCACATCACTGTTCATGCAAGGATGGAGGCTAAATCTACACCGAGCAGTAGCCACCGTCTACCTTGATGTCAGAACCAGTGGTGTAAGTGGAGGCATCCGAGGCCAAGTAGAGGTAAGCGCCCACAAGCTCCTGTGGGAGGCCCTCTCTGCCCATTGGGATCAACGACCACCACTTGGCCCTCACCTCGGTTGGTAGAACATCAGAGAGGCCAGAGTCGATGTATCCAGGAGAAATGGTGTTACAACGAGCAAAACCGGCCCATTCAACAGCCAGAGAACGGCCCAAGTGGAGACACCCGGCTTTGGCCACATTGTAAGCAGTCTGATGGTTTGGAACGTTGACGATGTGGCCCGACATCGAAGCGGTGATGATAAACGAGCCAGAACCTTTGGCCTTGAAGATTCTACCTGCGGATTTGGCACAGTAGTAAACAGCGTTTAAATCCACGTCAATGAGCCTTCTCCATTTCTCTGGCCCATGAGCATTGACCTCTTCGTTCAAAATGGCACCATCCGTCCAGATGATACCGGCATTGGCGACAAAGATATCAATTGTGCCAAAGTCAGTCTCAATCTGTCTCACAACCTTGTCAACTTCATCATCCTTGCTCACATCCACAAAGTAAGCACCAGTCTTGTTGCCGTACTCCGCGTTAAGCCTCTTAGCAGACTCCTGCGCCAGCTCGACCTGGTAGTCTATGATGGCAATGTCAGCACCTGCTTGAGAATAACATTCAGCAACGGCAAAGCCAATACCACGAGCACCACCTGTAATAACAGCCGTCTTGCCCTTGAGAGAGAAGTTGTCAAATATGTTCTTCTGCAACTTTGGCGCTGGTGCTGGAAGCGCCTGCTTGAACTCGTCCGAAATGTAGGAAGTGTACTGTGCACCTGTCATTCTCTTTCCTCCCTTTATACTCTTCTATATATCAAGCAAGAGAGGAAAAGGAGACTCTTGCACCTATTTATATCTTAACGTTGGGAATTTCGGCACAATCGCTGATCGGAGAAACTTCTCCGGGTCATCTATGCATAAATGTGCAGATCTCGAGCTGCGTTCCTTTTTCTGGGGTAAAGCCCATGTGTGCGTGCTATATTTAAATTTAAATTTAAATTTCATACAAGAACTCAACTGAGCTTGCTCTTTATATACATAATTGCGTGACTTAATTGGTGTGTTCTATGGAACACATTCTTTCCATTTACAGATATCAATTGCCCACCACAAGTGAGCGCTCATGATGAGCATAAAGTTTCGACTGTATACCCGCCTTTGCCTGTATGCAAGCACCGGCTGGCACCGGAAGATGTATAAAACCAAGAAGACATGCATAGATGCCGTGGAATAGCCTATTACGTACATACCTCTCATAGTGGCCCTATATAATTCTCTGGTCACTGAACATAGATTCAAACTCTAACTAATAGCTCACAGGGAACACTGCATTCTTCAAACTCAACAACGTACTCTTGGTTTCCTGTTCTTCTTTCGAGTCCTTGCTCTGCTCCTCTTTCTTCTTTATCGCAACCAATAACTTGTCAATTCCTATCCTCAACTCTTCCTTCGTTTCGTTGTTCAACACAACGTCATCCAATTCGAGTAATTTGATAATGATCAAAGAACTGATAGAGATAATATCAGCTTTGAGCCCATTCTTCACAACCACAGACAGAACCTCGTTGAAATCAACATTCTTGAGAATGGAATGATTCAACGTCAACTTGTACAAGATCTCGAAAGCATTCTTTCTCACTTCCAAGGCTTTATCGATCTTATGCTTGAATGGACCAATCTGAATAGTCTCCTGGTATTCCTTACGCATAACCAACTCTTCGTACACTTTTGGCAAGATTTGTGGCAAGTACTGGGATAAACTGGAGAACTGGTTGTTCAGTGCAGTCATCAACGTGATCATAGCCACCTGCTTAACCTCTAACTCAACACTGCCAATCTTGTCAAATGTCTGTAACAGCAATGATTCAATCAGCTCAATAGAGACAACATCATCATATGCCAAGATGAACTTCACTGCAGATATCACAGTGTACACAGCAACCTTATGCTCGGATCTCAACAGCTCCGATGCCTTCATATAAAAGTAGTTCGTATCATTGTTCTTGATCATAATCAAACCAAGGTCTTGTGCAATGATTCTAGACAAGTTCTCATCCACTTCAGAAAGAGCCTGAGAAACACCAATCAAGGTGTTCCATGTCTCATCGTACAACTCATGCGTCAAGCTTGGGTCCTTGTTTAACACTTGTTTAATGGCGATTAACAGCAAATCGCGGTGTTTATGCTCAGATTGGATTTGTTTTAAGAACTTTTGCAAATAGGCATGACTGTCCGTAGAGATGAGTTTACCCACAGTGTCTGCAGCAAAGATCTTTATCTCTTCGTCATCGAACAATTGAACTAGTTGGTCAATGGTGATTTGAATCGGTCTCTTTTCACCCACATAACCCAAGAACTTGAGGGCGAATGCAACATTGACACCATTGAGTAAGTCGGATTCTCTCTGAGAGATATAATGATCTAAGTGCTCATTCACGGCAATATTAGCCAAAATCTTGATGTTTCTATCGGTCAATGGGCCTTGTTCCAAAGTTGGAATCAACTCAGCTCCAATCTTCTTCGATACTTCCAACAATGCAGCCTCATCCACCTCTGTAACCATCGACGCCTTCAGGAACACCTCAATCAACGCAGGCTTACCAATGTCAATGTGCGCCAAGATTCTCAAGATCTGAGCCTGATGACTGTTCTTGTTGAACCAAAGTAAAAGCGGTTCACCAATCGACGCATCAATTGGGATGACACTCGAAACATGGACCAAAGAGTCAACCACTGTAGAGTAATAATTCACATTGCTCAATAGCTCTTTGTAAGACACTATGATACTTTCCATCACCGGTGTATTAATACGAGCCCCATAGTTCTGTGCAAACAGAGTGATAGATTCCACAGTACACACGACAATAGGCTCATACTTCAATGTCTCAGCAAAAAGCCTCAAAGACTGCACGATTTTATTATCTGGTAGTGTCTTTAACTCACCTAATCCCTCAATAGCGGTGTTTCTGATACCGCTATCATTCTTTGAGGCTGCTGCAATTGAGATGATAGAATCAGTCAATGTATCATTGTAGCACATTTCCAACACATCGATAGCGGTCTTGATAGAGTTGTTAATACTGATATGGTTTTTACTGTTCAACCCATTGTTGATGTTCTCCACGACGTATCCAAACTCATCACCGAAATAGTCAATGCTGTTGTTGCGAAGCACAGCAGAATAGAACTTCAACAAGTCCAAGTTCAGACCGTAGTTGCGTTCTCTGATGCATGCCAATAATGGCTTTAAGTTCTCATCGAGACTGTTGAACTTCTGGAAAAAGTTGAGGAACTCGTTGTACTTGTTCAAAGTGTTGCCCTTGGCACCGTTCATCTCCCTGATAAATCTTTGGACGATCTCTGATCTGTAGTTGGTCAAGTAGGAGACCGGGTCTTCAGTGTCCTCCATAATGACGTCAGAGTTTCTTCTCTTACGGCTAGATCTCTGGCCATGGTGTTTGATTGATGCCTGAACAAACGTGTCCAATGTCTTGATATTCTCAAACGACACAGCATCCGAGGAGTCTGAGACCATTTTCAACACAGACTCAAAGATGCCCGCGGTATAGATTTTTGGCAAGGCACCGGGGAACACGTTGATCAACGTGGCGCCCAACTTTGAAGATTGCTTACGAAGCTTCCAGGTGTTATCATCACTCTCATCGACCTCGTCGTACTCCTCATCAGAGTAGTCTGGGTCCGAAAACTCATCATCATCGTCCTCGTCCATCACGTTGTTGTATGGGTCATACACGAGGAATCTCTTAATGATCTCCACTGTCTGGTCAATAAGCCCAAGAGCAGGCTCACCGATGGTCAACAACGTGTCGATGAGTAATAATGCCTCATATCGAACATCGTCAATCCTTGTCTGGTCATCTTGCAGCTCGTCATAATTCAATGCCAACTGACCCACCGCATACTCAAACAGAGATGCCAGGTGTGGCTTGAAGCGGTGTACATCGGACTTAGCCAACGTAATATAAGTCAAGAGCGCCAGTGTGATTTTCTCATAGCTTGTGGACTGCTGAGAACTGATTAAACGACGAACGTCTTCAAACTGTTCGTCCTGCAAATGTGGAAGTAAGAAGCCAAGTGCTGCAATAGATTTCTTCGCGACAATGCTCTCACCATTGAAGACGGTGCTGATCAAGCCGCCGTAGATAATCACCAGCTGAGCCGTCGAAATGGTACTCCCCAAGTTCTTTACGACATCCGTCAATGTCTCAATGGCGTCAAGCGATGGCACCAACTTCTGCTGCTGTGATACGAGTGATGGAAGGATGCGGTCGACAATCTTTGTTCCTGTAGAGGCATGCTTCAAGTTGATGTTCTTCAAAATCTCCCCGATGGCCATTGTTTGGATCGATGCTGTGATCGAGGTTGACTCCTTTTGCGATTCGTTCAACTTGGTGATGATCAGCAAGATCTCGTCATCCGCCAGCGCTCCAACGAGCGGCTCGAAGCACCGGAGCGCCTGGTTCTGTACATCCGAGTTCGGGTCCTCGAGAGCCTCCAACACAAGCCCGATGATCATCGTAGAGTAGGCGTTGACCTTGTTGAAGATCAAGCTATGCTCAACAAGGAGCTTATTCAGGTCGCTAAGCGCCATGTACCGTAAGTCTGGGTCCACATCGCGGTACTTGCGCTCGATGTCAGTGAGCTTCTTGTCAGCGTTCCGGAAGTCCGTGGACATCTTTCAATGGCTCACTTTTGTTAGTAGTATAGCAGGGTTATCCTAATTGTGGCAATGTTTAAAGCGTGTCTTCTGTGGAGGCGAGCGCGCGCTCCCTTTTGTTTACCCTGCGGCAGCTGCTTTATTCGCGCGCGCGCGCGGACATATACAAAGAAGGGCTCAATTATTTACACTCTATCATAGAATAGTGGTCGTTACATTAACCCGAGGAGCATAGTATGGCTCTCATTTCTTGCTCTTCTTGTCCTTCTTCTTTTTGTTTTTCTTTTTGTTCTTCTTACTTGTGGATTCTTCCCATCCGTCATCCTCCTCCTCCTGCTCCTGTTCCTGCTCCTCCTCTGGCTTCTCGTCTTCCTGCTGCTCCTCTGTTGGGCTATCCACGTAGTCCTCTGGCGAAACCCACTCCGTCGCCTCCACCTGCTCAACTGACATGTTCTTATACACCCTCTTCTTACCAGTCGCTGGAGAAGCCGCCTCTTCAGCTTCGTGCTCAGATTGGGACTCCGGATCCTCAGTGCTCTTCTGAGATCCCACCACAGAGGACGCACTGTCACTCTCGCTGTTCTCCTCTGCATCCACAGAGCTCTCCTTTGACGACGTCTTCTCACCATCGTCAATACCCTTGAGTGTCACATCCTCCTCAATCATAGCAGCCAAAAGATGCTTGGCCCTGATGGCGTAGTCGGCATCCACGCTCGTGAGTTCGTCATGTTCATCCTTCTTCTTTGGCTCTTCTTTCTCACCCACCTTCTTTGTCCCCTCCTCCTCTTTCTTCTCAATTACCGGAACTTCCTCTTGCATCTGGTTCCACTTCTGCACAACGCCCCGTAGCAAATCCACCATTCTATCCTGAGATCCGCCTTGGAGCCCAGCAAAGTATTTGATCAAGTACTTCTCGTACTGCTCCTCTATCACCTTGACATGTTTCAGCACCCAGTTCTGTTTCTGCTTTGAGAACTTCCAGTTTTCATTGTCCTCGGTGTACTGCTTAAGGTACACGAGCTGGTCCTTCTCCGGCGGTGGTGCTCTCTCGCTCTTGGGCAGTTTCTGTCTCTTTGGTGGCTTCTTCTCCCCATCAGTGCCCTCTGATAAGAGCCTCTTCTTTTGCTGCTTTTGCTTCTCCTTCTTCTGCTTCTGGTTCACGAGGTCTGCGGTGTCCAGGTGAGTCAGCAGTGCCAGCGGGTCTGCCTCAAGCTCGTGTTTGACCTGAAGACCGATTCTCTTCCAGGCTGGAACGTGTTCTGTCATATCTTTACTCTATCTGACCCTCTCTTTATCCCCGCTTACTTGCAAAAAGACCAAAGTTTGTCCCAGCAAAAAAATTAGATGCAAATTGTAGGATCGCGGCCCCCCCCCCACTAGGGGAAAATTTTTGACACAAGCCAAAGTTTTGTTTCCACACCCACTCCAGACCTACTTTTTCTTCTCCTTACATTCAAATTTCAGCAGTATTGTTCGTGTGCTGGGACATCTTGTGTATGGGCCAGTAGGCGTGAAACTCTCTGAATCTTTTCAGAGGGGTTCTTGCCAATGGCTGCCCATGCCGTCCTCCTGTACGCTTCTGCGAGAGAGATTCATCTACACGGTTTGAGTCAGACACATTTGAGCCTCTTGGGCTGTGGGTGTTTGATATAGAAGTTCGTAGACATTCTATGGTATTTAGGATAGTTAGGAGAATATGAAGATCTTGAAAGTCACCGTAAGCGCATATGAAAAGACATATCACGAACTTATTGGTGAAAGAAACTGTTCTACCCACAGTGCGTCGTCTAAGAAATACACACAAGATGAAGCAACTGAGACTGTTTGTGGCAGACTGGGACGATACAGTGACCAACGACACCATTCATTTGGTGGCACAGGCAGCGTATGAGACCCACCCGCATTTCCCTTACCCCTGGGACCATTTCAAGAAGGTCTATATGGACAGCTATGGAGAGTATGCTAATGGAAAGATCAAGAGTGACACCCTAGAGGATGAATGGGAGTACCAAAAGAGGATGAAGTCTGTGGAGCTCTCCTCGGTCAACGAGTATGTCAAACTGGGTCTTTTCAATGGCGTGCCAGTGAAGACATTAGAAGACCAGGCGCTAAAAGTCGAGGCTAAGACAGGTGCCATTGATGTGCTCAAGAGGTTATATACCAATGGGATCCCCATAAGAATCATAAGTGTTAATTGGACTTCTCTGATAATGAGGAAATTCCTGATGCTCAACGGCCTGCCCGTGGATGATCACAGGATCAAGATCTACACTAACGAGATGGAGACCCGTAATGGTGTGCTAACAGGCCTGGTCTCCGATGAGGCAAACGTACGCACAGCAGTGGATAAAGAAGAGATGCTGAAGACTATTAAGAAGGAAGACCAGATAACTGAAGGTGTTTGGTACATCGGCGACAGCTCTACAGATCTCTTTGCATTACTCCTCGCAGATCAAGGATTTATAATACAGGGTGGATCTGCTCTAAAGGCAATAAGCAAGCACCAAATCCCATATGACGAGGGAGTACAGGGTATTAACAGGATCAAATATATTAAAAGCTGGCAAGAGCTTAACGAGCTCTTATGAAATTGAGCACTTGTGCGTATCAGATCTCAATATACTTGTCAATTCTGACCAATCCTTCGTATCTATTACTCCACGATGTGGTCTCTGGAGTGTATTGTAGCAACTCATCAAATGCCGGAACCTTACGGCGTGTAACACCGTCAACCAAAGAAACACCTTCGTACTCGCCCCAATAGCACGATACATGAACGCCCAAGGCGTTCTCAGGTGAGTCAATAGGCTGTTGTTCCTCACCGTCCTCTAGCCATTTAGGGACCCACTGAAGTCCGATCTGCTGTGAGTCCATGGTCCAGTCAAGAGTGTGCAAGTGGATCTCATCAATACCTTGTAGCCATTTATAAACATCATTACCATCAGCATCCTTAGAGGCGCCTACTGGGATACCAGTAGCACTCGAATCAGTAGCACTAGCGTTACCCGCACCGTCGTTGTTATAGTAAGTCACAATCCTCACAGGAGACTTGCTTCTACCACTGGTATAAGAAGTTGAGTTGAATCTCATGTAACAGAATCTGTTTTCCACGGCAGTGATGTTAAGATCGACTCTCAGCGGTGAATACGGTGAAGAGACGCGGTCCTTTGTGCGCACAACTTCAACATTAAGGTACGAATCAAAATTGTTGAGCTCAGAAGTACCATTCACCAAGTATGGTCTCTCAGCGGCAAACTGACACAACTCGTTTCCATCAGGCTGGTCAGCACAAGTGACATTAATACCGGATTCCTTCACAGATGGAAGGTCCGACAAAATGTCATATAAGAACCCACTTCTGCCAAAAGTTTCAATGTATGGAATAGACCCATTGTTCAAGTCGATCGTCTGAGCGACTCTGAACTTCATTGGAGAATCCAACGAGAATGGTGCCTGTAAAACAGAATTTAACCCACCACCAACAATGGCAACAATCAAAGTCAAAGCAAATACGAAGTTCATCTTATAAGAGAATGCAACCAAAGGTGTGACAAGAGCCATAGCAGCGTGTTGGATGAATAGAAAGACAAACCTATGTGAGGCCAAACTCTCCTGTGAAGTCTGGTTAAGACCTTCGAGACTCAATTGGGCAGCCGTGTAGGTGAACAGGGTAGCCAATGGAACCAAAATCAAAAATTGCAAACTCCAATCATACACAAACGAGTTATGCTCTGGATGGCCCTGCTCTATATTGATACTCTCCTCTTGCTCAGACTCAGATTCAAAGTGAGGGATGGAGTTGGACAACAATGGAGCGGTCTCATCGGTTACTTCCACAGGTTCGAAAGTGCTTGTGTTGCTGATGGTACCGTAGCTAGAAACTGATGCTGTCTGCCTCTTTCTTGGCGAAGCAACAGATATACCAAATATACCGATAATAGACACAGCGGAATAGAGGATGTAGAGAATGGTGATGAGGTAGAGGCCAGAAGAGCTGTTCGAAGTGGCCTGCTTGAAGGTGGATATCAACAAGACAACCCAGTGGCAGACAAAGAGCTCAAGTGTGATAACCAACTTGAGGTCATGAACTGGCCACAGGGACTGAGACGTGGTCAAGACAGCGTAATTTGTAAACAAAAAAGTGGCGGCATTGGTGATCAAAGGCGATGTGAAATCTCTGGACACAATGTATGGGTTAAAGTAGTAGATAGTGTCATTCACAAGCTTTGAAGCAATGGATGCAAGGACCCAAGAAATTGGAAGTCTCAAGAAAGAGTACCCAACACTCCAAATTTTTCTCTTACTCACAATGATACCGAAGACGACCAAAATAGCAGGTACAGCAGCCAGCAGAATGATGTTAACAGTGGTGAGCATGGATAGAGACAAAGCGACAAAGTAGAATCCGAGGATATCAAAGAACACAGCTGGAGTCTCAGAGTCAGAGCCAATTTCCTCGGTATTAGCCAAAGTCTCAGTCAAGTCCAACGAGTTACTGAGCATGTGCCAGAGAGCACCTTTAGACGTGTGCCTGATGCTGTCCTCAGCAGTGTGATAAAGGTCTCTTGGCTTGTAGAAGGCAATGTCAAAGCCTCTCATACCATGGGCGTAGTAGATTCTGTAGTCGGTCTCACTACGGATCATACCACTGGCAAAGGCCTGCTGGAAGATAGAAGTAGCAAATGGAGATCTCACAGAGGAGTAGAGCTTGGCCACGTCATAGTCGGATGTTCTGAAGAGAATGGCTCTCTCACCAGTGCCAGTACCTTCCAAGTTGATGACATACTGAACGTCTTTACTCCATGGATGGTTGAAGAAAGCTTGTGCACCGAAAAGACCGAACTCCTCGTTGTTGTTGAAGTTGAAGACCATTGTACGGAGGGGCTGCTTGCCTGACTCAGCGTAGTACTCCAAGATTCCGAGCATAGCAGCGATACCAGTACCATCGTCCGTGGTACCGTATGCTGTTGGGACGGAGTCATAATGTGCACTGAGCAAGACACCTTCCAACGATGGGTCGGAACCTTCAATGCGCACAAGCACATTGGAGCTCTTGAATAGATGGAGTGGATAGAAGTCTGCCGAAGTGTCAGACCATCTCAAGCTGATATCGAACATTTCTAGACCAGACGTCATGTCGTCATCGACGGTGATGTTCAAGTTACTCTGCTTGGCGAGCTGCTTTGCACGGCGCAGAATGTGGTCATGAACTTCATCATTAGCGTGTGAGATGTATGGATGTGGTTTCTCAGATATAATCTGAAGGTCCAACCAGGCCGACGACAAGTATGATGGCTCGTCAGATGGGACTTGCAAACTGTTGTTTTCGGTAAGTGGGATGATGGAGAACACAACAAGATAAGTCAATGCGGCAAAGAGCGTGAGAGTCGTCTTTCTGAAACCAAAGACAGCCCTAAAGGATTGCACAACAAAGGAAGGCCCTGCCAGCTTTTTCACCCTCGGAGGCTCGCTGTCAGGTTGATGTGAAGATGGGTGTTGTTCGTACGTCTGAGCAGCAGGGAGATGGGGCGGGTCGCCCTTATGGATGCTGCTGGAGCTCGGTGCCACAGCGCTTGAGTGTGAATCCATTGCAATTGAGCAGCCAAGCGAGAGGCAGTATGCAGTGAATTTTCAGTTGAAGAAACGACTGAATATGCGGTGAAGCGCCGTGAAGTTAAGGAGTTGACAGACCGCAAGCGAGATGAGATTCCACTTTCAGTTTTGATTTTTTCTTCCACGACGCTCTTAGTCCGCGATAAGAGCGGGAAGACTCCGACAGCGGACTTATCCTAAGCGCATGTGGGAGAAGTTCGGCTAGATGCTACAAAGAAAAAGTCTTCTATAATAAAATATGTTCATTCCAAATCACATGATGAAACTGAACAGCTCAGTAATGTACACTTTATATGGTCGTTAGTCGTTAGAAGCCCGCTCTCTAATCGAGGTTCTCAGAGAAGAACAAGAGCGACACCAGCAAATGCCATCACCGGGGCAACCAGGTTGGTGTAGCCGGAGGCCATCTTCAAACCGGAGACGCCGTTGGAGGAATTTGTGTAGTTGGTCAGAGTGTAAACTGCCTCAGATGTGTAGACTGTGGTGTAAACACCGGTAGATGATCCACTTGTGAAAGAGACAACGGAGGAAACCACCTTCTCCTCTGTGGATAATGTAGTACCAAGAGTAGAGACAGTTGTGGATCCATCGGAGTCAGTAGTTGTGGTGACCTGCACACTCAAGGCAGTGCTTGGAGTCCACCACTCAGTAGTCTCCGGCGTCCACCACACAGTAGTCTCCGGTGTCCACCAGATTGTTGTTGATCCTGTACCAGTAGCAGCTGACTGGGCAGCCAATGTGGTGGTACCACTGTTGCCAACACCACTCAAAACGGCTTCAGTGGTGGCAGTGGCTGCTGACTCTGGAGTCCACCAGATAGTTGTGGACTGAGCAGCTTCCGTGTTAGCAGCTTCCGTGTTAGCAGACACTGTGTCAGCAGACACTGTGTTACCAGTTGCGACAGTAGCATCTGCAGTTGTGCCAATGGCAGCCTCAGAATTCACAGTGACAACAGTTGGCGTTGTCTCAGCAGTGGCTTGAGTACTAGCTTCATCAGCGGTAGTCTGCTTCGCAGTAGTGATAGCAGCCTCCGTGTTAGCAGTGGTCGTAGTGCCATATTCGAATCCACCGTCCTGAGCAGCGATGAGGGTTGGGAGAAGCAAAGTACCAGTGGCGAGGTTCTTGAAGAGCATTGTAGTGTAAAGTATGTGTGTGTGTATGAAGTGCTGAAGTGAGTCTTCAGTAAGGTGGTGATGAGGGGTGATGAGTAAGACAATGGTACCTCTTGAAGTTTGATAACACTGCGCATCATAGAGTTTATATATTACTCGGCTGGACTCAGAGAATGGTTCCATAGAGGATCACACGGACTGCCGAGAGCCAAGGCGCAATGCCTCGAGCTGCATATTGATACCTACTTGGATCAGATTTTATTGTGGATCTGACACAAATGGGCCCCGAGTTAAAAATAGCACTCGATCTCCTTTCCTCTTTGGGAAAATTGTAAACACAAATGTCCTCCTTGAGTGCGCGTCCCAGACTTTGAAGCCCAAAGAGCCAGCCATCGCGGCTTTTCAAAAATCAACAGGGCTTTTTGTGTCAAATTCTGATCCAGGGGTAGGCAGTGCCCGTAAGTTTTGCCGGTCACAGGACTCAAATCACGCATCTGAAGAGGCGTGTGTCTATCTATAGGGTTCCATGTGGAATGGGCAATAGATCCAGAGACCAGCCTGTGATCACTTCAGCCCTATGCTATTGGTGAGACCCTGAAATTCCAAGAATAGCATTGAAAAGCCTCCAGGGGCCCAGTGTATCCGAGTGACTATATACGTGAATAATTATAAGACGCCCCCTGGTAGACTCGGGGTGTCGAACTTCCTTGGTGCTGCGCCTGGACTTCGCCCGCTGTCATGGCTTTCCACAAGGATTTGTTTGTTTGGCTTAAGGATCCCCCTAGATAACAAAAGGGCTTAGAGTTAGAGAGTGATCCAGCTGAGCTAAGCAAACAGCTACAGATCTCATATCATATATGGGCCAGCCCTCTGTTCATGGTTCTCCAACACCCATTAAGAGCGCTTCCCAATCCATGATGTTTGTTTTGATTTCGCGCGTGTGCCTGTTCCATCAACGAAAAACAAAGGCGATGAGTTTCTGTAGGACCTTGAAAGCGAGGAATGAGTCCATCAAAGAAATAGAGTTCCGATTTAGGAGCCCTTTTCCATACTGAGTCCCTCACAATACCTGTGAGGTTCGCTACTCCTCTACCGCCACACTTGAAACCCATTTTTGCCTTGAAACACACAAAACAAAGAACATCACATAAGCAAACAAACTTGCCTCATCGAAGTATCACGAAACTTCCCACACATAGCCATGCTGCCACAACGCGAGTCATCAATCACAGTGGCAGTGCGAGTACGGCCGTTTACGCTCACGGAGGCCGCCCATCTCGTGAAGAAACAGGACGACAGTATCTTTCTAGGAGACGGCGCGTTGAGCTTTGACAACACAGCGGCTAACAAAGAGAATATCGGCGCAAAGCGGTACTCACCGCAGGGGATTCGTAAGATCGTGGATGTTGTGGATGACCGCATGTTGATCTTTGACCCACCGGAGAACAGCCCGTTGTCTGACATCTCCAAGAACGTGTTTGCGCATGGCAAGCGTACCATGCGATTCAAGGAGCACAGATTTGTATTTGACAAATTGTTTGACGTGGACTGCTCACAGGATGACGTGTACAACAGTACTACAAGACCACTGTTGGACAGTGTGCTCGATGGGTTCAATTCTACAGTGTTCGCGTATGGTGCCACGGGTTGCGGTAAGACGCATACCATTAGTGGTTCAGTGGAGCAGCCAGGAATCATATTCCTTACCATGAAAGAGCTCTTTGAGAGGATTGAAGAGCTGAAGGACACAAAGCACATTGAAGTCTCTCTTTCATACTTGGAAATCTACAACGAGACCATTCGTGACTTGATGGAGCCAGACAATGGTGGCAAGCTCCTAACTTTGAGAGAAGATGCCAACAAACGAATCAGTGTATCGAACTTGTCATCCCATAATCCAAAGTCCGTGGAGGACGTCATGGATATGATAATTATTGGTAACCTAAACAGAACATCGTCACCAACTGAGGCAAACGCTGCTTCATCGAGATCTCATGCCGTGCTTCAAATCAACGTCACCCAGAAGAACAGAACAGCTGATATCAAGGAAGACCATACATTCGGAACGCTCTCTATCATTGACTTAGCTGGAAGTGAGAGAGCAGCCGCTACAAGGAATCGTGGTGACAGACTTCAAGAAGGTGCCAACATCAACAAGTCCTTACTCGCCTTGGGCAATTGTATCAATGCCTTGTGTGATGTTAGAAGACGGAACCACGTTCCATACAGAGACTCCAAGCTTACGAGGTTGTTGAAGTTCTCGCTTGGTGGCAACTGTAAGACCGTCATGATTGTCTGCATCAGCCCTTCAAGTATTCATTACGATGAGACGTTGAACACGTTGAAGTACGCTAATAGGGCCAAGGAGATCAAAACCAAGGTGATCAGAAACCAGCACAGCTTGAATCGTCATGTCGGATCATACTTGAAGATGATCACAGAGCAGAAACAGGAGATTGAAGAGTTACGGGCCCGTGAGGAGACGAAAATCAAAGAAGTGATGGATCGCTACAAGAAAAAGAGAGAACGGGTTGCTATTGGTATTTTGGAGTTTGTTGACACGTTGAAGCAGAATCTAAACACTAAGAAATTTGAAACGCTGAAGCTGAAGAAGTCTTTCATTCTCTGCAAGAGAAAGTTGCTGATCCAGCAGAGACTTGATCTGTTGAGTTATATTGAAACTTTTGAGTCTATGGAATACAAACTTCCACAGTTTGAGAACATGCTACCAGTGTTGAAGGAGCTGAGCGATAAGATCACATTCAAAATCATGGAATTGGAAAAGTTGTATGAAGAGGAGTCTGAAATTGACCATATCTTGACAAGTTCTACTAGTGCTGCTACGAGAAAGCTTATTGAGCTTGAAGGGTGGTCTGAGTATGACAAGTTGACTCTTGATTCTATGATCTCTCTTATCAAGCACTCTCTACAGAGAACCATTCTCTTTAACGCTTCAGTGTTACATGACAAGGTACTTGGTTGTTTGGAGTTCAATGATAACTTGAAGTTCACGTCATCGACTCTATTTCAAGTGATCTCTGTGATGGAGAAGCTGAATTCCGAGAGTCGGGACATCTCGGTGCTCAAGGGTGAATTGCAACTCGCAGTGCAAGAGTTCTACAAAGGATTTGACCATTCTATTGATGAACTACTCAATATTGATCACAAGTTTGAGAAGTTCGCGAGTCAACGACAGAACGGCATGACGTCTGAGATCCAAATCCCAACCTCTCCTATCAGACGTATTACCAAGCATCGTGCTTCATCGCCGTTCAAGTTATCACCTTCTACACGTCTTTCTCATGTGCGTCCTGTGAATAATGCCTCCAAGGTTATGAAGGCGAGCTCTCCTTTGCCAAAGAGCAAAGTAAAGAATACGAAGAAGGTGAGGTGGGATGTACCAAATATGTCTGATATGATTGACGAGGACTCTGATGTGAATATGGACGATTTGGCCAAGATCACTGATAACTTGGAGATGATATCAAAAGATAGTTTCCAGGATGAGTCTATCAATCAGAGTTTTTCTGATCTTGAGCATGCCTTTGCCCCTAAGAAGCGGATGTCGTTGACCTCCAAGAGTTTGAAACCAAGTGGAGTGAGGAGATCGTTGGTTGGTAATAGCACTATGAGCAGTGATTCAGTTGATACTGCCTTTGTTCCACAGGGTCTTGGAGCCCCAGTACGGTTGCAGGAGTGATCCATTCATACCCCTTGTATATTTATCATCTCGACTTTTTTAGTTCATAAGAGTCAAGTAATATGCCATTTTGGAGATATTTGGGGCTATATAGGAAGAAACATGTGTCGATTTTCGGCTGATGAGGACGTGATACACGCATATATATATATAAAGACGTCAAATTGTATTAAAGTATCAAGGAGCAAATCGTGCTGTCAGCAAGCCTGCAGCGTATATGTGTATATAATAGTATGATATAGCAAGAAATTGTGGACAACCAAATACGGCAATAAAAAAAAAAGAAAAGAAATATCAGCGAGAGATATAATAAAATCAACATAGTACTTTTGTGGGTATGTGAAACCTCTTTTTTTTGTGTTTTTGTTGTGAACATTTGAAATGGACTTTATGGACAACTTTTTTTTGTGCTTTTGTAGTTTTCTCGATAAGTAAAACCAGAGTAAAAAGGCTGACACAACAAAGTGGCAACCTGAAAAGAAAGATGGGGAGGGGGAAAAAAAAAACATAATCAAACACCATATAATAAAACCAATCACCATCCAAGCTTAGTAGACGCTAGAAGTGTAGGACCAGTCCACGTGTCTTGTTGGGTTCGAGCAGAATCTGCACGAGCAGTACATGTTTCTGACATAAGAACCCGTTCTGGAGCAGTACTCCGGCTCCAACTGTAGGGAGTACGACTTGCCGTGGGCAGCCGAGTATCTATGCGGTGCTGGCTCAAAGCCAGCAGACTGGTACTCGTAGCTGGACCCCCACAACGGGGTGTGGAAGTGGCCCTGGTCATATCTTGGGGAGAATTCAGATCTGTCCGACAGCATTGGGGACACAACGTCGGCTGAGTATGGGGAAGCTGTGCCACCGACGGACATCGAGACAGAGTGAGTGTGAGCGTACTGCTTCTGCTGCTGGTGAGACTGCAGTTTCTGCTGGTGCTCCTCAACGTTCTGCGTGTACTTATTGAACTGGTGCAGCAACTCATTATAGCGAGGCATATCCACATCGTGGAGTCTCCAAGCGAGCATGGCAAGCCAGTTGGCCTCCATGGAGTTGATCACGCGGATGCTGATGCTCGTGGCATCGGACCACGACTTGTTGGTGAACGTGTTGTCGTCGTTGGCCTTGTTAGCGAGCACAAGAGACAGCACCACGGTCTGGAAGATGTAGTCGTCGTTGGCATTGGCGAACGCCTGGGGCTCCTTCTCGTACTTCTGCAGCAGGTAGTAACTGGCCAAGATGAGCGAGGACAAAGGCAGTCTCACGGCACCGAGCGCGGACTTGAGACACGAGTTGAATCTCGAATTGTCCGTGTCGCCTCTGGCAAACAGTCTGAAGGCGAGGTATGTGAGGAACTTGGACATAATCGACAGGTCATAGTCCAGGACGGAGCTCACGCCGCCAGTGACTGGCTGCTGGGTCTCCTCCGGAACCTGCTGAACAGGCAGGACAGGTTGAGGAGCAGCGTAAAAGCCTGGAGGCGGAGCAGCCTGGGGGAAACCTGCGTGATAGCCGTAGTGCTGAGGGTACATCTCCTGGTAGACAGGGGCCATGGCACCTGGGGCGTAGAAGCTGGCCGAGCGTTGGTGTTGGGGTTGCTGTTGGTGTTGGTGTGGATGGTGATGGTGGTGCGGGCCCGAGGCCACGTAGTTGTGGTAACCGTAGACAGAAGTCATGACTGAACGTGAATCCGTGGGTGGTGGGGTGTGTTAAACCAACTGAAAGGTGATGAATAGCTCACAAATGGGGAGGGGAAAACTGCGGTGCAAGCGGGAACGATAACTTAGCCAAAAGCTCGTTCTGTGGTGCACGGAATCGCAGTCGCTTTGTGAAGCCGGTGTGTGGAGGGCTGTTGATGTCACTCAAGCACGATGTTTTCTGTGTTCTTTTGCTCTGGATGCAAAGGGCTTCAATCTCGAGGAGATAGACAGCCGGCTTGTACGAGTGAGAACAAAGAGAGCAGCAAAGAGGTTGGGGGGTGTGCGCTTTAAAATCTGTTTCCTCAGGCCAAGTACACGTGTGAGTAGTAAATGGACCTTTCAGCAAGGAGAACAAGATGTTTAAATGGCAGAAGTTTGGGGTTGGTTGGGGGAATAAAAGAAGTAAAGGGTTGCCATAGCAGTCATAGTTGTGATTTTCAAAGCAAAAAAAAAATTGTCCAGACGCCACGCGGGCGTTCGGTCAGCTGCTGTGAGAATCTGTTGTTGTGCGGCGCGTACCAGAGCAGTTATTTGAAGAATTTGCGGGAAAGGGGTCTTTTTTTTTTTTTTGAGGCGGTGCAGAGTTCAACAAGAAAAAGGAAGCGTATATCGTTGCGAATTCCCGAGCCTACATCACGTGATTCAGCACGTGCGGCATGTGCCCCATTCCACCATAGTAATACTATAAGCCTGCCATCTGGCATCTCCTATCCTATGCGTTTAATCTAATCTGAACTTAATCAGCTATAAAAAACATTTAATTCAAAGGGGAATAGCGGATGTCCGAAACGATCTCGCCAAGTATTAGAAAGCACAACCTGTCAAAGGTCCAAGTTCTGCCAACACAGGGTCCGCAGCCGTTCTCCCGTGTGAAATCTTCCTCCACAGTGACTAAAGATGGGAGGTTATTTCTATTTGGCGGGTTTGATGAGGATGACAATCGTATGTGTTCTTCTTATTTGCAATTGGATGTATGGTGCTAACTTATGAATAGTTGATGGCAACGTGTACACATTGGATACGGCTTCGTTATGTTGGTCCACACATAAGCATCACGTCTTCAGAGAGGGTCACTCTGCATTGAGCATCGATAACGAACATATATTGGTGTATGGCGGTATATCAGAGGATTATACGACGCCGAATGCCTCACATATTCACGATGACTTGATGCTATATGATATGACGAGAAATCATTGGTCTCCGGCACCGGTTCATGGTAAAGTCGTCCCACCACAAAGATCTAGACATGCCGCATGCTTATCGTCAGATGGAACAAAGATGTTTGTCTCTGGTGGTCAAGAACACGAAGAAGCTACGCCATTTGATGACTTGTACTGCTATGACATCCGTTCGGGAACATGGGATGGCCCAAGAAGATTCATTGCTCGGTTTGACCATTTCATAACGTTTCATGATGATAAGATATGGGCTTTTGGAGGACTAACTAATGATATGGCACATGCTACGGAAATCTCATACTTTGACCTGATTACAAATACAACGGGATCCATTGAAATGCACGACTTACCAAAATTGGAAGGTGATCATATCTATATGCCCACACAAAATCATTCCCTTTTATTAGACGTGGTGGTTCCCCTCTGGACATTTGAGAAAGTCGAGCCATGTATTGGGTTATACGATTTAAAGAGTCTCAGATGGCAAGCTGTATTAGCTGGTGCATTCCAGCCCTTGTTAGGTTATAGATGGAGACATACATTGGTACACAACGGTAATCTGTTCCTACTCGGGTACCCACTGAACAGTCAGACAAACGACAATTCATTTGACTATAGACTCTCAGATGTCGTACGGTTGGATTTGGGAGACCTTGGTATAAATGATGGTGTCTCACAACAGAACTCCATGGGTCTCGTCTCTGATTTTGCTAAGCTGTTGTTCCAAGAAGACTTTAGCGATTTCCACATCATTGGATTAGAAGGGGATGAAAGACCTTCACTCAATTCCAAATTCATAGAGAACACTCTACTGGATGCACCATTTCTTTCCCTGGATACATTCATGAAGTCGAAGCCAATCCCAGTTCATTCCATCATTCTTCTTGCAAGATGGCCACACTTCCAACGGATCATACAGAGTGGTATGAATGAGACTCATATAAAGACACTGTTCATTCCAGAGCCTGTGAGGTGGATCGCTGCATTTATTGAATACCTGTACACGGACCAGGTTGTGCACAGGGACATTGACACTACTACCGGGCTTCTGATATTAGCTAACATCTATGACATCCAGAGACTCAGGGCTCTGTGTATCCAGGCCATATACTCCCAGGGATTTAAAATCAATAATGTGCTGAAGATATGGACACGGTCCAAACTGGTGGGCGAACAAGTGATGGCTCATAACGCTGCGACTTTCTGTTTCTACAACTGGGGTAAAGTGGTGAAGACCAAGGCGTTCCGAGACTTGAGTAAAAAGGAATTGTTGACTTTGTGCCAAGAGGTGGAGCATGATGGTGTGATTGTGAATGGTAAACAGAACACATTGGTTCCAGGGGCATTGCAACAGGAGTCTTCATTGGCTACTTCTGGGTTTACTGTCAACAATTTGTATCTAGGAAGTGATATGAACACATTGCCGATGAACGCGCTGTTTGCCAAGGAGGATGAAAATGAAGACGATGAGCAAGAGGAGGAAGAACCAGACGCGGACTCCATAAATTCTGATGATAACACTAATCTATCAGAGGAGTCTCGCTTCACCACACCTCAGGCATCTATCTACCTAGGAAACCCACAGATGGGAATGAACAGCTTGGGCGAGGCGCGTGATGGCGATGGCGATGATACAGACATGGAATGATCTGTAAGATGAAGTTTTTTATAGCTTTAATATGCATATCTAGCTTTAAAAAAGCTTAGATACCACCTGCTTCTCTGTACCAGCGGATACCTCTATCCAGGGATATCACTACCAAACCGTCGTTCTTATCAGCCCCGGCACCACCTCTGATTCCCTTCCTAAGGAACTTGACACCAACAGCAGAGCACATCCCGTCCTCTTCGGTTACGATATCCGCGTCATCGACATCAGTTGCAGAGAGTGATAATGTTGCTTCTCTTTCACGTGTCTTGATGTCCCATACACGGACCTTACCGTCATACCCAGCAGACACCAAGGACTCACCCGATTCGTTAAAGTCGAGCTCAAATACCCATCCGTCATGTGCATATGCACCGACGGAGACATTCGAAGAGTGCGTTGGGATGGTAAACGAGCCAATGGTCTCACCGTAGATTGTGTCATACAGAGTGACCGTTCCGTATGATCCAGAATCAGAGGCCACAGCCAACAACTTACCCAACGGACTGAACTTCACGGAACGTGTGGACGAAGATGACTGTGCAGAGCCCTTGAGGCCAAAGCTGCGGAAGGTATACACAGGTTTTGAAGTCTCAATGTGTGTAAGCACGACGTCACCGTTCTGGAATCCTGTAGCCAACAGGTTCTGCGATGAGGACATATCCAAACACGTAGCGAATGATCTCGTCTGTGACTTTATAGTACCATGGAGGATAAACTCTGGAATTCCATTGACACCGAATGAGAAATTCCAAATCTTGGTGGTGCCCGTTGCCTGCGTAGCAGCTAATCTGTGTTGCTTGCCATCCAGATCCTTGAGCCATTTCACAGCCCAGTACGTGTCACTCTTCTCACTGTCAAACTTGATTGACTCCAATGGGGAGATCTCATTCTGCTGATCCACCGAGAGGAAAAAGATTTCACCACTGAACGACACCGTAGCGACGATGATCGTTCTCTTGCCCTCGATGATGTCTTCAAAGATATCCACGTGATGCAGGCCTGTCTTGTGTACAAACACAGACTTCACGTGGTCCTTTGCATTCGCAGTCTCACTCAAATTGTTCAACCAGAACTTTAAATAACCATCGCCGGATGCCGTGATGGTGTACGGTTGACAGATCGCCACGGAGTAGATATCCGCTTCATGTGCTCTACCTGCGCTTACGACGGAGATAAACTGCTTGCTCTGTAATTGTTAGTGCTCTGGTATTTGTGAAATTATGGCATAATTGCGTACCATTTTACTTTGCTATTCTCCAATTGATTTGTATTATAACAGAAAGAACACTTGGAAGTTCGTTAACAAAAATATATATATATACCAATTCGGAAAACAACACAGGGCTCGCAACCACAGTACGCGCCACACCGTAGATAGGCGACACAATCAATCGCATATATGATGAGCATTGAGAAATAGAGGAAGAATGTTTAGTAAAAGAAAAAAGAAAATTGGTGTTATGAAGAGTATACAACAGAACCAAAGCATGAGTGTAACCACTAATATTACTCATACTTCTACCTCGGACGACGGGAGGTACACCGTATACCACATCCAGGTGCAAATTGACACCGATCGCACATTTGTATTACACAAGAGATATTCTGATTTCTTTACACTCAAGGATGAATTGGAGTCTTTATACTCGGACAAATTGCCCTATGAGTTCCCTCGTAAGACATTCCTGAGGTCGTCTGTATCTGATTACATCTTGGCGGAAGAAAGACGTGCGACATTGGAAAGATTCTTACAGGATTGCATTGAAGACTCCAAGAACATCAAATGGAAACGATCATTACCATTCAGGGAGTTTCTCAACTTACCACCAGGAATCTTTAGCTCTGCTGGTGACGCTACCAAGGATAGAGCCAAGGATGTATGGACGCTAACTTCGACAAAGAACGACGAGCCAATTGTGGATGTCACAGTATGGCTTGATACGGTAAGAGAATCCAAGTCTGCATTACAAGAAGCACGCTCCAAAATCTTTGCTGAGCCCGCAGAGGCCAGGAAGAAGTTGATTATCGGGAGAGCCAGGTTTGAAGGACTATCGAAGGGCCTACAACAATGTGTGGACCAATGTGTTATCGGTGAAGGCGAGGGAAAGAGAAGATTGGAACTTCTCAATTCATTGCAAAGGGAGCACAGAGATTTGGAGACTTTGCTATCTAGTGTTTCGTCAAACCCGCAGGAGGCATCACTTCTACATAAGATGCCACTGAATGCAGCCAAGGCCTCGCTATTCAAGGGGAAAAGAGTACTGGGCCAACCAGTGGAAACAGAGAGAACCAAGGGGCAAAGCGATCAACAGTTATTACAAATGCAAAAACAGGACTTTCAAGACCAAGACCAAGAGCTGGAGCAACTACAAAGTGTTATACGTCGCCAGAAGGATCTAGCAGTGGCCATTAATGAAGAACTACAACTACAGAATGAACTACTGGATGAGTTGGACGGTGAGGTGGACCGTGTGGGTAATAAGCTGCACTATGCGCAGAAGAGAGTAGGAAAGTTTACCTAATGGAAGTGAGCGTGGTCTTTGGTGTGTGGTTTGTGTAATTAACTGTTAAAGAAAATGAGGAATCTGTGGACTTGGTGGGGTTAGCCAACTCTTTCTCATTCAGGTTACAAAAACAATCGTCCTCGTCTCCTTGTTTCCAGGGCTTTGTAAATACCGTCTGGATATTCCATGTTCCGTCATTAAAACTCAAGACGGTTTCAGACCCAAAAATGGGCAGACACTACACAATCTCGTGGGGTAAATCATGTAGTCCTCTGTTTTAGCTCGATATGATGTCTAAACCATGTCCGTCTTCATTAGTGAATACGGCGTGGGGAACGACCCGTTCAGAAACTCCACTGATGTATCTACATTCCACGCCAAGATCCATCTCCCACTTCGCTGCACTCTTAGTTGAGGGCTCATGGGGTTTGCCATTTGAAAATTATACACAGTTTTTTCTAAACAGTGTTTCACATGTAGATCTTTCACACACAGTATCAAATACTATGCAAT
Organism: Petasospora taoyuanica; assembly: GCA_030567055.1. Classification (NCBI taxonomy): domain Eukaryota; kingdom Fungi; phylum Ascomycota; class Saccharomycetes; order Phaffomycetales; family Wickerhamomycetaceae; genus Petasospora; species Petasospora taoyuanica. The sequence goes on from JAKUBZ010000002.1 coordinate 204,170, forward strand.
AAATAGTAAGTGAATCCATGGTACATAGAGTGTACACAGCCCAGTCTCCACAGGTGCATGGTTGGGGTCAATGGGCCTTGACCATCAAAGGCTTTGTACTCATCGAATTAAAACGATCTCTACCCCCTTACGGTCGATAGACGGAGATGGGATCACCCCCCAGCTTTGTAAGCTCCCTCGGATCTCGCTTACAAGGAGGAAATCCGACCACATGCTATAGAACAAACAAAAATAGACTTGTTGGGCGGTCTGTTGCCCCGAGATTGCAAGATCAGCTCGGCTCGCGACTCTAGTCTGAAAAAAAAAATAGCCGTAGTTGCTCTAACACGTAAGCACTATAAAGTCTAGCTTTTACCATTGATTTGAAGAAGAAGGGGGAAAAAAAACTAGGAGATCAAAAATTATGACTGCTACTGCTGCCCCGGGACACTTTGCAACACTCACTGCGGATGAGGAGCTTAAACTTAAGGAAGTCTGGGCTCACATGCTTCACTTCTGGGGTACACCCGTAAAGTTCAACAATAACTCCGGTACAGCGGGCTCGACGACGCGTGCTCGCTCAGGTACACAAGCCTCAACTGGCACGACAAACTCCAATGATCAGAAGAAACCAAAGAAAAGCGGTCTCTTTGGCAAGCTCCGTAAGGGGAACTCTAAGCAAAAGTCTCTGGAGAAGGCCACTGCTGATTTGTCGTTGACCACAACAAGATCGCGTGAATCGATCGAATCCACATATACACACAAGATGATCCACGACTCACTCAAGGATCTCAAGCCGGAAGACATCTACGACAACTTTTGGAACATGTTAAGAACCGATACCCCAGATAACCTCATTCTAAGATTCGTCAGAGCCAGAAAGTGGGATACCGATAAGGCATTGGCAATGTTTGCCCACACTTTGCATTGGAGATTAAAAGAGCAAAACGTCGACCAGCTCTTGTTCGAAGGTGACAGGCTCGCCTTTGAGAAGGGTGAAAAGGGTTTTGTATACCAGTTTGAACTGAACAAGGCCTACTTCAGAGGCCACGACAAAGAGGGCAGACCTATCGTTCACATTCGACCAAGATTGCATAACTCTGATAAGCAGAGTTATGAGGATTTGGAAAAGTACACTCTCGTGGTGATTGAGATTGTGAGATTGATTTTGAAAGAGCCGGTGGATTCAGCTTCTATCTTGTTCGATCTGTCAGGATTCTCGATGGCCAATATGGACTACCCACCTGTGAAGTTCATGATTGGTGTGTTTGAGGCGCACTATCCTGAGTCTTTGGGTAAGTTATTCATCCACAAGGCACCATGGATCTTCCCACCTATCTGGAACATCATCAAGAACTGGCTGGACCCTGTTGTTGCCTCGAAGATCACTTTCACCAAGAACATCAAGGACCTGGAGAAACACATCGAGCCTCACTTCATCCCTAAGGAACTCGATGGTAAGGACGACTTTGAGCCTACGTGGACAGAACCAAAGGTGGAGGATGATAAACTAATGGAGGACACTGAGGCGCGTGATAAGTTGAAAGAGGAGCGTTCCGAGATCATCAAGAGATTCATCGACGCCACCGTTAAGTGGGTTGAATCCTCCACACCAGAGGATAACCAGAGGTGGAAACAGGAGAAGAGCAAAATTGGTGCCGAGCTCGCACAGAACTACATCAAGCTGGACCCATACGTCAGATCCAGAAACAACTTTGATAGAATGGGTGGGATCACTCTCAATTCCCCTGTTATTTAGATTCTTGAGTATAATATTCTATATATCGCCTGAGATGTCTCGGAGGTTGTAGATAAGCGTCTTCGCGCGCGCGCGAAAGCGGAGGACGCGTGAAGATCAGCACTCGTTTGTTTACACTATCTCGGAAGTTATTTAAACATTAGAAGTAATTGATCAGGCAGAGATGGATGTCAGTGGCCTCATAGGGAAACTGTTAACAGGTAAGTTACCCATCTCCTAATCAAAGGAGAAGAAAAAAAAGTGCCACTAACACCTTGCAGCCCAACCACAGGAGCAGCGCGATGTGCTCCAGCAGTTAGACACATTGGAACTATCACTTGGTGGGATCAGCAGCGAGCAATTGGAGATGTTTATGGAACTTTTGACGGATCCGTATTCTGGACTGTCCAATTCTGTGAAGAATCACATCATTAAGCACTTCTTGTACTTCACAGCAACGGTGCCTACGAGCGTGATATACTCAATATGTGGTTCATTAGGTGTCAGTTCCTCAGTGGAATCAAATAGGAAGTTGCCGCATACAATACAAGTGACGCTGGTGAACTGGCTCATATGCGTATACCCTTACTTGGAACAACGTGATATCATAGAAAGACTCTACGGTGTGCTGTTTAATCTTTTGGAGTTTGAGTACTTACGGAGTTCTGTTTCGCAGCTGCTATTTCTAGCGACTAAGAAGAAACACGTTGTGGAGTCACGGATTCACAGACTAGTGAACATGTACTCAAAGGACAGTCAGAGTGAGCCGATCATTGCACTTGCGTTGGTGTACCAGGAGTTCGAGCCTGAATTGATGCTTAACGTGTTCCCAAGAATCTCACATAGAGTGTTCAAGCACCCAAACATGGCATACACACAGAGATTGTTGGAGATACACAGAGAGAAAGGTCATGCCGTCATATCCTCAGTAGCAGAGCTCAGAGAATTGGAAGAATTTGGTAAGAAGCTGAAGAAGAGAAAAACCGGTTCCATTGTGGTGGACTACACCGCATCACTAAATGTCACGAGATCCCAGAACATTGGGTCAGCGGAGCAGCTAGCACGGACAGTGGAGAAGCTGGAGATTCCAAGGGACTGGGACTCCATTTTTATGGATTACACAGGTGTTTCTCTACTGGCATTTGCACTAAAGCGGGATAAGAGCGACGCACACAGATTTGATCAATGGATTAAAATGTCGATGGACTCGTTCCCAAAGCTGCGGTTTAACGAGAAGAAGCAGTTCCTGGATATGCTGGTTAACTACGTGGAGCTAACAGGAGATGTGAGGCCCTCGATTGTGGAGAACTATCTGGCAAACGAGGACGTGATGCTGAATCACACAGATCTCTCTACGTATACCTGGTTCTTCCTCTCGAGGCTCACATGGAAGAATTACGAAGAGCTGAGGATCATCAGCGAGTTGTACAACAACTTATTTCCACGAATGTCGGTTGAGTGGCGTGCAGAATATCTCAAAGCCTTGGCGAGCGTCTTGAAGAGCTTCTATAGAACACCCTGGCTGAAGATGGAATCCGCACGGCCCATCGCAAAGATCTTCCAGGATACATTAAGAATGCTTCCAAGGGCTTTGAAAGCGGTGGATTACAACAGAGTACTTGTTCTGGCTGTTATTGGGCTCATCAACCACTTACAAGAGGTGCCACGGACACTACTGAAAGTGGAGGACGTAGTTTTACCGCCTCCTCTTGTCTACTCTCTCATGTTCATTGATGATCCCATTGTGTTGTCAGCTATGTGTGCTCATCTAAACTTTTCCAAAGAGATCATCAAGAACGGGGAGAATACACCGGAGGTGAACAAGTTCACCAATGTACACAACTCATTCGTGGTGGACATATGCAACTTATTGTGGAGAAACAGAGGATTTGATATCCCAAAGAACTCACATTCTGCATTTGGTCTATCTCATGATTTCACTAACGCATTCACCACGTCATTACCGATTATTGACAGAAGTTCCAGCTTCAAGACTCTCTTTAATATTAACCATGCGCCAACATTTGCTGGGTATAGTGCCAGAATCGTGCGTGCTTTGGAAGACAAGGACGCTGACTGTACTACACGCCACGAAGGCCCCATCACCAATAAATCAATGCAGAATCTGTTGGACGACCCTGATGCCCAGTGGCTCAAGATGAGCCCAGATGATGTTAAAGTTGAGGTGTTGAAGGAACTGGAAAAGTTTGGATACGTTGGGATAGCCGATCTGCTATTCTCCCATCTGAAGTCCCTAGTGAACAAAAGATAGCTGTCTATATATATATATATATATATATATATATGACGTTCTATTTACAATTCTATATATTCACACAACGACAAAGCTGATGGCCTTCTCTTTGCAAATGATCTTCTTGATGGTTTTGTTGCCAATGTACTTGAAAGCCTGTTCATTTGCCAACAATTGTGTCTTCACTGCCTCTTCATCTTGGAAGAGGTCTTTCGGTGCTTCATACGTCAATCTCATCTTACCATTGATGAAGATGTTGTACTTGGTCATGCTGGACTCCATCACCGGTTCCGCTTGGGGCCACTGCTCTGCAAACAGTGTGGTCCATGGCTTGTTGAGCCCGCGCAATAAACCTTCCCATGCCTCTTCCGCAGAAGCAGGCGTCACTGGCGAAACACACACCAACAGCTTCTTATAGCTCTTGAGAATCATCTGGGTGTTGATGTTGTCGTTCTCCAAGGCAGCGGCCACGGCCCTCGTGAGTTTCATATAATCAGATATCACAGTGTTCATAGACAGCGTGGCATTAAAGGACTCGGTGATTGAGCTTACAAGCGTTTCGACCTCGTTATGGAGCTTGATCTCGTCTTCATTAAGCTTCTCCGGTGTCACCTCAGCGTGTACCCTCTGTGGTATCTGTTTCGACAAGTCCAACAGACGACGTAGCCATCTCTCAATACCGATAATCTTCGACTCGTCCCACTCCAGGATATCAGAAACAGGAGCCTGGAATAAGACATGAGCTCTCGTAGCGTCGGCTCCGTGCTTCTCAATACACTCACCAGGATCTGCACCGTTATATTTGGACTTGGACATCTTTTCCGATGAAATCCGTGGCGTCTCACCAGTGGCTTTGATCACGGGTCTTTGCGGATCGGACTTGTCAACTTCCTCCGGCTTAAGGAAACTGCCGTTGTTAGGATCAATAAACGTCTTACCATGGACCATCCCCTGTGTCACAAGTTTCCGGAACGGTTCGCCATTACATGCAGAACCGTCCCATAGACCCTTTTTGGCCAGAAACTTGGAGATGAATCTGGAATAGAGTAGGTGTAAAATGGCATGCTCGACACCACCGATGTAGATATCCACAGGCAAGCAGTCAGTGGCCTTGTCAAAGGCAAACGGTTTCTCTGTGTTCTTTGGATCGGTGTAACGGAAAAAATACCACGATGAATCCATAAACGTATCCATCGTGTCTGTTTCTCTCTTTGCAGCACCACCACAACTTGGACACTCGGTGTTAACAAAAGACTCGATGGAGGCCAGTGGGTTTCCCTTACCAACGATCTCAACGTTCTCTGGCAGAACCACTGGTAGATCCTTGTCCGGAACGGGGACGTCTCCACAAGAGTCACAATGTATGATTGGGATGGGCGCACCCCAGTATCTCTGTCTGCTGATGAGCCAGTCTCTAATTCTGTACTGCACTTTGGCATTCCCCAGCTGTTGTTCCCTTAGCCGGTTGACAATGGCCTTTTTTGCCTCTTTACTTGTCAGACCTTTGAACTCACCCGCATTCTCATTCAAACGACCCTGATGGATGAAAGGCCCATTTTCTATGTGATCCTGCTTTGGCGAAATTGGCTCAACTGTAGGCACCAACGGTTCACCAGGTTTGTTGTCCACCCAAAATGCATAGTCTCTCTCGTCGTGTGCCGGACATCCCATGACAGCGCCAGAGCCATAGGATCCCAAGACATATGGAGCGACAAACACCGAGATGTCATATCTCTGGAGAAGTGGGTTGCGCACTTTCAACTGCGAGAGTTCGTACCCTTCCTTGGAGTCCTCTGAGAGGTCCTTAGCTCTCTCAATGAAGGCAGCAAGTTGTGGATCTGACAGTGCCAGTTGCTTTACAATCGGATTATCCAGTGCGAGGGCGAGATATTGTACACTCAGGAGGGTATCAGGTCTTGTTGTGAACACCGTGATCGAAGAACCATCAACACTCGATGGAAATGTGATATCTGCCCCATGGGACTCACCGATCCAGTGCTTCTGCATCAGTTTGACTTTGTTGGGCCATTCCCCAAGGGTATTCAGATCTTTGTTCAGGTCATGTGCAAACTGTGTGATTCCCAAAAACCATTGATTTAACAGTCTTTTCTCGACAATGGCACCTGATCTCCATGAGCGTCCTTCACTATCAACTTGTTCATTCGCAAGCACTGTTTGGTCCACTGGGTCCCAGTTGATCTCTGCTTCTTTTCTATAGGCGAGGCCTTCCTCGTGTAACAGTAGGAAGATCTTCTGTGTCCATTTGTAGTAATCTGCGTCACACGTTGTCACTTCTCTTTCCCAATCAAATGCTGCGAGCATCATCCCCATCTGTTCTTTCATCTTAGCGATGTTACCCCTTGTCCATACTCCCGGATTGACATTACGCTCCACCGCAGCGTTCTCTGCTGGGAGGCCAAAGGCATCCCACCCCATTGGATGGATCACTTTGATACCCCTGGCTCTGTGGAATCTAGAGATGGCATCACTAATTGTGTACACTCTTAGATGGCCCATATGGAGAATACCGGAGGGATAGGGAAACATGGATAGGATGTACTTCTTGTCTTCTTTGGCATTCTGTGTGTCTCTTGCTAGTGGATACAATCCACCATCGGGCGACATGGACTTCCATTTGGCACTCCATTTGGCATCGATCTCGGTGAGTTTGATCGGATCGCTGTCTAATGCAAGCACAGCTCTGGTGGTGGATAAGTGCCGGAGCTTTATCTGTGAGCCCCGCAGAGTCAGTATACTCCTGTAGCTCACCAGTCTTACGGAACGAAGCATTTTTTTGGCTTCTGTCACTGCTGAGAGTTTAAATCAACCCTCAGTACAATACCAATCGTTAGCCGCTTCATCCATCATCACTGCCATACATCGCGAGATCGGTTATGAGCCCTGCGCTCGCACTGTCCCCCGTAGTCGATGCCACTGCATAAGAGTGAATGTAACAGTTGGATTCGAACAGCCAAGCTTGTAATTACAATTCAATGCTACAATGACAGCGAGTGTGAGGGGCCGTGTGCACCATGCTGACAACACCATCGAGGACCTCTATGATGAAGCCGTGCTCGAGCAAGAGATGGCAGAGGTGAGTATTGTGTGGTGAGAAGTGGTTTCTCACGCATCTCACTGGTTACGCGTACGCATACGCGTACTCGTCAGGTCACCGGATAGCACAACCATATGTACTAACACACAAGGTTCAGGGTCTGAATGTAGAGGAGTTCCTCACACAGAACACGCCCTCGCTGCGTAAGAAGGCTAAGACTGTCCGCAGCGCAATGACACAGCGTGGGGCGAGCATGAGGGACGATATCGGCGAAGAAGACAACAAAGTCGCTGGTGTTATTAAGAGAGTCTCTTTGAAAAACTTTATGTGCCATGCAAACTTTGAACTTGACTTCGGTCCGAAGCTGAACTTCATCATCGGACACAACGGTTCGGGGAAGAGTTCCATCTTGACGGCGATCTCGATCTGTCTTGGTGCGAAGGCTACGGAGACTAATAGAGGTTCATCGCTGGCCAATCTCGTGAAGGAGGGCAAGGATGTTTCTCAGGTCACCGTTGTGCTGAGAAACGAAGGCCATGGTGCCTATGACCCTGAGACGTATGGCGAGGAGATTGTCATCCAGAGAACGATCAGAAGGGAGTCCAAGCAGTGTCCATACGTGATCAAGTCCGAGTCTGGCAAGAAGATTAGCAGTAAGAAGCAGGACCTGGACGCGATCTTGGACTACTTCAACATTGCTGTGAGCAACCCGATGTGTTTTCTATCGCAGGACATGGCGAGATCGTTCCTCACTGCGTCAAGAGATGATCAGAAGTACAAGTTCTTCATGAGAGGTACGCTGATGGAGCCTGTGATTGAGAACTTGAAGAAAACGAAGGAAATGAAGGAGCAGATCCATCTGAGAATCATCAAGCTCAAGGATACGATGATGGAGCTCAAGGAAGAGGCACGCGAGGCCAGAAAGCTACACGATAAACTCAAGGACTCGCACGATCTCCGTAACAGACAACGTATCCTGCATGGGAAGTTCTACTGGATGGAACACCAGAATTCGAGCAGGCTCATTGAGGACATCAAGCAAAAGCAGGCAGAGCACGGGGATTATATCAGCGAGCTGGACCTCAAGATCCAGGCCCTCGGAGAGGATGTGGTGGACCTCGAAGCCCAGAAGGCATATCTGGTGGAGAAGAGAAAGAAGCTCACCAATGAACTCGACGACTTGAAAAAAGAGCTCACTACGAAGAAGTCCGAAGCTCGAAAAGTGTCGCAAAAGGTTGAGAGCATCTACAACAAGATGGCGGACCTGGACCAGGAGACCAAGGGCTTCAGACAGAAGATCGCCGGGCTTGACCGTGAGATTGAGAAGGAGATTGAGGAGGTGCGCCGCAAGACTGGTGGCTCAAAGGCGGTGCTCGAGCAGCAAAGGGAAGACCTCAAGAGCCAGCAGCGGCCATTGGAGGAACGTGCGAGGGCACTGAAGGAGGAACTCGAAAAGATCGACGAGAGATATTCGCCGGCATTCGACGAGCTCACTGCGCAGACGGACTCGCTCAGAGAGGATATCAGATATAACATGGACATCATCAGGGAAGCTGAGCGTCAGCAGAAGAGTGCCCGTGATCCACTGGACGCGTTCTCGTCTGAAGTGCGCCATGTGCTACAGGATGTTCAGAGATCCAGCTTCAGCGGTGCTGTGATTGGTCCCCTTGGAAAACACGTCTTCATTAAGAAGGGCTACGAGAAGTACCAGCGTATCATTGACTCGCACCTCGACCACTCTTTGAACACGTTTGTTGTGCAAAACTACAGGGACCAGAAACTATTGCAGGACATTTTGAGAAGAAACAAGATGTTTAACACGAGCATTTTGATCAGAAGAGGCGAGAGGTTTGACTTCTCTGATGGTGTTCCAAGCCAGCATTTCCGCTCGATACTCGATGCCCTGGACTTTGACAATGAGGATGCCATGTACACTCTCATTGATCTCTCGCACATTGAGTCCGTCGTGCTTGCGGACACAAGAGAGATTGGCCAAAAGATCGTCGAGAAGGGGCCAAGAAACGTCAATGGTTGTCTTGCCCTGGGTAATGCCTCTTCTGGCTTCAACTTCAGATCGAACGTCAACGGTGTCTTTATTTCGAATCCGGTCTACTACCAGACTGGGCGTTCAAAGATCTCGCCACAGAGTGGTATCACCGACACAACGCAACATAAGCAGGCTGTAGCACAGCTCGAGGCTCAGATGCAGGAGATTGAAGAGAGCAAACGCCACCAACGTAACCAGAGAGAACAGGAGAAGAAGGCGCTGTCCTCAGAGGTGAGGCAACTCAACGTAGAGTCCCGTAAGCTGAAGGACAAGATCTACCAGCTGGAGAAGAAGATCGACGTCGAGGTTGACACCGGTAAGCTTGAGGCACTGAAGGAGACTAAGTCCGAGATTCAACGTCAGCTCGAGCAGTACGAGGCGATTTTGCCGGAGATGAAGGCCGACTTTGACCGCTACTCGCGTCTGCACGAGGACGTCGAGGACCACGTCAAGGAAATCAGAGAACGTGCCAGAGGTCACGCGGAGATCACTGACAAGGCCAACGAGAAGGTGTTCGAAGCGGAGGCCAACGCACAACTCGCCCTGCAAAAGAGGGATCACTTTGAGAAGAGCCGGAAGAGACGTATCGAGGAGCTTGCTGCCACAACAGAGAACCTTCCATCCTGGGAGCAGAAGGAGCGTGAGACCAAAAAGGCCGCAGAAAGGATGTGTACGCTCGACGAGGCCAACAGTATCAATATCAGCACGATGGAGAACTTGAAGCAGGCCATCACGGAGATCACGCAGAAAGTGCGTGAGGCCAACGAGACACTGGGCAAGTCTCCGGAGGAGATCGTGAACGAGGACATGGTGGCCAGAAACAAATTCCAGAGTGGGCTAAAGCAGTTCACAGAGGCCAAAGCAGCGGTCGACCTGCTCGCTGCGTCAGCGGATCAGAGACTCATGGCGTTCCGTACGTCAAGAGATTCGACCTTTGCCCATGCTGACCGTGATTTCCTTGAATCACTCCAGTTCAGAAACTTCAGTGGTAAGCTCAACTTCGATGTCGAGAGATCTAAGCTTCAGATGCTCGTCAGCACGAAGAACGACGCTAAGCCAAGAGACGTCGACTCATTGTCCGGCGGTGAGAAGTCCTTCTCCCAGATTGCCCTCCTCTTGGCCACCTGGAAGCCAATGAACTCCCGAATCAAAGGCCTAGACGAGTTCGACGTGTTCATGGATCAGGTCAACAGAAAGATCGGAATGAGACTGATGCTCTCTAAGCTCACGACGGAGACGAACGCCCAGACCATCTTCATCACGCCGCAAGACATTGGGCAGATTGCCGAGCTTGACCCCAAGTATGTCCAGATTTACAGAATCAAGGATCCTCGTGCTAAGCAGTGATATGTGGATTTATATATACCAGAGACTTACGTGTAGCTGTAATGATGCAAGTAGTGTTTATTTTGGACAGATCATTCGTCGTCATCATCCTCATCCTCATCCTCGTCATCATCCTCATCCTCATCCTCATCACTCGTAACATCACCTCCAAGGCCCTTGGCCTGGGTCTTGTATTTCTTCTTCTTCTCATCAAGGTCACCCAGCACCAGCATCAAGTCATCAAGCTCAGATCTGTCAACCATCGACTTCTTGAACTCCTCCAGCTTCCTCTTGAGGTCTTCATTCTCCTTCTCCAGTTCCTCAACGTCCAATGATGCCTTCGATTGGGCTTCTTCAAAAGATTTGGTAAGTTCTGTGTTCCTTGTCTTTAGTTCCTCAATCTCACCAGAGAGCTTGGTAGCATCGCTACTAGACTTCTCCAGTTCAGCGACCTTGGTTTGTAATGATTTGACCTCTGTAGCAAACTTCTCCTGGATCCTTTTCGACTCGGTCTCGGTAGTCTTGATTGACTGGTCCTTCTTCTCCAACGACGACTTAAGAGACTCGGCATCATATTCAAGTGATGCAACCTTCTTGCTCAAATCAGCAATAGTAGCCTTCTCCTTGGCATACACCTTTTCTTGGTCGGCCTTGGACTTAGATACTTCCTCCTGAAGCTTTGTGTGCTGCTGTTTCGCAGTAGCAAGCTCCTCTTCGAGCTTAGACTTGGTCTCCCTCAGCAAAGCCTGGGAAGAATCCAGGTCCTTCTTCAAGCCATCAGATGCCGCACCGGAAGACTCCAGCTCCTTCATGCTCTCAGAAAGTGCTGCCTCTTTCTTCCTAAGCTCAACGTCAGTAGAATCCAACTTAGCTCTGAGCTCCTTGACCTCCCTCTCAAGACCAGACACTTTGGACGCTGTCTTCTCAGCAGCACTCAACTTGGACTCGCCGGACCTCACTGTGCTCTCGGACTGCTTCAATGACTTCTTCAGCTCAGTGATGTTCGTGTCCTTGGCCAGGACATCTGCCTCAAGATCCTCCTTGACGCTCTTCATCTCAGAGAGTTCATCCTCAAGTCTGGATTTCTCCTTCTCCAGTGCATCAGCCCTCAAGTCACTAGAAGCCTCCAACATATGAAGCTCTTCCTCAAGCTTAGTGACCTTCTCGGAGTACTCCTTCGTGGTGGAACTCGAATTCTCAGACAACCAGACACGCTCCTTTTCAAACTCAGCGGTCTTCTTCTCCAAAGTTTCCCTCAACATCTTGATCTCCTTCTCAAGAGAGGCAGTCTTCTCTGAAGCCTTCTTTTTCTGCTCGTCGAGCTTGTTCTGTGACGCCTTCAATGAGCGCTCTGCGTTACTCAAAGTGTCCTTCGAGCTAACAAGATCAGTCTCCAAAGAGCCCACCTTATCCTTCCATGACGCAAGAGACTTCTCAACTGAGACCTTTTCAGTCTCCAAGTCACTCAAATTCGTCGTCAATGTATCAAGCTCAGTAATCTTGCTCTTCAACTTCTTCGAGAGGTCCTCAGACTCCATGTCTTTGACCTCCATTCTCTGTGAAATCATCTCAAGAGCAGACGAGAGAGACTTCTTCTCCTCCTCCACGGATTTCATTTTCTCGGTCAGAGTAGATGACTCCTTCTTGTAGTTAGCCTCCTTACACTCATACTCCAAAGCCAGATCGTCAAGTTCGGTCTCCAAACCAATCTTTGTCTTGCTAAGTTCGTCGATCTGGGACTGAAGCCCGGCCTCCTTGCCCTCTGACTGAACAGTATGAGCGTCAAGCGCCTTCTGGAGAGCATCATTTGCTTCAGATAGCTCTTTGATCGCTTCCTCCTTGGACTCCAGATCGATCCTCTGCTGTGACTTATCGGACTCAAGGGACTTGAGAGATACCTCTTTCTCTTGGTTGAACTTCTTCTGCTCTTCAAGTTCCCGAGAAAGCTGACCATTAGTGGACTTCAACTCTTTGATCTGGATTTCAAGAGTGGAGGATGATGCCCTGTGTGATTCCCTCAACGTCAAAATCTCATTGCTAAGTGAATCAAGCTTACTCGTGTGAGACTTAGTCAGCTCCTCCAGCGATGAAGAATGAGATTCCTTCATAAGCAATAACCCCTTCTCCCCAGTCTCCACATTGGACTGCAATTCCTGAATCTGAGATGTCTGTACCTGCAGTAATTCATCCTTCGACCTCAACTGCGTTTCTAGGTCAAATACCGACTTCTTCAAACTAGCATTCTCAGACTCTAGCGTAACAATTGAAGCGGCATGTGTCTTCCTCATAGATTCAACTGACGACTGGAGTTTCTCCTTCTGTGAGCTCAAACTATCAGACAGAGACTGAAGATCGTTGTTGGAAGATTCGAGCTGAGAAAGCTTAGACTTAAGTTCGGATATGTCTTTGCCAGACGATTCTTGAAGTTCGACAATCTCCGCCTCGAGTCGACTCTTGGACGCTGTAAGCTCTTGGCACGTCAAGGCCATGGATCTGAGCTTGTCGGTTATCTGCTGAATCAGACCTTCATTCTGAACGTTCACAGCAAGAGCTTCCTCGAGTGATCTGTCCGCGGTAGCCTTGGAGGACTCTACTGTCTTCAAATTATTTGCCATCTCAGCCAGCTTGGACTTCAATTCAACAATTTCCTCATTCTTTTGTTTCAATGACTCCTGCTGCTTTCCTTGTTGTATGAGGTGGTACTGGATGTCCTTCTCAAGCTTCTTGACTTGTTTCTCGAGCTCTTCCTTCCTTGTGCTAAGTTTGAAGAGATCACGGCTCATCTTTCCAACGTCATTCTCGGCCTTCTTCTTGTGCTCTTGAATGGCCTTTAACTCACTCTTCAAGTTACCGATTAGCGTCTCCTTTGCAGCAAGTTGGTCAGAGCTGGACAGGAGATCTCTTGTCTGTTTAGATGAAGACTCAGACAACTCACTATGAAGCTTCCGTAGGGAGTCAAGTGCTGAAGAGGTCTCGGTTAACTGTCTCTCCAGTGCTGAGTGCCCGACATTGAGTTTCTCGAGTTCCTTTTCTGCCCTCTCATAAGATTCTCTTACATCATTGAGCTCAGTGCTGGTCTTGGTAAGCGTGTCGACAGTCTTCTTTTGAGTGGTCTCAGACTTCTCCTGATACTCAGCGTACGTAGACTTCAGTTCCAAGTAGTGTTCCTGCAACTCTTCAAACTTTTCATAAGAGACACGACCATTAGAGTTCTGTGTTGGGTCTTGATTCAAGGTGTTCTTGATTCTGTAGTAGTTCTCCTTGATCAGCGACACGACATAACGGTCAAAGAATACCTCCGGAAGACCAGTATCGTCTCTAGTTGGATTCAGAACGTCTTCATCGCTGTAATCAGCAAAGAAGCGGTTCTCCTTGAATTGCAAGATCTTAAAACCGTAGCTATCTTTACCAACCATCTTGATAATCAATGCATGTAGGTCGACACGAGACACTGGAGAGTCTGTGTTCGAGAACTCAAATGCAACACCGACCAAAATGGTGGCCAGGCCCTGAACTATGCCACTCTCTGAAGATGGTAGTGACAAGAACTGCAAGAGCGACTTCACGGTTGACACATCGCCCAAGAAATCATCAACACAGGCAAAGTCTTCATAAAGCAAGACAATAAGTAGCATCAGATAGCCAATAGAGACACGCTGATCCGTGGTGCTCAGTGTAGTCACCAGAAGGCCAGACATGGCCTGAATAGCTGAAATGACCTCCTCGCCAGACTCCTCGTCACCAGCACGAACGCCACGTACTAATCTCTTGGCTTCCTCGGAGTTTTGGATAAGTGAGATCAAGATAACTGAAGAGAACCAAATCTTGTATGGGTTCAGCTTGAGCTCGGGGTCATACTCAAGAAGAGCCTGGAAAATGTTAGCAAAAGGTGTTTCTTTCTGCTCAAGAGCAGTCGCAGTGCCGTTTGTGGCAGCAGACGCTGCCTCTGCTCCTCCAGTTTCCGTCATGGGTGTCTCAAGGGATGCCACCCGGTTAGAGCCTAGTACCTGTGACTCTACCGAAGCCTCGGTATGTGTCTCACTATTCTCCTCCACCTCTGGTGTCCCTTCCTCAGGTTCTTCGTTGTAAAAGTCCGAAATCTGTTCCTGGAGAAATGAGATCTTTACCTGGTCGTTTCCTTCAAAGTAAGCACGGAGAAGATCGGCTGCGGCGACACGAATGTCAAAGACATGGACAGAGTTGACGTACAAGCACCAATTGAGAAGCGCAATGATCACTGGGATCGGATTTCTGAAGCGCTGTAGTTGCTTCGGAAGACTTGGGTCGATGTATGGCACGTCAATACCACTGAACTCATGCTGTGCCTCTGGATTGTTCAAAATTAGTCCCGCTACTGTACGAAGAGCAGCTGGTCTGACAGAGTTTGGAGTTTCCGTGGAGAATGCCAAACGGAGCACATTTAGGAAAACCTGATCTCTGCGAAGAGCATTTTGATTTGAGATAGTAGATTCGTTGCCTTCAAGAACAAAAAGACCCACGATCTCTAATGTAATGATCAGGTTCTGCAAACGCTGGTCATTCCAGAGGATGCCACCATCTTCACCTAGTGGCTCAGCGATGAGGTATGCAAGTTTTGGCAGACAGCTGGTCTCGAAGAAGAGCTTCTGATTAGACACATTGTACTTGAGCAAGTTCGAAAGTAATGTTAAGCAATCCTGAACGACAATACTTCCCCTAATATCTCCTTCTTCATGGATGATATTGAACAGCTTGTCAAATGTGTTCTCAAAGGCAACGAGCTTTTGGATGTTAAAGTTGTCATTAGCCACAGCCATTAGCAACAGCACTGCTTCGTTTCTGACCGGATCATGTGTATCATCTAACACTTCAATCAGGGTCGAAATTCCCAATGGTGCGTTCAAAAGAGAGTCCTTAGTCTTGTTGGCACGCATCGAAACCAATGCCTCGAGAAGCTGTAGGGTGTAAAGTCTGATGTAGAAGTCGTGTGGGTGTAGTCCAAGTAGTGACACTATGACAGAGATGTTGTTCTGACTCTGCGTGATCTCATCGGCAATCCATAGCGAGAATTGATCAATAGAGCTACTGTGTCCCTCTTGCTTCATCAGCAACGGCGATGGGTACTTACCATTCTGTGTACGCGACTGCTGCGAGATCCAAGCCCTCGTCTGGTCTTCCTCACCTTCACCACGAATGAAGAGCACCAATATAGTCTCTAAGCACGCTCTTGCAATGTCAGCCTGGTCTGCGTAATCTCTAAGTGCTGTGATGAAAGCTCGGAGACCATTGGCGATCACAAGCTCACGGTATTCACGGGCGAATCCCTTGAGTGTGAGGATAGCAGCTCTCTTATCCTGCGCCATCTTTGCATTGGCCAGTCGTTCGCATAATGTGGGAATGATCTCCTCGGCAGATTGTGTCTTTTGCTGGGCCATGAGCCCAGATATTAGCTCCATGATTGTATGTGATAGCGAGGACGATCAACGGACTTTGTAGCGTACGTGCTGGGCCAATGCACGCCAAAATAAAAATAAAAGTCTGGAGCTTCAAATATTGGAAGGTCTCACTGAGCCAAACTCAGAAGGAGCCGCTCGTGGGTAACAGTTACTGTTCTTGCTCTTCAGTTCCAAATCAAACTTAGCGAGAAGAGCTTACCGAGTCGAACGCGCCTATGCGCTGTTCAAAAAACGCGACAAGCTTATTTTGCCCGTGACCGACTGGCAGATGGGGTCTTTTGCCTCACAAGTTGAAAAGTAAACAAAGGAAATCGCACTAATAAATAAGGCCCTTTGAGCAAAGACTCCTGGCGGTAACTTCCAATTTGCCCCCAAGCATACAATGGAGGGTGGCGTAGAGGAAAATTTCAACTGTAAGACGACCTTGAACCCCTCAGTAGAGGAGCTCGAGGTGTTTCTGGACGGGGACTGGCGAGATAGGCCCGCCTCTGAATGGGCCATTGTCAGCTCAGGATCACTTCAGGCAAAGATCGAGCGCTATTTGAGGGACGCAGTGCACAGGAGGCCCATTTTCCTCAATACAGGAGATGTGATTCCGTTCCACCGGCTCATACAGTTTGCCAATGCCGCTTTCGGGTTTAATGGGTGGTCCACGCAGGTCTTGGAGACAACGATGATAACCGACGTTGAGCTTAACGACAGGTTCACGGTTCTCATAGAAAGCCGAGTGCGTGTGACGCTCCAGGATGGCACGTACCATGAGTCCACAGGACTCGGAACCGCAGAGAATCTGCCACAAAGGACGATGGCATTTAAGAAAGCCAAGAAGGAGTCCATCACATCTGCCATCAAGCATTGCATCCAGGGCTTTGGCGAGTTGGTGTTGGAGCACGAAGAGAAGCTCAAAAAGGGATACTACACCTCAGGTGGGCTCTTTGACTTCCACTAGTAAAGCAGCGGGAAATACAGTGTGTAATTAATTATTAACGACGTGATGATTAGAAATCCAGCACGTGAAGCGTTGGGAACTCGGGCACTGTGGGTACTGGGATCTCAGGGGCATAGTAAACCTCACCGTTGTCATCCACACGCTCACGATCCTTCTGACTGATGGTGTAGATCTCGACGATAGTCTCCCGAAGCTCAGAGAGCAGATCGACGAACTTTCTCTGGATCTGGTACGCCTGTTCTCTCTTGCCTCTTCTCATGAGGCCCTCCACCAAGCGTTGCGCTTCAGACTTCGTCTGCACTAGTCTGTCAATCATACGGCCCACGGACTGCACGAGATACTCCTCTTCATAAATTGTGCCCTTCTTACCTCTGGCCTTCTTCCTCTCCTCACGACGCTTGTTCTTCTGTGTCTTTCTCGAGGCACCTGTTTTTGCCGTGCCCGATGTCTTACCGGTATAACGTGTGAAGAATGACTCCTTGGTGGAAGTCTCAGATGGAGCAATGGAGACGTTGTCAGCCATGTCATTATCCTCGACCTGGCCGTAGAAAGAGTATGGGTCCTCAGTCTTCTTCTCTCTCAACTCCCTCAAACGTCTAAGCTGTGACTCCAACTGGCCTTTACAATCCGCCAGCAGCTCAGCCACAGTACCAAATCCGTCACCAAGAGCAGGGTCAACAACCTCTTCAATGAGGTCTGGCTTCTTCTCAGACTGGCACAGCAGGATAGCGTCAGCGTAGCAATACGAGCGACAGAACAAACTCACAGAATCAAAGATGAACCCACGACGCTGCTGTACCTCTGCAGCCTCATTATACTTGTGAGCCTCAGTCAGAGCAGCAACCAATCTCTCGCCGGTATCCTCAGAAAGTCCCTGGAACTGTGGCTGAGCGGTAATGGCTAATGCCTCCCTCCAACGCTGGCCCATGATGTAGCACTCCAAAGCCTTTTCCCATTGCTGGAGTAGCTCGTATGTAACGCCCGCCTCGGCGTAGCTTTGCTTCGAGGACAGGTCCTTGGCATAGAGCTCCAAAATTGTGTCCTGCTTGTCGTGCTCGTACTTGTAGATAGTCAAAGCCTTCTTATAGAGCTCATATTCCACCACGTAATCCGTTAACTCTTCAGTGAGTTCCGCCTCGTTCTTGATTATCTCAGCAAGATGGCCCAAGGCCTTCTCGTGCTTCTTCAAGTGGGTATCAATTTCAAAGCAGCGCCTGAGCTCTGGCAAGTCGTTCAGATGCTGAAGGAACGGCAGATATTCCTTTGGATCCATCTGCGATTGTTGGGCAATTGCGAGTGTGAGCCTGATGTCATAAATTCCAAGAGCAGTCTTGTAAAGCACATTGACATCCTGGAGGAAACACAGGTGTACCACAGACTTCTCCGAGAGCTCTATGTCCTCCAACGAAGAGATCAAATTTAGGGCTGCCTCCAAGTTGGGAGGCTTCTCACAGGCATATGCAGTGATGATGGTCTGGAAGTACTTCGTCCTGTACTGTGGAGACAAAAGCACGTTCAAAATGCCCTCGCAGATCCTGTTGATCTTGGAACCCTCTAGTGCCTTCTTGTCCTTCTTCTGTCTGTTATTCTGCTGTGACTTCACAATCTCATCACGCTCAGTGTCAGAGTTTGTCTCTCTGTACTTTGTTTTGGTGACGTCTTCCTCGTGCAAACAAGACACAAACAAGTCCAAGTACTCGACTTTCTCAACCTGCTGGACAAACAACCCTATGTTCTCAAAGAACGTTTCTGGGCTGTAGTCGTGCAAGATATCCAAGTCGATTCTATGGGTACGACAGAGCAGGAACGCAGCCTTGTATTCCTTTGCGGCAATGTGTTTTCTCACACCACCCAATACCATAATACGTGGGTTCACCGTCTCCAAATTGCCTCTTGGGGCCTGGAGAATGACAGAAGACCTAGATGGAATGACATTCACCAAGAGAGAACCACGCTCGATGGCTCTGATACGCTCGTCGTTCTGAACATCTGTGGATGCCACCAGTGGCTTGAAGTCTGTGGTATTAAGATGGATGAATCTGAGGGTATGGTGGGCAGTAGTGATGATCAAATGGCTCTCTGTAACTTTCAGAGATGTGATAGCAGAAGCAAGCTGTGTCTCATTGCAGAAGAGCTTACCATATGTTGTCAAACCAAAGACAAATGTATTCTGTTCCTTCTTCTGCTCTGCCCATGTGGACTCAAACTCATACTCGTCCTCTTTCTCGCCTGTGTCTACTGTAACCATCTCGTAGTCGTAGCAGAGCTGTGGCAGCTTTGTGACCTCTTTCAAA
Source organism: Petasospora taoyuanica (assembly GCA_030567055.1). Lineage (NCBI taxonomy): Eukaryota > Fungi > Ascomycota > Saccharomycetes > Phaffomycetales > Wickerhamomycetaceae > Petasospora > Petasospora taoyuanica. The sequence goes on from JAKUBZ010000002.1 coordinate 223,247, forward strand.
GAGTACTGCTCGTCCTGGATTTCCTCAACAAATGTGTTCTGGATTTTGTAGACACTACCGTCGATGGCCTCCACAGAGATGTGCGCCCAGTCTGCAGATGGCTTCATCAGCACAATTTTTGTCGGAGAGTCCACCACGGCTTTCACAAATGGCTCACTGATGATGTTAACGTCAATAATCACCACTCGGGATATGCCGGCCTCGCTGTCAAGCAAGACGCCGATTGTGCTATCATTGGCAAACGCAACCTGTCTGAGAATCTCACCGTCGATGGCAAACTCTGACTTGTGCATAGTAGTAAGCACTTGTGGATGCTCACCAGAGTGCATGGCGTCCATGTCCGCAGATGCAACAACAACCCCGTTGTTCGTCAACATAGCATAGTGCTCATTGGACCTGCTCACGCAGGCATCCAAGATGTTTCCGATATCAACGTCCACTTCTCTGAAAGCCATTGGTGGTGGCACATTGGCCATCGACATTGGTGTGATATTCAGTGTGGAGCCATCAATGACAAGGTTCATACCAACATCTACCGGTGGTAGTGTAGGCCCTGTTGTGGTCTTGTGTGCGAAATCCACAATCTCCAGTGAAGAGTGTGTGCCCACGAGCAGTGTGAGTGGCTTCTCTGGGTGCCACTCGACAAACTTGACGGAGTTCGGGGAAAGTTGGATCTCCTGCTTGAGGTACCAGTGGTAGTTCTTGGTCGTCCAGACATAGACACTGTCCCTTGAGAGAATGGCCAATGCCTCATCGTTAGAGTTCCAACACATCTTATCCACCTTGGTATCTAGTGGGACTCTTGAGGAAAACTCGCCATGACGAAGACCGTTACGCTCGAAGAACACAATATCCAGAGATGGCTCCTCTTCCTCGTCGAGCTCGTCTTCTGCTCTAGGATGTGTGTTTCTCTGCACGGATGTGATCAAAGGGCCCCACGCCACATGGTTCTCGAGCCAGTCCACGGGCTCTGACACGGACTCAAGCATGCCTTCTCTTGTGAATATTCTCAGCATTCTTCTCGGTGTGTCGTTGATGGTGTCAATTGTGGACACAGTGAATGCCTCGCAGTCTTTTCTCCATGCGATTTCCACTTTGTGTGTATCAAACTCCGAGAGCTCTCCCAACGGCACGTAAGTGGGCATCGTTGGGTCTCTCTTGTTCATATCTCTCTCCAAGTCAAGCTCCTTAATGAGCTGCCTCTCGAGCTGCTTGGCGCCTTTGCCCTTGAACTGTGTCTCTTTGCTACCCCACCCGACATCAACGTGGTTCGACAGTCTGGAGTCCTCCGGTGTAAGCTTTGTCTCGCTGATGGAGTCAAAGTCTCTGCTCAAAAGCACGACATTGCGTTCTTCGGTAACCAACGCTAAAGAATCCTCATCGTCACTCCATTTGGCAGCAGAGATACCACAGTCAATGGACCCAACAACCTCAACAAGCGTCTCGGCCTCTCCGTACGGATCGTACGCACCGGTGATCAGATCACCGTTGGCAAACACAAAAACAAGCTGCTGGAAGTCACTGAAATGAGCAAAACTGAGCAATTCACCACCATTTTGTGGAAAACTCGCCAGTACGGAGACCTTGCCAGACTTGGCGATCTGTTGCACTTCATACACGCCAAACTCTCCAGGTCCTAGCACAACAGTTAAGGAGTCGTTGATTGCGTCAAAAGCAGCTGCTACCAATGGCAAATCCGGTGCTGTCTGCGAGGTGACACCAAGACGGCCACGGTTCAGGCACACGAGGTTTCTCATTGTCCTTCAATGGTATAGTCCTATGTGTTTGCAAAGAAAATTGGTCTAAAAAAATAAGCAGTCCGTTGATCTAATCCTAGCTGTCCCCATCAAAAATTTCAAAATCTCATCGGTTCGGGCCACAGTATTGTAACCTATACTTTTTTACAGATACCACGGTTTCAGCAAAATTTCAAGTGAGATACTACATCTAATGAAACGATAAATGCTGAAAGATGATTATGCAATTGTATATCCCCGTCTATTTTGCCACAGACTCCAGAAGCTCCTTGGCGTTGATGAACCCATCTGTTACCACCATGATCTTCTTCTTTACACCGTACTTCTCTTCAAATTTCTTTTCGAACTGGCGGATCACCGCAAGTTCTGTGTGTGTTATACCACCAATCATCACAAGGAAGACAGTGGAATTCTGTTGGAGTGCGCCTCCCCCATTTTTAGACTCTTTAATCGGTGATTCTATCACCGTCTTGCCCGCTATCGAAGTGAGATCAATGTCTTTCCACGAGGCTCTTTCCTTTGGTCTTAGCGTCCTTTCGAGGATTCTTCCAGTCAGTGGCACGTATCCTCTGTACAACATCGACTGTGCCAGGAAGTCATTTGGGTCTTCTGTAGGTAGGAGCCCCATTGCAGAGTTCAGAGAACTGAAACTCTTGATGATGGATGGATCTCCTCTTATCCCCAAGACTCCAATTTTGAGCAGATTTTGTAATACGCCAAGGTATTTGATACCATGACTCTCAATAATCTCATTTGAAACTGCCTGAAAATCTTTCTCTCTTAGCCCGCTAAACAAGATACTAATGACTATCAACAGACGAAGGATGTCCTGCACAGGATATAACTGATAGATCAGGTCCAGCACTTTACCGATACACGATGAGTAGCTGATATTCTGCAAGATAATATCCTGCTGTAGCTCCATGAGCTCATTGAACCTCGAGTTCTCGTTGATTCCCAACTTGTTCAGGATAGTCTCACTGATCTTTGTATGCGTGCTGACTTCCTTCTTCAATGACTCCAATTGTTGCAATTCTCCCACTAGGTTCGATGACACTTCCACTCTCTTCACCAGAACATCGTACTGAGCCTGTAAAGACTTCGCTTCACTGTTCAAATAATCGCATGCCATGCCAAAGTTCATATGCTTCAAAGTGTCGTAGATCCCCTTCGTGTCTTCGTCCATTGACAAATACACAGTCTCATCATCCAATTTAGTGGTATTAATATCAATAACAGACACCTCGTCAATTATACCGGCATAACTCAGCTGTTGTAGTGCAACACTGAGATAGTCCAGATTACGCTCCAATACGATCATATCGCACTGTTTCCCCGATGAGAGTTGCTCGTATAGTCCCTGCTCAATCTTGAGGAATTCTCTCTTTTCCGGCATCGTCATCTGACTCACTTCGTTCTCCCTGAGGTCTTTAAAGATCTGGACAAATTTAGAAGAGTTCAGGCCCTTGCTGAGGATCTGAGTGATACGCAGTCGTGGGTTCTTCTTCAAATGATCATTCAACAGAGACGCTAACTTAAAGGGCGAATTGGGTGTCTTGTACAGATACAAGCTCTCGATCTGCTTCAAGTTAAGAGACATTACACCATCCTGTTCTAACCACAGCTTCCACTCCTTAATCGTCATTACGTCTCCTAGCACACCTACCTTCTCCATCTCGTACTTGAAGCTCCTGGCGTAGTCATCTGTTATGATGATGTCCAGTTGTATGTTCGCGTTCAGGGCACACAGCTCCCTCACTCTCATCTGCAGTTTCTTAACATTTGACAGCTCTGACTTGATCAGTATCGTCACTGGTGTGTTGTCCATCGACACGTTGAGGGAGTCTTGAAACCAATAAACGTTCTGTATCGTGGCTTGTTGTTTCAACTTGGAGAATGGTATAAGGGAGTTGATAGCTGAACTAAGCGACCGGTCAATGACGAGCGACTTTGGGTGGTCACCCAGGTGCTCCAGCAGCTGTTCCACAGACATTTTAGCTGTCTAGATGTTCGTCTAGTAGATCAATTGATGTAAAGATGGTATACAAAAGGCGCTAGACGGAATGAGAATCAAAAGAGGTACGGTGTTCGGGTGTGCTTGGTGACACACCACACTGCCATTTTGGCAGTGTGTCACCAATTAACACACAATTGAATCTTCAATGTCTACGATCTTCCAAGCAAATATATAAAAAGTGATCCATTAGAACGTCGTGTATAAATATCAGAACACCACCGCTCCCACAAAGTGACACAGCCCACAGCGTACATGTGCTCATGCACTCACCAATTGTATGCAGAATAGAGTGGGAAATTGATCTTCAAAAAAGACCATCCCACAGGTGTGTGTTGTATAGCCTTGTCAACCAGATGTATGTATGAATGCATCAGTGTATGCTGTGTGTGAATGTATTGTTGTTGTTGTTGTTGTTTGTTATGTCTTTTTCATGCGATAGATGGGGTCCCGTATACTATATAAGGTGGGCACCATCCTCTCTCCTGTGCCCTTCTCGTGTGAATATAGGTTGTTGTTTCTTCTTTTGAATGTGTTTAGGTGTGTAATGTGAAATGAAGCAGGGTTGGAGGGCATAAAGCTTACTCCTCATCAGCCTGCTGCTTGGCCAAGGAAGCGTAGTAGTCCTCTCTCTTCTGGACAGAAGGCTTGTGGAAGCCCCACCACCAGTAGGAGGCAAAGCCCATGCCGAGGGTGAAGCCAATGGAGACGTCGACAGCAATCTTCTTCTTGAGGGAACCGGTGATAGGAGCAATCATTGTAGTTGTGATTCTTGTTCTTTTCCTCCCAAAGCTTTCAACTCAGTGTTGATGGAATCGGCCCATCCATTTTTTTTTGGCCCTGGCGGGTTAGAGACCGCGAAATTTTGGCGCCCTCGCTTTTTTTAGCCTGAATTCACAGACGCTTTTTGTCGCGCCAGTGCGGCGAGGGCCAATCAGCGCACGGTTAATCTTTGTACACAAGCGGGTAACCCTTCTAACTATGGTGTGCATCTCCATTCGGAAGTGGCGCGTGGCGCGGGATTGTCAGGCTCCACTATGAACCCACCATGAAAATTTAAACACAGGCCACAAGTTCATCAACAGACATTTCAAGAAAAATAGTCAAATAGTCAAAGCTATAAAAACAACAAACAAGATGTTTGCCAGACAGATCCTGAGAAGCACCAGCAAGAGAACCTTCACCTCGTCCGCTAAGCAGGCCGTCCACTTCAAGGAGGGTGTGTACGAGAACATCCCATTCAAGGTGCACAACAGAAAGATCCCATTTGCTGCCCTCCACTTCTCTTTCTTCGGTTTGGCCTTTGCCATTCCATTCGTTGCCTGTGGTGTTCAGCTCAAGAGATCTGGTGCTTTCTAGATTGGTTCAATTTGATTGATTACTCAACATGGGGTACACAGATACAGAGATGACACATTTTATATTTAACGAAGGGTAGATGACATTCACACACACACGTACACACACACACGTACAAGTACAAGTACACATTCACTTGCTCTGAGAGCTTCCTAAGCTGTTAGAGTGATACGGTCTATATGTGATTCCTCAGTGGTATTGCTCTATAGACACGGATCGAAGATCCACTCAATACATTCTGTTTTATGGGATACGGCAGAGCCTGTGGTGCTGTAGTATAGTCAATTCATATGTACTGATGCTACATGTTTTTGGACAGTGTCAATAAATAGAATAAATAGAATAAATAAAGAATACCGTATGGCGTGTCATACCATTCAGAGTTCCAATGACTGACTTCTAAATCACTTGATCAAACCCTTGGCAGCAGCAGCACTCCACTGATCAATTACCTTCTCTTCGTACTCCTTCTGAGGGTTGTACTGAATCTGCTGGCACAACTTGAACACACCAAAGGCAAACACACCGGCACATCCACCAATGATCATCACATTGGATTTGTAGTTCTTAGGGGTGAACCACCAACCACCTGAAGTAAGTTAGTACCTATATTACAGTCTCCATACATATATGATCCCTTAGATTTCCATGCACATACCGGTTGGCGTCCATACGTGCTAAACCAATCTGTTAGTATAACAATCTTGTTTGCATATCTATTATAGTGGGGTTGGACGTACTTTTGGATAGGGGAATTTGCCACCACTCTGATTGAGATTAGTTAGTGAACCATTCATTTGGGCACCCTCGGGGTATAATCAAGAAATGACATACCATTTCTTGGGTTGCAGTCGTTTCTGAGTAATCTCGTTGCATTTCCAACTTCCAAGCTTCTCCACAACGTTTTGCAACAGGGAATATGATGGATACTTGCCGCCATACAACGCATTCGCGGCGAATGCGCATAATTGCTTATGTAAGATTTGTTTTCGCGAAACTGAGCTCTCACGGCTTACGCGTTCAGGCGTAACGCGTCCCTTCACGCGATGATGTGTTTACTATATGTCTAGTTGATCTTTAACCACTCCTAAAGGCCAATATAGAGACACGAAGATGACATCTCCAGACGATTTGGTAGCCAAGTTTGGTCCAGCCGTGAACGAGCCATCACTCATCCAGGCGCTTGAACAGACGATGAAGATCTTCACGATGAATGTGGAAGATCTCCACTTGAACTGGGAGTCCTACGCCTTCTCGAAGCACGAGGGTGCCAAGTTGGAGTACACGCCACAGCACTTTGAAGCTTTGCAGAAGTACATTCAGGAGAAACTGGAAAAGAAAAGAGAAAGATCCAACGCCCCAAGCACGATCAAGGCGAGAAAGATTGTCAATTTGAACAACGCGTCTCCATTTGCGACTCCATTGTTGAAGAAGAAAAAGCTGGATACCCCAAGAAAGCTCGTGTCTCCTAACCAAAAATCCTCTCCCTTAACAAACAACAATGATTCGTCGCCTTCCAAGTTCAACACGCCTTCAAACACCACCATTGCATCTACACCATTGTCGAAGTCCGTATTGGACTCCAGCACCAAACCGCCATACACAGTGGTGGAGTCAATCAACGACCACCTATCTGAGATCTACTTTGATGGCCTGACCAACCCGATGAAGATAATTGCCAACTTCGATCCGAAGAAATACTCTTTCCGTACGATGCGTCAGAAGCTGTTGGAAGCAGCAGACGTACTGGATGACCAGATCGATGCCTTTGCACAGATCATCCAGACACACTATCAGCTTTCAGAATCTGATTTTGGTAACCCGTCGCTGCAGTCACAGAACCAGGTGCTCACTGTTGGCAGAATCGTGCCGGACAACCCACAGTACAAGGACACTGACACGCTGAACGAGCACAGTTTGGCTTTGGAAACGTCCAGACTCGGTGGTATCGGTAAGAGAGTGTCGCTAGACTTGTCACAATTACTGAATTATGCATTCTTTCCTGGTCAGATTGTATGTCTCAAGGGCAAGAACCCAAGTGGTGAGGTGTTCAAAGTGGATGAAATCCTGGAAGTGCCATACCTTGGTGCACCAATTACTCCCAAAGCCGAGCTTGAGACGTATGGTGATATGAAAGTTATGATCACCAACGGCCCATACACTTCCAGTGCGGATCTCGACTTCCAGCACCTTGAGGAGCTCGTACGAAAGATCAATGACGACTACAAGCCGCACACTGTGATAATGTTTGGTCCCTTTGTCGATATCACACATCCCATGGTCGCACAGGGACTCGATATTGAGGTGGAACACGAGGGGAAAACTGTCAAGCCAAAGACTTTGACTGAGATTTTCAGATTTGTTATTACACCGATCCTCAGAAAAATCAACCAGTCGACACAGGTGATTTTGATTCCATCTTTGAAAGATGCTACTACAAAGCACGCTGCGTATCCACAGGACTCATTCGATAAGAAGCAGCTCGGATTGGGTAAGAACTTCAAGTGTTTCCCTAACCCGTCAATGTTTCAGCTCAACGAAGTGAATATAGGAGTGTCGAACAACGACATCTTCCGAGACCTGAAGGACGTCACCAGAGGCGAATTCTCTATAAAGAACAGATTTGAGAGAATTGCAGAGCATGTTATTGAACAAAGACGGTTCTATCCTTCCTTCCCTGGCTCTTCAAGACAAAAGAAGGCCATAGTCAACGGCAAGGAGATCACTGAGTTCCTCCCAGGCTCCAACTTAGATGTGCCATACCTCGGCCTCGCTGAGTTCAACGAGATTATCCCAGATATCCTCATCATTCCTTCAGAACTCAGATTCTTTGCCAAGATCGTGAAGAACGTGCTGATTATCAACCCTGGCTCTTTGATGCAGTTCAAAAACAAGGGTACTATTGTCAATTTGAGTATCCAGAAGCCCAACTGTGAGGAGCTCACCAAAGTGGGAGGCGACCAGGATATGTACCTCCATGAGATCTGGAAAAGAGCAAGAGTAGACATCGTCAGATTGTGAATACACGTATAATTTATCATGCCTACAAGATTGTCATCTTATATCTTTTGACTAACTGTGTTTAAGTCAGTGTTTCTTTGGAGACGGAGTGCTCACTTTCTCCTTGATCTTGGACAACAGGCCTCTCTTCTTCTTGCTTGGAGTCGAGTTGTTACTAGTCATCGAGTGGCTGTCAGCAACCGACATCTTTGGTGGAGCTAGGTCATCCTGCTGATCAAGTGGCTCAGTTGACTGGTTTTGAACATGCGAATCGGCACCTCCTGTAACTTTCTGGACGTACTCGTTTCCCTTGCTAACGTTCTCGCTGTTACTGCTCTTAGAGTAGTGGTCAGCCTTGTCAGCAGCCCTTTGGGCGTATCCGTCATCGCCAGCCGACAACGGAGTACCAGCACTAGGCAGAGCAGAAGATGGCTCATTGGGCGGAGTCTCCTGAGACGCAGCAGATAGTGGTGGAGTCTGTCCTGAGACCTTTGGATCAAACTTCTGTCTGGGTGGAGTCGGGATCTTGTCCACAACTTCAGCTGGTTGGCCACCAAAAGCGTCAACAGAAGAACCGACGTAGCCTGTCTGTTGACCAGAGTACGACTGGCCAGAGTTACTGTTTCTCTGTACTGATGGCGTAGATGATGTTGGAGATCTCATGGCAGACACTTTCCTCTCAAAGTCTGGTGGTAGCGTAGCACCAGCCAAACTACCAGAGCTGGAAGATGGCGTCGATCCATTCATTGGCAAGGAAGCCGGCTTCGTTTCCTTGTTGCTTGGAGTTTCTGGCCCAGCAGATGATGAAAGACCCAGTGCGGCAGCTGCTGTAGCGACACCGGCAGCAACACCACCGGCAGCAGAGGCAGCGGAGGCTGAGATACCAGCCAATGCGGTCTGGGGCTCCTCAGCAGCATCAGCCGAAGCAGAAGAGACAACAGGCTCCAAAGAAGCAGAGTGTGAGGAAACGTCATCCGTGGAAACAGATTTGAGGTCTGAGCTCTTCTTGATCCCTGGGAAACCCTTGGGCTTCGAGGGAGTCTCCACAGTTGGAGCATCTTCCTCATCTTCCTTTGATGAGATGTACGACGAGTGACGGTTGGAGGAGTCCTTCTTCTTACCACGCTTGAAAAGACTCTTGGATCTCGAAGCAGTTGAAGGAGTCTCGGAACCCTTGGACTCGGAGCTTGCAGGATGAGTCTGGTCATCATCAGCCGCCTCCGCATCGACAACAGCGGCTCTAGTATTGGAAGTCAATTCATTTTTCTTTTCAGTAAGCTTTTTCACACCAGAAACATTACTCTTAATAAGCTCTTCATCGGCGTGCTTGATCTCTGGACCAGCCTTAGCAGCATCAGACTTTGCTCCCTTGGCAATGGACTTGAAATCCTTCTTACCAAGACCGAACAAACCTCGCTTCTTCTTTGGTGTGTTATTCTCCTCAATAGAAGCAAAGTCTGGCACTGGAACGCCAATGGCAGCCTTATCTGAAGCCACTGTAGAAGCAGTGTCATCCGGAGAAAGCTCAGAGATGGCATCACTAGTAGCTGTTTTGATACCCACTGAAGCAGCAACTCCCGTTGTCAAGTTCTCCGTGCCAGTGGAAGACGCAGTGCGAGCACCAGCATTGTATGGGCTAGTCGACACATCATTGGTCTTTGGAATGGTCTTGGAAGCCACAGTGGAACGCAGTTCAGGCCCCTCGGCGTGCTTGGAGTAGCCCGAAGAAGTTGGTACAGAGTCAGCAGCATTGGAAACAGAGTCAGACGCAGTCTTTGGAGGAGAAGTCTTGTCCTTAGAAGCAGATGCCTTAGCAGCAGCCATGAGACCTGGAAGTGCAACAGCAGACTTCAAAGCAACAGTAGATGAGAAATTCTTCCAAGAGGCAGTAACTGGGTCAATTTCAATATCGGAGCGTCTCTCATAAGCAGCGTCCTTAATGTAAGCACCAATGTACGAACGACGCAACAGAACTTCTTTCTTGGCGTGCTCCTTCTCCACCTCAGAAGTGGAACTCTTGAAGAGGGATTCAATGGCAAAGTTGCAACCAAGGGCAAAGTTCTCTGCAACAAGTGCGGTGGCACAGAGCTTCCACCCTGGGTTAGTGACAGGCGAGGTCATGTAGTTGTAAGTCGAGGAAGCCACAACTTCAGAGTGACGTCTGTACATCACAGTGACCAATGGTCCAGTAAAGGAACCCAGCCAAGTAAGGACACGGAAATTTGTGCTCCATGGACTGATGTTCTCAGCCTGGCGTGGTACGGGACGAGAAGACTCTAGCAGCAGCTTCTCGACATCACCTCTAATCTCGATCCAGTTGAAGAAGAGGGAAACCAATGGGGCCAACGACCAAACTGGGCCAAAAAGAACTAAGTAGCCAAACTGCATTGCCAATTCACGGTACTCGGCATCAACGTCGAACTCTGGCATCTGCAACTGCTGACGAACGTTGTTCAAGTATACGGCCTCCTCTGGGGAGTCCAAGTGCTTAGCCACAGCCTTCGAGGCGTTGATGTGCTCCTTGAAGAGGCGCAGGGCCAATGGCACAATGTTCTCAGTGAGGAATCCAACAATCTGTGCAGTCACAGTGAAGTAACCGAATTGGTTTGCTAGTCTATCGTTGTTGATCTGGTAGTAGTCGTGGACGGTTGGGATGCCGCAGCTCGATGAGTAGTTGAAAATCTGCGGGACGAAGTGGTTCACAAAGTGGCCGAACGGAAGGTAAATGAACACAGTGATGAACAATGGGACATAGGCGGACAAGAAATTGTAAACATACATCTTCTGCGTCTTTGAGCGATCATAGGAAGATTGGAACTCATGGTTTTCAAAAGCCAATGCCTTGTTCACAAACTTTTCATAGATGGCAGTCAGAATTGGTACGACACCGACGATAAGCACCGTTGGTACCAACCCTAAGATAATCTTACCTGGGCCTTGATAGATCTCAGTGAGGAAGATCTCAATCGCAAAGCATGACAATTGGTACGACACCAAGAGAGCTACTCCGCCCAATGCGACTGGAATGAACATGATCTGTCTTGCAGTACGCTTCACTGGGGAGAACGCTGGGACTGACTCGCCAGTGGCAGCGTCCACGTCCAAACTCTCGCCATTGAACTCGGTTCTTCTCACCTCAATCTTGGAAGAGCACACAGTTTTCCACTTGAGCGCATACATCTTCTGTTTCTTATTCCAGGCTGCCAAGAATGCCATGGCCCAGATGGAGTTGAGCACGGTGAAGAAGAGGGAGTATCTCTTAAAGAAAAAGTGCGACACGAGCCCCAGCACAGATGGGATCATAAGAGATATGAAGTAGAAACGCAGGAATGCAAAGTACATAGCAACTTTCTCGCCACTCAACGTTCTGATCCTCTCAATGTCCCAGTCATTGAAGTTGAGTCTGAGCATCGACTTCAGTATACGCTTGTTCTGGTCGTAGTCCCACACTGGTGAGATTTTCTTCACAAAGCTCCATTTTCCAACAGCAGGGGTAACACCAGCACCTCCTTCGTGTGCTGGGTCTGTGAGCTGCGCATAGGCCGCGTGGAGTCTCTGGTTCGGAGAAATGTGTTGCACAAGCGACTCATCGGTGTCGAGTTCTCCACGCAGACCGTAGAGGTACTCCTTCACACCCGTGGACTTCAAATATCTCAGCACCTCGCTATCCTGAAGCTTTACAAACACGAGCAATTGCTCATTATCATCTGGTCTGACCTGTGTGTAGAATCCTTTGCTTTCCACCAACTTGAGCAACTGCTTAAGGTCTTGCTGTGCCTGCGCGGTGGCCTCTCCGTCCGCTTGCGGAAACGTCACAAGCACCACGAGGTCCGGATTCAGCTCGCTCAATGGCCTCGATTGTGACATCTTTGGGGCAATCCTGGATGAATATTGCGTCTTTAGATTGCAAGACAGCACAATGAATTTCTGATCAGTTCTGCAATTTGGGAAGTGGCTGTTTACCCGAGAGAAGACACGGTGAAATTGAGATGCTCAGGTTTCTGGTCCAGATCTGGTTGGGCCAGCATTGCTTGCCCATAGTACATAACAGTATGTGCTCCTATCTGTTGGCTATAAATGTGTGCTGCAAACATCGGTTTTAGCCGCTAGAGGTATAAACTACGCAATTGAAGTGAAAAAACAGCATAATTCTACAAATTGGTATGACAAAGAAGGGAGCTCAGCTTATAAGCTTTTGCTATATGACTCAAGTTACACCCGGACATCACCGTTGATTTGGTGATAAACTAACCGCGCGGGCGCGGATGGAGTACTAACATACTCTATCATATATAAATTGTATCCAACTTATGATCAATTGATGGCCAATCGCCTTTGTTTCCAGAGAATCTCAAGCATACGCCACATATCGTATAAAGCAATGTCATTGGAGCCATATACACAAGAGAGACAGGCCGAGCTCGTGGCCAACTACTCCAGAGTACTAGGAGATGTTGAAACCACACAGAAGAGACGCCCTTCCAAGTTCACACACCCTGTAAGATTATTGGCTGTTTCGAAGCTTAAGCCAGCATCAGATGTGCAGGTGCTATATGACTATGGTGTGCGTGACTTTGGTGAGAACTACGTTCAGGAGCTGATCGCCAAGGCCGCTATCTTGCCAAAGGACATTAGATGGCACTTCATCGGTGGTCTCCAGACGAACAAGTGTAAAGACCTCTCTAGCAACATTGAAAACTTGTACGCTGTGCAGACCATTGATTCCCTGAAAAAGGCCAAGAAGCTCAATGACACCAGGGAGGGCCATGGCCCTAAGATTAATGTGTTCCTACAGATCAACACCTCCAGAGAGGAGCAAAAGTCTGGTATCATGCCAGAGGACGCGGAAACTCTCAACTCTATCGTGAAGTATTTAACCAAGGAGGCCACTAATGCGCAGCTCACTGGACTCATGACCATTGGCTCGTTTGAGAAGTCGCACTCCGAAGGTGAGAACCCAGAGTTCAAGACTCTGTATGAACTCAAGGAGAAGATCGACGCTGAGTACGCTACGGACCTGGAGCTTTCGATGGGCATGAGTGCCGACTACATTGAGGCTATCAATCAGGGCACGTCTTACGTGAGAGTCGGTACGGATATCTTTGGTTCAAGACCACCAAAGAACTAAACTGCATAAGGGATTAAATTTTGTACTGTTCATGTTCATCCACGATTCTTGAAAAACGCAACAACCTGGTCCAGCATCATCTTGCCCAGGCCGTCTTTTGTAGTTCTGAAGCGGAACTCCAGCGTGTGTTGGTCCACAAGTTTGATCTTGAGTAGTGTCCCTGAGTTACCTGAGGATGAAGTGTGCAAGATACCACCGCCAAATACAAACTTCGAGGCGTTCTGCTCAATCACGGAAAGACCGAGCTTAGCCACAAATCTGAGAACCCAGTCGGACTGAATCGGTGTAGATGAGCGCACGATGTCCACACCTTCGCCACCTTCGCCCAAAGCGTCGATCTGCTTCCAGTGCTGGAGGAACTGAGGGAACTGAAGGGACGTTGGAGTGACAAACTTCGATAAGAATATTGGTAGTTTCAGTCTCACGGTATTGAAGGCACCACCGGAAGAGAACTGGATTCTCAAATTAGGAATCTCATCCATCTCAAATGGAGATCTCAGCAGCACTTCAATGACAGAAGACGTCTTTCCATTCACTGGCACCTCAGAAGATGGAAGCTCCACCAGATTCAGCACAATGTTTGGCTTCACAGTCTTGTAGTTGGCAGGTGTGGTAATGAAAGACTTGATAGGCTGTGGCGACTTGTTGTAAAACGTAAACTGCAAAAACATCAGCTCCTTTTGTGTCTGGTGTGTTGACACTCTTAGTATTACTTTTATCAAAGAGTTCTCAAAGAACACACCCTGGTTGAATTCCAAAAGTCTGTAAAACCCTGTCTCCCAGTTTGGCGTCAATGGGCCATCCGAATATCTGCTTTGTGGTGGAGCTGGTGCTGCTCTCGCAGAACCAGAAGTGGATGGCGGAGACGTCATTGGTGTTGAGTCCTCAGTGAATGGGTCTCCCGTCGTGTCTCCTTCATCCGAAACCTCCTCGTCTCCCTCCACGATGGCACTTCTCATGCCATTCAACTTTTGAGTCAAGTTGTCAGTGCTCTTAACTAACTCTCTCTTCGCGCTTGGGTTTGTCTTACCTAGCCTCAACAGCAATGGGTTCTGCTTTGTGTTGAAAACTGGCATCTCGTCAAACACCAGGCGATAGAGCATCAGACCTTCATCAGTATTCATTCTCTGGATCATGTTCAAGTACTCAAACGAGCGCTGTTGTAGTTCAGCATTGATGGAGTTGACCTCGAGTCTCAATAGTTTGATCATTCTAGACTTGAGGCTCTTCTCCTGTGGCTCAAACTTCAATAGCTTCATCAGTGTCACTAGAATGATCTGTCGCGTGTCGTTGCTGACGTAGAAGTACACCTTCATCAAAATATCAAACTGCTGGTCTAATGGGTGCTCATCAAATACCTTATCACCGAACTCACCCAAAACATATGCTGCAATCTTCACCATTGGTTCCACAAAGTTGGGTTTGAGGATGTATTGGAAGATAGTGTGGCACGTATACTGTTGTAACATCTCGTTGTTCACGACAATTTGCACAACGCGCTGCCATATAGAGTCATTCACTTGTAGGCCAGAGCTATCGATGAGTTCCAAGTTGGTAGTGACGAACCAACGTGGATCCCTGGCGAATCTCTCACTGAGAACGGACATTTTGATTGCAATCTCACCACGGACAACGTGATCTGCCGTTTTCATCATCTTTAATAATTCCTGGACAATGTATGGGGTAGACTCGCCATCTGCCAGAACATAGACCAAATCCAATGCCTTTCTCGAGATAGAGACATCATGCTCGTTGATCAGTTGCAAGATCTTCAAAAGGTGTCTTTGGGAAGTGTGCAGTGATCCATGCTCGGAGCTCAGTCTCGTCAGAGAATCCAAAGCCAAGTACTTTGTGTTCAGCTCGTGGGAATCCAACAGACGTATAATGACATCAATGGAAGAAGTCAGTGCCTCCGGTGAAGGATCCAAGTGCGTAGCCAGGTCAATCATAGCAAACAACACGGCATTATGGACATTTCTCACTGCGGAATCGCTGTCCTTTTTTGACCCAATCCTGCTTATCGTAGAAGAGACACATTCTCTCAATACTCTCAGAGAGTTCAAGTCAATATTGACGTTCTTCCCATCTGGCATGAGCACTTTCAGCAGGTTCGCAATCTTGACAATGAGCCAGGGGGAGGCAACACCACTGAAGAAGTACTCCTTGGGCACTTGATCCCTCTTTAGTACCAACAGTTCAAGTTTAGATGCCAGTGCCGGGATCACGTTCTTTGCGCTCTCCAAGTCGATTTCAGTGGCGATGAACTCAGCCAGCGGTAGCACTGAGATAACAATGCCGAGATTCCCCTCATCACAGAGCGCCAGGATTCTCGGAACCCATTGCATGTGTCTCTCTAACACGTCTTTGTTTTCTCTTACAAGCTTCAAAAACGCCAGTGCGGCTCTCTTCTTCAGTAGTGGTGGTGTAGTGGGTGATCTGAGCACCTGAAACACATCTTCAATCAACAAGTCAGCCCATATACTATTACCGAGCGTGGCGATGCACTGCAGTGCCAACAAGTTACTCTCTTCATCAGCCACGGACAGATCCTTCTTCAATGCCTGGACGATGGTATTCAAGAAATCTTCGTCGGTGGAGTTAGACATCATCAGTGAGAGTGACAGATACCCAATAAACTTCTCCGTATACACTTTCGACGAGATCAATTGGATAATATGTCCCTGGCCGAACAGCACATCATATGTGTTGACATTGCAACTCGAGGTCAAATAGATGTAGATCAGCTTGGAAACGTATTTCTTCCGCTGGTATCCCGTGAGCTTAGCACCGTTGGCACTACTAAACTGCTTCTGGATGTTCGCGAGCTCCAAGTTGATTCTCTTATCCTGTTCCTCCTTGGATTCAACATTTCGTAGATCACCTATAAACTGCTGCAGTCCTTTCATCTGAGCTCCCATTTTGCCCAATTAGTATATTCTATGGGGAGAATTTACCTTCCTGCAAGCACCAGACGATTAACAGCCAACGGTATCCGATTCAAGTGGAACAAACACTCAAATTTGACAAGCTTTCTTCAAGACCAAAAGAAGGACTCTGTGTTATGATCCCTACTGCCGATTCCCGAACATGTAAACATAATGTTTGTGTGTCCCTAACCGTCACGTGATCATTTAGCTGCCCCTACAGTGATTCAAACGGTAAAACCTTATCTCTCGAACAATTCCGTGATAGTTTAGTGGCTAGAATTACCGCTTGTCGCGCGGTAGACCGGGGTTCGATTCCCCGTTGCGGAGTAATTCTTCTCTTTTTTTTTACTTAGGTTAAATGGAAACACCCCAACACCATTTCACTTTCCTAACTTATAATGATCATCTTTCTCCGTGGATTTGGATCGTTTTGGGTATAGCAATTGCTTGTCTCGTGCCATCTTATGTACTAAAGCCAGTGGTATGCTCGGTAGGGCTTCAAATGTGCTGTTTCCGAAGATATTCAGCAACAATATGCCTGCTCGATCGACGTCTGATCTGGGGCGTTGGTTTATATACGTGGTGCTTGGGTGTGAGGCCGGATCATATATAGATATACGTGAGGATTAACTCGCATATTATTCAGCCTAGCAGGATGATCAAATCTTGATATCAAGAATCCCAGCTTACTAACCCCTTGGCTCATCTACCATATCAGTTTCAGGTTCAGCAAATGCATTGTAAGTACATAAATATATATATAGATTACAATTTAAAATTTCTTCGAATTTTGTCATTATTCTATGAATTTAACATCTGGAAGAGTAGACTTGCCCTTTTTGAAGAATTTTCAAAATTAGTATCGTATTTAGTATCAATTTTTAGCTTAATCAAGAGCACTTGATATAGAGAGTAGTTTTATACTACAAATAGACCTGTTATCTCAAATATTGCATGAAATATGGTAATATCAAGGAAGTAGATACATGTCCCCCTGCGCCAAGCTGCAATACTCTTTTTTTTTTTGACTAGCGGGTCCCTGCAAGAGCTGTTTGTGTCTCCGAAGATCGCGATAATTCCGCACGTCAGAGGTGCAATATTGGACTCCTGACCTGCAATCACCATAGTTAAGGAAGTCTAAGATAAATTTATTGAAAGTCTTCTATATAGAGCGCTGAATCACCCAATTGACTCAATGAAGCTCCTTAATAGCTCTGACACAACGGCCATGGCTCTCAGAGGGCTCACTGTACTGGGTGTGGCATACAGAGCGCATTCCCACAAGTCGCTTACCACATCGGGTATTATAGCAGCTGTCATCACTGGAATTGTTCACTCTTTGCCATCCACAAACCTTTATTTGGTGCTCCTCATGACGTTCTTTCTCACATCCTCCAAGGCCACAAAGTATAAACTTGAGATCAAGGAGGCCAAGACAAAAGTGCCCCAGAGTGGGAAGGGACAAAAGTCATCAGCACAGAGGACACACGTTCAAGTGCTGTGCAACTCCGTGTTTGCCACAGTTATCATCCTGGGATCACTCTTAACCGACGACTACGAGCTCACGATGATGGCGCATTCCGGTATCATTGCACAGTATTGTGCTGTCATTGCAGATACCTGGTCCTCGGAGATTGGCATCCTGGCAGAGGAGTCTCCGTTCCTCATCACCACATGGCAGAAAGTGCCACCTGGAACGAACGGAGGGGTGACCAAACTGGGGTTCATTGCCGGTGTTAGTGGAGCAGCTCTGATCAGCGCAATTACAGCACTCTATGCTGAGAAAATGAAGTTCTTACACTTTGTCTTCTTCACCACGATGGGATTTTTAGGCACAATTACGGATTCTCTAATGGGGACTTTTCTCCAGTCTACTTTCGTCGATGAAAAGGACGGCAAAGTGCTGGAGCCCACTGGTGGCGATTTAGTCGACCAGGCATATCTCTGGGACAACAAGGACGACATTAAAATCATCACAGGAGAGAATATCCTTAGTAACAACCAGGTTAACTTAATGATGTCATTGCAGGTCGTGCTTCTCAGCATGGGGCTTTATATTTACATCTTTGGTTGAAACAGGCATTGTCTAATCTATCAATCATTCTTCGTCGCTCTCTTCTTCACTTTCACTGCTGGTTACCTCGTCGCTGTCAGTGTAGTCCTCGCTATCTTCTTCGTCACTGCCTTCTTCGTCACTGTCTTCTTCACCACCCTCCTCGTCATCACCATCCTGCTGAGTAACCTCCTTTACCGTCACTTCATACCCTTGCTTCTCGAAGAACTCAGCAAGGTCCTTTTCTTCAGAAGGGTGAGCACACACAAACACAGCAGACATCTCACTCTTGAACAACGGCACATAGTACTTCCGCAAGATCTCTACCATATCCTCCTTCTTCACCTTCTTCAATCCCTCAATGAATCTCTGGTTGTAGTTTGGGCCTCTCTTCTTCAACACGTTGTCCATGTACTTCAAAGCAGCGGAGGAATAGTAGTTACTCTCGGTATTGGCGATGTTGTTCACCAATGCACTCACAGAACCTTCGAACAAAGTCTGGTCAACCTCCGTATTCCCATTAGCCAAGTCTTCAACTATCTGCTGCGCCACTTCAAATGCCTTAATGGCATCGGAGCCTCTGTAAACATCAAAGCTCATCTGACCGGACTCAACTGAGCGAGAAACATTAGCACCATAAGCGTAGCCAGAGCCTCTAATACCTCTCCAAAATGGACCCTCAACGGCCTGTAAATAAGAACCAGCCAATGCAAGACCGACCATATCCTCGTTGTGGTAGTCAGTTGGAATTGGAGTAGAGCTGAGAAGGAAAGTTGAGTCAGAAGCTGGTGCGAGGATGATCATCGCCTGCTTCGATAAAGACTTACCCAATTCAGAGCGCACGTCGAAAGTACGCGGCACTGCGATCAATGAAGAGACAGAGGTCTCTTCAGGGAGGAACTCAGACCATTGCTCAATTGGGTGATCCACAGAGGATAAGTCACCAGCAATGATGATTCTGAAGTTAGATGGCTTGAACAGTGCAGTTCTGATCTCTTCCAGGTCTTTGGAAATAGCGGCAAACTCACCACTGGAGAGCTTTGCCGACAGATCTCTGTAGAATTGCTCGTTCTTCAAGATATCCTTCGAGGCCTTGAGAGATCTCGAGTTGAGGACATTAGTGGTGGCCAAAGATGCCAACACAGACTCACCAGATCTTTTGACCGATGGGATGGAGTTGATCAATTTGTCCACAGACACTTTAACTCTAGCCTCGTCGAACTTGGTATACCAGAATATCTTCTTAAACCACTGGATGGCCTTAGCATAGTTGCTCTTCTTCACTTGAATATGTGCGTTGATGACTTCAGAGAACTGGTTCTTGAAAGCGTTGTACAACGAGTGCTCTACTGTGTCGTTCTGCAAATCTTGGACAACGGTTTCGTATGGAATCTTCTTACCATCAATCTCAATAGGCAAAGAGAAGATATCGGCAAATATGTCAAAGTATGGCAACAGTCTCTCCGGGATTTCCAAGGAGGACATGATGATATCAATTGAAATGAACTCGGATTTGAACTGGTCGACGTTGATGTACAATGGGAAATTCTCTGGAGTATCTTCCAGGATCTTCTGTGTGAACTCATTTGACAGGTCGTTCTCCACCTCTGTGTTCAAACCCACACCGACGGTAATAGTACTAATGAATGGGATATTAGCAGGGTCAGGCTTAGGAAAGCTGTCCAAGATTTCCTGTGGGATTGGTGCGTTGTTCTTCTCCTGCGCTAGATCAAGTTTCTTCTGTAAGTCTTTCAACCCTTGCTCACCGAGCTTGTTCTTTCTATCTTGCAACATCTTCTTCTTATCACTCTTCATCGTCTTGTACAGATGTTTGGAAGGCTTTGCAATGACAATAGCGGGCTTGTTGTCCACGAGGTACGTCTTAAACAAGTTGACCCATTGCTCGACAGGCCACGATGCGAGTGTCTTATAGTCGTGAAGAGACTCCAGGTTCTTAGTCAGTGCCCTTGCTTCTGTATCTGAGTAGAGAAAGTCGTTGATGACATAGTCTGTGAGAATGTCAGTGGATTTCTCACAGGACAGCAAGAGTTTCATCTTGGAGTTTTCGACAATCTCCTGCATTCTAACCAGGTCAAACCGCTCAACAGTAGCATGTTCTTTCAATAGCGCAAACAGCGTGTCCTTTGCCTCATGTAGCTTCTCCGTTGGTACATCATTCATCTTAATGAAAGGACAGATGTATGTGAAGTCATCGGTGTTGAACTCCAAGTCAGATGCCAATGGCTCTTCAATCTCCACCAAGTTCTTGGTAAGCAAGGAGATCGGCGACTCACAGAGGTACTCTAACAGCAATGTCACAGCCAGGTCATCAACGTATTGCTCGTGCTTTGGACCGACCCACCCAATAGACACTTCACCATAGGACTCATCCTTCTCAGAGAACTCAATCTCCCTGATGATCTCCGCATCCAACCTGCGGATCTGTGCTTCCGAATCCACGAACGGTCTCTTGTGCTCCTGATTCTTTGCTGAAAGGGCCTTATCAAAGTCCTCCATCACTTTCAGGAACTCCTCTTCGTCGATAGTACCACTAATAATGACACAAAGGTTACTTGGCCTGTAGCTCGACTCGTGGAATGCTCTGATTGTGCCGTTTGACAGCACTCTCAATGCGTCCATAAGACCGCCAGTCTCAGAAGAATACCCAGTCTTCTCATCGTACATCGTTTTCTGCAAATGGTACAGCGATTGGAACCATGACTGGTTCTCAATGCCTTGCATCTCAGAGAATACCACACCTTTGTCCTTGCCCTCGCCGTCCATGTGGTACACTTCTGTATAACAGGCCTCGTCCGTGAGCGTCGGATTCAGGATGTGGTCCAAGTACATCGGCAGCAGCGTCTTGAAGCCCTCCCAACCAGCGGTGGTTAGAGTATAAACGGTTTGATCCACCGCGGTCCATGCATTTGTCTGAGAGAACATCACATTTCCCAAGGTGTCTAGCAGGCCTTTGTACGGGTACTTTTTCGAGCCCATGAACACAAGATGCTCGAGGGTGTGTGGCGTACCACTGTCATCCTCCACCTCTGTGGCAACGGCAAAATAACCGGAGACCAATGGTGATTCCTTGGAGATGATCACAGCTTGTAATCCTGTTCTCTTGGAGCGCCACTTCTTGATGGAAGACGGCGCATATTGCACGTCAAAAGACGTGAGAAGCTCAAATGACATTCTCGGTAGTCTGCGCCAAATCTTGCCGCTTTTCTTTTCTTTGGTCACTGCCAATGAACAAGGGGGTTTATGAAGAATTCGTATATGGAAAATGCGGTGCTGAAGATCTGACAAAAAGGGCGGACTTCCGGGGAGGCATCGAATATTACGCAATTCCGAGGTAACAAACCATTATGCCAAATTTCACCTGAAGCCTTGCATTTCAATCGGTTCGGTAAGTTAGTGATTGAACAAGGACTACTTTAAAAGATAAAGAACAAAGGGATGAAGTTCTTTGGTCTCCTCACAGTGATGTTCAGCACGCTGCTGCTGTTAGTCACAGCTGCGCCAGTAGGTGACGTTGACCCTCCAATCACGGACTTTGTCTACTTTGAGATTGAACAGCAAGGTGAACAATTGGGCACCATCAAACTTGGGCTCTTTGGATCCGTGGTGCCAAAGACAACGAAGAACTTCTACGAGCTGGCTACCACTGGATTTGAAGGTAAGAGCTACCAGGGAACCACCTTCCACCGTGTGATCAAAGACTTTATGATCCAGGGCGGTGATTTTGAGAAATTTGACGGCACTGGTGGCTACTCCATCTATGGAGCTCGTTTCGCAGACGAGAACTTTGACATCAAGCACAGCAAGGCCGGACGTTTGTCGATGGCCAACGCAGGCAAGGACACCAATGGATCGCAGTTCTTCATTACCACGGTGGTCACCAGCTGGCTGGATGGGCATCACGTTGTGTTTGGGCAGGTAGTCGAGGGCATGGACGTTGTTGAAAAGATCCAGAACACGAAGAAGGGCAAGAATGACAAGCCCGAGGACGCCATTGTCATTGTCAAGTCCTGGGGTGAGCAGAATAAGGACGTGAACTTTACAGACGTGAAGGACTACGAGGAGGAGCAGGTCGACAACTCCGAGGACGTGTCGGATAACCGAATCACCGTTATCATCGGTGCTCTCTGTCTGCTTGTGGTTATCTACATGGTGTACAAGTACCGTCAGAGCGGTGTGGCCAAGTACACCTCGATGAGGGAGTAAGTCGGTGGTAAGCTGCCATCCTGTTGTTATTATTCAGATTCTTTTGCTTATTGTTTGAACCGGTGTATAGCTGAGAAAGCTTCAATTGAGCTCTTTATATGCCATAAGTTCTTTAGATATTCCGATAATTACACATGATTCATTATTCTGTCAACGACGTTGCCCCGCGCGCTTACATAAGCGATGAGGTGCTAACAAAAATTTTCCCATACATGAACCGATTTGGTCTCCGCATATATCGAAGCATTACCGAATTTACTAGACAAAGAATGGCTACTGTTGTTCCGCCGCCATCAAAAAAGCAGAAAAGAGAGGCCCAGAAGCCCCGCGAGGTCGATCTGATCCCAGAGGACCTTCCGAATGTGCTTATCAAGTTCCAGGCATCTGATACCGGCGCTGGTATTGGTGGCTCTCTCCATGTACCAGGAGCCATCTCTGAGAAACAACTGGAGGAGCTGCTTAATCAACTGTTAGGTGAGAAGGATGAGCCCGTGCCATATACGTTCTCGCTGCTGGGAGAAGGTGGTCAGATGGTGGATATCAGAGACAACTTATACAACTCCGTGTTGAAGCCGGGTATTAAGACGACAGAAGACTTCATGACGCTGGTGTACACGCCGCGTGCCATCTTCAAAGTGAAGCCAGTGACACGCTCATCTGCGTCGATTGCAGGGCACGGCTCTACGATCTTGTGCACGCAGTTTGCCCCACACACTTCGTCGAAGATGGTGACCGGTGCTGGTGACCATACTGCCAGAATCTGGGACTGTGACACACAGACGCCACTGGCAGTCCTGAAGGGTCACACAAACTGGGTTCTGTGTGCCTCGTGGTGTCCAAATGGTGAGCTGATCGCCACTGGGTCCATGGATAACACTATAAGACTGTGGGACGAGAAGGGGAAGCCCATCGGGGACTCGATGAAGGGCCATATGAAATGGATCTCCTCGCTGGCATGGGAGCCAATTCATTTGGTAAAACCTGGAAATTCGCCTCGTTTGGTCTCTGGTTCTAAGGATGGTACTATCAAGATCTGGGATACGGCGAGAAGAGTGCCGTTGATGACGATGAGTGGCCATTCAAGCGCAGTAACATGTGTCAAGTGGAGTGGTCAGGGCGTCATATACTCGGCATCACAGGACAAAACGATCAAAGTATGGGACTCGAATGACGGCAAGCTGTTGAATACCTTGAAATCACATGCCCACTGGGTAAACCATATGTCCCTCTCTACTGACTACGCTCTAAGAATGGGTGCATTCGACCATACAGGGAAGAAACCATCGTCTCCAGAGGAGGCACAGATATTGGCGCTCAAAAACTACGAGAAAGTGGCCAAAATCAACGGTGTTATCGAGGAGAGAATCGTCACGGCAAGTGACGACTTCACGATGTACTTGTGGGAGCCACTCAAGTCCAACAAACCTGTGACACGTATGACAGGACACCAGAAACAGGTTAACCACGTCCAGTTCGCACCTGACGGTCGTCACCTCGTTTCGGCCTCGTTCGATAACTCGGTCAAGCTGTGGGATGGACGCACAGGCAACTTCATCGCCACGTTCAGGGGCCACGTTGCTGCAGTGTACCAGACTGCATGGTCCTCTGATTGTCGTCTTCTGGTTAGTTGCTCCAAAGACACAACGCTCAAAGTGTGGGACGTCAGAACTCGTAAGCTTAGTGTGGATCTCCCGGGACACAAGGACGAGGTGTACGCTGTTGACTGGAGTGTGGACGGAAAGAGAGTTGCCTCTGGTGGTAAGGACAAGCACGTGAGACTGTGGACCCACTAGTTTTAATAGATATTGTGCTGCTAATTGAGTCGTAGTAATGTCTGTGATATTCAACAGGGCTCACAACCGTCCCAAACCCTCGGAGATAAATGTTTTACCCTCGGAATTGGTTTTTTTTCGAGGCCAGCATCAAAGCCGTAAATCAACTCCATCCCATTAAACACCTTGAAGAGTTGAGATGAAAGAAAAGAAATTGGAGGAAGATGTTCAGATCCACACTAAACAGACAGTCGAAACAGGTTTCGGCCGTATCGCGCTTCCCTAAGCTCTCGGAGATCTCGTCCAAGGACCTCTACACAACACAGAACACTTTTGGACACGGAACTTACCATTTGCAACGTTCTTCCTATGGACAATTACCAATCTACACAGACTACAGACAGGGAGTGCCATACACCGAGGTGAGAAAGATCAGCGGAGACATTGTGCAGCTGAGAAATGACCTCCAGGAGATTTTGAAAGAAGTGCCGAAGACGAGCTTCAAGATTGTGATGGAGAGTAAGAAGCTGTTGATTAAAGGATGGCACAAGGAGAGACTCGTGGATGCCCTTGACTCTACTTTTTAACGAGAAAACAGTTATTACTTGTACATATTTATACACGCTTAATCCAGTCAGGCTTTTTCTTCCTGTGGTTCCGCTGGCTCCAGCTTAGGCATCTTCTTGTAGACAAACAACACATCCTCTTCATGGATAAACATCTTCACGGCTCTGAGGAAGGGCCCAGCAGATCTCTTGTGGAACATATTCAACACCATATTGACAGGATCAAAAGTCTTGAATGCACCGAGGTAGAGACTTTTGAATGCCTTGACACTGGCGATCTGCACCCATTCATTATCCGGGGCGATAGGAATCGTCTCTTGCTTCTTGTTCTCACTGATGAGATAATCATAACTATCCCATTGAATTGCAGACACGTCTTCGGTCTTGTCATAGACAACGGTGAAGTTAGCCTTCTCATTAAGCTCTGTGAAGTGAGTAACACCGGTCATACACGCCAGTGTATCCAAATGCACAGTGATTGGCCCAGTTGGTTGCTCAAAGGTAGAGAACAATAGAACGTGGTTATGGAACTTGGCAATGGCTTCACCACCTGGATAGTTACGACTCGAGACAATGGCAAACACCACGGAGATTAACATGGAGATACACATTGACCCAAACAGACCAAGCACGATAAGAATGTAGAGATAAGACTTTTGGGCCTTGGAAGTGACGTGAGCAGCACCATAGGAGCCCAAAACCGTGATCAATGGTATGACGTAAACGATGAATCGCCATTCCTTGTGTGGCTGGAACGAGATGAGACACAGATAGGTGAATGCAGTGAATGTGGTGATCTTCAACAGGTTCTTTGTAGGGTCAACCAAGTAGGCAAACAGTGCCATAACTGGGACATGTGGTGGAACAAAGATTGTCAATAGATACTTTGTAAAGTACTGAGAAAACGGCTCTGTGCCCCATTCGGAGGACTTTCCCTCGATGACGTTGAAAACAAACGACTCAACCTCTGGGATTGTTAATCTGCCCCACATGTAGGAATCGATAGGCCCACTGACCAGGACACCAATGGCACCACCGAGCACAACTGGCTTCACCATCTGTGAGACTGTGAGCTTCCCATAGACTACATAGGCCAAACCGAGGGACAGCACCAAAGCGACGATTTCAACACGGAACACCACCGCAGTGAAAGCCAGTACGGAGATCGAACGGGTGTATCTGGCCTTGAACATCTGTGCGATAGCATAATTGGTCAGTGGTAGGGCAAAGAAGTTAGGTAGAGTACGCGACATGTAGAAGGGCAAGTGGAATTGTGCCATGGAGAAGAGGATGAACCACAGGGAGAACGACCATGGATTGATCGGTGGCCCTTCGTCTTTCATCTTGACAGCCTTACCCTTCTTCGGCTTTGGTGCCTGCTTCTCCACCACAGCCCTGTAGGCGGCTCTCTTGAGATATAGCAGGGCAAAGACGTTGACCATCGCCAATGCTACTCTCACGAAAAACTGCACATCTTCCTTGGAAAAGCCCTTGCCAGAGATATATGTCAATGGCTTTGTCAATGCAGCCAGCACAAGAGAACCGACAAATGTACGTGGTACAGCACCGGGGAACTCCAAATGATCGTATTTCTGTAAGTTGAACCCATGGAACAGAATGTCATGAACAGCCTGCATATTGAAAGATTCCTCAACCTTGGTGTAGGGAGCAAGTAGCGCATAGAAACATGTCACTGCTATGAGCACGTGCTCCAGAACGAGCGAAAAGAGCCAATTTAAGTTCACCATTCCTCCCTGGCGAGTAGTTGATGAGGAAGTGAGTACCCAGATCTCTACGTGCTTCCTTGTAAAGTGAGAAACGAGATACGTGGCTCTGTTGACACATTGGGCAAGCGACACGCGTGACCGTGCATACATGGCAGATGAAATTATTACGTAATTACCTCAGTTACGTAATTTCGGCCGCTCATCTCCTTGACGACCTACTTGTACTTACTAAGGAACAAAAAGATAGAGCAAGGATGGACGAGATTCCAGACCTTGTGACCGGAGAGGAGGCAGACCTTGAGCAGAGACTCGAGCAGGCGCAGTTCGTTGCGCCACAGCTCACAGAGGAGCAGCTCGGCAAGTACAACGAGACGCTCAAGCTTAGACTGGACTCCACAGAGAAGAGAAAGATCCCAGTGACCATCATCACGGGATACTTGGGCTCAGGGAAGTCCACACTGCTCCAGCACCTCGCGCAGGAGGGAAAGCGCAAGTTTGCCATCATTCTGAACGAGTTTGGCGACTCCGCGGAGATTGAAAAGTCTCTCACAGTGACAGACGGGGACAAGTCGTATACTGAATGGCTTGATCTGGGCAATGGATGTCTGTGCTGTACGGTGAAGGACGCTGGTGTGCAGGCAATTGAGGAGTTAGTGGAGCGCTCGGGCGACTCAATTGATCACATCCTACTAGAGACTTCGGGGATTGCGGACCCGGCGCCCATCGCCCGTATGTTCTGGCTTGATGAAGGCGTGAAGAGTAACGTCTACATTGACGGCGTGGTGACCGTGTTGGACTCTTCAAACATCAAACAGTGCCTGGGAGACACTGGGGGACATTGGCACAGCAAGAATGGACATGGAAAGGTTCGAGAAGAAGGCGTGACTACGGCACATCTTCAGATTGCGCTTGCTGATGTCATACTACTCAACAAGATTGATACCTTGAAGAGTGATAAAGATGAATTGATACAGACAGTAAGGGCCATCAACAACAGCGCTCCATTGTACGAGACACAGTTTGGTGACATTGACGTTGCGAAGATTTTGGAGCTTCATGCGTTCGAAGGGGACATCAAGCTTAGTGAAGAAGACAAAGGTGCGTTCCACGACCCGAGAATATCCACTATCACGATAGACTTTGGTGTGATTGCGGATTCGCAGTTTGAGAAGTTTGAAGAGTTCATTCAGTACATTCTATGGGAGAATAAGGCAAATGGGAAGGATATCGAGATTCATAGGGCAAAGGGCTTAGTACTCTCGGACTCTGGGAGCATAAGAGTGTTACAGGGAGTGAGAGAGGCATATGAGTTCATCGATGCAACACAGACAGAGCTCAAGACCTCCAAATTAGTTCTCATTGGTAAGAATCTGGACCCGGTGGATATTGCCAATGAGCTAGAAAAACAGACAGGCATCAGTGTATAATCTACAACAGGTGCATATTTATATATATTCGTTAAAATTCATTAAGACATACGATAAGTATCACCCTCCAATATCAGAGGAAACCTCTGAGGAAGACGAGCTCTCACCGAATGCAAGGATTCTGATATCAACAAGCCATGGATCGTCCAGGAGTTTCTGTGCACTTGGACGTTTGTTAGGATCTCTCTCAAGACACTTCACCAGGAACTTTCTACCAGCATCACTCAACTGGTCTTTAGTAGGCAACTGTGGAAGATGGCCGGCAGCGATGTGGTACATAATCGCCCATTCGTTGTCCAAATTAGCCCATGGACGTCTGCCAGTGGCCATCTCCAAAAGGCAACAACCGGTAGACCACACATCAACGGAATACTTTGAGGAGTAAGAACCAGTGATCACTTCAGGTGACATATACATAGGCGTACCTGTCATACTGTTCACCTTAGTAGCGACCTTCTTCGTGGCGTTCTTGGCAATCACCTTTGCAGCACCGAAGTCGACAAACTTGATGATGCCGTTATGATCCAACAATATATTTTCTGGTTTGATGTCTCTGTGGACAATGCCCATATCGTGCAAATAGGCCAAGCCTTCAAATAACTGCAATGTGTACATCTGAATTACGGTCTCATCTTCGATTCTTCCGTGCTCCAACAGCGAGGCCAATGAGCCACCTTCACAGAATTCCATGAAGATGTTTACCTTGTCACGATGCACCTCCACTCCGTAGTACTGCACAATGTTTGGATGGTTCAGCATCTCCAACACAGTCATCTCTTCCTTGATCTGCGGTACCACTTGTTTAATGGACTGGATATCATGGAATCTGATCTCCTTCACAGCGAGCACATTTCCAGTATCCAAGTTTAATGCAGAGAATACACTGCCGAAAGAACCACCACCAAGGAATTTTCTCTTCTGCCATCTCATAGACAAACTCGAGAAGGAAGAGGCCAAGAACGACAAGTATTGGTTCTCCTGCATGGTATCATCCAAAACCTTACCAACATTACGCTGTCCAAGAGTGTCTTCCAGCTCTTGCAACTGCTTCATGGTCTGTTCTCTGAACAAGTGAATCAATACACGATCATCCTGAATATTAGTTGGCTTGCTGCTGATGGTCTTCTTCTCAGCTTCACTGGATCTAGCACCCATAATGTCAAAGTGCGAGATGAGCAAAGACATACAACCAGCGACCTTGTCCTTCAGTCTATTGAACTGCTCATCACTCAAAGTCAAGATGTTGAACCCCTTGGACACCTCCATGGCAAATTCCAATGCGGCAACACACCATCTAAAAGTCTTCTTGTCAGTTGGAATACAATCATCAACAATGAAGCTAACCCAGTCAATGGACATGGCAATCATCTTCTTGATAATGACAGTTCTCTTGAAACCATCCACAGTTCTCAAATAGGTTTTGGTCAAGTCTCTCACATGCGAGTAGATGATGAAAATGGACTCGTGCTGCTTACTGGCCCTCTGAATGACTTCCTTGCAGCGTGGAACCTCACCAATCTGTAACAACATCGACTTGTAGCTCAATCTCTCAATTCTGGCCAACTCCTTGTGAACACGAGGAAGAGATGCTCTGAGGTCCACCAGAGACACAGTGTCACCAACGTTATCTATGAATGCGACCTTACTCTGTCTCAGAGTTTGCGATGAGCCCTGAGTGATCAACAGTGCTTCACCCGGCTTGATCTCAAAGTTGACGTCCAGATTAGTCTGAATTGGAACAATAGAGCCTTCCCAAAGCATTGGCTTGGCAGGGTGAATGACCACCAAGTAGCCAATATCAGATTCCTCCTCATAATCATCAATGTTTATTTCGATGATCGAAGATTTAGGTTTGTACAAGTCGGAACCGATGTCCTTACCACTCAAGATGTTCAAAATAGTTTGATCTCTTCCATAGAGATTGCTGGATGCCAAGATGTAGATGCCCCCTGCGTGGTTTGTCTGAACGAGGAAGTGGTCAGAATTCTTCATAGCCTCAAGAAATGGTCCCACTTTGTTCATGGTCAACAGCGCAGAGTTGGTAAATGCCCTTCTAATAGAATTGGAGAACTTGCTTAGTTTTCTTCTCAACAGGTTGATCTTGTCCACACCGCTTGCTGTCCAGCTAGTGACCTCTTGGGATTGCTGGTCCGGTGTGAGGGTAGGGTCCCTTAGTGTGTTCCAGAGAGAATCCACCTGGTCTGTGATGAATGTATTCACACGTTGGATCAACTTACCAGTCAAAGAGGTAATCTGGAAGGCAACCTCTGGACCGGCCTTGTCGACAAAGCAACCAACATTTTTCATCACCTGCCAACATGCCTCCAAGTCATCAGGCTCCTTGAAGGTTCTGAAACTCTTCGTAGCAGTGTTTATCAGCTTACGGTGAAGCAGACTGAAGAGGTACTGGACAGTCTCAAGTACAATCTCATCAAAATTCTCTGGGATTTCCAGCTGAATATCCCAACCTTTCATATAGTCAAGATGTGCCTGTTTGATTTGGATAGCCAACATCAAATAGAGAGAGAAATCGTCAATCATCTCATCGATCATCATCATGGTGGGACTTGCAAGCTTGATGGCATAAGCGAGACGGATCTTGATAGTCTCCTGGATTAACCTCATGGGGAATATGTAGAGGGTGGACAAACGGGGGATGTAGCTTGGCAAGTTCAGTTTCTCAAAGTAGTCATTATACGTAAGATAAGCGAGCTTAGACTTGTTGAACCATGGAACGTGAGGTTCAAACAAACGCTTTTGGAAAATGGTAGGAATCTCCTTCTCCTTTAGCATGCTGTCGGCGAAAGATGTGTTGACAAACCCATCAGATCTGATCTGTGTCAAGTTGAGGTTCTTACTCTGAGTCCACTGTTCCAACACATTGAGTTCCCTCTCAAGGGTCTTTGTGATGTTCTTCCATGAGATCATGGCCTCGATCCTGTGAACAAACTCCTCGGAGGCACAGATCGGCTTCTCATGTGCCATTTCCTTTTGGTCCCTCCACAACTCCTTCACATAGTCGTACCTATCCAGGACTTCACCAACTTCTTCAAATGCATTATCTGGGTTCTCCACTTTGAAGCTCAAGATCTCCTGAAGTGTATCATCAGCCAAGGATCGGCTATACTCGATGATCTTTCTTTGTTGGTCCTCGGTTCTTCTCAGGAGATATGCCTTGATGCCGAGCCACAGGTTATCCTTGTATGTGCTCTGAAAATACAGATCAGACTGTTTGATGATTCGTCTTTTCTCGGACCTCACAACGTCACCATTCAGTACGAGACTGAGCATGGTCTGCCATTCTAGTCTTTCCAAGATCTTTGGGTTCTCTCTGTTGCTCTCCAGCACAGAGGCATCGAGATGATCCATCTCCAGACTCGTCCCTTTGGAGGCCTCTCTGTCCACAAAGAGATCTGGGTCGTCATCATCCTCGATATCATCGTCATCTTCAATAGCGCTCTCTCCATCATCACTTCCCGTAGGTTCGGATATGATGGCTTTTGTATAGTAATCGTCAGCAATGTCGTTTTTGATCTTCTTTAGATATGTTCTCTCCTGTGGAAGGTGCTGTGCGTTCTGGAACCTCGACCCTGAGTTTGATCTGGGCTTCGGTGCACGTTGAGACCCCGAAGGGGTTCTCATTGGGGAGTACGTCTGATCATAGCTTGTCATCCTCTGTAATGTCGAGTTGGGCGAGCGGGTGTTGCTGATGGAAGAACTTGGAGATCTGTGCATTTGGAGCGCATCGTTCAGCGAGCCGCTGTTGCCCACAGACCGCTGGAGCTCTGGATGCTTGGGGAAGGTTGGCTGTGATGTCGTATTCGGGGACGATGTTGTCCTGTTGAGCGGCTTTTTGTAGTTGTAGTCCATTGTGCTCTTGGTAGGTCAAACAGCGGGGGAGTCAGCACAGAAGACGACACCGCCCTGGGCGTAAAACTCTTGCAAGTGGTTGTACAATAGTCTTTTGGAGCCAGAAGGAGTCTCTGGTAAGTGGAAATGATGAAAACCAAATCGGACAGTGTTAGATGGCTATCTCTTGGGTCACACGTTGGTTCTATTGCCGGCACAAGAGGGGTGTTGTAGCAGGAAAGCAACAAAGACAAAAACACAGTTATCTGGAGTGGCAAGAGTCTCTGAAAAAGCACGAAAAGGAAGGCAATTAGACTGCTGCAATAAACTGAGCGCTGTTTGAAATCAAAAGGAGTGGGTTTATCCGTTGGTTGCTCTGGATGCTTCCTAGGCGTGCGACCTTCATTCAGGGACACTGCTTAATTTTGCAGTGTGTATCGGAAGCGCGATCTTCACCTCCACCAAGGCCCTGGCGCCCGTAGTCAGCCTGGGTCAAGGATTCTCCATTACTACTGGCTAGTAAAACTAACAAATTAGCATGTTGTATAAATAAATGTACATGTAAGGGGCATTGCTTGTGTTCAGCACAACTCCGAGCTCCCATGCCCGTAAGAAAAGGCCTCTAGTGATGGGGAGCAAGCGGAAAGAGCGCTGCGGAACACAAGCGCTTTTTGAATGTGAAGGCTCGCCTTTGGAGACTCCATTTGAGTCGTTTCAAATCGTGAATATCATTGGGTGTGGCAGGTAAGTGTCGCAAGTGCATAACTGTGGTCTCTGGATGCATGACAATTTTGGGCTGTGTCTGTATGTGAAGAGTTGTATGTGTTGATACCGCTCACTTGAGCTTAGCAAACAATCTTGGTGCAACACAGTCGTTGATGTGGTGCTCCAAGTGGAAGAACTCCTCGATACAGTCCTCCTTATACTCGAGTTGCTCGTAGTCAGGGTCCTCCTGGGCCTTGGTGACTCTCTCAACACAATGCTCGTAGTGGTGGAGGTATGGCTTGATGCTTGGAAGCTGGGCACAATCCTTTCTGAGTAAGTCCAAAGGATCACCACCTTCCTCCTCCTCCTCCTCCTCCTCATCATCATCATCATCTTCTTCTTCCTCCTCCTCCTCTTGCTCTTCTTCCTCAGCAGGCTCCTCAGCAGGCTCCTCAGCAGCTGGCTCGGACTCTTCGGCAGCAGCAGGGGTCTCTTCCTCAGCTGGGGCGGTCTCCTCTTCCTCTACAACTGGAGCTGATGCCTCCTCCTCAACTGGAGAGGACTCCTCCTCAGTGGCCGGAGTAGTCTCCTCAACGACTGGGGCCTCAGTGACCTCAGATGGCTCCTACACAGTAAGTTAGTTCCTGACACATCAAGATTTGAGAACGGATCTTGCTACCCTCCATTTCACAGGTTTTCACTCACCTCAGCAAAAGCCAAAGTTGGGACAAAGGACTCAATCAAGCCAGCAAAGAAGGACATGGTTTACAGGTATAAGCGGCTTGTCTAATTAATCCACAATCAGCTTGTTTGTAGAAGTGTACCAACCTCTCGATCTCAATCGCTTACTTTTTTTCCTTCGGTGTGAAAACACAGGCAGCCCATTGGTCAGAGCAGAGCGCGAAGGCCATAGCATGAGGAAGAGTCTTGGATGCTGGTCCTGAGATGGTTTGCTTGCTGGTAAAGCGGTGTCTTCATACAAGTATATCCAATTGTGTCTTGCAGATAGCCATTTAATGATAGCTATTTATAGAAGCTGTTTAATTATCTCGTATGATCTTTGGGCCTGTCCGCTGTGGCCGTATCAGTGGTTACGAGCTCTGTTGACGATTCTAACATGGTTGTAATTAACGTTTGATAGATGATACTGATTCCAGTAAACTACAACCATTTAAGAGCTCTACAAAACGGCTGATTACTTAGTTTTTCTTTTTCTTACCGTAGTATTACACAGAGATTGGCAAATGTGTCAATACATCTACTTCTTCTCAGCGGCAGCAGCGTAAGCAGCTCTCTTAGCCTGCTTGGCCTGGGACTTGGCACCCAAGATACCACCACCCCAGTGCTTTCTGTTCTCCTCGTACTTCTCAGCGAAGTTGGAGTTGATGGTAGAGACCAAGGTGGCCAAAGCAGCCTCGTCCTCAGCTCTAACCTCGGTCAAAGCGGCAACAGCAGAGGTCTTCTGGTGGACCAAGGTACCAAGTCTAGCCTTACCCTTGATGATAGCGTATGGAACACCCATCTTACGGCACAAAGCTGGCAAGAAGATGACCAACTCAATTGGGTCAACGTCGTTGGCGATCAAGACAAGCTTGGCCTTCTTGTTCTCAATGAGAGAAACAACGTGGTTCAAACCGTACTTAAGGACATATGGCTTTGGGGAAGCCTCCTGTCTCGTCTTACCCTCAGCGATGGCAGCAGCCTCCTTAGTCAAACGCTCCTTCTTCTCAGCCTTGGTCTCTGGTCTGTACTTGTTGAAGAGCTTGAAAGACTCAGCAGCGGTGTTTCTGTCCAAAGTGTGCTGGAACTGAGCAATGGCTGGTGGAACCTTCAATCTCAAGTTCAGGATCTTCTTCTGTCTCTGAAGTCTGACATACTCAGGCCATCTGACGAATCTACCCAAGTTTCTCTTTGGCTGGATGGCCTGGCCGATACCGAACTTCAATGGCTTAGACTCAGCCAATGGGTTCTTGGAGGCCTTGGACTTGGATCCGGCCTTTTGGGAGAGTGGAGCTGGAGCAACCTTCTTACCTGCCATTTTTAATGTTGGTTAATCACAGAGATTTCCCTTCACGTAGTGCCACAGCTTGCACCAAAAGTGTTGAAGTTTTTCACTTTTCAAGCTCACGCTGCCCTACACGCCAGCGACCTACGGGATCAAACCAACGGCCCCCCTCATAGTTAAAGGCATGGTAAGCGCACACTTAGACGCGAAAACGTTTTGGAGAGTGGGTTTTTCCACGGCGCGAGAATTTGTGACTGTGAAAAAACCCTCATGGGGTGTGCGGGTGTATTTTGGCATGTCGGTGCCATATCTTCATCACTCACATGGCGCATATGTGATTGTTTACCCCAGGCCGATTGACAAACAGGATATTCTTTAAACTTGTGGATATTGCGATTTTCCAGAGCACACGACGCGGACCCGAGGAATATTCATGTGGCCTGGCTTAATGTTGACTGAAGGTTGAATGCTCATGAAGCTCAAACGTACAGCTGCTACGCAGCTTCATAGCTGCCAAAGGGATCTTTCTCTAGTTCATTGCGTTGAAACGATTCAAATCTCTTAACAGAAAAGAAAATTTATATATGAATATACACCAGGCCATCATGACTATATATACACGTAGCGGTCATCATCAACAGAACGTGAACTCATCAGAACATCATAAGCTATCAATAAGGGGCATTACCAACAGAAGAGAATCAGTTGACGACCCAGCCCTTGGCTCTCTCGACAGCTCTCTCCCACAAGGACCAGTGCGCTCTTCTCTCGGTCTGGTCAGACTGGGAAACGAAGTCACCCTGGGACTCACCACCGATAGAGGCAACGACATCGTCCAAGTCGTCCCACAATCTGTTACTGGCCTCCTTCTCAGCCATACCAGCAGCAATTGCAGCACCGAGAGCAGTAGCCTCCGCGTTTGGAGATCTTCTGACAGTGACACATGGACCCAAGATATCGGCCTGGATCTGCATCACCTCATCGGATTTAGACATACCACCGTCAACAGCCAAGAGAGACAATGGAGCTTTCTCGTAAGTGCCAACAGACTGCTCCAAGAAGTCACCCTGAGCGCCAGCATCGGAAGCCATGGCCTTCAAGATAGCTCTGGCCTGGTAACAGACACCCTCAAGGGCGGCTCTAGCAATGTGAGACGCAGATGTGTACTGAGTCAAACCCAAGATAGTACCTCTAGCCTCGGAGTCCCAGTATGGAGCGAATAAACCGGAGAAGGCTGGCACGAAGACGACACCACCAGAGTTTGGAACTTGGTTGGCCAACGGACCAATGTCCTGTGCCTGGTTGATCAACTTCAAGTTGTCTCTCAACCACTGGACAACGGAACCAGCAACGGAGATGGAACCCTCGAGGGCGTAGTGTGGGTAGTTCTCAGATTCAGCGAGAGAAGGGAACCAGAAACCAACGGTTGTCAAAGCACCACGCTGGGAAATCAAAGTCTCCTTACCGGTGTTGTAGAGCAAGAAACAACCAGTACCATAGGTACACTTAGCCGCACCCTGCTTCAAGGCCAACTGACCGACAAGGGAAGCAGACTGGTCACCAAGACAACCACAGATTGGAATGCCCTCAATACCAGCGAGCTTCTCGAGAGCAGCCTCGGACAAGGCACCTGGGTAACCCAATGGAGCCAAGTCTGGAGTCTTGAAATCACCGTAGTGCTCAGAAGAGGAGACAATCTTTGGAAGAGCGACTTTCTTTGGGTCAATGTCCCAGAAGGCCAACAATTCGTCATCGTAGTCGAACGTTCTGATGTCCATGAACATGGTTCTGGAAGCGTTAGTGACATCAGAAACGTGTGCGTTCTGCTTAGTCATGTGGTAGATCAACCATGTGTCAATGGTACCAAACATCAACTCGCCCTGGTCGTAGAGGGCCTTGACCTCGGAGTCGTTGTCCAGCAGCCATCTCAACTTGGAACCCGAGAAGTAGGTGGACAATGGAACACCGTTCTTCTGTCTAAGCTCCTCAAGCTTCTCCGCAGGGTAAGCGGCCTTCTTCTTGTTGACAATTTCAGCCGTTCTGGTATCGTTCCAGACGATACCGTAGTTGAGGGAACGACCAGTCTTCTTGTCCCACACAATAGTAGTCTCTCTCATGTTGGCAATACCGATGGAGGTGATCTTGTATGGCTTCTCACCCTTGGCCTCACGGTCCTTGTTGATGTTGTCCAAACTGACAATACAGGCGGCCAAACACTGAATACCGTTAGCCAGAACGTGAGCTGGCTTCACCTCAACCCAGCCTGGGTTTGGGAATCTGAGGGTTGGGCCCTTGGAGGCCTTGTCATCCTCAATCTCCAAGTCCTCGGTAGCGGTGATGGTGATACCCTCGGCGGAGAAGATCTTAGTCTCACCTTCGGCAGTGGTGTTGGCGGTGGTGGAGTACTCGATCTGGTGTTTAGCAATCTCTTCACCCTTTCTTGAGAAGAGAATGGCTCTGGAGGAAGTGGTACCGATGTCAATCGAAGCGACCAAGCTGTTGTCTCTGTCAGCCATTGTGTTGGAAGTGTTGAATATAGAAATATGTAAAGAGAAAGAGGCCAATTGAGCTCAGTAGGTTAAAAATTTGGAAAGGCGGCGGATGAAGGTTTTTTATATCCCGAAACGCTGGGGATGTTCCCCCTCGTCATGTTGCCGTTTCGCCTTGGGTGAAAAAAGCTAAAAGTCTGGAGAAGCTGCACGGCACGCGTCTGGGGGGCGGAGAATCGAGATGTTCCGATATTGGGACTGTGGAGAGGGGTCTAGAAATCGGGAGGGAGACTAGAGTTCTTCCTGGATCTAAAGGCTATTAATTTCACCAGCTAGGAAGGGATTTGGGATACAAGAGTACTTGAGAGTATTCTAGAGCTCACAAATATGGTCCTTACCAACTCTTGTCTCCTAAAGTAGCCGCTGGCCGCTGGAAATAATGGATGGAGCCGAAAGGCGCCTAGCCATAGAAAGTGAGACCATATTGAACAGTTCAACTGGAATCTCCGTTCGCACCATATACCATACATTAATAGCACCACCACTAATCGAAACGACGTAGATAGACATATTTCCGAACACCAGCTCCAGTAGGGGTGCTGTGTCAAGAAACTTAGCTAGTACTAGTGTACCTGCCAGTTTTAGCCGTTATATTCACGACAGATCATGATAAAACAGAAGAATGTTGCCAATTCTTACACCTTGCTTCATGTAAATTAAGAGGAAAGTATACGCATAAGCTGAGCGCATGATATACAAGATGAATCTAAAACCATTCCAACCAGAGGATTATTGCGTGCTTCTCCACCGCCCAAAGGAGAGGTCGTATCATGGCTAGGATGGGCTCGACCGACTGGCTTTAAGATATCAGCTTTCAGCTCTGGGGACTCGAGATGCTGCCTAGTCTGGATCCCACAGTCCACGACGCCACTGGAAATTTGAATTTAAGAGATTAAACGTCCCGAAATCAAATTGGCCCGGGGGCCGGCGGCCGTATACACAATATCTTGAGAGCCTCGGCCCTGAGTCTTTGGTCTCTCTGTGGACCCCGGATGTCGAATTAGCCGCGTCCGCCAGGTTGGCATACGTGCCTCGAGACTCGAATAGGCTAATGGAAAATTCGGAAAAGCGAGTTACCCGGGGAATTTACGCTCAAAGGCCGCCGTCGCCGGCAAGCGAGAAGAGGGCCTCCGACTCCCCAGCCCAACTCCAGAGGCTCATCGCTACTGACCAAGAACCCCGGAGGCCAGCTTGTGGCAAAATGCAGATTCGGGACTAGAAAGGCGGCAAATTAGCCGCAGAAGAGCTATGTTGTATCCGGATCGAAGTCCAGGGGACAATTTTACTAGGTAGCAGCAGACTTCAAAGTGGGGTCAAAGTTTTGCGAGCATGCTAGAGCCAAGAGTATATCCGATTCCAGCTTGAAGTTTAACGGATCTTTGGGATCTCCGTTGTAACGTTACAATATGGTAACGCTCTCCATCATATCGCGTGTCCATTTCTGGACGCTTCTGGCCCCTGGGATGTTGCGCATACGTGAGGCAAGATGAGTATTGGTTGGATACGTGGCCAAAGGCTGGACGTCAAGCTATTAGATCTTTGCCTAGAACATCCATGAGTAGATGAGTATAAATGTCTCTCAGTTCAGAACACCTCTCATTGAAGCTGGATAATCACAACATCGCACGACCTTCTTGTAGTTAGGACTTGAAAGCTGACATGTAGGCCATCACCCCGGAGAAGTGTTTTGTATCTTGTATCCCATGCACTGAAGCGCCACCTTCCAACAGGGTCTCCAGCCAGAAGGGGACACGCCGCAGACTCCAGAGTCCATACTCGATAACAGAGCTGAACTGGAGGAACTACAAACCACGAATTGGTTATACTTAACCGGTACACAACTGTGAGTTTACGTTCGCATGCACCCCGGAGAGCGGAAGAACTATAACAGCCTTGCACCCGCGCCTCAGACTCTCAAGACTCCGTACGCGAATTAAAGCGGCGCTGCGGGGTTTCAGTGTTCACCCCGCCAACCCACATACCTCTCTGCAGTTTTCGGGACTTCCTCGGCCCTGGGCTTCCCTCAGACTCAAAGTCAAACGACAAATTTATCCGTGGACACTGGACAATGGAGACTGAGGAATACGTCTGACTCCTGAGAAGGCCTACAAGCTATCACTGAATAGAGGGGGTTATTCTGCTATACTCAAGAATTAGTAGACACTGGATCCGAGAACGCATGAGGATGCTCTGATTGATATACCATACTGCAGTCCTTCACTTGGAACCCAACGGCCTATCCCCCAGATCGTGCTTTCAATATAACCGTCAGAAGGACCTGTAAGCACCAAGTGTCTTAGTTCCTGTAACTGGTGACCGCGCAGGCCCTTTATTCCAGGACCGCCACAGCTCATGCTTTATAGCTAGATCGGTGGATCTCCTTGCAGTTAATAGATAAAGGAAACAGTGCGGAAGGCACCTCGAAGTCTTCAGCTTATAGTCTCTAGCTTTAAATGGCATGCATGGGATTTAAGAGACTTTCTTTCCACCTTAAACCTCAATTGTTAAAACAACGAATGATCCTGAGCCCAAGACCTATTAAAGTGTGCCCATATAAGCCAAAGAAGCAAGAGGCTTAAAGGCTTGATCGGTCTACCAGAGATCAGGAATCAGAGATCAATCATTTGGAAGGAACTCACTAGAACGGTCTCCTAGCCTGGTGGAACCGCCACTGGGCCGTAATCTAATATAAATGAGGTGGTACCGTAATACACAGTTCACCAGCGTCACTACCCGTAACACCTCTACAACTATAGATTCCATCGAATAACAGATCGGATCCTAATAGTGCAAGCTCGTCATACCGGGAAACCACAACGAGATGAGTGTATCCCAGATGACGGATGCGATGAAGAGTCAATAGCACGTCAACCGATTAGATGTGTTATTTCCAAAATTATTCACAGGCAATGACGCGTACATTTAAGCCATAGATGTACGAGCAGCGGCTATGAAGTTCTGAATCAATCGTCAGTGGTCGCCACACGTACTATATTCTATACCAGCTACGAGGTGACTAAAAAAAGTAGGACGTCGTGACCAGGGGTACAACGCATGGGGGCGCCTGACGTAAATGTCAGAACAGAACACGGAGAAGAGCGTGGAACCGTCGAAGGTTCGTTAGGCACCGACGACAACGCATCACGATTAGCATGCGAAGGTATCATGTTCCAGACATGACAATTCTGTACTA
This sequence comes from Petasospora taoyuanica, assembly GCA_030567055.1. Taxonomy (NCBI): domain Eukaryota; kingdom Fungi; phylum Ascomycota; class Saccharomycetes; order Phaffomycetales; family Wickerhamomycetaceae; genus Petasospora; species Petasospora taoyuanica. The sequence continues at coordinate 263,502 of JAKUBZ010000002.1, forward strand.
TGTAGGTATGACTCGCCTATCGGGTGGGGGTGAATACAGCGAAATGGGTATTCCGGGTTTCCCATAAAAAATTCTCATCCGGCCCCGTGCGGTTGTAATTTGTCTTTCTACAAGAAAATTTGTAGGAGGGCGAAAAAAGATTCTTATGGCATATCCTGCGGGCAGTAAACGTCACTTTACGGTTTCCCCAGCAACGGGAAACATGATGAAGAAGGTGGGGGCCTACTTTGAGCACTAAAGCACCAATTTTTGTTGATTCAAATCAGACAAATGTCAGGCCAACTACCCAAAGGATAGATCCAACAACAGTTTATTCCAATTTAGGCCAATAATTGATTGTTACAGACAGAACTCAGCATGAACTTTGTTAAAAAGCCCTCGCCCTTTGCGCGGTGACGATAGTGTTGACATCATTTTTCGTGCGTCTCGTTTGTATGGAGGCCCCTTAGTAGCCCAGGCTGAGATCTGCCGGCGGTTGTGTTTTGTTGGACAGTGCTAATGTTGAAAGCGGATGAGGACAGACATTATATAAAACCCGCCGAGCCCGCTCCTGGTGGACTGTGATGGCAACGACTTTATGATGGTTTTTCTCCAGAGCATGAGATCTGGTGTCCTTCAAGCATATAGAACACTACTACAGCACAGAATCCTCACTCCAGTTAGAACATACCACACTACACACAAGAAAATGTTTGCTACCTCTGAGAACAACTACACTACCTCCTCTATGGGCCAGCAGCAGCACGACCACCACCACTTTGAGTACGAGGAGGAGAAGTCTCCATTTGCCTTGACCAAGGAATCCACTTTGAGAGACTACTTGTACAACAACAAGTTGTGGGTTGAGAAAATGAACGACCACAAGCCACAGCTGTTCGATCTCAACGGTAAGGGCCAGAGTCCACACACTTTGTGGATCGGCTGTTCTGACTCCAGATACAACGAGAACGTGTTGAACGTTTGCCCAGGCGAGGTTTTTGCGTTCAAAAACATTGCCAATATGGTCTCCATTGACGATTTGACCACCAAATCCACATTGGAGTTCTCCATCAACGTCTTGAAGGTGAAGAAGATCATCGTCTGTGGCCACTCCGATTGTGGTGGTATCTGGAACTCGCTGTCCTACAAGGACTTGGGTCCAACCAACTCTCACTTGATGAAGTACTTGGAAAAGATTGACGAGTTGAGAGACGAGAAGCTTGAGCACCTGGAGAAGATCACCGACTTGAAGCTCAGAGCCAAGAGGCTTGCGGAGTACAACGTTATGAAGCAGTTGGACATCTTGAGAAGCCAGAAGGTTGTGATCAACGCCTTGAATAACGGCGAGATTGAGCTTTGGGGTCTTGTGTACAACGTGGATTCTGGCTACTTGGAGGTTGTCGAGGCCTAAGCTTTTTCTTTGTTTTGTTTCATTTTTTTTCTCTTGTTTGCATACGGTGGTTCCATTACACCTTAAATAATGTTGGAGTACAAAAATAATAGTTAGAGAATGGTATTGGTGCACGACCTACAGCTGTTTTCCATCAATTGGGTCTTCATTTCTCGGACACTTTGTCTTGCTTTGCATTTAATCATATACTTGAACAGACGATTGGGTTTGATTTTCTTGTAGTTATACAGTATGTAATGTGGTGGGTGGATTGGAGACCTACTTAATATGGCATATAATATGTTATATAGTGCATACAAACTATGCACAGATAGATGAGGTACTATGTGTTCTTGCCCGATAGGGAGACCGTACGAGATGGGCATACATTTTTTTACATCTAGATTCCTAGAGCTTGATAATAGCAAGGTAACTAAAGCAACCAACGTCCAAGTCGCATAGTTTTAGACCACCAGATAACAGCTCCCGTCTCCTGGCATGTGCTATTTAGGGCACATCCCATGCATATTGGGACAGTACCCCCAGAGATAAAGAAGTGTCGTGGCCAAGCGATAACACAGAGTCAACTAAAACGTGCAGCACGCTGTGAGTCTGTGACTCCCCAATATGAGGGGCTTTGAGGATCAGGTTGTATCGAAAACTCTCAGGCGAAGAGTTAGGCCCCACCGCCCACCTGCCAGCTCTCTCTTTGTCCGGCCACACATAACTGATAAGGAGTCGAAAGTCGAGAGTCGGCCCAGAATGCTTAGGGCCACAACAGTGTGCCTTGGTCGCAACTATATAGGCCAGTTTCGGTCGTCCAGCATCTGCTAACTGAGAGATTAGTGGGATGTATAGTGAGCTCATGAGGTGATGAGGGCGATGACGTGGGCGCTTGTGTCGCCTCTTCTGTGGGGCGTCGCATGGGCTTATCGTGCTGGGGGGCCCACCCGAATTTGACACAATTTTGACGTGATCTGGACCGACGGCTCGAAGCAGATTGGCTTATCAGGCAGTTTCACCGGTTCATCGGGCCTCAGAAAGTATTACCGAGACCGGGGTATATGGATTGGGCAATGTGTAGAGGATGTTATAATAGAGGTTACAAAAATAAGAGCATTTTAATGGTAAGTAAGTCAACACCCACTTATCGACACGGATAGTCCGAAACCCCACGAATCGTTCCTCTTCTGGTGTTCTCTCCTACGTAAACCGTATCCGCAAACGCTGTGCCCCAGTTTCTGCATGGGGTTATCGATCGCTCATAGTGTGAGTGTATATAAATATAAATAAATCGCCTCGCCCCTCTTTAACCTCCTCCTTAATTTATACACTACTATAAGCAGAGCAAACGGCGGTTATAGAAGAGTATATACAACGATGGACCGCCAGCACAGATCGCTCTACGAACAGTACGGGATTCCACCAGGAGATCAGGCGGGTGGCAACACCAGAAATCCTCAGTTTCTTAAGCCTCCTGGCTCCAGTGGGAGCACAGGGAGTACCACAGACGCCATGATCAAAAATTCCCAGATATTGACATACTCCAACCAGGTGCAACATCACCCCAACCACCGCACTGTGCTACCACGAGTGGCGAAGCCGATCTCAAGTGATGATTCTCATACCACCCCCATCAAGAAGAGAAGAGCGTCATCTTCCTCCAATGCGTCTCCGGGGTCCAAGGCCTTTAACGAAAGCATGGCACTACTGAACACAGTAAAAGTGCACTACCCATTGCACAAGATTCCCGAGGATTTGTACCGATTCATCCCACACTCACAGATCCAACTCGTGAGACCGCTGATAGACAGGGGGGATTCAATGGGGGATGGATTCATTACAAAGCGGAAGTACGCTACCAACGTGGATGAACGTACATTCTTGTCTGTCTATGAGTTCCAGATCAATGACCATTGGATCATCTGGGACTACCACACTGGGTTTGTATTCTTCACGGGACTCTGGAAGGCTGCGGGGAACACTAAGACAGATATCGTGAAGATGGTGGAGAACATCCCTAGTATCTCCTCACAGGTGCGCAGGGTGCGTGGTGGGTTCTTGAAGATTCAGGGCACTTGGCTGCCTTTTGAGACATGCAAGACATTGGCTAAGAACTTTGCATTCCCTATCAGATACTGCTTAGTGCCATTGTTTGGTGTTATGTTCCCAAATGAGTGTCTAAAACCAGGGGAGGAACACTATGGTAAACTGGTGGATGTCAATGACCCACCAGCTATCAAGACAAGACGCAAATCTTCCACTGCGACCAACAACTTGTCATCTGTACGTGTTTCTAAGCCAATTGTGATGAAGAAGAGATCTCAGTCAGAGAACTTTGGATCGATGACTCGTCGTAAGAGCTCTGCTCCATTGTTAGAGATGGAAGAAGTGCTCAAAGCTTCGAAGCAGTTGCACGATCTGTCGTCGTCGTCGGGTATCCCAGGTGGTTCACATCCTGTCAGAGATCGTCCATTGTCATTCAACTATGGTGGGTTTGTATGGTCATGGTACGATGACAACAACTTGACTATCTTGGGCAAGGACGAAGAGGCTATTGTGGATGAAGACGAATTTGATGATGAAGCCTCAGTAAGCGCTTCTTCTGCTAACCTAACACGCAAAGAATCGATGGTGTGGTCCAAGCAATTACAAGGCCTCAGCTTACAATCTCCATCTGGCGAGACCCATTCTTCCAGTTCTCAATCACCAACTACTTCTGGATCAAAGTCGTTTACTACGTCCCGTTCTACGCCACCGGGGCCACAATACACTATTGGACCACGTACTCCACAGAAAGAAGAAACAGAGAACTCCACAGTGGATCAGTCGATACCAAAGATCTACCCAGGGGACTCTATCGTGAATGCTGCAAAGCAGTTGGTGACTTTCAGTACGAGCGCTCATCATATCTCTGGGAGTGAGAGTTCGGTGAGGGATACTCCACAGTTGAGTCCAAAGGAGCGCAAGCCCCATGCGAAGTTGGAGATCGGCGAGCTGCTCAGTTGATTTTGATCCCTTCTGATTGGTTTGCTTTATAGTACCCAAGCTGGATCTCTCCGGTACTACTCTATGGTACACAGCTGGTTCTGCTGTACCTCTTACGCTAGAATTTCAGTTGCTTTAAATTTTTATACCCACATGCTATACTCTGCATGAATCTATTGGCTTTCGAGTGGTCAGAGGCTTACTGCCACCCAGGTTTGTTACTATACACGGATACTTTATGGCTGGCATGTAGTTTACGTGAAGGTGGAAGGAAGCGCCTGTGCGGGCGAGGCAAAAAAAAAAAAAAAAAAGCTCATCTTGGGAGCTCATTTTACTTAAGGGAAGAAGAGTAGGCAAGCCTGGAGATGTCTGTACTGAAAAAGTGAGTCTTTAGGAAATCAAATGTCACCTAATAACAGTTCTAACGCTCTATAGAATTTCCAGAACGGATTTATACTCCGATGGGGAGATAAGCGACGCCGGTGACGAGCCGGTGGTATTGCCCAAGTTGGAGTTTGAAATAGTGGAGGCGAAGACTCCGGAAGAGGAAGATGAACAGATGGATGATGCCGAGGAGTTTGACTTCCCTCTCTTCTCCTTTGGTGGTGGTGATAATGCAGAGGGGAAAGAAGATGATAAAGAAGAGGAGAGAGGCCGCACAGTGGAGAGGAGCACAGTGATGAAAGTGTCATTACGCTCGCCGTCCCCTGAGTACAACAAGCAAGAGCGTCCACAGAGCTACTACTTCGCTATGAACACTGAGAAGGCAAAGATGGAGTTCTCCATTGCTGCTATCACCGCAGAGGAGATCATCGAGAAGAGCCATTTCACCACGCCGTATCCTACTGGGAGAGTACTGAACGTCAATGAGCAGAACGCACGCATCCAGGCAGAAGAAAGAAGAACGAAACAGAAAGTGAGGCCGGGGAAGAAAGCCCGAATGGCACGCATCGAAGCTAAGAAGAATATCAAGGACCGTAAGCAATTCCAGAAGAAGATTGACGACGAGGCACACAGAAAGCTGATGAAGAAGCTGAAGCACAAGAGAGGAGGCAAGAAGAACCGTAAGAAAAAGGGTGGGGCTTCAGTAGCTCCACCACCGCCGCCACCCAAGAAGTGAAACGAAGAAATGAACGCTATGATACATGCGTCTATTGTAGCTCGACGCCCTACATTGAGCCCTCGAGTCCTCCAAGCCAGCGGTTCGCGCAGGATGTTGATCGAGGCTCAAAAAGGCCCGTAAACAAAACACCACGACACACTTAAGACATAACAAGAAGGACTATTAAGAAGACTAGGAGGCTCAATGGACTTCATTGACTACGACACGTTTCAGGATACCAGGGGCGAGACACAGGGCGGTGCGCTTCCCGAGCCGGCACCTCCGTTGATGCTGCCCATCAACCCGAACTTGACGTCGAGGTTCAAAGGGCTCTCGCTGTTGAAGAAAGTGGGAGGTGACGCAGATCAGGCGGGCCTCCCGGGAGACGATGTCAACGTCACTACGAAGACAGCAGTTAAATACGCCAAGCTATCACTGCAGCTGTTCGAGAACTCCCTGGACCAGGCAGCAAACACATTACCCTCGGACGTTTCTTCCAGGTCAACGAGTTCACTTAATGACCATTTCACGAAGAGCTCAGGTGCTAAACCGGACCAGATGCTCAGTACAAAGCTTGCAAATGTGCTGAATAACTACGGTGGTAATGAGTCCAGCTTAAGAGAAGCACTGACGATCCTCCAACAGAAGAAAGACCTCGATGTCACGGGACTCATACGGCCAGATATGCTCGGTGCTATCCACAGAAGGCGGTTTCGCAGCGAGATCGAAGGCGAACTGTTGAAAGAACACACATCTGTGCTCAAGGAGTTCCAACCAGTGGTGCAAAAAGTGGAGAGCCTGGGTCAGAGGATTGACAAATTGAAGGAATTGAACAAGCAGTTGACGGATAACCAACACATGGACCCGGCGATGTTAGAGGAAATCGAAGAGCTTTCAGCAAAGAAGAATTTGCTGGTAGTGAAGAAGTCGCTGTTGAACAGCTTTAAGAAGAACTTCACACTCACACAGTATGAAGAGCACTACTTATCCAACGAGGACATATCTCTTGAGTACTTCCAGATCCTACACAAGTGTAAGACGATCCACACGAATTGCTCCATCCTACTTACGCTACAGAACCCGGCTCTTGGCATGAAGATCATGGAGAAGATGAGTAAGTTTTTGGATTTGTCTTACCAGCGTATTTCATTCTTTCTATCGACAAAGCTAGAAAGAGCCATGTCCGACGGATCACGCTATACAGACCATAGGCCATCGGATGCCAAAACGGATCTACGACTGATGAAAATGTCGATCTTCTACCTTTCCACTAACCTGAAGTACTTTGATGAGATCACCAATAAAATCGTGCAGTCCCGGTCCAAGACCATTGTGGATGACTTCCTCTACCAGTCGAATAACGCTGACTCAGTGGACAACTCCAGGCCGATCATCTTCTCTGCACATGACCCTATTAGATATATTGGTGATATCCTGGCGTTTGTTCACTCTACAATTGTCAACGAGGTGGAGCTGATCGAGAACCTGTTCGAAATCGGCGAGAACGGAGACCCGGAGTATGAAAGATCCGAGTTTGAGAAAGAGCTTATCAAATTGGAGAACTTGGAGGATGTTAACAGATCTGTGAGTACCACAATCGAGCGCATCGTGGCATCACTAAGCAGACCTTTGAAAATGCGTGTGGAGCAGATCGTCAGAAGTGAAAAGAGCGTCGAGGTGACACAGAAAGTATTTGGCCTCTTGGATTTGTACCAGGTGATGTTTGCGAAACAACTGGGCAATGTCTCTGAAGGGTCCATATTGGAGACTTTGGACTCTTTGAAGAAGCTATGTGTCGAGAGAGTATTTGGCGTCCTGAGCAACAGATTGGCAGTTGCTGAGAGAGCGCTCGCTGCCTCGGATTACTTGATGGAGGACGATTCGCTACTACCACCTGACTGGCTCCGCGAGATACTCTCTGACTCTTTGGTTATATTTGAGGACCATTCGGCCATGGGCTCCAGAGTGCTTGGACTCGATGATGAAGAGTTTTCCACTCTCGGTAACATCCTAGTTGGAAAGCCATGTGAGATGATAGACACCCTGGCTACGAAGAGCTTCAAGAAGAACAAGATATCTCTTCTGATATTTAAGCTCAACTGCCTAGATTTGATCATGTACAAGATCATGCCTGTCGCACAGCTCATTGAGCAATCTGACAAGCTGAATGAAAAGATCAAGAAGTACGAACAAGAACTCACAGAGCAACAGTACAATGTGCTGTTGAAGGAAGCCGGGCTAGAGATCCACCAGCAGTTGATCCAGTTGGTGTTCCCATTGGAGCAGATCCAGGAAGAGGACGACTACTTTATGTACACCTCGCTGATTGAGAACAAGTTGTTCGGGAAGGAGAAACTCCTAGAGATTGAGCTGCAATTGCACGAGTTCTTACCAACGGCACTCGTGGATATCCAACAGTCTGTGTTCAAAATATCATCTCCGTCGATTGCCGATGGCGTTATTTCGGGAAGTTCACTGAGATTTGTGAGATTGTATGAAGTGTTCCACAAAATCGTCGGCATGTTGTATGAAGATGACGAGGAGCAACTGTTGGAGTTTACTTCGTACGATGTGGCTACGCTATTAGGTGTGGGTGATCTATACGTCCCTGGTATTTAAATATTTTGAATACAATCATTACTGCACCAAGGAGTGGTCTGGAACTTTACCCCGCCCGTATCCGTCCTTCCCGTAGTAGTCCATTGGGTAGTAGTCTTTATCCCACTTTCTGTCCTTCTCCATCATCACCATTGCTTCGTACGGAGTGAGAAGTGGCTTACTGAACGCATAGCCCCAGTCTATCGAGAGACGCGGACATGCCACTTGCACAAATGCGTCAATATCGTCGAACATAGCGAGCTTCTGTGGGAAAATCTCCGAGAGAATGATCTTCACCACTGTCTTGCCCCTCTGTGTGAGTTCCTTCTCAAGTGCGGTCAGTGTGTTGAGATTACCCTGTCTTCCAAGAGCACCCAGAACCAAACCAATCTTCTTTGCATTGCGTGCGGTTTTCACAGCATCCTCACGCACTTTGACCATCTGCTGCTGGTCGTAGTACTCTCTTGTGAACTTTCTGCTATATGGGTCGTATCTGTACGCTGGGATCTCCGGGTTGTGGATCATGGCGGACTCCAAGTGGAAACGGCCGTCACCAACGTACACCATGGCGTTGATTTCTTCCTTATTGAGTCTCTCAGAGGTACACCCAAGCACCTCACCCTTGGACAAGGGCATGATCTGTGGTGGGATGGTATATATCGGCTTTTCTGGGTCACTCGCCAGCTTGTCTCTGATGGCATGGATTGTGGGGTTGAACTGGATCGTACCAAATGTGGCAATCTTCGAGCCAGCATCAAAGTTCCTCCTTAGTGTGTTCATCAAGTGCGTCTCATCAATGGCAATGGTCACAAAGATATATAGCACTTTGATCAGTGTGATGTCGATAGGTACTAAGCAGGAGTGCGCATAGTGGGCGATGAAATCACACTCCAGCGAGCGGGCAGTGAAATCGTCGATACAACATGCACCATACGATACGTCACCCATCACCACAGTCTCACACTGGCAGAACTGCTCCAGGATATCGGATATCACAAGGGAGTATATCAGCAGACCTTCGGGCATCTGGAGTGCAACACGCTTGGCTTTGTTCTTGCGGATGTTCCACACTGTCTTATGTATCTCAAAGTTGTAATTGGAGGGCAGTAGCTTAATAGCCTCGTTCAGCTCCTTGTCTTCCAGGATATCCTGTGGAATCTGTGTCATGGCCCTACCGACATGGGCTCTACTTCTCGTGGTCTTCACCAGCAAACCGTCGCCCTCCGCCGGTGCCTCTCTTCTGCCCACAAACCTACGCTTGGGCACACGCTTCGGTGCCTGTGTTTGTACTGATTCTGACATCTTAGCTCCCTGTAAGTGGCTACTAAATGGGGTTAGCTTGTTAATTAGAAAGACTGCATCCGCATCTACTCATCTCAAAAAGAAAAAAAAAAAAAACAGTACGAAAAATCCAAAAAACTCTACCGGTTAGGGCACGCACAATGTACATTGAAAAAGTTTAGAACCATAATTACAATGGCCTTCGTTAGCTATAACTAACAGGGTATACAAGATGCTGACGCCCAGATTCAAGTGTTCGCAGGATGATGAGTTTGTGTATATTGACATTACGGTGTCGCATATCAGATTCGATGCCCCAGGTGTCCAAATTGTCGTGGAGAATGAACTACTAGTGTTCTCATTATCGCCATATTATCTCCGTTTGAGATTTGATAAGCCGTTAATTGACGATGAAGAGAGGTCATTTGCGAAGTATGAGAGCAAAGACGAATGTATTAAGGTGAGGATCCCGAAGTTGAACAAGGGTGAAGTATTTGAGGATTTGGAACTACCGGCTAAACTGATGTCTAGAAGCGGCGAGCAGTCTACTGAGGCATTGGACTCTAAACAGTTGTTACACGAAATTGGTATCTCAACGACAGACGAGAACCTCATTAGAGAAGCTGGAAATGTCATCAAGGAAGAGGAGAAGAAGAAACCGTTAATTGAAGAAATTGGTGGAAAATCGGATGTCGAGAAGACCGCAGAGGAAGGTGAACAGTTCAACTGGGAGATTAACCAGTCCTTCGAGATAGATAACGTGCTCAAGACTAAATATGGGTTTGACAACCAGTACGATTCCATTGTTGGTGTCTCTTTAACTAATGGTAATGATATTAACGAGTTGGACGACCCAGAACATACCGAGCCCGATGCACGTATTAAAGAGAGGTTGCTAAAGGAAAACTTCAAGTTTGATCCAGAGTACTATGCAGCAGATTATATGACTGCCAAATACAGCACGGAGGATGAGTACTCACCAGTGAAGGACCTCTTGAAATACGAGAACCCTTTGGTCACCTCTGAGTTGCAGTATACACAACAGGAGAACGACCTGATGCTGGATTTGCCTAAGAAGTCATATGTCGTTTCCAATCCAAAGCCATTGTATTATACCATCATCTCCTTATTATTTGCATACTCCTTCGAGATAAGACAGACAGAGGGAGAGTTTACAACGGAGTCTGCGTGGTCTATTGGTAAGTTAACGCCGCAGATTGCGCTGCTGGATCAGCAGATTATCCTACCGGATGTATCTACGCCTATTATCAAGGCATTGCTCATCACTGGTGTGAGGAGAGCACTGTCCTACCCATTGAACAGAAATTACGAACTGGCATATAAGGCATGGGTTGATGCTTTCAAGCTACTGCAATTGGGAAGTAAAGCTGTGATTAAAGTGTTACTTTCAATCAGAGAGCCATTCAGATTCCACGACATTTACTACGCCTACAACAAGGTGTTGTTAGAAGATCTGGTGAATTGGCTCATCAAGGACAAAAGAGACAACGACTTTGTGTTGAAATCACTAGGAAAGGAAGTGGAGAAGCAACTTCTCAGCCTTAGAAAAGAGGAAATTGTGTTTGAACAGTTGGATGATGATGGAGACGTTGACACTTTGCTGAGCATCGCAGAGATCGAGTCGTTAGCAGAGCAGATGTACAGCGAGCAGCAAACCAATTAAGTCATATATTCATTTCATAAATCTATGCAGAACTCAGGATGTTGTTCGCAAACCGTGGCCCATTAGATGGCGTGACGTTCCCTTCTTCAAACTTCTTCACCAATGGTGCGACCTTGGACTTTGAAGGTAATTCCTCTTCCTTTGTTTCATTGTCTTTCCTACTAGACTCGTACACAAAGGTTTCGGAGCGTGTTCTCGTATGCTTGATCTTTCTGTCCGGTATCACAGGGTCTTTCTTCTCCTCCTCGTCCTCCGTGGCATCGGCCTCGTCGTCCACCTCTCTCGTGTCGGATCTGCGTCTCTTACGCCCAGGGTTCTCGTTAATAAACTGTATTGAGTTCATCGTGCCCATCATGGAGTTCTGCTGCATTAGAGGCGGAGGATAGGAGGGCTTAATGGGCGTGGACATCGTTCTCTTATGCACCGGTGAGCTCGGGTATCGGGTTCTCTCTAGTTGAGCAACGGCTGCAGCACCGATCTTCGCTGGCGAGTGTGGCCTCTGGAACGAAACAGGCGGTCCCAAGTGAGCGAATGACTGCCGTTGTTGCTGATGCTGTTGCAATGGAATCGAAACCATGGGCTGCGAGTAGGTAGGCCGTGACGGAGACTGATACATCTGGTGCTGCGGTAGGTGGCTGTGGTGGTGTTGATGTGGTGTTGGTGCGGATCCAGGAGCCTGCGTGTTTGGTGGAGGACGTTGTGGTGTTGGTGGTTGGAACTGCGACTGTGGTAGCTGCGATGGATGTGTCTGTGAGCCCATCGGTGAGCCCATTGTGTGTTGCCTTGGCGCACTGGCTACAAGTCTCGCCATGAGTTCGTCGTTTGGCACGTCACCAGTAAACAGCGATGGGATCAATGCAGGCGGAACATTCACCGCTATAGCGCTCTGTAGCAGCTCCATCGACTTCTGAACGCTCTCAAGCTTAAAGTACTGCTGCTTCGTGGTCTCCCTCTCCCTCTGTAGCTTTATAAGCTCTATCAGCGCCTTCTCCGAGTAAGGCCACTCCACGGGCGTAGACCCCAGGCCTAGTACTTGTGCCAAAGACTCATTGATCTTCTCCATCCCCGTTGGTCTCTCTTTGAGGTATAGATCGATCTTTTGGTATTGTGAGAAGACGCTGCAGAAATTTATATTTATATGGGTTGAGATTTACGTGTTGACAATCTGCACGCACACACGGGTGAAACTTTGGGAAAAGAGGGCTTCCCAATGCGGTAAAGTAATTAGCCTAGTGCGTGCTATATTGCATAATTGGAGATAAGGCAAGATAAGCGCACTGCTTTATATAAAAGTTGTGTTGGTTGTACAATTTGCACATGATCTGATTGTTTATACACTGCACAAAGTGATAATGTATGCTTAAACCCTGCAAGGTGTTGTACTGACCTCACATTTAATCTTTGTTACCATGGCAACGATTCCAAAAAAAAAATTCAGTCATGTGGTTCTTTGTAATCCGCATCGCGCAATTTCTCAATTCAGCTATTACGTACACTTTTCCGGACAAAGCCAACCACAAGCGGCACTAAAAGCGGACTTATACCACAACGTCCACGGTCTTGAATAACCGAAAATCTCTAGGAAAAAACACAAATCAACCGCATCTGCTTCTTATCCTTTGAGTAGGCCAAAAAAAAAACGCTGTATGTTTCTCAAGAGACTGTGGTGTTTCATAGGTACTAAAAGGTCATTCCACACTTCAAGTCATAAAGCAATGGCACCAGCTATCATTGAACAAAAGAGACCAAGCACTTGTCCTGAGGTGGACTACTCGACTCTGTCAAATTACAGAGATGTCAACGTCCAACACACAACATTGGACATTAGTGTGGAGTTCAACAAAAAGATCATCGTCGGTACTGTGAAATACGACCTATCCATTGTCAACTCCTTGAAGACGTTGGCGTTGGACTCTTCGTATCTCAAGATCAACTCTGTCAAGGTCAACGATTCTCAGGTTGGCTTCAGCATCAGAGACAGAGTCGAGCCATGGGGGTCTGCATTGGACATTGAGGCCATTGCATCTGCTGGTGACTCTTTTTCCTTGTCCGTGGACTTTGAAACCACCGAGAAGTGTACTGCTATCCAATGGCTCAAAACCAAGCCAGATACCACCGATGCCTCAGACTACATCTTCACTCAGTTGGAGCCAACCCACGCTCGTTCTCTGTTCCCGTGCTTTGACACACCAGGTGTTAAGTCTACTGTTACCGCGTCTGTTCGGTCTAAGCACCCAGTTGTGTTCTCTGGTTTACCAACTGTGCATTCTGAAGGCGTCTTCAACTACGAACAAAAGATCCCAATCCCATCATATCTTTTTGCCATGGCATCCGGTAACATTAGCAGTGTTGCTGCCGGTCCAAGATCCACGATCTACGCTGAGCCTGACCGCTTGGAAGATGCACGCAACGAATTCGAAGAGGACTTGGAGAAGTTTATCCAGATTGCTGAGAAGTTGACTACTCCATATATCTGGTCCACATATGATATTCTCATCAATCCAGCATCGTTCCCATACGGTGGTATGGAGAACCCAAACATCACATTCGTCACTCCAACTTTGATCTCGTATGACAAATCCCAAGTGGATGTCATTGCCCATGAATTGGCGCATTCTTGGTCCGGTAACAACGTCACCAATGCCTCGTGGGAACACTTCTGGTTGAATGAAGGCTGGACTGTGTACTTAGAAAGACGTATCGTTGGTGAGCTTCACGGCGAGCAGACGAGACAATTCCATTTCATTATGGGTTGGAACGACTTACGTGAGGCTATCAATGAATTGCCTAAGTTCGAGTACGCAAGATTGGTCCAGGACTTGCAAAAGGGTAAGATCGACCCAGATGACACTTTCTCTAGTGTCCCATATGAGAAGGGCTCCAACTTTATCTATCACTTGGAGTGTAAGCTCGGCGGTCTTGCGGAATTCGACCCATTCATTAAGTACTACTTCACCAAGTTCTCCAAACAGTCCATTGACACTTACCAGTTTGTTGATGCATTGTATGAGTTCTACGCAAAGGACCAGGTCAAAATTGACGCTTTGAATGCTGTTGATTGGGAGTTGTGGTTGTACACCCCGGGCTTGCCACCAAGAGCCGACTTTGACACAACGCTTGTGGACCAAGTTACCAATTTGGTTGGCCAGTGGGTTGCCAAGGCCGGCGAGTTGAAATCCGTGGAAGAATTCCATGAGTCTTTCGGTAAAGGTACCAACAGATCCACTTATGACTCCTTCTCTTCCCCACAGAAGATCTTTTTCATTGACCACTTGTTGGAGAAGAGACCATCTCCAACTTTCTGGAACGACAATGGCGTTGCTTCTGATGCACTGATTTCCATCTACACCGACCTCACAGACACTAGAAACACGGAGATCATCTTCCGTTGGTTCAAGCTCAAGTTGTTGGCCGGTAAGATCGAGTTCCATCAGGCGTTGTCTGACTGGCTAGGAACCGTCGGTAGAATGAAGTACGTTAGGCCATCCTACAGACTTCTCAACACCGTAAACCACCAGCTTGCTGTCGAAACATTCCAAAAGTATAAGGAGAGATACCACCCAATTGCAGCTAATTTGGTGAAGAAAGACTTGGGTCTTTAAATCATATATACTATTCCAAATACAGTAATTACTATAATTGGACTTTGCGGATAACTGTCACACGTCTCTTTTTTTTTTTCTTTTTTTTCTCTTGCTGGCGCGAGTCGCGACCATTCAGGGGCGGGCAGTGCATTGGACACGTCAAAACCAAACACAATTCTCATGAGCGATTGTTTTTCTTTACGTAGTTTCTGACCACTTTCTCAAGTCCACACAGCTGATAAGATGTCTCTCGCTGCTTTTTCTAACGTATGTTCTTCTTGAAAAGAACTGTGTGTGTGCCTTTTCGTATCTTCAGGGGGCCAACCTCTCTCTTTATAATACGACTTATCTTGCACTTCTTTCTCTCCTCCAGATCAACAACTAACTCAACACCACAGTTTACCCAGCTCTCCGAGTCGTTCAGTCTCGAGAGACTCAGATCGGAGGCCAGCTCTATTCAACACAAGCTATCCAATGTGCGCCCGCCACAGGAGTTCTTGGACATCAAGCGTATCTCCAAGCCACAGAACTTTGGTGAGTTGCAGTCGAGAGTGTCTTACAACTTGAAGTACTTCAGCACGAACTACTTCATCATCGTGTTGATGCTCTCTGTGTATTCGCTGCTCACCAACTTGCTCTTGTTGTTCGTCATCGCATTTGTCGGTCTCGGTGCCTTTGGTATCAACAAGCTGCAAGGTTCTGACTTGGAGATTGGTCCTTTGAGATTGACAAACTCACAGTTGTACACCGGTTTGCTTGTTGTTGCTGTGCCATTGGGTTTCCTTGCATCACCTATTTCCACTTTGCTCTGGCTCATTGGTGCATCTTCCGTCACCGTTTTCACACACGCCTCTTTCATTGAGAAGCCAGTGGAGACCGCTTTTGAAGAAGAGACTGTCTAATCAGTTTAATCTATAGAGCTCTGGTACTCGAACTATACATGTAGAATCGTATTGTATAACACAGATTGTATAACACAGTATGTGGGTCTCTAAATCTCTCGTTCTTCTGTAATCAAGATCACCGCAAATATGGGTAATCCAAATCACCGCCTTCCTCGTCCTCCACGTCCACCATGCCCGCCTCCACGTCCTCCGTTTCCTCCTGGTCTTCCCGATCCGCCATGTCTCCCTGACCCTCCTGGTCTTCCTATTCCGCCCAGTCCCCCTGGTCTTGCTGGACCCATTGGTCTTGCTGGACCCATTGGTCTTGCTGGCCCCATTGGTCTTCCTGGACCCATTGGTCTACCCGGGCCTCCTGGTCTTCCTGGCCCACTCGATCTGCAGCAGCTACCACACAGAAGCTCGAAGAGACAAACACAACAAAGCACCTTGAAGCAAGTTCCACAGCACCCAGATTCTTCCTTTTGAGGAGCCTGTTGTTGGTAATAGACAGGCTGCTGCTGCTGCTGATAATATCCCTGCTGTTGGTACTGTGGAGGCTGCTGCTGCTGGTAGTAAGCTCCTTGTGGAGGGACCACTTGCGTAGGTACCCCTTGTGGAGGTGCCGCTTCTTGTTGCTAGATATATTGTTAGTGCTCAATTCAATTTATAGACCCGAGACTAAGCCTAAATATGCAGTGCTGTGGCCTAAAGACCCGCCGGACACATTGACTGATGAATTGACGCTTCGATGGGCCTTAATATCCTCGGATATGACAATGGAAGCATACGTAGTACTGGCTCATAATGCTGTATACCACACCAGAGATTCAGTGATGCGTATGAAAGGAAAAAAGCAGTAAAACAGAAAGATTTTCAAGCTCGAGATCAACTTGTGTCCACTGCCGAAGTCGTTTGTCGTTTGTCGTCGTAAAGTCCGTTGTGCCACTTTGTGCCACTTTCCGCTGCACTCTGTGCCATTTCGCGCAGATTGTGACACTCTATTACCTCTTTCGGAATCGGCGTTACACTGCACAGTGATGAAATTTGTGGAGGAGGCATTGCTATCTCTTCCACTTTCATACCATTACTCTCTTAAACTGGTTGGTTTTTGTTTGTTGAGCCGGCTCATATAATCTCTCTTTAATCACACCAAAGATGGGATTCGATTACGTACCTCCGAAAGAACCTGCGAACCCAGGCCCTTTCCCACCACAGCACGGGTATAACGACATACAGATCAAGACCCTTGAATATGACGGCAGTTGTGTAAGTAGTGGTATATGGAAGGCATTTAACTGATAAATATTGATTGTGAATAGTCATATTTGATCACATCATATTAAACTATGAACTGACTTATAACTAACACCAACAGAAACCACTCAATCCTACAACACATCACACTCAGGGAGGCTTTGAGAAGTTTGCAAAGAACGACAAGACGAAAAAAGCTGGCCAGTTCCTTTTCCAGTTCCTATTGAAGCAGTGCCAGTGATTTGTTTGTTAAATCGTGCTATGATTTGGTTGAAGCACTTGGTGATGTCAGGCCATCAGGTGTCGATATTGCTACTATAGCGACAGATGGAACACCATATCTCTTGGAAGAGACGTGCTACATACTTCTAAGGAGTTTCTATCGGCTCCATCTCTTATATATTCCTGAATTTGCTCCAGTTTTAAGTAATCTACAGATAAATCATACGCCATAAATACGTAGTCCGCAATAAGACCCTGATCGCTGCCATGCCACTATGCCTTAGTGGCATTCGCGTGGCCTCTCGAAATGAACCATGCACCTCATCTTCGCTTCACTTCGAATATCTTGATCTATTGATATAGACCGAGATAGGAGAACCAGAAATGGACACAGAGACGATACCGGTGCGGTCTAGGACACAATGGGCCAACAAGCCGGGAGATTTACAAAGATTCGACGATTTCAAGACGACGGATTGGCTCGATGATAATCTCCAACAACACAAGAGGAAGACGCAGCATCAACGGGAACAACAACAATGGACGATACGAACGCTGTATGAGCAATTGCAGATCTATGTTATTCTCACGGTTGTTGGTATCTGCATTGGACTCACTGCTGGCGTGATAAACATCTCTACGCAGTACTTGGCAGATCTCAGGACAGGTCACTGTTCCAGTGAATTCTATCTCAATCGACACTTTTGCTGCTGGGGAGAGCTTGACGGGGACAAGTGTACAAATTGGGTGAAATACTCGTCTTTTGAGCCTTTCAATTATGCGATGTTCATGCTCTTGGCTGTGTCTTTCGCTGCCATGTCGTGTACTTTGGTTATGCACTATGCTCCCTCTGCTGCTGGTAGTGGAATCTCTGAGATCAAAGTCATTGTCTCTGGGTTCTCGCTGAATGGGTTTCTGGACTTTTCGGTGTACTTGATGAAGGCCATTGGTCTCCCGCTGGCCATTGCCTCTGGGCTTGCCCTAGGTAAAGAAGGTCCAAGTGTTCATTTTGCAGTGTGTGTGGGCAGCGTCATTTGCAAGCTGTTCGCTAGAAGATTCCACACGGGACAGCAGAAGGAGATGTGGTTTCGTAACGTTTTGATCGCTTCAAGTGCTGCCGGTGTCGCTGTGGCGTTTGGCAGTCCGATGGGCGGTGTGCTCTTCAGTGTGGAAGACATCACCAGTTTGTTCAAGCTCAGTACAATGTGGGAGTCGTACTACTGTGCCCTAGTGGCCACTTCTACCTTACAATTCCTGAATCCATTTAGAACAGGACAAGTGGTGCTATTCGAGGTCGTGTACAACCAGGACTGGCACTCGTTTGAGATCCCCTTCTTCATCATTCTCGGTGTCTTTGGCGGTGTCTACGGCATTCTCGTTGCAAGGATGAACATCAAAGCCGTGTCGTTCAGAAAGAAGTACTTGCCCAATATCTATCTCAGAGAGGTCATATTTCTTGCCCTCGTCTCCTCTTCAATAAGCTACTTCAATGACTTCCTGAAGATGGACATGACGGAGGGAATGCAAGTGCTCTTTGAAACTTGTGGTGAGCAGATGGAAGAGCATCAAATATGTGACATATCAACAGGGTGGAGAGTCATTCGCAGTGTCTTTTCCCTGCTATTGGCTACTATTATCAGAATGGTGTTTATTGTGTTCACATACGGGTGTAAAGTCCCTGCTGGTATCTTTGTTCCCTCGATGGCATGCGGTGCCACGTTTGGTAGAGCACTCGGTATCATTGCGCAGTACTTCATCTCTGGTGCATCCTCTGATGGTCTACTAAGCACACAGTGTGGCAGTGATATGGCATCGTGTGTCACACCGGGTGTATATGCCTTCTTGGGTGCAGCGGCTTGCCTCAGTGGTATTACACATATGTTCGTCACTGTGGTTGTGATTATGTTTGAACTGACAGGTGCCTTAAAGTATGTGATTCCTACAATGATAGCAGTGGCTACCACTAAGGTGATAAGTGACACTTGGGGTAAAGGTGGTATTGCAGAGCAGATGATTGTGTTCAATAAGTTGCCGTTCATTGATGCGCATGAAGAATTTGATTTCCATGGACATGTCGTCTCAGAGGCAATGACCACCGGTATTGTTTCCTTGTTGGAGGATACTTTACCATTCTCTAAACTACAGGTTATACTGGAAGACACAGAATTTACCACACTGCCTATTATCAGTGGTACTTTCAAGCCACTGATTCGTGGTACCATTTCCAGAGAAGACATACAATCGGTGATACGAGCATATATGGGAGACCTCAGGCCTTCGCTCGAATGCGTGTTCAACGCAGAGTCAGTGTATCAGGAGGAAGATGCCCTCAACTTCACAGAGCTTGTGAATCCCGCACCCATTACAGTAGACGTGAGTACTCCGTTGGAACTTGTTATGGAAATGTTCCACCGACTAGGACCCCGTTGTATCCTGGTAGCTGACCAGGGAGTTCTCAAAGGACTGATCACGAGAAAGGACATCTTGAAATATGAGTACTATTTGCATAACAAGGGCTTCGATCATGCCAGTTTGGAACGTGAGCAGACCTTCTCTCATGCTGATGACGCATGGGCTGTGATTGATAAGTATAACAACCGTCTGGAGAATTTGGTCGCAAGACTGATAGAGTCTGTCAGGGCACAGTACAACTCTCTGACTGGACATTAGAAGCTACTAATTTAATTATGGCAATAATTTTAGCTATACGCTAAATCAACCGGTCTTCCACTTGCCGATCTTCTTGTACTCGTCATACACCGTTCTGTAGTAAACCCTTCCAGAGTAGTCCAACGAGGTACTCACCAGCACAAGCTCATTCTGCGATAGCACATCAAAGATATTGAAGACACCAGGGAGGATCAACTCCCTGACTTGGCTCTCAAAACCGGCTTTAAGCGAGAGGTGGATGTATGTCAACAGCAAAACATGTAGGTGCTTCCTCAGCGACTTCTTGGCCAATGATGAGGAGGAGTTCAAACTCTCGGCATCACGTTCCTTGGATGACTGCGGTGGTTCACACAAGTTGGTAACCAATCTCTGGTATGCCTCGGCTGCTGCCCTGGAGTGCTGTAGAGACCCGATATCGCTCTTCTTTGCCAGTGCTCTCATCAACGAATTAAATACTGTGAGGATGATATGGTGGCGGTTTGAAAGGCGGAATCTGTGGTAAAGCACCACGTGAGACATACAATGGGTGAGTGTGATGAACAAATCCACTGTCTGTGGGTCCTCGTGGGCGAGCAAGTAGTCAACACAACGAGATAGGAAAGTAAGTGTGAGTTCCAAAGAATATTGCGTGAAAATCCACGTCTTTTCAGTTAAAAGTGTCTTGAGTGTCGAGGCACAAACCATGAGAGAACCTGAGGTCAGAGAAGAGAACTTCATGAGCAATGTGGACATAGACTTGACCAAAAGCTTCGAAGATGCCGTATTGGAACGGCTTAGCAGCAGCTGATACTGACAGATGATCTCTACCAAGTACTGCGACTGTTGTGTGTCAAAAGAGGCTAGTACGTATTCCAAAGAAGGCCCAAGTGACTCATATGATAGCGTCGAGATAACAGTATGCAATCCCTTAGCAATGGACTCGTTGGAAACACCACTTTCTCTGAGTACGATATACAGAGACTCAAAGTATGTCACAGAGGATTCAGCGTTCTGTGAAAGCTTGGTCAGAAGCATAAACAGCGATGCCTTTGTCTCATTGTGCTCTGTGTGCTGAATCGTCTTGCCAAATTCCTTGAGAGACTGCACCAAGGAGTCCAGCTGGCCAGGCCCAATTTCCAGCTTGTAAAGTGCGCTCAACAACCACGAAACCTCTGTGATGTTCTTAGTAGAGATGTGAGTGTATAACAAGTTCTTTGCAGATGTGATGAAAGCCGACTGCAATTTGATGCTGTCAACTTCCTTTGGTGTGTTTGTCAATATAGTGCTAGCCATGTAGAAGGTAGAACTTAACTTCTCCGTCTTCTTCGAGAGCTGTTTGGTGACAAATTCAATGGAAGATTGGACAAACTGTTGGGTCGATGACTCCTTGATGTTGGCAATGCTGTTTTTCCACACAGTCTCGAAGATCAGAGAATCCGGTTTTAAATCCATCACTTTCTTGATGGTCTTTATATCAAGCTCCACCTTGGACTTGAACGTTGGTGTCTCCAGTATGTGGATCATGGTGTTCAATGCCAGTTCGTCACAATTCTTAGCAACAAACTCCGTCAGGCTGTCCAGCAATGGTGCCTTCAGACGTCTTGCATAACACTGGATCGGGATACTCCGTAGAATATCCAAATGGAACTCTGTGATCCTTTCTGGATTCTCCACAATCTTTGTGATATTACTCAAGATGGACTCCACCACTTTGGTCTGTTCAAACAGCATGCTGTTCTCTTTGATTACAGAAATTGCCAATGACTGGTCCTTCAATAATAGACAGATGATCTTGTTGATGTCCTCTGGAGCAAAGAGTATGTTGACAAGCACAAACCAACGCTCAAATACCATGGAGATGATCTCAGAGGAATTCTTAGATGACACGGCATATTTAGTGAACTGTACGCTCAAGGTAGTCAAATCAAACTCAAATACCTCTCTGATTCTGAACATGGTGTAGAACTGGTGAAGACATGGCTTCTCGACCTTTTGGGAGGCTAGCTTATGAGCTTGTTCCTCTGTGACGATGTCTTCAAAGAGACACAGTAATTGGTATCTCAGAGACCATATGTCCTCGGCATTTGCCGCCTGTTTGTCAAATGCTGATCTGAGGATCTCCCTGGCCGTCTTCTTGACGTTCACATCCTTGACGTAAAAGAGCCCTTGCACAATAGTACTCAGTGCAATGAAATTAGCACTAGACTTCGATGCACTTACCATCTCAAGAAGGGACTTGATCTGCGACTGCGAGAGTGTGGTAATGCTTCTGGAGACAACATCAAGAAACCTCTGGGAGGCCCACTGTGACTCTGAGTTCTCCACAAGGGCCATCCATATGGTGAAGAAGGCATTGAGATCTCTTGCTCTGTTGTGTGCGTCAATGATCTCCTTTCCGATTTCAATGTATAGATCCAAGTTCTGAGAGCGCAGACCTTCCATGATCTTCTGGCCATGGGTTACGCCAACTTCAATGTCCAGCTGTAGGAGTGAAAGTATGAGGCGCCAGTTTTGGCTTGGCTTGCTGAACTCAATGTCGAACACCATCTCTAGGAAAGAGGCTGAGAGCGTTCTCTTGGTCTCCGAAAGGTACTTCAATTGCAATTCCGAAGCCTCTGGGTACTTCTCTGTGATCTTAACGTAGATGTCTTCCAGCGTCACAATGTCATTCTTCGAGATGGCATCCACTATAAGCTTGTAGAAGTGTGTTGCTGACGAGGTACCGATATCCTGTTTTAGTAACAGTTGTGTGTTCTCTTTGATATTTATCACAGATTCCCTCGAGAACACAATACGCTTCGTCAATGCCACCAATGGCTGTGTAGTGGAAGATGAGCTCTTCAACAATTGCAAGATCGATGGAAGTGCTGTTATGACGAATGCAGATGTGAACTTTGGTGTGTACTTCTCCTGTGGTATGGCAGCCTTGAAGAAAGCAGTGATATCGCCAATCTGTGATGAAATATCACCTGTGATGTGTGCAAGATGCTCCAAATAAGTACTTAGTGTCTTGAGTGCAGTGTCCAGCGTTAATACCAGGGATGTGGTCAGGCGCGCCAAGTTGAAACTCTGTGTGAGCACAGTGATAAATTCCTGTCTCTGCGTCTCCTGTATCTCCTCCAGTGCACCCAGCAGTGCCTCGCCGAACTTCAGACCTTGGAAAGAGCGGGCTCTGGCCTTTGGTTCAGCATCGAGTAATGCCCATGTCTTGTTGAACAGCTCCCACACTGTCAGATCAGCTCTGAACTTCAGCTGCTTCACATCATTCAGCCTGCTTACCATGAGGTCAAACACAAAGATCACTTTGTTCGGGAGGTACACATTCAGCTGGTGATCCAACAACTTATGTGACACCTCTACGATCTCACTGATCGGGGTTCCCTTTGCTCTAAGATACTTGGTAACTCCCTCAGCGGTGCCTAGATCTTGATGCTTTGAAATGTGTTAGTCTCCCTCTTGTACCATACGGTTCAATGATACCATTTGATTACTTACCTCGTACATCTCCTATGCTTTTAATCCAAGCAAATCAAAGACGTCTATGCACAAGAGATGAGCTTTTGGAATATTTTCCGTACCACCCTCGGATTTAAATTCCTATATGCAATTTCCGACCCGGGATTTATATGGCGAAAAGTTTGTTTACCTTTTTGAGTGAGATCGACTTCACAACACCACAGCATTTGTACGTGAATTCCATAGGAACCCCTAAAGCAATGAGTTTTCAATTCGGCAGTTTGCCCGTGTCATTTGGCGCTGGATCTGCTGATTTTGGCAGTGCTAAGACCAAGACAGACGACGCGCCAGAGGTACAATTGATGGATGAGACGTTTGACTTTATGGATCAGGACGATATCGAAGAAAACGAATCGGATCAGGAAGTGGATGAAGTCTCTGGAGTACTGCTGAAGAGGTTTGAAGAAGCACCGATTCCTTCTGGCGGAGTGGAGAATTGGAGAAAGACATCGCGTGTTCTGAGATTTGCGCTAAATCCGAATGGCATCGATGGCGTTGGCTTCATATCACAGGATCCAAATAGCGACAAAAAGATCAAGGTGTTCCCAGAGGAGACGAAGGTCTACACAGCGGAGATCCCTACATACTCAGATGACGAGCTGTATACTGAGTATGTGTCAAATCTCTACGGGATCTACGACGCACTGGGAGACGAGAAGTACTACTCTGTGCCAACGACCGGTCTGATCAAGAGAGACGCACAAAGACAGCAGACAGAGGTTCTGACAAAGGCCATGAGAATGACTGTCGAGGAGCTGGAGGCGTTTGTTGAGCATAAGAGAGCGCGCGGTGACTCTGAGGATTCCATCTTTGAACTGGAGGAGGTGCTATACATTGTCAACTGCCTAAGGGCCAATTTCTTTGGGGAGGACTATGAAGTCCCCGGTTTGCTCGCCATGTGGGCCAACAAGGCAGATCCTCGCCCAGATAAATCGTTCACGGACTCCGTGATGCACTCGGAGAAGCCGTTTACACACCCATACTTCTGGAAGTTCATCAAGCAGCTGATTCTCAGAGGTCTGTACATAACCGCTGCGCAAGCCCTCCAGCAGTCGAAATTCGAAGAGTTGCAAACGACAGACCAGGCACTATACCACTTGTTTGTGGATACCTGCAATTTATTGCAGTCTTACCCTGAGAGTTCCTCATTGGACATGTTCCAGCAATGGAAGTCCACTGCTGCCACCGCCGCTGACAATGCTGCGATGAAGAATCCAAACCACCCAGAACTGACAAAAGACATCAGAACCGTGCTGACAATAATATCCGGTAACAAGAGTGTTATCTTGGAAGAGTCTACAACGTGGTACGAAGCACTGGTTGGTCTTGTATACTATTACATCCCATCTTCGGAGCTTGTGCCTGAGTATTTCCAATTAGCAGTTCAACGTCACCACCCGGACCATACATCCATTTGGGAACTCGCATGTGTGGATATCTTCCAAGGGAACTTCTTACAGGCACTTCGAGCCATTTCTTCTTTCAGTACATCCACTGCTGCGTATGTTGGCACCCTGTGCGAAGCCAGGGGTCTGTTGAAGGGATACTCATTTGATGATCAGGATGCTGCTAAGCTAACTCCAGCATTACTCCTATCTCAGGACTTGTTCTCCGCTACAAACCCATCAGAATTCCTGATCCATACACACGCCATGGACTGTTTGACCGTGGAGAAGTTGGTGCCTGTTGGTATTGGTCTCCTCGCATCTTCCAGAAACCCAACTGCTAGAAGTGTCATTGCTGAGTACTTACCCAAGTTCAGGTTCCAAACAAATGATGATATCGAATGGGCATTGACAGTGTGTGCCAGCTTGAAACTACCGCAGATTGCACACTCGATCTTCAGAATCGCTGCACAGAGATCATTAGCTAATGGTATGCTATTGGAGGCATTGTCGCTGTTTTCCCGTGCCGGTGAAGTCGACTATGTCAAGCATCACTGTTGGTTGATCTTTGAGAACTCGTTGATGAAGGGAGCTCCAATCGACGATGTTGTTATCAACTCCATGGTGGATGACACTATCATCTTAGAAGAGATTGATCCTGAAACTTTAAGACTATCACCATTAGTTCGTCAGACTATGGCCCCATACGCCGTGCTATACAGATTCTGGAAACACAAAGAAGAAGGGTCCCTCAGATTGGCGCTTTCGAAGCTCATATCACTGTTGAAGTTCCCACACTTGCCACCGAGACTGTTTGGTATTCTTATCGCGCAGCTTCTTCCATTCATTATCTTCATCATCCCACCAAAGGTGCTTTTGAAGCAGGACCTGTTGAGTGTCATCAGAGTGTTAGACCAGTTTGAGGAGAGCATTGTGCAGAAATCCGACAAGAAGTCTCTGAAGTTGGCAAAGGACTGTGATGATTTGTACAAGATCTGTATTTCCCAAGACAGAGAGACCACACAGGGTTATTGGATCGCAGAACTGAAAGATGCAGGTGTGCAACCCCCAGTTGATCTCGTATCATTAATCAAGAACATCAGACGTAACGTTGCCGTGGAGATCGGTAAAGCTTTCATGGAAGATAGCTATACTTAGATCTAAAAGTATGCATAGAGCTACACAGTACTTCAACTACCTGTAGTGATAAGATATAGAAGAGATAGAAAAAAAAGTGGTCGGAGGGGAGGGGTTTTGATGTGGTGGACGGACAATTCACCAGCAAGACAAGCAAACAAAAAAAAAAGAATATCCTCTATAGCTCCTTTCTCCCTGCCCCCCTATGATAAAGAAAATGACACAGATAGGTGTGAAGTGGTGGGATTTTATATTGTGTTGTATGACTTGTATGCACTCTGAGGGGGGGAACTTCCAAATCAGATAGACTTAGCAGATAACGTCCTGAGTGGCACGAGAGTTCAACAACAGGGCGACAATGAGACCATAGAGACCCAACACTTCGGCGAAAATAAGAATCAGAATCATACCGACGAACAATCTTGGCTGCTGAGCAGTACCACGGACACCGGCATCACCAACGATACCAATGGCGAAGCCGGCAGCCAAACCGGACAAGCCGACAGACAAACCAGAGCCGAGCTGGATGAAACCAGTGTAGAGGGCCTGCGTCTGCTTCAAGGAGTCAGAGACCAACACGGAGACGACAAGACCGTAAATGGCAATGATACCGGCCATAATGACTGGGACGATGTTCTTCACCAAGAGGTCAGGTCTCAACACGGAGGTAGCACAGATACCAACACCGGACTTGGCAGTACCGTAAGCAGCACCGAAACATGTGAAGACGATGGCGGCGGAGCAACCAAGGGCACCGAAGAATGGCTAGAAGGTGTTAGTATGGTGGTTGGGTGGAATCGGGAATTCGGGAATGAACGTACAGCGTAGACAGGGCTATTATTGTTAGTATTTGCTCTGGGTTTGATGAATCTGACTGGATTTGGATCGATGTTGCTTGAGATTGTGCGTTTGTGTGTGTGTGTGCATTGCTGTGTGGTTCGTAGCTTCATCAATGGTATGCAATAGGTCAAGAGGCGTTACAGGCGCAAATCAAGAGTCCAAGTAGAAAGTGATTCGGTGCTCCCAGTGTTTATCACTGTGATACCATACACTTCACTCGGCCAAAACCCAAATGCGACCCGATCACCTCACCCCATAGCCACAAATCTCATGAGCTTTTGGTAGTGATAACAACCAACGACCACGTACACACACACAGAGGCAATTCCACAGCTACAAAACACCCATGCACACCAATTAAATCAGTACAGTCGTACAAAGACGTACCAAAGTTCAGACATCGTGTAGTTTTAATGCAATTGCGAGCTGTTGAGTGCAGTTGAGCAAAGAAACAAAAAGAGTGAGTTCTCTGTCTGGCTTCCTTATGGTTTTTTGGCGAATTAAGGGAGCAGCCAAAACCCACCGCCCCTCCATAACCGTGCCCACCACTACCGCGAGCAGTTATCTCTCGCGGTATATCCTGGCATACATGCGCACTTACGTGTGTTTGAAAATTCCCTTACCCGTGGGAGTGAACCGTGGCCGGGTAACTTTCGAGGGAGGCCTTGGCGCGAAAACGTTTTTTTTTTTTTTTGTTCAGGTGTGTAGGCGATGGCAATGGGCAAAAATTTTTATGTGCCAAAACTCTTTCACTTCCCTCATTTGATCCCTTTTCAATTAACACAACGAGGCGAGCTCCCAAACCCTTATTTTTTTGCAAGGAACCTCTCAACTATATCAACATGTCCGCACCAAACCCAAAGGCTTTCCCACTCGCTGACCAGGCTTTGACCCAGCAGATCCTCGACGTTGCCCAACAGGCTTCTAACCTTCGTCAGTTGAAGAAGGGCGCCAACGAGGCCACCAAGACCTTGAACAGAGGTATCTCCGAGTTCATCATCATGGCCGCCGACACCGAGCCAATCGAGATCTTGTTGCACTTGCCTCTGCTCTGTGAGGACAAGAACGTTCCATACGTTTTCGTCCCATCCAAGACTGCCTTGGGTAGAGCTTGTGGTGTCTCCAGACCAGTCATTGCTGCTTCTATCACCACCAATGAGGGTTCTACTTTGAAGAACCAGATCTACGCCTGTAAGGACAAGATCGAGACCTTGTTGATCTAATGACTTTACGACATTATAAACAAATAATTTCTCTCTTTGATATATTATTCATTGTATAATACAACTTTGCATTTTTATACATATGCTATACGTAGTACTTTTACAATACCTTGCAGTGTTCATCAATCATGTCCTTGGCAACGTCAGCATCAAACCTCCGGATAAGATCTCCATCAATGAATCCCATCATCGGTTTGGTGCCACGTCTGGTGCCCTTCCAACTCCGCATAGCCATATACTTTTCGAGTCTTTCATCCCCGGTCATTGGCAGCTTGGATAAAACTTTGAGTCTGCTTCTAATGGCTTCCGTTTGTGCATCTTCCAATACACCAATCACATCCTCTTTAGTGGCCATACTTAACAAATACAGCCCACCACCAACAGAGCCCAACACAAACAGTGGAATGAGATCTGATATACTTTCAGCGCACTGTCCTTCTGACAACAGTGTAGTAATCACTTCTCTATCCAGTAAGTGCGTCTTGCTATTATCAATCTTCTTAATAGCATTGATCTGGTCCCCGATGTTGAATTGTGCCACCGTGTGTGCCTCGTCATCCGTAAATAGAGAAACCTGGATGTTTCTCAAGGAATCAGCAGCGATAACAAGGTTCTCATGTGATTCCATAGATGTCATGAAATGCAGTGGGTTCAATTCCGATTTCAAAGAGCTGAACTTCAGGAACGCATCACCTTCTTCAATCTTGGGCTTCACTTTCAACTTCAGTCTCAAAGGCCCCTTAATGATATCTCCAACGACAACATCAGGGCCAATAGATTTGATACTTGAAGAGTAATATCTCGTCTCATACGTATCCGATACTCTCTTCAATGAAAACTTGGAATCAGCGACAGAATACAATATCTGGTATGCACATACCATATTACCAGCACCAATGACGAGTCTGTTAGCGTGGTTTGTTAATGACTGGAATGAGATGTTGGAGTTCGGAGTCGAGCATTGATGTTGGATGATACCATCTTCATCTATCGAGAAAAGCATCAATGGAGGTCCACTTTCGTCTTGCATATGATAAACACATGAAACGGCAAAGCATTGGGACAGAATGTTCTCGAAACCCATGTTGATCTTCTCTTCCTCATAGGTGTCAATAATCTCTTTGCGATATGTGGTGCTGATGACATCAGTGACTTCAATTCCCTCGTCAAACTTGAAGACAGACTTGGTCTTGAATGTGTTGTTATCAATGACCTCCAGTTGAGAGGTGAACATATCTCTGCCTGTAGAAACGTTGTAATTCTCAGTCAATGTCACTATTAAGCTAAGATTCAGAACATTCTTGAATTTGGTGGCCTTTCTGACAAGTCTCGCTAATTGCATCTCATTCTGGAGTGTCTCGCAAGTCTTTGCAACAGCGAGGATGCCAATCTTGCCATATGCAAATGAGATCAACTTTGAGGATTCAGCATCATATACCAAAGCTTCAGGGAAAGCAATGTCCAAGTACCCGCTCTCAAAGACTTCTCCATCAGTGTCGAGCAGAAATCTCAAAGTGTTCTCTTTATTACCGGCAATAAAGGATGATCCCGAGTAGTCCACAATAGACACCGGTGCGGACCCAATGCTGAACTCTGTGGATCTATCACCAGACACAATACACACTGAGCCATCAGCACCACCAATAATGTACACGATCTTGCTATCAAGTTTCTTTATCAGTACAGAGTGCACGGCGAGATCGGATTTGTGCAACACCCTCTTGGAGCCATCAATGTACACTGCGGTCTCACCTGACCAATTACCAACGAGTATATAAGTAAGACGTTCAATATCGATAGCTGCCATGCATGATGTTTCTTCTGTGAGCTTGTACTTCAAGTTCTTGGCTATCAATGTACCACTGCTGACAATCACTGGTGTCCCTGATGATGTAATACACCCAGCTTCCACCTTAAGCTCTCGGACTAACTTCCCATCTCTGTAAATCCCATTCTCTGTTATGATGATGAGTTCCCCGTATAGCATTGCAATGTCCAAGACACCTCCATCAACAGTGGAGAGACCATGGAAGCCCTCGGTTCTGATGAACACGCCATTTTCTAGAGTAAAAATTTCCACTCTATCCAGGTGATTCACCACATAGGTATCCTTTAGCTTCCAGATATTGGTGACTCCCTCTTGAGTATTTATCTTTCCGACTTTTTCAATTTCTGTCTTGTACCCTTTGAACTCTGTTCTTATGAGCCCATTGGTGGTGCCAGTCCCACCAAGAAGTTGAAACTTGGGTATGAATGAGCCTGCGATGTTGAAGTCAAGAATTGGTGGAGTAGCACTTTTGTGGCTGAGCTCCTTGAATGTCATTGTCTCCGTGTTGACATCGAATACGGTCATTCCCTGTGCTGTAGAATACCCGATAAAGACGCCTTGAGAAATCTCAATGAGCTTCTTAGCTTCAAATAGCTTCTTTGAAAATCGACGAAGTATCCATTTTTTGACAATAAGAATATCTGGGTAACCAGTTAGATCTAATCTGGTCTCTGTCTCGATATCTGTGATGTAAAGGTGACCCTCACTAGTGGTGAACAGTATTGTAGTCTTGTTCCCAATGGACAATGACGGTACAGCGTACGCAGATGTCACAGTCCATGTACCCTTTGAAATCCCTTTCTTCAAAAAATTGATACTCCCATTGGCCTCAACCGTCTCTGTCTCTGTCCCGTCCTTGATGTCAAACACCGACTGAGCAGTCTTCAAATGGTTCACTGCGTAGGGGTACACTCTGATATATATTCCAGTCTTGCCAAATAGCACAGTTCCCAAGTTCCTATGGAGTGGCAGCAGTACTGGTGACATCTCCTCTGGCAACCGTAGCCTGTATGACTGGTCAAGCTGTGTCTTGTCCAGCTGGAAGTATGAGTGGTAGTAATTATAAAGCTCATCTCTGTACAGCGTTGATAATGTCGCCTCCTCAACGTTTTCTTCGTACTGTGGCTCAATACACTCAAGTACAAGCGGTGTGCGTCCTTGCATATTGGACATTGTTAAAACAAAAGGTGTTTTGAACAGCTGCTGTGGTGCCTTTATGCGTGGATCCAATGCTTTGACAAAATTCATGAAGTCCTTTGACCGGTGCATCATAAAGATACAACAACTTCCCTCTAACGTGTTCACTGAGAAGAACCTCCCTGATTCTGCACATAGTGTGTCCTTTTGAATCATCATCATGTAACCCATCTCCTTAAGGTCGTACTCCTCTACTACTACTGCCTTGTTGATGGACTCTCTGAATGCCACCAGCAAGATCTTGTTGGAGTCGGTGGTCACCACGATCCAATGACCTGGTATTCCCAGCGGTTCAATAGGCTTTGCATCCAACACTGTGTCCAAAACCTCGATGGTTCTCCTTAGCGCCAGAGTGTTGTGGTCCATTGAGTACAGCTCTAGTGAGTGTCTCCTCGCAACCACGACGAACTTCTCAGCCGAATCCACCAAGGGCACAAAGTGAACATCCACAACATCACATGGGTCACTAAGCTGCGTTAACACGAATGCCATCGTCACCGACTCAACCGCCCTTCTCAACCTTTTGGTAATATCAAACTGCACAAGAACTACCAAGAAGCTGAAGTCCAGCAAGCGTGGCCCGTGCCAGAAATTTGTGTCACTTTCCAAACCCGAACACCATCGCTGTCAATCACTTTGGGTTGTCATGGCAACCTTACAGATCTCAGATCAACAGGAGGGGGGGAAGGGGAGACACAAAAACAGCTGCATGCCTACTTGCAGAATTTACGGGAGGTATACACAGCGAAGCAGAGGGACCGAAGCCTTGGATGAGTGGTTGCTTCAATCCATTGCTTATACTGTATTTTGTGCACCAGGCAAATCCACACTGCAGACCGCCCACATACGTTACTTTAGAGCAGGTGTCATCACAGCTCTAACTTGCTGTACGAAAATCGGGCTTATCTACTGTGTCTAACTTAGCAGATCTCCGGTTAGGAATTTCATTGCTCAATCTCTGTTGAAAAGGGAACACTTACGGTTTACAAGTATCAGAAGAAGATCCACCCATCAGGCTCAAACGAATCAGAACTTTATAACTTCAGAGGCCTACGCCTGCATCCCCAGATGTTGAAGCTCTTCTCGAAAAAGATCACTACGCAGGAGGTTTCGGGTGCCAACGTCTCCAGTATCTTAGTGGAGGACTGTCCACCTCCTCAGGACGACTACGTGGTGAACAATTGTCGGTGCTGTGGCACGCTGGTGAAGTTTCCCTTGTCGGTGACGAAGTACCGATGCTCAGTGTGCCGCTCCACGTTGACATTGGCTGTGAAGGACGGTCAATGTGACCCACCGCAGGCTATCACGTTGGAGGAAGTGCAGAGACTCGTGGATGAAGGCGAGAAGCAAGTTAACAAGGGTGTCGCTGCCCATGATGCATTCCACGAGCTACAGGCCTATGTTGTGGAGAAGTTCGGCTCTGCGGCGTGCTTGAACAGATCGTTTGCTGGAGCTGCCACAATCTCTTCCATCAACATCCCGCCAATAGACTACCAGAAGCTCCACGAGACACTCCGGCTCATTGCATATCTCCCGCCATCGCGGAGGCCGTATCTCAAGCTTTTGGCCACCACTGCTGCCTTGCTGCGGCGCCCGGGAATTATCCTCTCCACTGGTGCCGACCTTCGGTGGCTGTTGATGCTGTTGGAGCTTCCAGCGTTGTCCAGTTGTTTGTACTACCACGGAGCGAGTGCTAAGAGATCTCTGAAGCCTTCGCCATTGGATATTCCAGAGGTGAAGACCTTCTGCTACGAGATCATCACACGTGTTATTGGGTACTTGTCAAACTCAGATCACAACACTTTGAAGCAGTTGATCTCGTGGTTTGGTCATTTGACGGTACAGCAGTTTGAGTACAAAATGCAGTTGATCAACCTGTGCATTACGTTTCACCTCACAAGAGCAATCAACAAGCAGTATGTCAACAACCAGCAGCAGACTATGAGAGCTGTACCACAATCACATGGGACCAACAGCCCAGGATATGCAGAGTATTCTCATTCACAAAAGTTGAATCCTTCTCCCTCAACAGACTCATCATCACAGCAGTCGCTTTTACAGAGGCGTTTGTTGCCTACATCGATCCACAATGGGTTTACAAACTTTGGGGAATGGACGAGGTCTGTGACATCACTTTTGGGTCCCACACCTGAGGATGTCAAGTTAAAAGTGTCTGATTACGGTACTGATTGGCACATCCGTACGTCTGCCCGGCTCTTGTCTCTCTTTTTCACTGCTAATGTGAGGCATAAAGTGCCAGTGTACAGTTTCTATAATACCCTTTCAGACCTCATCTATGTGAAGCAGGACTTTGAAGTGTGGCAGTCAACGTTTAAGAAGTCACCGGTGAGTGCACAGAGCCGGTTGTATTATGACATTTTAAACTTTGGGTGTATCAGCTCAGGGATGCAAACGAGGACTCCACAGTTTACATTTTGTCAGTTCCCCTTTTTGTTGACATTAGGTTGCAAGATCTTGATTTTGGAGCACGAAGCTAAAAGGACGATGGAGCACAAAGCTGAGGAGGCATTTATCAAGTCGCTTGACTCCCGCAAAGTGGTGGACCTCAACTTGAGAGTCGTTGTGAGACGAGAGTTTGTGGCAACTGACTCCTTAAGGTCTATAAGGATGCATCAGAGCGAGTTAAAGAAAGCTTTGAAAGTGGAATTTGCTGGTGAACCAGGGATTGATGCTGGTGGGTTGAAGAAGGAATGGTTCCAGCTCTTAGTGAAGGACTTGTTCAGACAGGACAATGGAATGTTCTTCTATAATGATGAGTCTCATTTGTGCTGGTTCAATCCCTCACCATTGGAGCGGAACAATGAGTTGTTCTACCTCGTGGGTGCTGTCCTCGGTTTGGCCATGTACAACTCTACGATCTTGGACCTCAAGTTTCCCTTGGCCTTATACAAGAAACTTGTGGGAAAGAAGGTGACTTTGGATGACTACACAGAACTCTTCCCATCTACTGGGAAAGGCTTGGTGAAACTTTTACAGTGCTCCTCAGAAGAGGTTGAAGGGATGTTTATCCATTTCGAGACGTCATTTAGGGATC
Organism: Petasospora taoyuanica; assembly: GCA_030567055.1. Classification (NCBI taxonomy): domain Eukaryota; kingdom Fungi; phylum Ascomycota; class Saccharomycetes; order Phaffomycetales; family Wickerhamomycetaceae; genus Petasospora; species Petasospora taoyuanica. The sequence goes on from JAKUBZ010000002.1 coordinate 297,298, forward strand.
TCTTGGGCAACACTGTGGTTCATGAGCTTATTCCTGATGGCTCCAATGTACTGGTGACAAAGCGGAACAGGCGTGAATATGTCGAGAAATGGGTTGATTTCTACATGAACAAGTCGATTGATAGCGAGTTCCAAAACTTTTACAGAGGGTTTCATCAGGTCATTGGCGGAAATGCGCTCTCGTTGTTCTCCCCAAAGGAGATTGAGATGGTGATCTGTGGTAATACCGAGACCAAGATTGACAGTGAGGCTTTCAAGGCCATAACGAAATACAATGGGTGGTACCCACTGACTGCGGACCCGCTATCTTTTGAGCTTGTTGATTGGTTTTGGCAGTGGTTTGAGCAGTTGACGTATGAGCAGCACAAGAAGTTCTTGTGTTTTATCACTGGGTCTGACAGGATCCCAGCAACAGGTGTGAGCACGATGACGTTCAAATTGACCAAATTGCAGAGCTACTCGAGTCATGGGAATTCGAGGCTCCCAGTGGCCCATACATGTTTCAATGAATTGTGTTTGTATGACTACAAGAGCAAGGACGACTTTTGGCGCAAGTTGGACTTTAGCGTGAATGAGAGCGAAGGTTTTGGTTTGAGATGAAAGTCCGGGTGAGATCTACACGCTTGTTTATCAGAAAGTGAAACAATGCAATTTGTTTGTTATAAAAATTGTAGAAGGAACCAAAAGTGTAGACTATTTACAATTTTGTCTCGTTGGCTCTGTGTGGAGAGCGCAATCTGGTGATGTTTTCTCATAGTGGCTATAAGAATATGTGTGAATGTTTATCATCTTCTCTCCTCGTCTCTTGGACCCACTTCTCCCTCCCTCTGGAAATAAAGCAAAAAATAAAATAAAAGAAGCTCGTTGGACAAATGAATAGGATTAATTCCCTGGCCTGGTGGTGATGATCATGTATGTGTTTTGTGTAGTAGAGGCCAAGCAACAAGTCCTCTGGCTTAACCGACAATCAGGTTGTCACCGTCAAACTGGTAGGCTGGGATCTCCAAGTTCAATGGGGCAGGGCCTCTTCTAATTCTACCAGAGATGTCGTAGTGAGAACCGTGACATGGGCAGAACCAACCACCAAAGTCACCAGCCTCACCGATTGGGACACAACCCAAGTGGGTGCAGATACCCAACATCACGAGCCACTCTGGGTTCTGGACACGGTCGGCGTCAGTCTGTGGGTCTCTGAGACCAGAGATGTCGGTAGCGTTAGCCTCGTCGATCTCAGAGGCGGTTCTGTGTCTGATGAACACTGGCTTACCCTGCCATTTGACAACAACGTTCTTACCTTCTGGAATGACGGACAAGTCCACCTCGACCTTAGCCATAGCCAACACGTCGGCAGAGGCGGTCCAAGTGGAGAGGAAGGCCTCGACGGTAGACTTACCGGCAGCAGCAGAGACCAAACCGAGAGAACCCACAGTCATGTAGGTGAACACACGGCTCTTGTCGGTGGTGCCCTCCTTCTTGACGTAGTCACCAAAGTCCGGGGTGCGGTATGTGGACTTCTGGGCAACAGAAGACGAGGACAAGAGTCTGGCCTGACCAGCTGGTGGTTTGTTAGTACTCTGTTCGGTGTGTTGTTTGTGAAGGGCATTGGCGAATGTGTTGGTTGTTGGTTGTGTTGGTTGCTTGCTTGTGAGATCCTGGGCTGTGGGTACTTCACAGTTTCTTCAGTGTACACTTGAATCAGTTCCCCAGTAGATCCATATATCGAAGTCAAAATCTTGAATTTTCATTATTCTCCTCCCTTGTACTCCGTGATGATCTTTCAAGGTCTTTAATTCCAGCCATCCACATCTTCACACATGCTGCCATCTGCCTCTCCACGCTATGAACACATACCCAAAGCTCTGACAGAGGTGGTGTTACGCAAAGCGGTTCTTAAGGAAAGCATTGTCGATCAGTAAAAGTTTGTTCTCTGGCGATACTCCTATGCTTGTATCAATCAAATCGATTATTTGGTGTTGAGCTGCGGTTTTTTTTTTTGGCCCTTGGTCTTTCCCTCGCACTCTACACGCCCTAATGGCCTTTCCGCCAACAGCGCGTGGAAATTCAAATCAACTCGCCGTTGATTGGCTTCAGAAAAATAAAAAATAAAAAAACATCCTACTCTCAATTCTCGAAGTCTATGCAGGTGGTAAGGGCACCGTATGGCAATTGTGATTAAGCGCCTGAATTTTGTATGAGTAGATCACTATATACCTACAACAATTCATCAATTACCTCACGATAAGACAAAATTCTTAATCCTTGACACTCCCTGTTCCTGATGGTCCTTGGAGCTGCCAGCGCCGCTATCGTTGCCAACTGGATGATCACCAAAGTACCCATGCTCTCTGAGGGCATCGTTCAAGTCATCGGGAACAGTATTCCAGCCGTCCTCGTCCCATCTCTTAAACTGTTCCGTAGTCTGCTCGATGGCCATCCGAAGCAAGGAATCTGTCTCTATTCCCACGCTTGGTGCATCACCTTTGAGAATGGTCTTTGCGTACTTGGGTAAGTTATCCGGCCTGTAGTCAAAACAGTACCTATATCTCCAATAAGCACTCCAATGCAACCGGGCATAGCAAGGAAGAGATCTTAAGCGGCCCAAATTGGGAACATAGACGTTCTTCCATTCACCATGTGCATTCTCGATCTTATTTCCCACAGGTAAGATCTCAACCATCCACCATGCGAGCACCATACACAACCCATTATTGCCATGGCCATCAAACCCTTGGATAGGCTCTTTTGGTACTCTCTTGTAGTATCTGAAGATGTGATATGGGGCCTGCTCCTGATGAAGGTCGAGGTCAAGGCGCTTGAGGCTTGTGGTGTAGACACCAGAGTTGAACAAATCCTCATACGTCGGATTTGGTGGGTTCTCAAACGATCTGAATTGCGGGACAAGTTGCTTACCAAACAACCGATTCGACACGTTCAAGATATTCAGCTTCTCTTCCTCGCTAATGTCAAGTGTGAGATTGTTACACTTGAAGGACAAAAGATCATGATGAGGTGATAAAAGTGAGTCCAACGATGAATAACGGTCAGCAAAGGAAGCGATCTCAGTTGCCTGGAACCTCACGCCGGCCTTCACGGCTTCACCAAGCATCCATCTCAATGGTACACAGGATAAGAAGTGACCGTGAATATCAGGAGCCCAGCCTCCACCAATGTCGCCGTGATTTCCTGGAAACCAAAGCTCTTGAAACTCACCACTAAGTAACTTGGCCTTATCATACTCAAGACTCGAAGATGTAGCAGAAGATATATGCTTATTGGCACCCTCCGACATGGCATCAGTAAGTCTACCGTGGATATCTTCCATTAATCGTCTAGCCTCTCCAATGGTTGAAAACTTGCGGTTATGAGGTCTCGACTCCAAACTTGATTGATCAACAGAACCTATGTTGCTGGATCCTCCCTTGGGAGTCGGCGAACATCCCAACGAGAACATGTGAGGTTTGTAGGAGTATGGATAGATGAGGTTCTGCTTATACTTGGAGCGACGCTCATCGATGCTCACCGCATGTCTGATCTGCTTTACAGTGTTGAATCGCGTGGTGAAGGGAAACAATCTGTCACGGAGTAAACCCACAGAGTTTACGGTCTCAAAAAGCCCCATGAACTCAATAGAAATCGGTTCAATTCTCGTGAATGTTTTCTTGAATTCGTCAACCAATGTTGTGGTGTAATCCGGCTGGCTTGGCTGAGCCGCATATTCCCATTTACTGTAAAGGGACCAAGCACCATCAACGAGCTCCTCCAAACCAGGGTTTAACAACCCTACTCTCTCGATCATTGAACTAAGAACCCTTGCTGTGAAGGCCCCACGGCTATGTGATTTGTTAATATCATGTGAAAGTCTTGAAAGGATGCCAGACAAATGCTCACCTGAAGCCAAACAAGTAGACCTTATCACCTTTGCAGTAGAATCTCATCAAGAACTTGTATGCTTCAATGATGTGTACGTCCAAGGAAAATGCCACCATCGCATCAATCCCGCTGGTCATAGAAGTCTTGAAGTCCCACGAAGCATTGTTGTCGTATCTCATCGAGGCACCGATTCCTGGTTGATAGTAGCAGATCTGCTCTGCCGGATCATCTTTGCTCAAAAGTCTGAAGATCTTGAGGGCATTCGTATACGGAGCTGGCCCGAACTTGCTTTCTGTGCCATCAAAGCAGAGGACAATGTTCTTTGGGGTTCCTGGCTTAACAGCGGCCGTCCCTGGAATGAGTCTACAATGGCGCTCTGTGTGAGCCGTCTGTGTCATTGCGGCTTCTGGCCGATTGGAGTTAACCGCCGTGGTCAATGGTGAAATATAGTTGATTTGAGCTTTTCTTTGAACTATTGAAAGATTTAGACCACCCCCCACATCGTGATGATTGTGGGAATCTCCGTCTTTATAGTTCTCCTGGGGTCAGACAAAGGATGCAGGCTATCAAACACAAAAGACAGTGAATTAGTGGCGTCACCATAGAAGCAAGCGCTCAACTTGCGGACAAATGCCGGGGCATGTGGTCTTTGTGTGAACAAATCCTGGGCTAATTGCACGAGAAGGTAGCAAATATGCGACACCAGGCGTAGTCCAAAGCTTAAATGGAGACAAAGAAGTTAACGAAATGTAAACAAAAGCAGATACGAGAAATGCAGGTAATTTGTCCCGATTCCGGATTTTCGCGGAGACCAAGGCGAGAACAAAAAGTTGTTCTCATCTCTATCTCTTCCATCAGATTCTTACTGAAAAGTTACCAGTTCACATCATACAGCTCCCAGCAGAGATGGTGGACATTACAGAACTTCCAGACCTTTTGGAGAAGCCTAGGCGCTACGTGCCAAAGGCCGGCGAGCCCGAGCTCCCACCGCAGCTCGCACAGCTCGCAGACAAATCGACCGATGAGGTGATGAAGGAGCTCAACACTTTGCCGTTCTTTATGAACGAACTGACGGAAAAGGACGCTGACGGTAACGAAAACACAGCCCTGGAAGCCCTCAAAGCTTTGGCATACGATGGTGAGCCCGACGAAGTGGCCACAAACTTCAAGAACCAGGGAAATGACCAGTTTAAGATCAAACAGTACAAGAGCGCAGTGGAATTCTACAACAAAGGTATCGCTGTTAACTGCGGGATTGCCAATATCGAGACGCCATTGTACCTGAACAGAGCTGTGTGCAACCTTGAGTTAAAGAACTACAGAAGATGTATCAACGACTGCAGATCCGGGCTGAGGCTCGACCCGAAAAACATCAAGGCCTATTACAGGATGGCCAAAGCTTTCTTTGCCATTGAAAAGTTCGAAGAGGCCAAGGAGGCCCTAGAGTTCAGTTTCAAGATCAACTCGGACAATCTGGCCTCGAAGTCACTGCTGAAGCAGATCATCGCTAAGGAGGAGGAGCTCGAGAGAATCAGACTTAAAAAGGAGCAGGAGCTCATTGAAAAGCTCGCACTGGAACAGCTGCTCAAGGACGCCATCGCCGCCAGAGGATACACCAATCTCACCACTCCGAGCCCGCCGGAGTTTCTTGAGAATGCTAAGCTAAAGCTCGAGGACCCTAAAGACATCGAGACGCAGATCATTCTTCCAGCTGTGATCATGTACCCAACTACCGATGAGTTTGACTTCGTTGCTGAGATCTCTGAGCTTTCCACACCTGTTGAAGTGATGGAACACATCCTCCAAAGACCTCAGAGTTGGTTCGAAGATCCAAAGCATGAGAACTTCACGCCTAAGAAACTGGAGGCATACATGGAGACACTAGACGGCGGACTCATCAAAGTCGGTAAGAAGGCTACGCTGAACATGGCCCTGGGAACGCAGAGCCCAAAAATCCCACTCTTTGATAACTCCGTCAGACTCTACTTTGTGCCAAAGGTGGATGCGCCAACGTGGCTCAAGACATGGGACAAGGAGCTCGCTCTCAAGAAGAGGATATCAAACTAGACTACGTAATTCACGATAAAAACGTAACTTCATTATAACGGGATAAACAACTATCTCTTGTATGTCCTGCTCTTGTAACTTTCAATCTCCTGCGTCGTCAGACCGTCTCTGGTCCACTGAGCAGAGGAACCACGGTTCTTCAGCTTGGCAATGTTGCTGCTCTGGAAGATTTCCTCCATCTGTAATGGAGCAATTGGGCCGAAAACCTTGTCTGGGTCGACATTCTGTTGGTGAAGCAAGATGTTTCTTAACTCTGGTGAGTTCGCCCAGTCTTTCAAGACACTACCTTCCTCGTCATCATCACTCTCCGAGAAGATCTCAGGAAGAGCTGTTGTAGTTGTAGGTGTGCTCGGTGGGTTGGCCTTACTGTATCCAGACTGAAACGATGACGAACTGCTCTGGAATGGGTTTGAGATCATATTCTGTGCGGCGTGTTGCAACACAGCAGTCTTCATAAGTGTCTGGTTGTTTGGAGCAGCGTACTTGGGAATTGGCTTGATGTATCTCGAAGGTTCCACTTCCGTAGTCGGTGCTTGTGGATTCACTGGAGGGACTCTCGATGCCCTTTTCTGGAGAACGTTCTGCAACTGTTCGGCAGTGCGACGACGCTTGGCATCATGTTGTGTCTGCTTGGACTGAGAAACACTTGGTAGGACGATCTTGGTACCGATCTTCCTGTATGGCTGACTGGCTGTCGTTCTGGTCACCTGCTGAGCGTCTTCATCCGTCTGTGATTTTCTCTTTGCTGGAACAGAAGGCTGGTCACCGACTAATGATTTTGGCCTTGATATTTTGGCCTTTGCGTCCAATGACATCGATGCCAATCCGCCTCTTGACTTTCTTGGATACAGATTGTCATCGGGTTTGGTCAATGACATTCTTGTGAGATTCTTCGGTTGCATGGACTTCTTATACTCTGTCTGAGACTTTGGCTCTGTCTCTTTATCCTTTGGGGAGTCATTCAACTCCTTTCTCAAGAAGCCATAGGCGCTCTTCACAGGTGAAAATCTCAAACTATCACGTTTCAGATCGATATCGATATCAGCATTAGTATTATCCATACCAATATCGTCATCCTCCACACAGACAGTATCCTTCTGAGGCGGTGTCACTTGCAGCTTGGGTCTCACTGGAACGGACTTGGATGGTGACAGCTTCTCATCGACATCCAAATCACCATTGATGACCTTCTCTGTCTCTCTGATAAACTTACTTCTGGCCTTCTTCAAGGTAGAATTCACTGAGGCAAACAAGTTTGAAATTGGAGAATGAATAGCCTTCTTTGGGGACTCTAACATGACCTTCTGCCTCGACGGGCTTTTCAAAGATGCTGCTGTGGCAGTTGATTTTGGCTTCGACTCCTCATGGCGTGGACTCTCAAGCTTGGACTTTAACCGAATCAATGACGGTTGCTTTGTGGGAGATTTCTCTGTCGGGGAGATCAATGACGTGGCAGTTGACGGATTAGTGAGCTCATTGGACATCGAAGGGTATAATGACTTGGCAAACGTTGGTGGTGTGAGCTTCTCTTCCTTAGAAGTACTGATATTGAAATCATCATCAAACAAACTCAACCGAGGTTTGCTCTGGCCAGGAGCCTTTTTCTTCGCAGACTTCAACGTCAATGGATCCCTTTGAGGAAGCAATGCAAACCCTTGGCTTTCTCTCTTGGCCGGTGGTGGTGTATTTGAAGCAATAGGCTTCATATTCTTCTTGTTCTCATCTCTCAATGGTATCTTGACTGTCTCTACTGAGTCCGTCTGACTTGGAAGTGATACGACAGAAGAGCCAACGAAGTTTGAGCTTGGCTGAGCCACCATAGAGGATGGTCTGGAACCTTCATCTGCACTTTTGTAAGAGCTGTCACTTGTTGTGTTGGCAGTCTCGGTATTTACTTTCTGAGCAGCAAGGCTCTTTCTGATCTTTGTGCGGATAGCCTGGAAAGAGCTCTCGTCAATAGATGCATCATAGTCCTTGTGCTCCTCCTCCTCATCATCAGCTTCCTGGCTTTGGCGGAGAGGTAACGAAGGCTTCGTCTCTCCCATTTCCAGTGACTTTTGCTGCTCCTCTGGTGAGTAAATACGTGGTGCAACCCTTGCAGCTTTCACTTTGCCCTTGGGTTTCACTGGAGAAATTATCTTTGCTGGTGGTGCCACTGGTTGTGGGGCCTCAAGGAATGGGTTGTATGACTTTGAAGGCTCAATAAGCGCTTGTTCTTGTTGCTCCTCCTGGCTTTCCTTCTTCCTGGCTGCCTTTTCCTTAGTCACAATCTTACTCTGTTTCTTTAGCGCTGGCGATAACGCTGGCGATACAACTGTGAAAGGGGACGGTGGCGAAGGCTTCTGAAACTTCACTGGGGAGAGCTTAAGAAGGTTGGTATCGAGCTCCCTTATCGGCGACTTAGCTGGGGACCTGCGTGGTGATATGCGCTCTTCTCTCCCTAGTGACATCACTTCGAATGCTTCCTCTCTTAGCTTCTTCACTGGCGAGTTCTCGCCTCTCAGCTTTGCCGGTGACTCGAGTAATAAGCGTGGGTTCCTTGAGAGGCTGTTAGTACCAAGTGCGACATGGCGGCTAAGGAAACGAAGCCATAAGATAAAACGAAAATGACTCACTCTATGTCGCCATTGAGGATGTCTTCCATCTGCTCGTCAACCCAGGTGAGCTCTGATGCCACTGAGTAGGCAAACTGCTCAGCGCTGTTGATCATGAGCTCGTGAAGCGTGAACAGCTCTTTCCTGATCCATTTAGAGGTTGCCGGGACCGCTTCATCCTTCTTCTTAGCGGCACTGATACTCCAGAGTGACATCGTGGGCCTATCGATGCGTCGCTTGCACTGCTGGTGAGACGAAGCGCCCGTGTTGTGCTTATCCGCTCTGTGTTTACCTTCCCAGAGCTCATGAACAATAACCAAATTTCGCTGCTTTGTTTACACTCCAAAACATGCAGGGAGTGTGCGCACCACTTTTCGAGCCTTTTGTATGTGTTGCCGTGGCAACGAGATCTCGGATTCAAAATATAAGATCTAGCCATGACTGGTCACTGAGTTGTTTGATACGTACAGAGTGTATATTATACTGTATTACTATGCAAGTGTGGATCTGCCGCCAACTTCTGTGCTAGCGCTCCCGTCTTGCATGTTCCCATCACGGGCAGCCACGAATTTGGTGTAGATGGCGCTGAGCTTCTGCTTCTCAGAGACAGATATGGAAGACTTGGTGTCCTTGAGAGAGGCGATGAAGTCCTTCTGTTGGATGAAAACACCAGAGCTTTTGGGCTTGTTCTTACCCTCTTCCTTCGAACCAGCCCCCAATTCCTTCTGTAGATTCTCAAACAGAGGCTCAATCTGACGAAGCAGCTTGGCTCTTTGGTTTGGCTTCATTGTCTTCTTCATGTCATTCAATTGGTTCAGCGAAACCTCAAAGAACTCGTGAACGTCAGTTCTCTGCGATTGCGCTTCGCCCTCGGCTTCGAGTTTGTCCTTCTCAAGCTTCTCATGAACAGCGGCCAAGTACGCGTTGTAACCGACAGCCTGTAGATCGGCACCGGAGAATCCATCGGTATGCTCTGCAACCTCCTCAAGCTTTACATCCTCTGCTAACTTCATCTTTCTCGTGATGGACTTCAAGATATCCAATCTGTCCTCATAATTTGGTATGTCACAGATCACGCTCTTATCCAGGCGGCCTGGACGGAGGAGAGCAGAATCAATCAAATCAGGTCTACTAGTGGCAGCCAGCACATAAACACCATCAAGACCTTCGGCACCGTCCATTTGGGTCAACATCTGATTGACGACTCTGTCAGTAACACCGGTGGAGTCGTGGCCTCTCTTTGGAGCAATAGAATCAAACTCATCGAAGAAAAGAATACATGGCTTAGCTGCCTGTGCTCTCTCGAACAGCTCTCTGACAGACTGCTCAGAAGCACCGATGTACTTGTTCAGGATCTCGGGACCTTTCACAGAGATGAAATTCAGACCACACTGTCCAGCAACAGCAGACGCTAACAGAGTCTTTCCACAACCAGGGTAGCCATACAGCAGAATACCGGATCTGAGACGCAGCGTAGCGGACTTGAAGATTGGAGCATACTTAGTGGGCCACTCCAGAGTCTCCAAGAGAATGGACTTGGCCTCGGTGAGACCACCAATGTCAACCCAACTTGTGGAAGATTTCTGTAGTTTGACACCTCTTAAGTTAGATGGGACATAGTTTGACGAAGCATTGGTAAAGAGCTCATTGGAGACAGTTATCTCTGTCTCTGGTGTAATGATCTCGTCAATCTTCTGGTACACGGCCTCGTGGTAGATTCTATCCACCAGGACCTTCAAGTCACTTGGCAGGTATCCCTCGGTCTCCAATGACATCTGCGACGCATCAAATTCTTTTGAAAGTGACAAGTTGTACTCACCCATGTAATGTTCCAGGATCTGCTGTCTGACAGCCTTGTTTGGTGCCCTCAAATTTAAAGACTCCTCGATACAGTGGCTCGAGAAGATGAGCGAGTTCACTGCCTCCTTCGATCTGGCTGATGCAATGATGGACAAGTTTCTTGCCTTTGTGACAGAGGCGATAGATTGGATAAGGTACTCGGAAAGCTGTCTACTCTGTGTGGAGTCTGTATGCTCAGCCTCGGCTGGGAATAAATCTTCCAGACCTTCAAGCACCAGCAAACTTGGAGAATACCACGAGCACTGTTTGAGCCACGTATCGATCTTCTCCTTGATATTGATTGCAGACTCTCTGACATAGTCGTTGCAGTCCACTTTGAAGACATAAATGCCTTTGTCCCATAGCTTACGTGCGGCATTGTTGATCAACAGGGACTTCCCGGAACCGGCCGGACCAAAGACTAAAGCACCGGCTTTGCCTCTCTTGAGTATTCTCTCAGCCTTCTCGATCGTGTCATGAAGTCCAATTGGCTCGCCTTGTACCTCTGTAGTAGATGGGTAGAGAGAGCCTGGGACACTGGACTTGGGGATAAGAATCTCGTCGCCAACTTCAAACGTGAATTTTGCATCCTGCTGTGGGACAATGAAACTCTGTTTGTCTTTAATCTGTATGATGCCGCCTTCTTTCAATGATTCCAATGCTGGAATCTTGGTGCCTCGGGTCCAACATGTTTTATCAAACCCGAGATCAAAGAATTGCTTAGAGAAGCCCTCTCTGATAGCATTGATCTTCCGTCTCCTGGCCTCTTTCTCTCTTTGTGCCTGTGCTGGACTAAGTTCGAGCTGTTCTGTGGCAGCTGGCTTGGACTCCGTGGAGAATGGGTGCACCGTAAGTGTGATACTCTTTGAAGGCGATGGAAGAGTGATCTTCTCCACTTGCACGAGATATCCCACAGAGTTCTCAACCCCCAACGCAATTGACAGTACCTTAGAAAGACCAACATGTCCACTCAGTGAAGAATCGTGAACCAACTTGGCAGCAAGCTTCCCGGAGATAAGCCTGGCCTTGTCATCCACCTCTTTCTCCTTTGCGACATCTGGGCCCTGGATAATGGACACATTAACATACACTGCCTTCTGCAAAGTGAAGATAACCTCGTCAAAGTTGGCATATATCTCGAAATGTGTGTCATTATCCTGCTGGAGGAGCCGGTGTGGTGAAGAAATGCCTCTAAGCAGTATTGACGGGGCAAACTCCTTGGATGGACGCCCGTGTGACACGGATCTCACACTGTGTGATTTCTTTCTCTGTGCCGCACGCCTCACTTTTGGCGCCACATGAAGCTCTGTATCCTGCCCCAGACGTGCTATCGCCACTGGTGGGTCCATCTTTAGCACTTTTAGCGTAGCATCGACGGTTTCCGACGGGTACAGCACAAGATGTCCGTTGGCCTGTACCACACGTGTCTGGAGCATCACCTGGTTTTCAATCGCACCAGCATGCAGCTCCACAACCTCCCAGTCATTTGCAGTGAGTGGCTCGACCTCGATGGAAGACGCCATCGGGACATTGATAAGCACTTTGATATCGACCTTGGCTTTCTCTTGAAGATGTATCACCCGTGCAAACGTCGGGTTTAAACTCACCTCGCTATCCGTCTCCACACCAGACCACCCTGCATAAGCCACAATCGGTTGGCTCTGTCTGCTGTTCCTCCATTTCAGCTCCACAACCACATCTTGAACACGCTGCGCATTGCTGTTAGTCACGTTCTTTTCGCTTCCATTATCATCGAACGACACTCACAATGTCCACGCTGAAAAGGCTCTGCGAGAGCGCGGTGGGGATCCCCACAAAGTTGTCTCTCTGCTGTGAGAAGGTCACTTTGGCACCCTTGAACTCCATCCTTTCTGGCCCTTGTGCTCTCAGATTGAGCTTTAATCTCAAGCAAACAAACAATGGTTGAAAAAGTGTTCTCTGAACTGTGGAGAAATCCCCTGTGCCGAGGCCGACCGCTCTCACCGAAAGCGCGGAAGAACTTAAGTACGCACGTACATATATGTGCACACACATATATTGATTCTGGCGATGTCGGGACGGTCAACTTAGGTGGATCAAATTTGAGGATAGAAAGCGAACAAAATGGCACTTCAGTTCCTCATATGCTTAAACCGTCAGGGGAAAGTGCGACTTGCAAAGTGGTACAAGGACTTCACGGTATGTAATTGGGTCTTCTGAAGCGGGATCAAAATCACGCACTAACAACAACAGCACGATGAAAAATACAAGCTGAACGTGGAGGCACATCGTCTCATCTCCTCGCGTGAGCAGAGGCAGCACAGCAACTTTGTCGAGTTTCAGAATAATAAGCTGGCATATAAGCGATACGCAGGGCTTTTCTTTGTCGCTGGTATCGACCTCGACGATAACGAACTGTTATGGCTATCGTCGATTCATTTACTAGTGGAAATCCTGGATCAATACTTTGAGAACGTCTGTGAGATTGACCTCGTGTTCAACTTCTACAAGGTGTACAGCTGCCTGGATGAGATGTTCCTTGCTGGTGAGATCCAGGAGACGTCCAAGACTGTCATACTCAACAGGCTCGCACAGGTGGACGCTTTGGAGTGAAACGCGTATATTCCATCTTATTTATGACTACGACCCCATTATTTCCTTTGTTCTATCGAATTTGATGTTTTAATATGACTCTCTTCACACCTTGTGTTTGCTAAAAGGCGCTGATCTCTTCAGGGAGGTCGTGCTTCAACACTTGTTGCACAACGGTCCACACCTCAGCGCCAACCTCCTCAATCGACTTACCATCCACGACAAGTGTGTGCCAATTAGGCTCCTCGAAGAAGCTCATGAATTGTTCCTTGACCTTTTGTTGGAATTCGCCCACTTCATATCTCTCATCGCCGAAGCCCTCTCTCATACTGGCGTCAAGCAAGTTCAAAAATACAGTAGCATCCGGTCTTGGAAGACCTAAGTCCGGGCTCAAGCACCACTGTTTATCAAGGCCCTTGGCTGCTGTGTAAGCGACACCAGAGTAGACGTATCTGTCGACAACAATGTTGATGCCCTGTGCCAACTTAGTCTTAATCACCTCTGCCGCTTCCCATCTGTTCGCAGAGAACAGCAAGTGGGCCGACTCATCCGATAATTGAAACGATTTGTCAACCAGATAGGAGTCAATCAGTTTTCCGATTGGTGTCGTTCGATCTAATCAACTGTTAGTACCATGAGAGCTTCATCATCAATCAATGAAGCATACCTGGGAATTTCATCAGCTCCACTGGACCCAACTGTTCTAGCTTCTCCACCAATCGCGTTGTCTGGGTGGTCTTGCCCGCTCTATCGAGTCCCTCAATCAGAATCAGAGCTCCTCTTGTCATCTTTTGCAGTTATAGATTACTCTCTAAAACTGAGAAGAAAGTGAAAGAATAGACAACGGATCAAGAACGCGTCCCTCATGACATAAGCACACCTAACAAAGTTATGTAAACATTACATAATAATGCTAGAGTTGAGTAAGTAGATGTGGTCTCTTATACTGTAAACGCCGATTTTTCAGACAATGTTCTCTCGGTGGCCAAGTTGGTTTAAGGCGTCAGACTGTAATGTTATCAAAGCCATCTGAACATCGGGCGTTCGAATCGCCCCCGAGAGATTTATTTTTTTCTTCTTCTAAAATTCATCTAAAATGGTACGAACACGACGCCAACGCCAATAAATTCAAGCATCCATATTTCTCCAGGTCTGTAATCTAGAAGGAATATCTGAATTTGTGTATTGAGGATCCGATTGGTAGTCATGAGCATCAATATCAGTCCCGGTAATCGGGATCACTTCTCCAAGAGGAATTTGGTCAAGTTCTTGTAGCCCCCAATAGCCTCTTTCAAGTCGCCAATGGTAACGTACTCATCGGCACTGTGTGCGACTAAGATAGAGCCTGGACCGTACAAGTATCTGCTCTTGAAAGATCTCTTCAAGTTTGGAATGTCAGTGTAATAGGCCAAGACAATAGTGTCAAAGCCTGGGACCTCGTAGTCCAAGTACACCGGCTCCTCGTACTGTCTTGGGATCAGCTCAACGTTACCGTACTCAGCATTGTTCTCATCAACAATCTTCTGAATCATTTCACTAACGCCTTTGGCATCGTTTGCCACTCTGAATATACATCTGGCGCGGGCAATAGGAGATATGACGTTCCCGGCAACACCAGCTTTAATCAAGCCAACGTTGACAGTGGTGTTACCCAAGAGTTCATCAGTTGGGTAGTCAGCATGTTCGATAGCATATAAAACGTCAATCAGCTTCTTATTGGCGTCAATTCCGAGCTCCGGGTATCCAGAGTGGGAAGTCTTACCCCTAACAGTGATGTCAAAGTGGTACATGCCCTTATGTCCCAAGCCGAGCTTCAACTCAGTTGGCTCACCGAAGACAGCATGGTCCCACTCGGCACCCAAGGTCTCTGAAGCGTGCATCATACCAGAACCATCGAACTCCTCACCAACAACAAACAAGAGGGCAATGTCGCCCTCTTCGACGGCGCCCTCAAAGTGGAGAGAACGGGCGGCCATTACCATAGAGGCGACAGAAGCCTTTGCATCGGCAGAACCACGGCCATAGATACGGTCACCATGGATGAAGTATGGGAAGTAAGGTGGCACAGTGTCAATGTGCGACGTCAAAAGCACCTTAGTATCTCTCTTGGAACCAAGATAAGCATAAACGTTCTCTCTGCCTTCGCCGACAGCGGACGTCTCCACTGTAAAGCCATGGCTAATCAAGTAGGAAGCGAGGAATTCGCCAACTTTTAACTCAGCGCCAGATACTGAGTTGATGTCGACGAGGTCCTTGTGCAAAGACAGGATCTCACGCTCGAGGGAGAACACCTTCAGCGGAGCGAGAGTGGCCTGCTCCAAGGAGCTCATCCATTCGGAGAAGATAGATGCGGAGAGCGCAGTGGCAGCAAACGCCAGAGTAAGCAATCTCATCTTTTTGGGTATAAAAGTGTGTGCACCGTCTGCTAACCGGTTCTTTGGAGGATTTATTCCACTATCTTTCGACAAAGAGAAAGCTCGGGGTGGAATTTTATTATGGCTTATCAAAAGTTTGAAGGGGAGCGCACGCACAAACTTCCGGGAGTCTAGCGTGGAAAGTCCGAAAGCAGTGATAACGCCGGCGGCTCTTCTTTCCGAGTGGGCTACCTACGAGAGATACTTAAAATGGAACTTAGGCTGCGTCCTTAAATGTAATAGAACAAGAGAGGTTTCATATCAGTAACGAGAGCTCATTATTAGTGTGGTTGCACTGCGAGGCCAAAGAACTGGGCGAGGATAGGGAAGACGATGACGGCACAGCACGGAATACCGGCGTACACCATCAACCTCACAATAATTGACAAGTCGTAGCGTTTCTTGAAAACAGCACAGGTGAAGATTACGTTCTCTTTCTGCATCTTGTCGAGTTCCGCAAAGTACTGGGCGTTCTCATGGAGATCCTCGAGCTCACGCTCATCAATGGCGGACTGTGGGCCCACTGTATCACGCCTCTCCTTACCGAGCTGCTTCACAAACTCCGGGCCATCCATGAGGCTCTCGTGTTTCTCGAATGTATCACTTCTGATTCTGTTGAATGTGAAGGTCTCCTCGTCTGTCTCCGTAACGAGGAGTGAGTAGAATGGCTTGATGACCTTGAATAACAATGGCTTAGAGATCTCTTTCCAGACTGCAACACACACAACACCTAGGAGAACGCGAAGAATACTCTTTATCATACCAAGCTCGGCATACGAGTATGGGATATCGATACAAGACAAGCCATTACCCTCCACGTTGAGAAACGAGTGCGAATAGATCCATTGGGAGAGCTCAATGCCCATAATGACACCTATGAATGCCACAGAGTCGTCATAACAAGGACAGTCATCCACTGGTTCCACATGGTAGTACACCAATGCATAGTTTACTGCAATGGAAAGCAAAACATAGAAAAAGGAACCTTTCAGAATAAGTGAGTCCCAAAGGGCTTTAGTACATGTACGGCATAGGTAACAGGTTAATCCGATGAAGGAGCCCAAAGCCAGGTCGGAGAACCCATGCATACCACAGTAGATTCTTCCAAAGATGAGAGAGGTATAATATAAGAAGAGGCAGATGAATGCGGCGACCAACTTCCATATTGAAGAGAATGATGATGCGTTCTGGTAGATCAACACAAGCATGAATGCCGATACCGCTGTTGCATTGGCAGCATGAGAAGATGGAAACCCGTACTCTTTAGCAGTGTATCCAGACATAGTAATTCTGTGCAAGGGCGGGGATCTCGGACGTGGGAGACAACAAAAATCCTTGCAGAACCCAGAGAAATAGATGCCGTAGCCAAGCATGAACACCAGGTCACGGGTCATGCCACCGAAGCCAAACCAGATAGGCAACGGAAGCATGAGCACGTAGAATGTGTGGGCCGCAAGGTTAGCTGTGTGTGCAAAATAATAGTCCAGAATCGGCGTACGAATGTTGGCTTGCATCCAGGACAGTATAGGGGTCTCAGCACGAATGTACGGGAGAAGCCACTGTCGCACTTTGAATCTAAAAGGGTGGATTTTCGTTCTGTAGTGGATATGTGGGTAGTTTCCAGAGTCTGCGTAGGGGGACTTGCCCTCGAAGTCGTTCAGATGGGCAAATGAGTCCTGTGAGCTGCTCTTGAACTGCGATGAGGTGACGTCTGGGGTGGATGGACGCGTGCTTACAGCAGATCCACAGGAGGAATCCTCTGTGGCCATCGCAGCAGCACGGAGTCGTGTCTTTGGAGGCATAACTGTGGTAGTTTTTCGGTTTATGGGAACTCCCTTCGTTGCTGCCCTTGAAGAGTGGTCAAAGGAGTTCCGTTTCACACCTCAGAGAAGAGCTCAGTTCTCCTCGGCTTTTACCCCTAATGATTTTTACAGCCTTTAAGAACCCACAGCGTGCGAGTCGCGCGCGACCCGTCAGATCTCAAAATTCAGCCCGACTCAAACTCCGAGCTGCCGCATGCCGCTCAAGTTTGAACCAACATCGCAGATTCGGATCTCACAAGACATTGGGCGGCAAGTGTTGAATCTTCAGTCAAGAAGCAACTGGAAGGGGCTAGAATCGGTAAGCGTCCTTCTCCATTAAGCTCTACGTCCAGGGCTGACTTTCTGGTCTCCGCGGCTAAAGACAATGGATTTCCTCGATCAGCTCGATGAGCTTACAGACAACGACCAAGATGTCACATTTTACCACAGTGCTGACTCTTCGATCAACAACAGAGGTGGATACTACCCTGCTCCAGCTTCACCCAATTTTTACAAACAGCCGCCGGGCCACAAGTCCCGCAACTCCAACAACAACAAGGTGTGGTCTGTCAACCGCAACAACTACAATACCCCGACGGATAGCAGTCTCTCAGCACAGCCTACGAGCGACGCGTCATCGTTCAACACCCATTATCACAATGAGACCCTCAAAACGAGCTCGCTCGTCTCCACGTCGGTCTTGACAGACAAAGCGCAGTCAGTGTTTAAGTTCGCACACTTCAACAAGATGCAGTCCAAGTGCTACCCTTTGATGTATGAGCAGGACCACAACACTGTCATCAGCTCCCCCACGGGATCAGGTAAGACTGTGTTGTTTGAATTGGCTATCCTCAGGTTGTTGAACACACATGCCAACGTGAGCAACATCAAGATCTTGTACATCGCCCCTTCAAAGGCATTGTGTGTGGAAAGAGAAAGAGACTGGCAGAGCAAGTTTTCCGTTTTCGGATTGAGTGTGGGGACTTTGACAAGTGATACTGGCTTTAACGAGTCCGAAAAGGTCAAGAGATGCAACATTATCATTACCACGCCCGAAAAGTGGGACTTGATGACTAGAAAGTGGTCGGACTACACCAAGTTATTCGAGATGATCCGTCTTCTCCTTATTGATGAGATCCACATCTTGAGGGAGGACAGGGGTTCCACTTTGGAGGTTGTTGCCACAAGAATGAAAAAAATCTGTCAAAAGATGAGAATTGTCGCATTGTCAGCAACGGTACCCAACATCAGGGACGTTGCCGGTTGGATCAAGTTAAGCTCCACCAACCCATCAAACGCCATCACCATGGTCTTCGGTGAAAATTATCGACCTGTGAGGCTAGAAAATGTGGTTTGCGGGTTCAAACAGAACGCCAATGACTTTGTCTTTGACACCTTCTTAAATGCCAGATTGTTAGAGGTCTTGAGAGAACACTCGAAGAACAAGCCAGTTTTGGTCTTCTGCCCTACCCGAAACTCCACTGTTGCAACCGCTAAGTACATCGCAAAGAATTATACCGAGCTTATGAATACCAATGGTTCTTCGGTGTCTGTCAGAGAACGTGACTTGAAAGAGGTTGTATCACAAGGCGTGGCTTATCATCATGCTGGTCTTTCCATGGAGGACAGAAGCAGCATTGAGAAAGGCTTTATCGATGGATCGCTCAAGATCTTGTGCTCTACCTCAACATTGGCAGTTGGTGTTAACTTGCCTGCTTACTTGGTGGTCATAAAGGGTACTAAGTCGTGGAGTGGCACCCAGTTCGAAGAGTACTCTGAGCTCGACATACTACAAATGATGGGCAGAGCTGGTCGTCCCCAGTTTGAGACTCAAGGCAAGGCTGTTATAATGACAACGCAAGATATGCAGAAAAGGTATGGTCAGTTAGTTAAGGGAAACGAGAAACTTGAGAGTAAGCTTCATTTGAACCTTCATGAGAACCTTGTATCGGAGGTGCACTTACACACGATTACTTCTCTTGAAGATGCTCTCGATTGGATCAAGCTCACTTTTTTCTACTCCAGATACCAGGCAAACCCAACAGCATACGGTGAAATCCCGTTCTACAGCAATATGGACATGGATGGGAGACTAAAGAAGTATTGTGAAGGTAAGCTCGATGAGCTCAAGGACTTCAAGTTAATAGAGTCTATCGATGGGTCGTACCGCTCTACACCATATGGAGACTCAATGACAAGACACTACGTCCTCTTCGAAACCATGAAGTTATTCATCATGGCGAAGAGTGGTCAGACAATACCCGGCATTCTTCTTATATTGTCTAAAGCCTCAGAGTTCAAATCCATTCGCCTTAAGAGAACCGAGAAGAGGCTCTTCAGAGAAATCAATGATTCTCCGCTTCTCAGGTACCCATTCCGGAAGGATTCCAAGCAAGCCAAAATTGAGAACTCTTTTGAAAAAGTCTCCCTCTTGATACAGTACGACCTTGGAGGAGTGGAATTTCCCAATGATCAAGACTTAGTGAAACTTCAACAGTCTTTCAGACAGGACAAGTTTTTTGTCTTCAAGCATGTTTCAAGACTCATAAGATGTCTCTTTGATGTCTTCGTGGAGAGGAAAGATTTTGTGTCATTAAGAAACTGTCTTTCGCTATTAAGTTGTGTTAACGGAGGTTGTTGGAGTGACTCTTCGATGGTTTCGAAGCAGCTTGATGGTGTTACACTCTCTCATCTTAGGCGATCCACCAATATCAACGTCACCAGCTTCAAAAAGCTTGGAGAGTTGGACCCAGGGAAGATTGAGTATCTTTTGGGGTTAAGACCAGGCGCTGGTATCAAAATCAAGAACCAGATCTACTCACTTCCCAAGTTCCAGTTGAGCACATCACTCGTGAAGACATCAAAGCCAAGACATGGAAAAGGTCTCCAGATGACCGTTGAAATCACACTAGATGTGACCTCAGACTTGAAGAAATGGAAGGGAAGAACTATCTCAGTTGCAGTTGTCTCTGGACTCTCCTCTGGTGAAGTGGTTGATTTCAGACGTTCGGTTATCTCTAAAGTATTGGGATCTAGCTCTTTCACGGTCTCTTTCCTAGTCACTAGCTCGGACTCGAAGCTAGAAACGTGGATTTTCTGTGAGGATATTGCCGGGTTGAGTGCCCAACTGAGCCTTGACTTGGTCTCGGGCTTACCAGATATGCACCTCAGTGCGCTAACGAAGAAGGCCACAAGTGGTAAATTATACCTCCGAATCGCACTTGCAAGTTGTTACTCTTACTAACCTTAAAACTCATCAGATGATGAATTTGGGACAGAAGAGGATCTTGACTCTCTCTTGGTGAGGGCTTCAAGCAATACTAAAGGAACTAAGAGACCTGCGCCATCTACCGCAGTCAATACCTCCAGAGAGATTCTTCATAATGATGGTTTGGCGTGCAAACATACGTGTAAAGACAAAACAAAGTAAGTCTTTGAATATTTACTGAGGTGTGTGGGGAATATAACTAACAAAATCAGGTGTCGTCATCTCTGCTGCCGAGAGGGAGTTGCGCCATCCACTATCAAGAGAACTAAGACTTTCAAATCTGTGGAAGCACCAGAACCGAAGTGCATAACACTGACAGAGTCCTCTGGGTATGATTTGTTCAAGAAATTGCATGAGAAGAGCATGGAGAGAAGAAATGAACTTCTGAAGCTCAAGTATGAGGAGCCGAAATCTGAGGCCACGAAAGCTGAGACTCCCAGCAGTGAAAATGATGTCAATGAGGATGATTATGATGATGATGGTGATCTTGACGTTTTAGCCATGTTGAAGAAATCACACTCGATGCAGCAGAGAAATAAGCCTGATACTGATCATTTGCTTGATGATGTATTCGACAAAAGTGTTAACAGTGTCATGGGGGTGTTTCCAATCGCACCTGGCCAAACGACCAAGGAGACCTCTGTTGACATCATTTACCAAGACATAGAAGACGTGAACCAGCAGTACCAGGACATGAAACAAGCTGAAGCAGATGAGGACCAAGAACGGAGGGGGTATTGGGCCAATGAGCCTCCAAATGAGTGTGATCCTATAATTCATGACTCTGTCATACCCCAAGACCACAGAATGGATGCGATACTAGACAACCAGTTGGAAGAAGAGTTTGAAGAGATGTTTGGTTCAGATGTGGAGATTGTCTGACAGTTTCCTTCTTTGCTGGACCATGGCTTTGACAAATACTTTTGCACGATGTCCCTTATGAAGCTATCACTGATTGCCATATGCCCATCGTCTATGTTTAGATAATCGATTCTATGCTCATCATAGAGTCTCTTCAAGCCAACACAGTCGTACTTGTAAAAGTCTGACTCGTTAAATGGAATATCCAGACCTGTGAACTTGTCCTGATCGTAAAACCATGCGCTTGACTTCGGTACAAGTGTCTCGTCCTTGTCGAACTGCACTAGGACCAATCTCTCCAGTTTACTCAAATTGTCTGTGTATGTGTCATTACGCTCACCTGGTACTTCATTGTTCACTCCAGCAAGGAATTCAGAATGCTCCAAGTAGTTGTGATAGTCTAGTGGGTCTCTAAAGTACTGTGCTGCAATCACAGAGCCTTGTACCCTGCCGTTCCACACCTGTCTCTTGAGCAGAGCGTTCCGTCTCTTGCACAGCCAGTCCTTTTCACCACACGTTGGCAGATCCGACACGCCCGCGTGTGGAGAACCAAACGTGATGAGAGTGTGTACTTTCAATCCGCATTTCTCAATGGCTGCACGGGCAAATAGGCCACCTTGTGAGAACCCGATGAAGTCGAACCCGTCCTCAAGCTCTGGAATCTCTGAGAGCTGCTGGCACACAATCTCAATCTGCTCATTGATGTTGCCGAAGAGGGAGGCTCTTTGATCGAGCTCAGCATCGTTGTTGATGTAGACCGAGTGTATGAAGGCGTCGGGCTTCTCGTCCTTCACCACCTCGAACACTCTCTGCATCGCCGTAGAATTGTATGAGTCGCCCATTCCGTGCCAGAAGACCACCGCTCTGTTCTCTTCGTCCTGGCCAGTGAGCCGCTTAGCAATGTTTGTAGCGGCCAGCGCCTCCACCAACAGTCGTCTGACGTACATATTATGTGTCAGCTTTTAGCTCCTCGACTTGGAGTTAAGCAGGTAGATCGTGAGAGAAATTTGTGATTAATGTAAACAGAAGGTGGCGATGTTTTTTGACACATCCCACGTTTGTGCGCGAGCGGGGTTTTCTACAATAGCTGCATGTGCCATTATATATAATTCTAGGCTCTAGCAAAATTATAGAGCGCTATAATTATGGAAATCTCATAATAATGGCATTTCTTCATTAAGATGACGCTAAATCAACTCATCTGCCACGGATCCGTAGTTCTGAGTGTCATCCGCCTCGAGCAGCGCATCGACCTGCGATTGCACTCTCCTTAGCTGTTCTCTCTCTTCGTCGTCCTCATGTTTGAGTATATCAACATCCACAAAGGGCATCTTCAGCACCGAAAGAAGTGGCAAGCGCATAGCCAGTGTACGGCCCTGTGCGCCGTCGTACTCAAGCTCCACTGCAGAAGCTCTGGAAAGCCTCTCATCTCTCTTTAGTGAATACTGTGATGTGAACACCAGCAGCTGGAGATACAACAGCAGCGCATCCAACACAAAGAGCCATTTCTTATCTGTGAGCTGTCTCTGCCCTATCACCTGTAATGTATGGTGCCCGAAGATAAACCCGTCATCATTCGGTACGGGTAACTTCCTGGAGTAATGAAGTACTGCAGATGTGAAATTCGTCATCACTATTGACTGGAACGTTGTTCTCTTACCTGCGTTCTTCGGTATCAGCGAGCGGATTATAGGCGAGTACTGCATCACCAATGTCATCTGCATTGCTGTTAGTATTTGTCTTATCAAAAATTATGTTATATTTGCATACTCACTGCTTGCACGGACACTCTCATCAACAGCAGGAGTAAGCTGCAGTCGTATAGATAAGCCACGAAAATGTACAAATAAGTCAGGCAATCAAGCTTATTCACAATGTCCTTTCTGAAAGACCGTCTTCGTGATTGTAATGACTCCCTCGTGTGTGTCTCTATTGACGCCTGGTCCAATACACTGCTGTGGTTGCTTATGCCTCCTGTTGATCTGCTTCTCGCATTCATCGCCGGGCTCTGTCTCTGCTGTCGTGATCCCCTGTGTATCTGCGGTTCCATGGAAGGAAATCCACCTGGAAACTCTTCCATCTTCTTTGTTTTTCTATGCTTTTCACACTGTTTTCCTAAAAGTATCAATTAGTGCTAACATTTCAGAGAAATATGATCTAAGGTTTGTTACGTACGTACATGATTATTGTTCACTGAGCCTGATGTCCGGGTGTGTCACCACAGCTGAGTCAGCGAGTGTGGCCCTGTACCATTATAATTCGCGCTTTCCCGTTTTTCGCGCGCGCGTGTGCTTTTTTTCAACTCCTCGCTGCTGGGCCAAGGATGAAATATATATAGAGGTCATCAATTTTGTATTGTTTGTAGAATAACAGAGGTTTGGAAAGTCAATTGGACCAACGAAGAGCAGTGACTTGTACAACGCTGTTTAAAGAATCTTAAAAATGTGAGTAAACTGTGGTTTTTTCGGGAAATTCTGACCCAGAACTGGGTATATGGCTCTACCGATGCACACAACTAATTGTGGCAATTGCTCGGAGAGTCATCAAGAGTCAGGTTCTACGTCCGAGCATATGTTGGATGTGTTATGTTATTATTTTTTTTTTTTTGGTGTTTGTCATCTTTTAAGCATATACACACTCATTAGAGATTAGAAAACTAACAGATCTCCAGTCATCCACCAGACAGCGACCAATCTCTTAAATCTGCCATCGTATACTTTTCCCCACATATTACACAAAGAAATCAATGTTGAAAGCACACCATCTGCTAAGAGTTTCTCGTGTTGGACTTGGTGTCCTTCAAACACCTCTTCTAGCTACATCTATGCGACTGAACTCTACACAGCTTAGATTCCAAAGCACACAGAAGCCATCGAGCGAGCAGCCAAAAGCAAAGGAAGAAAACAACAAAGTGGTTGCACAGAAACCAAATGAGAAACCTCCATTGATGGACAGAATAAAACACGAGGTCCAACACTACTGGGCCGGCACGAAACTGTTGGGATACGAGACCAAGGTTTCGTTCAAATTGCTGTGGAAAATGCTGAGAGGGTACGAGCTCAGTAGAAGAGAGCAGAAGCAATTAAGCACCACAACTACGGACTTATTCAGACTTGTGCCATTCTCTGCGTTCATCATTATTCCGTTTGCAGAGCTGCTGTTGCCCATCGCGTTGAAGATCTTCCCTGGTCTGCTGCCATCGACGTATGAGTCGAAAGCTGATAAGTCTAAGAAGAAGGAGATGCTTCTTCAGACAAGAAAGCAGACGTCCAAGTTTCTGAGACAGACGTTTGAGGAGAGCGGGATGAAGCTGCCAACGTCGATCAACGTTGAGGACAAGGCTGAGTTCATCCAGTTCTTCAGAGACTTGAATACCTTGGGACAGGAGCCTTCCAAAGAGCGCGTGGTGAAGATTGCCAGATTGTTCAAGAACGACATGGTGCTGGACAACTTGTCGAGACCACAGCTCGTGGCCATGGCCAAGTACATGAACCTGCGGCCGTTTGGAAGTGATCAGATTCTGAGATACCAGATTCGTTACAAGCTGCTGCAGATCATTAAGGATGACCGTGCGATTGACTACGAAGGCGTAGAGTCACTTTCTCTTTCAGAGCTCCAAAGTGCCTGTGTGTCGAGGGGCATCAAGACCTTCGGTGTGTCTCCAGCGAGACTCAAAGATGACCTGAAGATCTGGTTGGACCTCAGACTGAGACAGAAGATTCCTTCGACGCTTCTTATTTTGTCAAGTGTGTACACTTATGGTGAGGCTTCAAACAATTTGGATAACTACTATGAGGCGCTGCTTCAAGTGCTGCGTTCTATTCCAGACCAGGTTTACAACGTCACGAAGGCCGCTGTGAACGAAGATGATGTAAAACTCAGATTAGATGTGTTGAAGGAGCAGGAGGAGCTGATCAAAGAGGAGACTGAGCAGGAACATCACCATACGAGAACGAAGCGTGTGAAGGACGATATCAACTTGGAAGACTTTGAAAAGGAGGAACCCGAGAAGGGCCCGGAGCAGATGCAGATTGTGGAAGGCAACGCCCAAAAGGCTGTTGAACCTCCCAAGGAAGAAACCTCAGAGCCTCAGCCAAAGAAAGAAGAGAAGCAAACTTGAAATGCTTATATATATATATACCCCACATACATCACAGCACGCCGCACACATACATACATACATACAACAAAAGGTGGCCACCAAAGGGCCCCATGCTTAACTAGAATACAAATTATTTATTCTCTACAACTGTGCTATATAAGTCGTAAACGTTCAATGCCTTTTATAGAATGTGCCATAAGGCCCACATCTTTCATGAATATATGTATGTGTGTTTCTACTTAGTACCAGTAGAGCCAAAGCCACCGGCGCCTCTCTCTGTGGTGTCGAGCTCCTCGGCAGAGATCTCCTGGACCTCAGCGTTGACGATCTTCTCGAGAACAAGTTGTGCGATTCTGTCACCCTTCTGGATAGAAAAGTCCCTATCGGAGTGATTGAACAGCACCACTTTAACTTCACCTCTGTAGTCGGCATCCACAACACCAGCGCCGGTGGAGATACCACTCTTCACAGCCAAACCTGAACGTGGAGCGACACGGCCGTATGTTCCCACAGGCACGATGATGGAGATGTCTGTGGCAACCATGGCCTGGCCCTTGGCTGGCACGACGGCGGCCTCAGAGGAATAGAGGTCATAGCCGGCAGCCAGAGCGGAGCCCTTGGTAGGTGTGGTGGCGTTTTCGCTTCTCTTGTAGACTTTGAGTGTCTCGGACATCTTTAGTTTCTTCTGGAGTGGTTCGGAGGTCATTAGGTGGTGAATGAAGCATAGGAAATTGTTGAAGTACGCGTGTGAACTTTTTACGCGTCAAAACGACGCACGCGTACGAGTTTCGCGTCTCGGGATGCGCTACCTACTCTGGGGAGTGTTGTTTTTTTTTTTCATAAAGTCATAATAAATTAAATAGACAAGAGTGTGTTCATTGGACGAGCCATCTGGTCACACGCCACAGCAGTTTGATGATGAACTTCACTGCTCTCCCGAGAGAGAACCCAATCCAGATGATCCATAGCACCAAGACCACAAAGTTC
The DNA here is from genome assembly GCA_030567055.1 of Petasospora taoyuanica. Taxonomy (NCBI): domain Eukaryota; kingdom Fungi; phylum Ascomycota; class Saccharomycetes; order Phaffomycetales; family Wickerhamomycetaceae; genus Petasospora; species Petasospora taoyuanica. The sequence continues at coordinate 323,672 of JAKUBZ010000002.1, forward strand.
TCCAATAACCAGTAGGAGAAAGACACCAATGCATCCTTCCGTCTGTGCAATGGACCCAGTTTTTCATATCTCTCCGTGAGTTTCCGTGCTTCCAAAGTCAACGTGGTGTTCACTTCACCAATGGTGCGGTCCGACAGCAGTAGTAGCTTATCAATTCTCGTAGAGAACTCCGTTGCCAGCTCGTTATGAATCGATTGTAATCTCTCAGACTTCTGCTTTAGAGATTCTTCATACGGTTCCAGGACCGAGATTTTCAAGTACTCGTTCAGCTTCTTCGCCTCTGTGTACTCTTCAAACAATTTCTCGTAGTCCACGTGTGCCTTGTATACCTCATTCTTATGAGATATCTGATGCATACCGTAATCGGCTAATGCTGACGACCGTCTCAACGACTTCATAAGCTTGTTCTGGATTTTGTACTCCACCTGATCAAAGTCTCTCGATATTTCCTCAGAGGGTTCCTCGCTTGTTGCTCCATTAATCCCGAGTCCCGTAGTTGCACTGATTGAATGGTTTCTGGATTCAATTGCACTGTTAGAACCACTGCGTGATCCCCCATTAGCTAAAGCACCAGTACTCGCATTCGACATAGCTCTTTCATGCACATGGATCGGCTCAATGCTAATATCCTGCAGCAACCCCATGCTACTCTCTGTGTGCATCAACTGCGACTGGCTCGGTTGGTCGTTGATCTTCGTAAGCTCAGCCAAACTGGTGTCCCTGGAAGACTTTTTGAATGGAGATTTCGACCGTCTCTTGATCTTGTCCGCAATGTAGTCTCTCTTTCTGGATCTCGGCACTTGTTCTAACAAGTCATCTCTAGAGCTTCCCTTCGAAGTCGAACTCAACTCGTCGTCAGTGGACTGGAACAGACGGTCATGCATGTTTACCAGCTCTTCGTCACCCTGGCTGTTTCTATGCTGTGATCGATGGCTATGATGCATTTCCTCGTGATCAAGTGGAAACCAAAGCACTCCCTTCGGGTTAATCAGATCATTCCAATGCTGTGTTCTCCAGTTCAAATCATGTGTCAGCTCATCAAGGTCCACTTGCCATATCAACTTGTGCTTATTCTTGGAAAAAGCCTCAGATGCAAACGGCAGTGGCTTGATAGAAAGCTGTGGTGGCTGGTGAAACTTCTTACGCACTTTCCGGTTCCTGATGATCTGCAATGGATTAAATACACCGTCAACACCTTCAAACACTGGAGGTGAGTATATCTGCTTCTGTGCTTGGAACATTGAAAAATACCGCAGATTAAGCATCACTTTCGTCTTTTCCGCCCTCTGCAGTGTCGTCCTGCTGGCTCTCACATGGTGGCGTTCCTGTTGCTGTTGTTGTTGCTTCTCCAATTCCGTCATCTCGTTGACCCCCGATGATACATTATGAGTCTCCAGAATTCCTCTGCGTAGGTCAAGAAGGACCGCTGCGAGCTGACCAGCTTCCTTTACTCGCTCCCTCTGTGCCTCCAGAGACTCTCGTATTACATCATTGTCGTTGTCGCCGTCTTGCTCTTGCCTCTCCATTTTGTTCCTGGTGGCCACCTCCTTCAGGTCCATCTCGCGTTCGAGCTCTCTGCGACGCTCTTTCTCCTTTCTGGCCTGCACGGCCACCATAAGTGGGTCAAACTCGAACACCTCGGCCTGCGAGTGTCTAATCGACGAGCTGATGCGTCTTTTGCCACCACTGGGCGTTCTTGCGCGTGCTGAGCTCGACACTCGCCGCTGGCTCTGGAGTGGTGAAGGAATACTGGACGACGTGCTATCATCAGTACGGGCGCTGCTCAGGGGAGCCTCTGTGCTCCCACGTCGCAGCCCACCGAGCATCATGTGTGAAGGCATCTCCCCTTTTTCTCCTTCTTTCTCCTTTGCTTTCTCTTTCGGTGCTACTCAACCCAAAGTGGGACAGTGGAAATCTCACTCTCTCATCGATAACGGAGTATTCAGGCAAGGATCAACAGTTCGCGGAGAACAGAAAGGTCTACAAACAACGATGGAGTTTACCAGCATATTACACGCTATTCCTTAGGCCATTGAAAGAACAACAAAAACCACACGATGAGCTACTACCTCGCACTCTTAGGAACTACAGACAACCCGGTGTACGAAGCAGAGTTCGGAACATATAGACAAGGAGGCGATGGTACGCCCAAGGTGAGTTCCCTTAGCGCTGCTTCCCAAGGACAAAAAGCACTAACTAACAATGCCAACCAGTTTTCACCAGATATGAAAGAACTGAATCCCTTCGTCGTACACTCGGCACTGGATGTTGTGGAGGACCTCCAGTGGAAGACAAACATGATGTATCTCAAGACTGTGGACGATTTCTACGGATATACCGTCTCAGCTTTCGTCACACCAGGGAACATCAAGTTCTTACTATTACACGAGACGAGAAACGAGGAAGGAATACGGCAGTTCTTCAACGAGGTCAACGATCTGTACGTCAAGACATTGCTCAACCCATTTTACAACGTCAACGACCCAATCACTAGCTCGGTTTTTGATATCAAAGTGAAAGCGCTGGCGAAGAAGTACTTGTGACCAAGTGTTTTTATAGTACAAATTGCATTGAATTAAATTTGTAAAGGGGTACATGGGTATCGTTTATCGTAATATATCTCTCTGTGTGTGCATCATCAACGGTCAAGTCTGGAAATTCCCCTCAACAACTGCTGCGTATCCACGTCCTTATTTAAGTTCGAGTGGTTGATCTTGTGCAATGTCGAATCGTCAAATGTAGAGTCCAGCATCTCAGAGAGCTTTTGGGACTTTGTCGTGGCAAACTTCTGTCTCAATTGGGACGCAGATTGCAAGTGATGCACTAACTCCTGGAAGGAATCCATTGAGATCTCCAGGTTTTCCGAAATCTCCTTAAACGTACTTTCCTGTAATTGTGTCATCTCCTGGAGCAAGGACTTGTCGAGAATCATTTGTGTCTCCTCATCGGACTCCAAATGAACATTCTCCATATTCATGGGCGGTAGATCAATATGCTTAGACATGCTCTTTTCCCACTCTGCACATGAGGACTTCAAATCTGCTAATCTCTGTTTCAGCTGTTCAAGCACTTCAGCGTTCTTCACATTACGTTCATTGGGTAGTAACGTCTTCTCCACCATCTGCGACGACGACGTGTTCAACTGCTGTTCCTCGTCATCTCTGTTCCACCACGAGATACTAATTTTTCCATTTGTCAAATCGTTCACAATCTCCTCTTTAATAACCTTGGCGATGTTCAGCGCAGTGAGCTCTTCATTTGGCAGTCTGTTCTTCTGCTTGATGTGTCTGTTCTTGTCCTCTTCAAACACACGCTTCGAGCACCATGTTAGCAACTGCCTCATCTTGTGAGGGTCTGGCAGACTGTGGTCCAAGTGCTTGTAGTATTCAGAAGATGGAACTTGGTCATGAGGCACACCGGTGAATCCATTCCCGATGGACGACACTCTCTTGCCTCTGTTGCCTAAAGAGGTACGCCTCCCATTGGATCCGTCTCTTAACTCTTTGTTTCTTCGTATTATCGGTGTATCCGAGACTGGCAATGACACTTGAAATGAAGTTGAATGCTCTTCATATTGGTCATGAGACTGCTGCTGCTGCTGCTGCTGCTGCTGTTGTTGTTGTTGTTGTGATTTGCTGATTGTCGATAATATCTGCTTGGCTTTTTTCTTCTTCTGCTGTTGATCAGGTGTGATCATCATGTCTTCCGCTCGCAATCGCCTCACTTTGCCCTTCTTCTTAGTCGGTAGCTGGTGTGACGTGGAGCCTTTAGAAGTTGGCCTCGATTGCACCAGGCTGGACTCCTGTGATCTCTTGAACACAAAGTCTCCGTCATGTTGCTCCACGCGTTGCTTCTCCCCCAAACTTGAAGATCCTCGCTGAAGAATCTCCTTCAAGTTGGTTCGTTTTTTCTCCTCCTCCTTCCCCTGGATCCGCATTGATCTCGGACGGAGCTCTTTGCCCGATGAGCTCCTTGGTGGCATCGACAAAGTGTGCGTTGTATGTGTGATGTTGGGCTGTTTACCCTAAAAGGCTCCCAAAAGCTCACTGATAAGTCACTTTGTAGAACAGGGAACCAGAAGACAATCCTAAGCCAACTCAATCAACAGTAAACCTGAGAAGTTCGACTTCTTTGTGTTGATCTGAATTTGATAACCGCGATAGCTTGATTTCGCGTTGTGGAGTAAAGTGCTCAAATCCAGTGGAAGTCGGTGGAAATATAAGAAAAGACGATCAACGAGAGCCCTTTCAACAATTCGAATGCCCTCTTTGGATTGAAACGACGGTCGAAATAGAAATCAATAACCTTTCACCCAATCTTTATGTGGGCGGCTTGTTTACCTTTTTGGTTTGTTTTGGTATAGTTTTTTTCGCGGCTTCACCGAGGCAACAGCCCTATGGTACGGCCACGTTTGGCAATACCAATTTGTCTTCAAACTATATGAAGGTGGAGAATTATATGTTCCCGTTTAACAAGAATATAAAGTATAGATGTCTATCATTATGTTCTTAACAGGTGAGGAGTCCGCTTATTTTCGACCCAAAACGAGGGAATTATTAGGAAGTGCCCTGTGATGTCCAGGTTTCAGATATGTAATGGTGTTCGGGTTTGTGATGATACGGGACATAAATTATTTAAACTTCTTATTACCCTGGAATTTAAAGACTTTGATGATGAGCTTGTGCTCAAATAAGCGCCTAAATACTGAAACATCTTTAAAAGCTTCAAAAAGTGAAAATATTGTTGGGCGCCCGGCCTTCAACCATTGTGCTTCTTTAGTCTAGCTGTACAAATTGGTGATAAGACTTGGTCTTTCTGATATATAAGAAATCTCGCGATCGAGTGCACGTGAATCGTTACTGATCATTTATAGGCAATTAATTTAGCCATACTAGGTTAGTCGTAAAACTACAATGTACGTCATAATAGAAGCATTTCTCGCAATTGAGAGTTATATATAATTGCTATTGCATTTGACGCTCCCAAGCAGATCAGGTGCAGACCCCTGAGGCGGCGGGCGCGAACCGATGATAGAGAGATCTGCGACAGAACTATGGGGTGCCCCGGTTCCATATATACCAGAAATCCCTATTATACTAGTATGCAATAATTATAGCAGGACACAAGGATAACCCACGCTGCAGTAAAAGTAAGAGGACCAGAACCTGCGACTATTATCTGACTGAAAAGCAACCCATCTAATCAAATGAGCAGAGACTTAGCCGTCACAAGTCGACTTTCTGCCACCACCGAACGCCTATTAGGCCATTGACCCGTATAGCTTTCAGTCAGCCTCTCTAGATTTCATAATGAGAATAAAACCATCGAAGACCAAGCGTATTGGTGCTACGAGCGTGTATCCAACAAAATACGCTACCGGTAACCCAAGGGAGATTGCAACTAAGCTCAGTCACGCTATCCGCCAGGGACCTGATGATGATGGCTCATATGAGCAAACGGAAGAGCCAGATACTTTGATGGTAGATGCCAACGGTAAGAATGATTCCTGTGTCAGTGAGAGCGACAGCGACAGTGATAACGGCAGTGACGTTGAGCTGCTTGAAATTCAAACATACGATGAAGTTGAACCGAAAGGACTGACTAAGTCTAGGAAGCCAAGGAAATTCACGAGGAAGCAGATTGCACAGCAGCGCTCCGAGAGGATGAATGCTGCAAGACAGGCCAAGACAGAGCAAGAGAAAGCAGAGAAAAGAGCGCAAGTACTGAATTTTGATGATGTGGAGGTTCTGGATGTCGAAAGCGACAGCGATGACAACGAGAACGTAGAAGAAGGAGCACTAACTGATCTTGAGAAGGAAGAGAGGAAGCAAAAGAAGACGATAAAGGAAAGGGTTATTTCTGATGAGGATGATGACACGATAAAGCTTTACCATGAAGAGGATGATGAAGGTGAAGGAGGAAGCGAAGGAGAGACTGAGGATCCAATACTCAGAGGTGCAACCATGATACCCAGAGAGAGGTATTCCCCCTTTCCAATCATCATACAGACAAACAATCATCCATATCTGCTGGCTCCAGTGCCAGCGGAGGTGCAGGAAGAAGTCGAAAAGCTTTATGACGGCCAAATTCTGACACTGTTGGACGAGGCTGTGATGCCAGGATTTACTCTGTTCGAAGTCGTTGATAAAGTCAAGGAGGCTTTCAAGAATCTGAATAACCCTTTCAACGAGGAAGATGAGATTGTGGTGAAGTTCAAAGAGTTTGATTTGTCTGTCCCTGATACATGTATCCATGTACACGAGGTGCTCCTGAGTGAAATTTACGAGGCTTTCAACTCGCTATGCAAAGTGAAGGGTGCCCATGCTCCAATGTGCCTTTGCATGGAGCTGAAACCACAGCAGTCTTTTGTCATGAAACTGGACGAGCTGAGGAAGCTGGCGGATGACACAGGAAGCTTCATGAAGGACGTGTTGGACATTTCGACGGTCCCGAAGTCGGAAGATGTGAGCTCTGGAGCTTCCATCGCACCAATTGACACTGTTTTGAAGATCTCCATGGAGTCAGCAGGAGAGAACACGGAGGAGAACTTGGATTCTGAGGAGAAGGGAGCAGGCAAGGAGAATGAAGAGGACAAGGGGGAGGAACAGGTGAAGGCAATCGAAAAGGGCGAGGAGAGGCAGGGGGAGAAGTCTTCAGAGATCATAGAGAACTCAGAAACTGCCGTGCCGCATGTAACTGAGGAAGAATCCAATGCATTTCCAGAGGGTCAAAAGATTAACACTGTTGACAGTGCAGAATCCATAACCAAGCGTGACGACGAATCGACGCCAGAGCTGGAGGAGAAGAGCGAGGACATTATGGCTGTGTACATCACCAAGGAACCATTCGCTCCTACTGAGGCCGAATATGTGATCGGTGCCGCCCACGATAGCACAGAAGGATCGCATGGTAAGGAGTTTGCGGATGCCCTGAGCCCTACAAAGAGATCCCTTGATGATGCCAATGAAGAGGAGCTATTGGCTGGAGCGAAGGAGCGGGAGACAAAGAAGCGGAAGGACGAATGACATGTGGATTGCATCTAAAATTGTACTGGGTTGCACATGGCACTGTACAATTTTTCTGTTATAGATTTTGCTAAACATGCACTAATAAAATTGGAAAACTTTGTAAACCAGCCGTTATCCACTCCTTATTAAGTGGGGGAGCGAACAAAGCTCAGATCACCAAGACGTGTAATGTCAGAGCTTTTGAGATTCGAAGAGGAGTTCTCTCAATGGCAATGGCAGGCCAAGAGCGCCGTTGATCCGGCGGTGCTCCAGAGATTTAAGGGTGAGTTGACTCGCGTGGATACGCTCTTGCACGAGAAGATCAACGTCGATCGATGGACGGTTAAGCTTTGGAAGGACGCTACGTCCCCGAAGACATGGCAACCCCACTTCAAGAAGCTGTTGATACAATCAGAGTACACTTTTGATAAGAAATACGAAGACATGGATCAGGATCTGAACCCTCAGACTTCATTTGTTGATAAAATACAAACCTGGGGAAGCTGGCGGCTAATTTTCCACGGGTGGAATCCACCAACAGAGATACAGTGGCTACCCAGAGAGACGTTGGCAGTGTCAAAGGACATTGCTCCGTTCATCAGAGACTGTGTTAAATTCCGGTATCACCGCCCTAAGCCGGCGGTATTGGTGGATGATACCCCTGTGTCTTCATTTATTATCACCACTCCTTTATCGATCGGAGATTGGACAATGAAGGCGCCGCCAGGGATGCTGGTTGAGACCCCTGGACTTATTTGCATACCCAAGGAGTCGGATCTGCTACTTATCTCTGAGGATCTTGATTTTGGTCATACGCACGAGGCAATATCTCTATCAGCGTCTACTCCAAACAAAGTTCCATTCCGCACTTCTCACATGTATATCATTGAGACACAGGACATCAGAGAAGCTGCTCAAGGATTCTTCATCAATTTGCACGAACCCTGGAATGCCACCTCACCAGTTATAGACTTACACAGGCTCAAGCCATACGAGCAGTATTTAATCGACGAGAACATTACGAAGGGAGCAGAATATTGTCTTGATGCACCGTTTATGAGCGATGAGCCCACATTCAAGGAGTATATGACTCCACTGGAGTACTCAATGGCAAGACTACCAGCTGCGATTAAGTATGAGTTGAGATCTGAGGTCTCATTCTGGAAAGATGCACAGAGGTTTGATGAGTTGGATATGGTAAGCGAAGAGATTGACAGGGCAGAAGAGGTTACTGTGACCAATGAAAGGGGACAAATAGAGAAAATAATCACTGATGAGGTCTTCTATATTGATTTCCTGGATTACAGGCGCTCGAACACCATGGCCCCCACTACACTACCGGCTCTTGAGAAACTACAAGAAGCAGAAGACAACAGTGTGCCAAATATGACATACACGCAAGATACTGCTGTTCAGATCACACATGGATCTGAAGAATCAACTGGAACAAGTGTGACACCTACGGAACACCATGTGGATGATACAAGTTTAGCCGCAACGAAGATGCATACCGAAAGTGCTATTATGGGGCCCTCAATGAACCGAGCCAAGAGATGCATTGATGATGAGATTGATAGATTGATTGCCATGAAGAAGATGAAGGCATTCAGAGCAATAGATGGGAATACCATACGAAGACCCATTCTTGATTTGCTCAGGGAAAGTGCAGATGTTAATATGGATACTACGGTATTGAGGAATGACACTATTGCGTTCGTGCAGCCACAAAACACAAAGATTACCACATTCAATGAGCCCAGATATGATTGCAGAAGAACAGTTGGCTTCAATTTGGGCCATATCGGAAAGTTTCAAAAGCACCTTAGCTTTTTGAGTAACAACACGGACCTCAACATCGTTGAACTTGATATGGATATTGAGGACGTTGAGTTTGTGATCTCAGCCATGTGTGGAGTGATGATTGTTGACTTGTGCTTGTTAGACCAGGTCAATATCCATGGAGATACTATCATTAAGGAGAGAGTTCTAAGAGGATTGAGAACATTTGATAAGGTGTACGTTTTGGTTCTCACGAGCTATGTGACAAAGCGAGAGACAGTGTCTGCCTTACAGCTATTATTGGGACTATTAGGTGCACAGGCACTACTAGTACACAAGAGTATAGAAAGTGTATGTGAATGGATTTGTGAAATAGCTGAGAAGGATGGGAGTGAATGGAGCCCCAAGCAACTTCAACTATTGGACCAACCAGAGGTTGAGTTCCTTATAAGCTGTGGATTAGATCCTTTTACTTCTGCCGAGGTGCTAGACAAGATGGATTTGTTTGAATTTATTTCTCTCCAGAATGAGCAAAGGAATAAAGTGGATTACTTAACGAATTATCAGAGTGGTTGTTTGAATGATGTATTTAATGAGGTTTGGTACATGGATTGAGATGAGGTAAAGGAAGAGTGCGCCGGCTGATCATATATGCGATTTTGCAGCACTTCGACCTTCAATATTCAAAAATCCTATCAAAAAGTAAGCAAAATAATTATTGTATCATGCACTTTGAAAGTTGAAACAACTTGTTAGACTTGAAACGACACAAGTTATACCTTAATTGTAATAATTTCCCTCTAATTCGTCTCATTAAATACTAGAATATCCACCGATTACATAATCAGATCTGGTTCGCACCGGACGCGTTTCGCGGCTTTCGAATTGCCAAACCTCGAATTGTTTGAAAGGTCAATCAACAACACGGTGGCCGTTGTGAGAGGCAGTTTGATCTTGAATTCAGCACTGGCGCACAGTTTCGAAACTTGCTTTTATCTGTGGTTGGCTCATTAATTGGACTTTATAGAACAACTGGGCTTCTTTCCGATCAACGCACCCACTTGTGTTTTCGACCATTGACAAGATCCAGCATACACATATAACCAAGGAAGGCACACAACATGGCCATTCTTGCAGCTTCAATCATCACCCGCAGCGGTAAGGCTGTGCTTTCTCGCCAGTTCCGTGACCTAACGAAGAATCGAGTCACGGAGCTGCTGGCCAACTTCCCTGCGCTCTTGTCGGACAACAACACCCAACACACCACTGTGGAGGATGAGCACGTCCGCTATGTATACCTGCCATTGGACGACTTGTATATCATTTTGATCACAAACAGCCAGTCAAACATCTTGCAGGACATTGAGACGCTCAATTTGTTTGCTGAGACGGTGACGTCGCTAATCAGAGTTGTCAACGAGCACGAGATCTTTGACCATGCGTTTGAGATCCTCAGCGCCTTTGACGAGATTGTGACGATGGGCTACAAGGAGAACCTGTCGCTGTTGCAGATCAAGACGTTCTTGGAGATGGACTCGCATGAGGAGAAGATTCACGACATCATCGAGCGCAACAAGGAGATGGATGCCAACGAGGAGAGAAAGGTGAGGGCCAAAGAGATCCAGAGAAGAGAGATGGACCGTCGTAACTTGAATGCTATGGCTTCCCGCGAGCAGGGCCCAACTACTGTGCAGTCCACTTACCAGGCGCCACAGCAGAGTTTTGCTCCATCCCCAGTTGAACCCGTTGCTTCGTCTAGAAAAGCTGCCCCAAGAGGTCGCGGTTTGCAGTTGGGTAAGGCCAGCAAGAAACCGGCCTTGGAGGACTCTGCTGCTGCACCATTGATTGAAGAGCCAGCATTTGTGCAACAGCAGCAGCAACAGAAGACATACCAAGCACCAGTGGAGGAGCCAGTGGCCGAAGAGAAGCCGGTGAACAACGGCATCTTGATCACATTGGAGGAGAAGGTCACCGCAGAGATCACACGTGAGGGTTCCGTTGTGTCTTCTGAACTGAAGGGTGTGTTGCAATTGCGTATCAACAACCCTGAGTTGGCACACTCTAAGATATTGGTACAGAAGGAAAGCAGCGGAGTGCAGTTCAAGACACATCCAAACGTTGACAGAAACTTGTTCAACAATAGCAGCGTGATAGGCCTCAAGGACCCTGCTAAGCCATTCCCATCCAATGACCAGAACTTGGGTGTTGTCAGATGGAGAGGTGTAGGCAAGGCTGATGATACCACCTACGTGCCTATCCAGTTCTCCACCTGGTTATCTGCCAATGGGAATGCTACTGACGTGACGCTGGAGTTTGAGCTTACCGAGAACTACCAGGAGCCTCTGTCGAACATCACCATCTTGATCCCAGTGGCTACAGAGAACGTTGAACTGAAGTCCGACGGCGCACAGATCTCTGAGATCAGTGAAGAGGGCATCTTCTTCCAAATTGAGTCTTTGAGCCCAGGTGAGAACGCTGTTTTGGAGTTCACTGTCGGTGCCTCAGAAGACGCACTGTTCCCTATCGAGGTGAGCTTCTCCTCCGAGAACCCAGTGAAGACCCTTGGTGGTGTCACCGTGACAGACGTTGTCAGCGTAGAAGGCGAGGAGTCCCTCCCATTCGATCAGCTCTCTGAGCTGTCCACCGAGGGTTACTTTATCGTTTGAAAGGGACGTGTGAAAAAAGAGTGTATACTTTAGTCAAACTATGAATATCGTTAGATCTACACTGTAAGCAAAGACCATGAACCGGCAAGAAAACCGATCAATTGACAGAGTATATCTGGCCCGAGAGGACCATTGTGAAGATACATCCCAGCTGATGCTCCTCGTTCAATGCATTCAACTCATTGAGGATTGTTATCCGCGGGTTTTGTTTCGTTCTGCGCTCTTTCACGTGAGTGATGAGTAGGTTTATTCCTTGTACGCCCCTTGGATACTGGAACTGTGTTTGCAATAGCATGTTTAGAGCTTTAAGCTCACTTATCAAGGCATCAGGCGTGAGATGACCATACAAAGGCTCATTTGGTGGTAAGTTGGCTGTGGAGCATTCAATCACTATCGTGTGGAGCTTCCGCTCGACAATATGCGGAGCGATGCTTTTCCAAATGGAAAAGTTTGACTCTTGGTGAGAGTACGAATCTGCCTCGAGGTCTCCAAAAATGAGAATGTGTGCCTCTGTGGCGTTCTCTCTGATCAAGAAAGCAGTGGATTCGTAGTTGTCCATTTCTGAGATACACCCATGGCTTATCCGATACGGTGTAACTTTGTATCGCTCGTTGACCTCCCTGGGCGTCTCAGGTACCATCTGTACAAAATCCAAGAATGTACCATTCTTTCCCGAGGATAGATCTGGCCATACGTAGCCGTTAAAGACGTGCCGTTGAAGTGCATCTATTGTGGTCTCCAACCCATAGATGCGCTTACCCGAATGGTGCCCAAACGCCGGGGAGTTGATCACCAGCGCCCCAATGTGGTCCAAATGAGCGTGTGTTATGAGGTAGCTTCTGATGAGCTCGTCGAGCTGCAACGCCAGTTCGAGGGGTGAGCGCTGCTCTTCGTTTTCAGATGAGTAACATCCCAGTGTGTTGGAGCATCGATGCGCTTGAGCTGTAAAGGCCTCAACTTCCAAGGGATAAACGTATTGGCGCAGCATGTCCTCTGTCACACGACCAGGACACCCATGGACTTCGTCAGATATCATGCTTGTGAGCTTTCCCAGACCGGAACCTGAGTCCACGGCCAGCAAAGCGTCTGTGATGCTATGTTCAAGAATCTGTGCATATGACAGTCCGCTGGGTTTTACCAGGAAGGACGATGTGATACCTTCGAGCGGGCCCCCTGACGATCCCAAAACGGTGATGTCAAAGGCGGGCATACGATCCTCTGTACTGCCCATTTATGCTCAGTTGGTTTCCTAAGGGAAATAGCAAAAGTGGGAGGAAACCGGTGCCCAGACTGGTTCTTAAACAGATGATGCCCTCCTAATAAAATGGGGCGCCCGATGGGGCGCCCGCCCATGAATTTATCGCGCACGCGCAGAAGCGGTAAATACGGTATTTGGGCATTGGGCTGTTCAAACTTGCAACCACCTGGCCCTCCCGAACTCGGTGACCACTTGAAAGTGTGAGTTCTTTAATCCGTCTAAGGGCCATGCGCGTAATTTGTCCCTTAAATTACGCTCCGTACTCCTCTTTACGGGGTCCTCATCACGACTTGACCAGGGCCCAGTCGAGCTTATCGCGCAACTCCCCCATGTGGGCAAGCGAGCAGCCTATGGGTTGGGGGGCATGCCTGCGGAGGGAACAAAGACTCCAGCTCAATGTGTTTCAAAGGGTTTGATTTCGTTATTATGGACTACTACGCTACCCCCGTTTCCCCACCACACACAAGTAGCGATCGTTTGACGCCCTCTAAAAGATTATCCCCACCCAGAGAACTTCCTAACGGACGTGCCCCTGGGGGGTCACACACTGCCAGGCAAAGAAAAAAAAAGTTCTGGAAGCCTCCCCTCGAAACCTTCTACGGTGAGACAGAACATTCTATGCACGCACGCTTATCCGGTCACCACTAAATTGGGTGTTTGTAAATTATGCCTAGCTGTTAATGTCTGTAGTTAGTGGTAATCTTTTCTGTTGATTATTGGCATTTATTATAGTCAATCAAATAAATTTATAATCGACCGGAAAATTTCAGAAAGAGACAGACACCCCACCCCCCCAACTGGCAGCCTGGGGCTTAAACCCAAGCCCATAGCCATGACAAACTCCCAAACTTTATAATAATGTTAAAGCAAACAACTCTATATCCTCGTAACATCCAAGTGACCCTACAATTAATATAAAGTTAATGAGCATATAAGCTCATCACAATATCAATGCCTTGTACATTCATTACTGTAAACAAATCAGACACGCTGAGTTCCGTACCCCTTGATATCCTTGGCAAATCTCCAGCTCTGGTTCTCAGATCTGAGGTTTTTTTCAAATACAACGCCCTTCTCCTTCGTGATAGTCACCATTGAGTACTTGTCCAGAGATCTGGCATCTCTGTAGTATAACACTTTCATACACTGTTCAATTGCCTTTCTAGCAGTCTCCTCATTCACATTAGTAACGTCCTCCTCTTTGAAAACAACTTTTCTTAGCAGTGGGATGGCCAAGTGTGCACCGAACCCTGTGGCCAATGTAGGTGCACCATATGTGACACCAAGGAGATCCACGTACTTCAAGAATGGCTTGCCATCATCGATACCAGCAACGATAACACTGTTCCAAAGAGGATCCATCTTACTTCTTCTGCCATAAAACACCTTCTGTAGATATTGGTGTACGTGTGAAGCTCTCAAGCTGTGGCCGTCGTAATCGTAATTAGTCTCCATCTCCAAATCATCCAGGATCTTCTCCAATGCTTGCATATCAGAAAGATCTCCACTAACACCAACAACACAATTCTCTCCAACTGGGAACAATCTCTCCACGTTGGTGAATCTGGCCAACGAACCATATGACCCCAAGTTGTCGGCAGCAATCACAATACCCTCGTCAAACTTCATCGCTATCACAGAGGTACCGGTGACAATTGGTTGTTGAGTGTTCATCGTAGGCATTGAGTGTTTGGACTCGGAGTGTGGCGAAGCAGCGTGTGCAATGGCATTGTTGTACGTGCCATACGTCGCATCGGTGGGTCTACCCCATTTGAAAGGATCGTGATCCATCTTTGAATCTACTTATTAGTTAGTTGAAGAATTGGATACAAAACAATTGGATACCAAGGTGGCAAAACAAAGGGCCAAATCGACCAGACGTATCCCACCAACACGTTCGCGAAAATTAACTGATTAGGCAAGAATGTAAGCGCTAACCTGCGGTACTAAAAAGAGGTAGTTAGGGATCTATGAACTGGATTAGGGGAATATGTGAGTTTAAAGAGGTTCTTATGTACTACTAATCGTGTATAAAATCTGCTTATATAAGATTCTGTTCCACTGTGTTGATCCAATAATTGTGGATATACTGCTGACTGGCGAATCAAGACCCCATGGGTAGCATCATAATAACCGACTTGCTACAATCCAGTTATAGCATAAATAGTTATTGTATATGAACGTGAATCTGGATGGAGTTTGTATGCTTAGGTACGAGATATTCTGGTAGACATGCCTTGAAGCTCCCTACCACCCCCCTTCACTACAGGCTTAGAGCAGTAAACCAGCACCACCACTGTTGACGACATCCATCTCTAAGTCATCAGGGAATGGTGTCAGGAATCTCTTTGGCAGCTGATTAACAGAGACGAAGTCATATGGCTTGTCACTCTTTGGAGTGGTGGTCTTCTGCTGTGGCTTCGCCTTCGAGGCCTGTTGCACTGGCTTCTCATGCTTTGGCCAGTTTAGCTGGGAGATCTGCATTGTGCCCTCGCCACCGGGTAATAGCCCTGCGGACATTGGGTGTATTTTCACAGAGGCATCAATGACTTCTGGTTGTGTGTTAGCAGTGCTCGTTAGGGGGTTATGAATAATTGTTAGGAAAAAGTGACATACCTGGACGTGGGTGCTTACCACCAACAAATTTAATCAAACGGGCAAACTGAGGCACTGTGGGACGCATTTTGTAGTATAGTGTATGCTTTGAGGATATTCAAAAACACGCCGAGAATGAATTATCCTGGGCTTTTGATAGACAAATAACACTAAAAAGGAAGTCCTCAGTTAAGTCAATTGTGATCAATCCCTGTCTTCGCTCAGCTCCACCTTCAACTCCGCGCTCGGAACCGCCTTCGGAGAGAGTCTGCAATTTACGCCGCTGGTGTTTGGGTGCGGGATACGCTAAGCGATCCATGCATGAAGTGTGTTAAAAACTTGACACAATTATTGCCTAAGGAAGATTAAATGGAATCTATCGATTCATCCGACAGATGGTATTTGCCCTTATATATAGTATATACAAGGTCCAAAAATTAGATCTTTTGTCCCGTTGATCTCTTGTAATCCAATATCTGCTGGATGGAGTCCATCAAAGTGATCTCCAATGGAATCCAAGTCAACCCAGTAAGCTCTTGAGTCTTGGAAGTGTCATAGAAGGCCTTTCCAGATTCAACTTTCTCCTCTGCACCTTCTGGATAACCCTTACCAACTTTCCCACTGAGCTCGGGGAAGTTCTTGTGCAAGAGGTTGAGCAATGTCTGGCCGTTGAATGCTCCGCTGACTGGGAAGAGTCTAGCACCATCTGGAAGGTCCTTTTCCAACGGGGCAACGTGCAACTTGGCCACATCACGCACGTCTACTGCCAAACCAGCTGGCGTTGAGTGGTATTCGGTATCGTCTGGTTGAACTGCAAACATCGCGTTGATAAACTCCGCAGAGGTGTTCAAAGTTGGGTTTACGAGAACATCGGAAAACTGCTGTGGGCCAAAGACGTAAGGTGGGTTAACCGTGGTAAGCTTGAAGTTTGGTTTCATATTAGCGACAAAGTCTCTTGCGACGACTTCGGCAAGCTTCTTAGAGGCAGTATATGCCTTGATCTCCTCAGTGACATCGCTCCATTCCACTGGGTTCCATGTCTGCTCAGTGTGGATGAAAGATGCGTCACCGGTCTTGTCTCTGTTGGCAATTGCAGCGAATGACGAGGTTACAACAACATTTTTCACCTGCGGAGCAAACTTCTTCACAGCGACGAGGATGTTCTTCGTACCGATTGTGGCAGGTCTGAGGTAGGCGTCCTCCAAGGACTTGTTTAGACCGAAGGAGAAAGGGGATGCAGTGTGCAGCACCTCAGTGATCTCTGGGTGTTTCTCCATAACGTGGTCAAAGGCGTCTTCCTGGGCAATGTCCTCGACAAGTTCGAAAGAAAGGTCGCTCCCAGGGTACAACTCTTTGAACTGAGCAGTGATTTTGTCAGCCTTCGACTGTGATCTAACAGTGCCGATAACTCTATAGCCCTTAGACAAGAGAACGTCGAGGATGTGGAGCGCAATAAAGCCCGAAGCGCCTGTGACGAGAACTGTGGTGGTCATTTCGTCTTTTGTATGTGTCAATTAGTTGAGAGAAGTGTGGAGACGGAGCGAAAGAGGAGACCATCAGTTTATATCAAATGCGGAGTGAGGAGTGAGGTGCGAGCCGTAAGGTGTCCTGTGGATTTCGCCCGTTTACGGGAACTTTGACCGAACTATTATGCTCGCTATTTTGGGAATTCCAGGGCGAAGGGCCATCCCCTGCCGATCTTGGATACATTTCTCCTCCCTATCTCATATCAAACTATTAAAGGAACACACACGCAAAAGATGGATATGGTTCTAGTGAAGCTGTTGGACAAGATCACCTTGGAATTGAGCTCGTAAGATGTTGATATGTTGAGACTAGGTAGAGTATCCCAAACAATTTCTTCGAAGTTGCTGTCTTAGCTCAGTTGGGAGAGCGTATGACTGAAGTTCATAAGGTCCTGTGTTCGATCCACAGAGATAGCACCAATTTTTTTTACAATTTGCTTTTTTTTATAACTTTCTGTAGAAATCATGCTGAAAAGTACCCATGTGCAGCGTATATTTGAGACATTTGAGTTTGTTTACGTTTTCTTGAGCGATTTACACTTTGTTGGATCTGTGCGAAGTGTAGGATACGTATTTAGTTTACAGATCTCCGAATAGAGTGATTGCATTTACAATTCTTTCCGTTCGCTTTTTGAAGGGTTCCTCTAGTAACTGACAGGGAAGATTGAACGAGCTTTTGTTCCGAAAGATAACACGATTTTGCGAAAGCGCAGTACAAAGAGAACGAGACATAATTTATACAAACACGTATCAAACGCATGGCATTGACCGGCGGAACGACGACTCCAGTGATATCAGAGGAGCAAAAGAAAAGACACGAGGAACTGTTCAAGAAGCACCACGTCTTGGGTCCTATTGACTCGAACAGGGCTTTTGCAATGTCATCGTCATCACAGAGAATCCAAGCGTTGAAGAATGAGTCGGTATCGACTCCTTTGAGCAAGGCATTCAACGACAGTAACGACTCTTCGTTCAACTCCGACATCCAGTTGACGCCTATCACACACCAGGATGTTGCCAATAACCCACAGACGCCATACTTGAGAGAGGAGCACCGGATGAAGGAAGCTAGTGGCGAGTCCTTGTCACCTGCGCCGCCAACAACTGCTAAGAAACTCATCGATTTCAATACACCGAATCAGAAGACGAGTGGTTCAAAGCTGTCGCTGCTGAGAGCTTCGATGAATAACCGAATGGTTGGGACCTTTTCTTTCTCGGGTTCAAACTCTAGTACGGACTTGGCAGAGATTGTGGCACACACCCCTTCTCATGTTAACTTACCAAAGGGCCCAAGCAGTATATTGAAGAAGAGCCGCATCAACTATGATCGTGAAACATCACAGAAGCTGCTGGAGAGACGTCCTGATCTGTCAGACGCGCTGGATGAGAATGGCGAGCTAAATCCGATGAAGGCCATGAAGCGAGTAGTGATGTCGCCCAAGAAAGAGATTATTCCATCATGGAAGTCGTTGCCTAAGGGAATGAGGTTCTCAAGTCCATTGACGGATTCCATTGAAGGGAAGAACAAAAGAAGTACCGTGAGGAGCCCATATATCCGTTCTACACCAAGAAAGAGTGGGAAGACAAGCAGATCAGATCCAGATTGGGTCGACGATGTGGTGAAGGGAGACGACTACAGTGACCTTACGAGGAGTGCTAAGAAGAACCGCAAGTCGAAGAAGGAGGGCAAGAGTGGACTCAAGCGCGTACTCGAGTCCTTGATTGACCCACAGTTGCCGTATATTTTGTCGCTCTATCTTCAACTTCTCTTTAACGTTGTCATTGTGTCGATTTTGCTTTACTTCGTGTACACTTTCATCTCCACAGTTAGAGCAGATGTGGAGAACAAGGTTGACTCTTACGCAACGGATATCATCCAGGAGATTGCATTGTGTTCGAGAGAGTATGCTCGTAACAACTGTCAACCGGGGAGAAGGGTAGTGGCATTGGAAGCCGCATGTTCTGAGTGGGAGAGATGTATGAATCGTGATCCTGCCACTGTCGGGCGTGCTAAGATTGGTGCAGAGACTTTTGCAGAGATCATCAATGGCTTCATCAAGCCGATCAGCTGGAAATCGATGTTTTTCTTGTTGCTCATCACTGTGGGGTCGCTTGTGTTGACGAATGCCGCTTTTGGCACTTACAGAAACTACAACGGCCAGCCAGACCTGCAACAGCAACAGCAACAGCAACAGCCTCCACAGGCACCAGGATTGCCACAGACTCCTCATCACACTCCGTACAAGTCTCTCCTGATGAACCCGCAATACACGCGGTACTATACACC
The DNA here is from genome assembly GCA_030567055.1 of Petasospora taoyuanica. Classification (NCBI taxonomy): domain Eukaryota; kingdom Fungi; phylum Ascomycota; class Saccharomycetes; order Phaffomycetales; family Wickerhamomycetaceae; genus Petasospora; species Petasospora taoyuanica. The sequence continues at coordinate 342,790 of JAKUBZ010000002.1, forward strand.
GAAGCCGATGTCGCCTACAAGTGGGGCCTTGGTGAGACACAGGGTGAAGAGCAGTGCCCGCAAGCAGAAGAAGTGATCGCAATTAATTTAATATCAAACCTTTATGTGTGTGTATTTTTGTTGTTGTTTGATCACAGTCCTGTAGAGTCATATCTTGGCTGGACTTCCCGATCCAGTAGTATATCCGACGGAGATTCTCTCACCAACGAGTTCGCCGCCGATACCCGCGTCGAAGATAAAGCTTATATTATTTTTCACCTTTCTCACTCTTTTAATATAACTTCTCATACTTATACAATAACTAGAGAGATCAGGAGACAATGCCAGCACCAGCAGTACCAACGTTCAAGCTCCATTCTGGCCAGGAAGTCCCAGCGATAGCATTTGGGTCCGGTACCGCATGGAGGATCAAGAAGACATCGCCAGAGGCTGATGGTTCGTTGATCACAGACCTCGTTGAGCAGACGAAGCAGGCTGTGCTGTGTGGATACATGCACATTGACACCGCTGAGGCATACTTCACACACCAGGAAGTTGGTCTCGGTATCAAGGAGTCCGGAATCGCCCGTGAACAGCTCTTTGTGGTGGACAAGTGGAGTCCCGCTGTATTCAAGAAAACCAACTCCTCTGGGCCATATGAGTCGCTGACCACGGCGTTGAAGGACATGGGCTTGGACTACGTCGACTGCTACTTGATTCATCACCCAAAGGACCACGAGATGATCACGTTGGAGGACTCGTGGCTCGAGATGGAGAAGCTCGTGCACGATGGGCTCACCAAGAGCATTGGTGTCTCCAACTTTGACATCGAGTGGCTCGAGCGTATCAAGAAGGTCGCCACAATCCAGCCGGTGATTAACCAGATCGAGTTCCATGCCTACTTGCAGAATCAATCCCCGGGCATTATCGAGTACTGCAGAAAGAACGACATTCTCTTGGAAGGTTTCTGTCCGCTGGCGCCAATCATGAGAGCAGCCCCGGGTCCAATCGACTCCCTGTTGCCTGATCTCGCTACCAAGTATAACAAGAGCGAGACCCAAATCTTGCTCAGATGGGTGTATGAACACGGAATCTTGCCATTGACCACCTCATCCAAGGCTGAGCGTTTGGCCGAGGCTTTAGACATTTTTACATTCAAGATCGACCAGGAGGATGTTGAGAAGATCAACCAGATCGGGAAGGAGAAGATCTACAGAGCCTTCTACCTCGACATCTACGGCAAGTACGACACCTGATTGGATATCTCTGCTTAATAATACATTCATGATATATCTCTAGTTCTTTTCCTTTTTCTCCTTCTTAGCCCTCTTTTCCCTTTTCTTTAGGGCTCTCCAGTCCTTGAAGTCTTCTGTGAGAATACCACCGTTCAGAATGTTGTGTGAAACATCAGGACTGAGCTCATGTAGTGATACTGCCAATTGTGATGGCTCGTAGCTCAGCCTCCAGGCTTTGGTCTCATCATGGGGGATCTCATTGGCAATCCATTCAGTAACAGCGCCGTACCATTTCAGTGCGTCCACACAGTTGATCTTCTTTGGGTTGCTGTTCACAGGATTCGACTTAAGCATCACTGGAATCTCCTCGGTCTTATACTCCTCCACAGCTCTAAGGATGAGATTGTCGTCACGGAATCCGTATATCACCTTGGAAATACCCAACAGGAAACACTGGGCCCACGTTCTGAATAGCTTCTTCTCAAATGTCACACTCTGTCCCGGTTCAGAAATCTGTTTCGAAGTCTTGAGCTCCACATAGTGAGGCAGTGGGTTGTCATCCTCAGGCTTATAGTCCCATACACAGTCAACCTCGCCGCCGATGATAATCTTCTGTTTGCCCACACCAGTTCTGACCACAGAGCAGTACTGCTCGACGTTGTTCACCACCTTCTTAAATCTCTTCTCAATCATGGCCCTCGAGGCAGATGAAAGTGGCTTGGGAACGGTGGATATACTTTCAAATTTATAGCCCGAGTACATCAACTTTTGCTGTTCCATCGATGGCTTGTGCTTTTCGGATTCAAGCTTCTTAGCCTTTGGGTCTTGCTGGATGAAAATATGGCCGTCAAAGTACACCAAATTTAGGTCAATTGGGTCCTTTTGGTTGTACGGTAGTGTCAATAATTTGGTCATGATACCTCTCCATGTGATAATGTCTGCTTTCACTTTAGTGTTGCTCTTCTCCTCATAGTTCTGGATCGCACTCAGCAGGCCTTTGAACTCTCCATCGTGATCCTCATCAAATTTCTTGAAGTTCTTGAAACCAGCACCCAAGTCAACCTGTGTATCAACATCAGAATCCGGAAGGAAGAAGTATGAAAGAGATGAGTCGTCATTGGCATAGTCTCCGTCAAAAGTACGCGAGAAAGAGCACAACTCCTTGGGCTGTCGTAGAGCCGTTGTATCTGCTCTCTTTTCCAATGACAGAAATTTGGCGTTATTCATTTCAAAAGATAAATACTCAGCAGTAAAGCCTGAATTTGATGCTGTTTGTAAATGATCAAGTTAATCTCTGTCCCAATTTGGTTTTTGGAGTGGGAAGCATTTTTGCAGTGTGGTGTGTACCAGAATGTGGTGCTTACCATTTTTATTTATCCTTTATCCTTTGTTTCTCACTGGTGACAAACCGTCAGCTTACAACTCTACACGCTCTATATAACAATGTAATGTAGACGATATATAACCAGGCTACTTCTTAGCACCGTACTTGGAGACGGACTTACCGTCTGGGATGGTGAAGAAGACGTATGGCTTGCCCTCCTCGACCTGGTCCAAGCGGTAGTAACCCTTTCTCTCAAACTGAATAATGTCACCCACCTTCATGTGCTTGACATTAAGGTCACCGAGACCAGCGGTGTGGAACTCGGTCTCTGGAGTGAGGAAGTCCTCGAAGCTCTCACCTTCCTCCAAACGGTCCTTGGTGATCAAGTGGTCGAAGTCAACCAAGTCAACCTTGACTACGTCTTCGGTGTCAGCCAACCAGGTGACCTTGTGCTTGGTCTTTCTGAAGTCACCTTCCAGGTGCAGCTTGGCCTCGATGGAGACAACCTTACCGTCCTCCTTGTTGAGCTTGGTGATGATGGCATTACCCCAGTCCATCAAAGTGAGCTCCTCACCGTCCTCCAAGACATCGGCGTCGTCCTGGTCAATGATGATGTCGGAGGCAAAGATCACATCCTTCTCACCAACATCTGGGTTCTTCTTGTGCTTTGGCTTCTTCTCAACAGATGGCTTCTCCGGGCCACCGGTCAAGTGGACCTTGACTGGGTTGACAATGGCAGTGTGACGTGGAGCAATTGGGTCAATGACCTTCTTGTTCAAAGCCCAGATGACGTTCCAGTCCAAGTTGATAACGTTTCTGGATGGTCCCTGCGAGATGACAAAGTTTCTCAAACCCTCAACAGTCATACCTCTACGTCTGACACCTCTGACAGTTGGGAATCTTGGGTCGTCCCAGTTCCCAACGTAGCCCTTGTCGACAAACCACTGGAGCTTTCTCTTCGATAAGAGAGTTCTGACAAAGTTCACACGGGCAAAGTCCCAGATGTGCACCTTTCTCAGCTTCATGGTGTCCAGGAACCAGTCGTATTGTGGGTTTCTGTCTCTGTACTCAATGGTACGCAGAGCGTGAGTGACTCCCTCCAAGGCATCAACGACTGGGACACAGAAGTCGTAGGTTGGGTACATCTTCCACTCAGTCCCAGTTCTGTGGTGAGGGGTCAGGTTGCATCTGTAGATGACTGGGTCTCTCATGGCCTTGTTAGGGTTGTCAACGGACATCTTAGCACGGATACAGTACGTCAGACCGAGCTCGGTACCGTTCTTCATCTCCTCGGTGAAGATCTGCAAGTTCTCCTCAACTGAGCGGTCACGTCTGGCAGAGGCGATACCGTCCATTCTCTCTTCTCTCATCTTCTCCTGTGGGGTGTCGTCGGCGTAGGCGTTGCCTGCCTTGATGAGGTCCACACAGAGCTCGTACATCTTCTGGAAGTAGTCTGAAGAATATGTGAGCTGGTCACCCTTGATGCCCAAGAGCTCCAAGTCCTCAATAATGGAGTCCTGGAACTCGGTCTTCTCCTTTGAAGGGTTGGTGTCGTCGAATCTGACGATCAGCTTACCGTGGTACTGCTCAGAGAAGTACTGGTTGAGAATAGCGGCCTTGGCGTGACCAATGTGCAAGTACCCAGATGGCTCTGGTGGGAAACGGGTAACAACCTTACCATCAACGGCGTCCTGGAGGTCAATGTCGAAGTTTGCCTTGTGAGTCTCCTTCTTGCCATCCGGCTTCGTCTTGGCCTGCTTCTTGAGCTCAGCAACAGACTTGGTCAACTGCTCGTAAAGACCGCCAAATCTCTTGTCGGACTCGAGGAACAAGTACCAACGGGAGACGTTGATGTACACGGTGTTCTTGATGATGGAACCAACCATACCATTGGCTCTGAGAGCACCCCACACAGCAATATCAGCGATGGAGACCTGGTAACCGACGATGAAGGAGCGGAAGTTCAAGTGAGAGTCTAGTTTCTCCAAGGAGACAGCTAACTTCTTGAAGTCCTTGACGGTGAGCTCTTCGGAGAACTTGATCCATTCTGCAGACTCTTCGGTGGCAGTGAGCACGGATGGGAAAGCAGTGGCCAAAGCGGTGAGGATGGTGGCGTCTTTGTTGGTCTCGGAGCCTTTGACCAAAGTGGCAGAGGCACCATCCACTTGCTTCTCGTCAACGAATTTGACGGTGACGGCATCAGCAGAGGTACCGTTGACGAAAGCGGCTGCAGCCAATGCCGAGTAGGCGACGGCTGGGGCTTTGGCAGCAACAGTGAGTGTATAAGACATCGTCTTTCTCGTTCCGTCGTTAATGTGTTCAAAAAGAAGAAATCCAAAACAGAATTGGAAAGTTCCATGGCCTTTTGAACAAAAAATTGTGTGATGAACAGACGTTGGGCGCAGAGGGATCCAAAGAAGCAATTTTCGCGGGGATTAGGTAAGCAGATTGGTCTATGTCAGTATACACAGTGGTGCCATTTTTGGGTTATCTTGTTGTTAAAACATTGGTATTAGAGTCTACCATTACTGGGGAAATCCAACAATCCAATGAAGAGTTCAAGTATGCTGCAAGCATAGTCACTGCATGCTTTGCAAAGCCAAAGACCAGGCAGGGCCCACGGCCCGATGTGTCAAAGTCGCGCCCGCTTCGTGGTGGTGGAGATAATGCAGTACAAGGCAAGTACGCACTTTCTACTGCAAAACAGTCATCTGACTACCACGGCAATCCACATGGAATTAGAAACAAATACACAGAAAGAACTCAGTGTTGCAACGACTTGCGCACCCAGGCTCTGAAACGGCCCTTAGGCTTCTTCATCATCCTCAACTGGCGTACGTAGTCGTCACGCTCGCAGTCCAAGTAGTACAACTGCTGGTACAGATCTTCAAAGTCATAAAGCGCATCCATCAAGCTCTGCTCTGCATCCCTTAACTCCGAATCGATGTTGTATGGGTCGTTATATCTTTCTGCACAAATTACGACACCGCCGTATTGCAACTTCAAGTGTTTTGCCAGCTCAACTTTGGCCAAGTCCAACCCACAGATCTTCAACTCGACATTAGTATAGTCCGTTCCCAAACAGGGGATGCCCTCAGAGTCGGCAGATAACAGCAAGTTCAGTGCAACACACTTCTTTTTAGCAAGCACTCTGTTGTACTGCGTAACTGCCTTCTGGCGCAGTCTTGTGAGTCTGATTTCGTCAAACAACTTGCTCTCTTTGAACTCCTGGATGATCTTCTCACACGAGAGGAAGGCCCTACCGGTAGGCAAATAGGCACCGCAGTCAGCAGTGGGCGAAAGCGATTTGTAGTTCCCACTGAGGACACCCTCAAAGAGCGATGATTGGAGTGTGTACCCTCCGGATCTGAGTGTGCTGATCGTGCCGGAGAGGGGAGGCGAGACAAGAGGTGATGTAGGAGATGACATGTGGCTCTAGAGATCGGATATGTGTAGTCAGAGGGTCGTGTATGAACACCATGTATTCTAAGTCATTGAAAAAATGGTTGTGAAAGGTGGAAAAATGCGGGAATTGTAGGCCCCGAGTGGCTTTGTGTCAAAAAAGGATCCCACGGAATTCCGGATGGAGACTTCAAATATTGCAGTGATTGAAAGATCAGTGACCATGCTTGGCTCTGTTTATGATCATGTATCTCACAAAGATTTCGAATGAGGAGACCACGAGAGAGAGGAAGAAAACAGTGATGATCATATACGTAATTCTGGTCATATTCTTCTCTGCGATGGAGTCTGCCACAATGTCGATAAATTCCAAGAACACCTTACATCTGTCGTTGAGGACTTCAACTCTTTGATCAATCTCCAAGTATTCTCTGGTAGCGTTGTATAATGGGTGTAAACTTGGCTCAAAAGACCAGAAGAATTCTGGTGTATCTAAGACACTTGAAGATAAGTTAACATCAACACGGAGCTTGAACAACTTACCAGATTTTTTGATTAGCTGCTCTCTCTTGAGACCAAGCTTACCAGTCAGAGCGAGTCTCTTCGGCAATCTTGACACAGAGTATAAGACAGGAGAGATTCTTGACTCAAACCTTGAAAGTTTGGTCGATTGTGCAATCGCATGCGACATCGTCAGCTTGATTAAATGATCACCAGAACGTAATGTAATCATATCGTTGAAAATTCTAGGCCTTTCCGTGTCCATATCGTATTCAAAATGGAACTGTTCGGTCTCTATATCGTTCTCCTCCAAGGGACGAATGACAAGCTGCTTGTTGTCTTGGTCATTACGTGCAAATGCAATGTCACCAAGAATGTTCTTCTCCTGTACCTCAGTAAAGTTCCAGAACACAACGACACCATAGCTGAAGATAAACACTTCAGCATGGTGCTTGATCATCTCTAAAGATTTGACATTGCTGTGTGGTTCATCTTGGACATTCTCAGCGAAATACTGTGGCTCAGATGGGTCAAATGGACCAGAGGTACCCTCTTCGTCATCGGCGGGCTTATCAATCTCATAGTTGTTATTGGCATCCTCCGGTGTTTCTACACCACTGTAGTATTCGTAATGATGGTCTCTTCTCTCGGATGTGTCGATGAGGCTCTCCATGAACGTTTCACCCTTGGCGTTCTTTGCAGACACATTGGACTTGATACGGAACCCATCACGCCCAGGTAAAAGCGGGAGGCAATAAGGACAATAAAGAACTTCGTCGTACACTCTCGGCAAAATACTGTGCGTGCTCTTCAAGAACTTTGAGATTATCTGTAAGTCAAAGGCATCTGAGACGAGGTATGCAGTTACTCGAGACAACTTACGAGCTCTTTTCTCCTTTGACATTCTCTCAGCCTTGGATCGTGAAGCATGGCCGACATTTCTAAGAACACCATTGGAATCCACGTACTCCCTTTCGTCTTCTGGGATAAGCACTAACTTCTCTGATGTCTTCGAGGTTCTCGAGGGAAGCGCTTGGAATGGCTTTGTATAGTTCATTCGTCTTCTCTGAGAAGCACCCGAGGACCCTAACGTAAGCGAGCCGCTCGACAAGCGGTCTTCACGTCTTCCTGATGGGATATCACTTACATCAGACAAGATACTGTCAACGGAAATTTGACTGAACCGGCCATTACTGGCGTTACCGCCTGATCCTGAGCCTTTTCTCCTTGTCTTTGAGCCATTCCGTGAGATGCTATTGTTGTGTGCGTTACCGGCAAACGGCGCGCTGCGGTAGTTCGGGTTTCTTGAGTCGGTGACGAGAATCGACGGCGAACGCTTGGCAGTCGGCCTCTGAGACATCTCTAGCTCCCTATCTTTGTAAGTCGTGTTATCTGGCCTGTTAAGCTCTTCTTCTTTGCATGACGTATACAAGCCTCTCTTGTAAATAAATTCTAATCCGGTGGGTATTTTGACTTGAACATGGGCGTTCGCGAAATTAGCACCCTCGGATTAACCCCGATCCATGAAAAGGATGGTGTAGATGGAGAAACCCATGAGCGCAAACAACTATATCACAGTTTAAACATACCGAACCAATTGCTATACAGAGATGTCAGACTTGGAAGACGATTTGCTCGCACTTGCCGGCGGTGTTGACTCGGGCGATGAAAGCGATGGCTACGATCCATCGCCTGCCAAACGCTCTGTGTCAGCGGATGCTCAACAACGAAAAAAACGGAAAGTCGTTGACGAAGATGATGAAGACGATGAGGATGACGCGTTCGAGGATGTCGACGAGGACGAAGATGATGAAGAAGAAGATGATTATGACCCTGATGCGCTAAGTGGCGGCGAGGACGATGATGGCAACGACGAATACGAAGAGAAGAATCCATACCCATTGGAGGGCAAATACAAAGACGAGAGAGACCGTCAAGAATTGGAGGATATGCCCGAGGTGGAGAGAGAGTCCATTTTCTTTGAGCGTTCACAGGAGTTGCAGAAGTATGAAGAGCGAAAGATGCTTGCGCTTCGTCGTAGACTGAATGAGAAACAACAACAACGTACCTCAAGATCACAGAAAGTTAAAGAAACTGCCAAGTCTGTCAAGTCTTCCAAGTTGTCTGAGCTTAAGAAGCAGAGAGCCAAGAAGAGCAGAAAGTCGAGAGACGACTATGACAGTGAGGATGAAGAGGAAGATGAAGACCCATATGATTTGGATGACGAAGACGAAGACGGATACGAACCAACATTTGAAGCGTACGGCGAGGAAGAAGTGCAATGGGCAGAGCGTCCAAAGAAGAAAGTGGTGGAACTTACAGATATCAACACTATCAAAGCCGGTCGTTCCATTGCGGAGAAGTACTGTTTCTACCCGGGTTTCAAAGACGCTGTCAGCGGTACATACGGTAAAGTGCGCGTCAGTAAGTCCGAGTATCGTATGGTGCGTATCGATGATGTTGCCGAAGGTAAGCCATACAAACTGAACGATAAGATCAAGACGAACCAGTACTTTAAGCTATACCAGCCGGGTCAGAGCAGAAAGATCTTCCCAATGAATCAGCTGTCAGACGATTCTATCACACATTTCGAATGGGACAAATGGAGAACATATGTTGAGAGAGCTCGTAATGAGGGCAAACCAGCTTCGTTACCTACGATGAGCGAAGTGGATCGGAAGTATGATGAGCTGAAGAAGTTCAGTCGTCAGAAACTGGACGGTTCTCTTTTCACAGAATACATGAAGAACAGACGCCGTTTCAACGCTTCAGTTGCCGAGTCTGACGTCTTGGGGCGTAAGTTGAAGTTGAGACAGCTGCTTGATGTCGCAGAGCAGAGTGGTGACGATTCTGAGGCTAGGCGGCTCAAGCGCGAATTGAGTGAAGTGGAAAAGAGCTTTGCGGACATCTCTGTCTCAAGAGTCAACAAGACCTCGATCACCGCACAGATCTCAGAGAAGAACCGTAAGCTCAACAACGAGCGTATCCGTCTTGCTGAGATAAAAAATGCCGAGGCCAAGCGTACACAGACTGTGTCGAACTCCGATCCGTTTGCAAGATTGACGACAAGAGCCAGAATGTACTACTCGGAGGCCAACAAGGAGGAGACTGAGAAGGCAAAGGCCGATGCAGAGAAGGAGGCCGCTGCCAATGCAGAGAAGCAGGAGAGAGACCAGATTTTGCTCCAGCAGGCCAAGTACCGAGCCATTGGCCAACTCGACAAGCTCATTGCCAAGATCGACTTCAGCTTTGATGATCCTATCTGATTTATTCTGGGCCTAATATGAATGAAATATACGGTTGTAATTTTAGTGCCACATGAGAGATCAAAAAAAAAAACAACTGTAGCTCGAGAAAACAGAGTAATCAATGCAGCTGTTGAAATACACCAATTTTTTATATCGATGGAATTGGGAGACGAAATCGCACAGGCTGTGATATCGCACTTCTCTTCACTACGGAGAGGCCAACCGATAGTACGATCCAATGGTGTCAAAGAGTGGACGGTGGTGGCGGGCATATTATCAATCCACGATGGGTTCATTAACAAGACACCATTGTGTGTAACATCGGGCGTGAAAGCGCTTCCTGATAAACTAATACCGAGATTTAGAGGGAGAGTTTTACATGATTGCCATGCAGAGGTACTGTGTATGAGGGCATTTAACCTGTTTATCACTAAAGAGGCGAAGAAATTGGCAGATGGTGGATACAGCGAGTTGTTGGTTAAGAGCGAAGGGAAGTACCAGTTTACATTGAAAGATAAAGTGGAGTTTGCGATGTATGTAAGTGAAGTTCCCTGTGGGGACGCCTCCTTGGAGCTTCTCATAGACGAAAAAGAGGAGGAATGGGACACTATGACACAGTTAGATGGCGGTGTACTCCGTGGACGAGAGAACTACACAACAAAGGGTAAAGTACGGACAAAGCCTGGAAGAAGAGATTCACCATTGACGCGATCAAAGAGTTGTTCTGATAAGCTGTGTCTCCAGCAGTTTACTGGCCTGTTGAATGCACTGGTGAGCAAATTTGTTGACCCTGCTGGTGTTCATCTCAAATGGCTTGTGCTACCGAGTAATAGAGTTGATCACACTGCACTAAGTCGGTGCTTTAAAGAGAGAGTGGCGGAGACTACGGTGCCATTGAATAATATGCTTTTCATGGAGACACAAATGCACCACAAGTGGGAGAAATCAGAGGACAGGGTCTCGCCATCAAACCTTTCAGTTGTCAGTGTCCCGGAGTTTGACATAGAGGAGTGTATAACCAATGGAGTGAAAGACGGGTTCTACTCCAAGAAGACACTGCTACGGCCCAGGGGAGAGTCATCAATCTGCCGACTAAAGCTTTATGAGCAGTGCAAGGAATTTCTGGGAACTTCAGAGTGTTCAACTTATACGGAGTTGAAACTGCATAATTCAGAGTACCACAGCCTAAAGACATTCGCTTATCAGTTCCTTGGGGGATGGTGCCACACGGCCATAGACGACTTCTGTACATTATAAAACATAACGTCGTGTATAAGTTTTTCTTTTTGTGTGTCTATTCCTCCTCGTCTCCCGAGCTTGAGCCTGAGTCCGATCCCTCGTCATAGGCGCCCTCTGGCATTTGTGCTGCTGTATCACTTGTTAGTTCTATATACTCAATACCCTGTCTTATGTAGTACTCACCTCTGGCCTTCTCCTCCTCCTCCAGCTGGAATGCAATCTCTGCACCTTGAAGCGTCTCCCTCAGCGGACTGTTCTTGCCTATGATCAGGTCAATTGGTTTGAGGCCACCGTTGTTCTTTATTCTGGCATCTGCACCGGCTTCCACAAGTGTTTCTGCGATGAATGCTCCGTGTTCCGGCTCCTCCTCGGCGTAACGAACAGCACAATGCAACGGCGTGTCACCGTCAATTCTGTTGTGCGGGTCCACTTCCACGCCTTCGATGTCTAAAAGTGAGTCCATAACTTCAAAGGAACCGTATTTAGCAGCCAGATGCAGCGGTGTGTTTCCCAATGCGTCCTCCGATCCGTTGATTATTGCAGCGAGCTTCGGGTGGTCGCTCTCCAGCGCCTCCGTGATCGACTCCCACAGGTCTGTATTGTTTCTGCGAGATGCATCAAGGATCTGCTCCTTGTAAGAGGCTCCTTCGTCTGACATTCTTTTTTTTGGTTTCGTTCCTTGTGAAGCAAATGCGCTATCAGCTCTCTTTGTGTTTGGGGGCAATGTCACTTAAGCAGTTGAGCATCATCCAGAAATACCAAACAAGAAACGCGAGACGCGCAGCAAATTTAGAACTTTCCATTGTACGCAACAACAACTGTTTCCTGAATCAACAAAAACCACGGCGTCTAACCCTACAAAGCTACCACCAATGGAGACACAGATCATTCAGCTGATTCAGGCACTCCAGAGGCCCGAGAATGACCAACGTGAGGCTGCAGAGCATGCGCTTGCCCAAATCGTGAGGTCAGACCCATCTACCGCGGCCATCACTCTTCTTCAGCTCTCCATTGCGGACTCACACACAATTTCCGACCGCCAGAGTGCACTGCTCTGTCTGAAACGTCTCGTACCAGTGCACTGGAGCGCCGGGTTTGAGTCTTTCATTGGCCCAGCAGTGAGCGAACAGGCAAAGGAACTCATCCGGCCTGCGCTGTTGCAGTTGGCAACACAGGATGTCAGTTCTAAGATCCGTTCTGGAGCCGCGTACGCCGTGACACAAATCGCAGCTGTTGATTACCCAGACGAATGGCCTACTCTCTTGGACTCGCTCTATAGCTTTGTGATCCACCATGGCGATGGTGTGCTCGGTGCGTTGGCGCTTTTGCAAGAGTTGTTCGATGACTTGGTCACAGAGGAGCAGTTCTTTGGCGGTGGTGTTGGTGTCGTGACAATTGGTCATTGTATGAAATTGATAGCTGATACATCACTCCATTCAGAAGTGAGAACAGCAGCAGCAAAGCTATACAAGACATGTCTGCTGCAATTGCAGAGCCCTGATGTTCTGGAGGATGAGCTCAAGCTACAAGGTCTTAAACAGCACATGAGAGAGATGGCCGCTTTGCTCACTGTGCTATTACAAAACAAATCGATGGACATCTATGATATTCAGCTACGAACCATATTGTACACTCTGGCGTTCCAATTGGTCAGTGAGTTTCCAGAGGAATTGTTCGAGCACAATGCCAAGGTCGCATTGCAACTAGAAGCTGTGGGAGATTTGGCGCAGATATCAGACGCATTTGTTCAGGCTGTCGTTAACGAGGACTCTAATCCATACTCTTCAATAAAGGACCCAGAATTGTCGGTATCTACGGTCTTGAACAACGTTATCATTGAGCTGCTTCAGTTCCTTGGTGAGACCGATGACATCACAATTACCAAGTCCACAATATCACCAGAGTCGATCCTGAGCTCCATTCTCAAGTGTTCCTTGATGCCATTGGAGACAGAATCAGACTTTTCAGGGGACTATAACACTTTTGTCACAGAGGAAACCGGTGTCTCCCCAGATTTCGTTGCACGTAACGCCGTGTACGACTATCTCACCGAGCTTTCATCAAAGGAGGTCCCAAAGTTCTTTGAGTACTTTATGGCACGCCTCACCGAGGCGTGCTCCAATGGGCGCAAAGAGTGGAAGCAGAAAGAAGCTTGTCTCTACTGTCTCGATGCGATCTTCCGTCATGACACCCACATCAAAACATCGCAGTCTCTGGTTTCTCTATTGAGCAGTTTGATCTCCTTGTTGGATGACTCCGAACCACTGGTTCGTGCCCGTGTGATGCTCGTTCTTCCAGCATTTCTTTCTATGTTCAAGAGTAGCCTCGGCGGTGAGTTCCCAGTGAAGACTCTATTGGAGTCTACTCGTCGTGCTCACAATGACTCCGAGGAGCTGGTCAAGGCCATCTACTTGATCTCTCTCACATACTTCAACGCTATCGTGAACCTAGACCAGCTTCCTAATGAAACACAGCATGTTATTCTCTCGATCATCTCCACAGTTTTGGAGTCTGCGGAGGAGGACACACCTTCATTGTTGGCAGAGGCTCTCACTGCTGCTTTGAAGATCCATTCTGGGCCAAACACAATGGCTCTCTCCCTTCTTTTCCAGATCGCATCCAAAGACCCTGGTAACATTCAGTTGGTTATTGATGTCGAGGAAGCGTTGGAAGAGTTGTTGATGGGCATTGGGATGCCAGTTTATCTCGAGTACTCTGAGTCCGTTATCCCAGATATCATGAGAACCATTGAGTCTTCCAAAGCTGAGTACTCTAGTGAACTCGCTCTTGCTCTCCAGGCACTTACTATCTTTTTGAACAACTGTCCAGGATCTTACCCTGAGGATCTTTTCCAGCACGTGGCTCAAGGGTTAACACAGATGTTGTTCATTGCCATTGATGATCAGATCTTACAGCATGGTGGCGAGGCTTATCATGCTCTCATCATGCACTCTGAGCCACAGCTTTTTGAGCTTGATGATGTTTTGGGTGTTCTCTCCAAGTTCCTGAGCCCACAGTTGAGCGATTCAGCTGCTATGAACGTTGGGTCTTTGGTGATTGCTGTTCTCACAAAATTTTCTAACAACATTTCCGACTTGTTACCAAAGATCTTGGGTGCCACTACTAGTCGTCTTTTGGCTGCTAAGGAACTATCAACAACTGAAGATTTGTTGTCTGTGCTGTGCTTGATGTTCGCTTCAGATGTTGCACACTCCATCAACTTCCTCAGGGAGAATGACATCCAGAGAGTCTTTAACGTTTGGTTCTCGAACTTTTCTACACTCACAGGTATTGAACGTATACGCAAGAACTGTGAGGCATTGACACATGTATTTATGTATGCATCGTCTAATCCTGAGCTGTTTGACTTCACCGTTGATGGGGTTGAGATCGTTGAAACACCAAGTGATTTGATTATCACAAGATCTATGAGAAAGAACATGGCCAAGCAGTATACACAGGTGCCAGTGACTTTCAAGATTGTGAAGCTGTTGATCGATGAGTTGAAAGACCAATGTGCTCAACAGGATGCCCCAGAACCCGAGAGTCTTGTCGATGCCGTTGGTGATGACGATGAAGAAGGCTGGGAAGACGTTGATGCCATCGGCGATGACTTTGACACATTGAGAGGATATGTTGATAATGAGGATGGTACTAGAGATCAGGACGATAATTTGAAAGAGTACTTGGTCCAATTCTTCAAGCAGGTTGCCTCTTCTGATGTGAATGGGTTCAGAGATATCTATGCTAATTTGTCTGATGCTGAAAAACATACGCTGGCCGAGAACATTGTTTGAATATGGCATATATATCATACTGATCATACTTGAACTAAGCTAATCTGGGTCATATAGGCATTAGAGTGAGATGTACTTAACAGTAATCAGCGCTTCTTCTGTTTCATCATGAAGGATAGAGCAGTGGCACCAGCAGCTAAAAGCCCCGACACTAACGCAATACCTATAAGCCCGTCCTTTGCAATCTTATCCTCAATCATCTTCTTCAATGCCTTTGCCTGGTGATTATCTGGCTCATGTTGGATTAATGCATCTGCATATCTTCTAGAGTCTGCGTAATCACCGAGCTTGTACGTACCAACTGACAAGTAATAGAGACATTCTCTACGTCTCTGAGGTGAGTCCCTAAACACATCTGTGAGCAATTTAACACCAAGACGTTGGTCATCGACTTTGTTTGATTTGATGAGACCCCAGGCGTAGTTAAAACGGGATTGTACTGAGATGAGTTCTCCTTCTGAGAGCACCTGCTGACGCAGCACTTCTAGCTGTTGTGAAGAGAGTGGACTGAAGTGTTAGTATACAATTTAATGACATACAAGTATCGGATGGACTCACGAGTTGGCATCTTCCAGAGCTGAACAGTGTTAGTGGCAAACGAGGGGAATAGGGGATCGGATGTGTAGACGTACCAGGCAAGTAAGCTTTCTCACCCATTTCTGTTGTTGTTTGATATTTGATGGTGGAATCTAAATGACAAAAAGAGTGATCGCTCAATTCCTTAAAATAGCCAAACGAACGATGAGAGATGAGGTCTTGCTCCACAACTATATGTATAAGGCACAGGTGGCAATCGCGGTTACGAGGGAGTGCGCTTACCGTTTGCTAACATTTGACGGGCAAGCGGCCACACTTCGAACCTAAAGCCTAGAGCTGCCATTTCTGTGGGGGGACGGCGTTGATGATTGACTGATACCCTCAGACCGCTTTGGATCTGAGATCTCTGAAGGGATTGGAACACAAAAATTGCAGATGATAAGGATACACAGCAACCCCTTCTCCCCCTCCCCCCCACTAACCAATGACGAATCCTTGGAAACAAATCAAGACAGGCTTCCCCAGACACCCGAGCACCACCCCGGTGCCGGAGAGTGCAGGATTTTTTCTTCCACGAGCGTGCGCTTACCATTAATTCAGGCCCATATGGCCCATGGGCATGGCCCACAGTATCAGTCATCCACTTGTGCACACTTCTTTTCCCAAATACACATCACGGCGGTTTGCAACTCAAGGAACCAACACACCGCCCTGTTTTTTTTTGCAACGTGATGCTCCGCTCCACACTCTCTGCCCAGAGACGCCGTATCGCCCGCTCTGGCCAGTCCGCCTTCAAGGCTGGTGCCGCTTCAGTGTCCCCTGCTGCCCAGGGTTACGCTCAGAGAGCCATGCCTTCCTCCATGGCCTCTGCTGCTGCCTGCCAGTCGTCCATGTGCCGCTCGTACTCTACCAGATCCACGGTGATCCAGCTGCTCAACAACATCGGCTCCAAGAGAGAGGTTGAGCAGTACCTCAAGTACTTCACCTCCGTCTCCTCGCAGCAGTTTGCCGTGATCAAAGTTGGTGGTGCCATCATCACCCAGCACTTGACGGAGTTGGCCTCGTGTTTGGCCTTCTTGTACCACGTCGGTTTGTACCCAATTGTGTTGCACGGTACTGGTCCGCAGATCAACGAGCTCCTGGAAGCTGAAGGTGTTGAGCCAGACTACGAAGACGGAATTAGAATCACCGACGAGAAAACCATGTCCGTCGTCAGAAAGTGCTTCCTTGAGCAGAACCTCAAGCTCGTTACTGCATTGGAGAAGATGGGTGTCCACGCCAGACCAATCACCGCTGGTGTGTTCAACGCCGACTACTTGGATCAGGACAAGTACAAGCTCGTTGGTAAGATCAATGGCGTGAACAAGTCTCCAATTGAGGCCTCCATCCAAGCTGGTGCACTTCCAATCCTCACCTCTTTGGCTGAGACCCCATCTGGTCAGATTTTGAACGTGAACGCTGACGTGGCTGCTGGTGAGTTGGCTCGTGTCTTTGAGCCATTGAAGATCGTGTACTTGAACGAGAAAGGTGGCATCATCAACGGTAGCAGCGGCGAGAAGATTTCTGCTATCAACTTGGACGAGGAGTACGACGATCTCATGAAGGAGTCCTGGGTTAAATACGGAACCAAACTCAAAATCAAGGAGATTAGAGACTTGCTCATGCACTTACCAAGATCCTCTTCTGTTGCCATCATCAATGTTAATGACTTGCAAAAGGAGCTCTTCACTGATTCCGGTGCCGGTACTTTGATCAGAAGAGGATACCGCCTCCTCACCAGAAACTCCTTGTCGGAGTTCTCTGAACCAGAGTTGTTGAGAAAGGCCTTGCAGAGAGACGCCGAGATCGCTTCTGGCAAGCTTTCCGTCGCCTCTTACTTGAGAGAGTTGGAGAGCGTGTCTTTCAAGTCTTATGGTGATGAGCCATTGGATGTGTTGGCTATTGTGAGGGATGCTTCTGAGTCTTCGGCTAATGTCCCATACTTGGACAAGTTCCTTGCTTCCAAGGCCGGCTGGTTGAACAATGTCTCTGACAACATCTTTAATGCTGTTAGAAGAGACTACACCTCTTTGCAGTGGGTTGTCAGAGAGGACGATCCAAACGCCAACTGGTTCTTCTCCAAGTCCGATGGCTCCTACACCAAGCATGGCCACATTTTGTTCTGGTTCGGTGTTGAGGATCCAAAGTCCGTCTCCAAGTTGATTGAGAACTTTGACGCCAAGTATTCTCGCGTTCCAAAGTCTTCAGGTATTAACAGCTCCGCTCCTTCTGGCTCTTTCTCCAATGCGTTCTCTGGTACTCAGACGAGATCTTACTCTACCATGAGAGCCGCTGCCAGAATTGAAACCTCTGTTAAGCAGCAGGGTAAGAGACCGATTATAACTGCTGGTGCCTTGGGCAAGAAGACTATTGGCGTTAGAACCTTGGCCACTGAAACCAACCCAAACCCACCATTGCGTGAGGGTACCAACACCAAGAAGTCCCGCGTTGCATTGATCGGTGCTAGAGGTTACACTGGTCAGAACCTGATTTCGATGATTAACAAGCACAAGTACTTGGAGCTTACCCACGTTTCGTCTCGTGAGTTGGAAGGTACCAAGCTCGAGGGCTACACCAAGAAGGAGATCATCTACGAGAACTTGCAAGTTGAGGACATCAAGAGACTTGAGGAGCGTAATGAGGTTGACGTCTGGGTCATGGCTTTGCCAAATGGTGTTTGTAAGCCATTTGTCGAAGCCATTGAGTCCGCCAGTGGTGGTGGTAAGTCCAAGATCATCGACTTGTCCGCTGACTATAGATTTGACACCACTGGTGAGTGGGTCTACGGTTTGCCAGAGTTGAACAGCAGAGAAGAGATTGCCAATGCCAGAAAGATCTCCAACCCAGGTTGTTACGCCACTGCGGCTCAGATCGCCATCAAACCATTGGTTGACCACGTTGGTGGTGTACCAACTATCTTTGGTATCTCCGGCTACTCTGGTGCTGGTACCAAGCCATCTCCAAAGAATGACATCAAGTTCCTCAGCAACAACCTCGTCCCATACTCCCTCACTGACCACATCCACGAGAGAGAGATATCTAAGCAGCTCGGTGTCGAGGTCGCTTTCTCTCCACACGTTGCCCAGTGGTTCCAGGGTATCACACACACAATCAACATCCCACTTAAGGAGCCATTGTCTTCGAGAGAGATCAGAAACTTGTACCAGGAGCGTTATCAGGGCGAGCAGCTCGTCACTGTCTCCGGCGAGGCCCCATTGGTTCGTGACGTTAGTGGTAAGCATGGTGTCGTTGTCGGTGCCTTTGCCGTTAACGCTGCTCAGAACAGAGTCGTTGTTGTAGCCACCATTGACAACTTGCTCAAGGGTGCTGCTACTCAGTGCTTGCAAAACATCAACTTGGCCTTGAAGTACGGCGAGTACGAGGGCATCCCAGACGACCTGATCATCCGTGGTTGATTCCTCCCTCTGAGCATCTTTGTCTCTCTTAGTTGGAGAGACATTTGTGAATGAATGTTAGACGATCCATCTGTAGCATTTGTTGTAGAGCCGAAGATAAGCCAAAGGCTATAGTGGTGTTGCCCCCGGCCATTTTTCGCGCGGGGGCTGGACTGGCTTGGGACGAAATGAACACCAAATCCGGCAGGCTTTAACAATATAGTAGCGGATTGATTCATTGTAAACAAAAGGACACACAACTCACAATGGAAGATTGGAGAAGAATCGACATCGATGCGCTCGATCCGGAAAACAACATCACCGCTGCGGACTTAGCGCCGGAGGTGCCACCCGTGTCCTCGGAAGAGGTGCAGTCCCAAATCAACAACATCCGCACACTCATTTCCAAGGGCTCCTACGCAGATGCCGTGATCTACGTGACAGAGAAGCCTCCATATGGTGCCGATGAGGCCTCCAAGGTATGTCACATGGATTTAATCAATTTAATAGAGAAAAATACTAACAACAGATTAGAGCCAATTTCTTGGCTCGGTCATTGACATCTTCAGCGCCACGAAACAGACAGAGATCCCATCCATTGTGCAATCGCTCTCAATAGAACAGCAGAATGTGCTCGTGAAGCTCATCTACAAGGGCATGTCGACAAAGAAGGGCCAGCAGCAGGGTGGTGTTCTCCTCTCTTGGTTTGATAAGACTGTGGAGGTCACGGGCATAGGTCCTGTCGTTCGTTACTTATCGGACAGACGTACTCTCTGAATAGAATCTTGATCAATAAGCTCAGTTTCATGGATCGTAGAGCGATAACTATATGTAACTTACACTACCTGGACAAAATACGTAGTTTAAGGGTATACCAAATCGTCATTAAAATGAGATATTTTTGAATCAGTCCATCGAGGTATCCACAATGGAGATGTGGTTGAGCTTCTTCTTGCCCTTAGAAGGGGATCTGACCTTGATCTTTGGGGATGGCAGCGTGTGGTCGTAGTTGGATTCCTGTAACACGGGTCTCTTGGATGGTGACTCCAAAAGCGTGGACTTACCAGGCGACTTCAAAGGAGCGTCATCCTGGAACTTGAAGTGCTTATTAGGAGAAGTTCTGATCAGTTTGATAGGACTCAATGACATCAGTTCTGCAAAGTTGTTCTCCTTGTTCTCCTTGTTCTCATTAGTCACACCTACTGTAAGGCTGTTCTTATCAGAGTCACTGAACCGCACTTTTTTGTTCTGTGGGGCGGTCAATTGATCGAGTTGTTCGGATTTTCTCTTTTGCTTCAGTTCTTTAATTTCTTCAACCAGTTCGTCAATCTTCTTGGCCTTTTTCTTCTCTCTCTTGGTCAGTTGATTAATTTCCTTCTCCGCCTCATCGAGCTTGGCAATGGCAACATCAAGCTTGCGTTGGAGATTGAACTGACTGGCTTGAAGCTCTTGAGAGTCTTTTGTGGACTGCAACTGTTTAATCTCCTCTTGATGCTTTACAATGAGCTGTGCAATGGCTTCAGAATGATCGGATTGTAATGATGCCAACCCCCTTTCATGCTTCTCCTCCAATGCCTTGAAATTCTGTTCATACTCATCTGAAAGCATCTTCAATTTCGAGTCTAGTTCTTCCTGGTGAGACTCTTTTAATACGTTGACAGATGCAATGTGAAGAGCATTCAACTCCTGAATCTTCTGCTCAAACTGATCGCTCAACTCTTGTCTTGTTGCCATCTCAGCTTCAATGGCCTTCCCATCATTCGAATTGTTCTGCTCCTCCAACTGCTCATTCAATGCCTTCAAGATCTTAATCTCATCTGCAAGTTGAGCGATCTGTGCTCTATCCATCGGTGTCATACTGCTTTCCAGAGAGTTCCTTTCAGAATTGATCTGCATTTTAGAAACTGGCTGGATGTATCTAATAGCGTGTAAGATAGTTGACAAGCTGGAGTATGGGTCAAGCGTCAACAAGATTTTGACTCTGTTCTGAAAGTTGAGATTACCAAACAAGTCTGTTAATAGCAATCTTGTAAGCTTCGAGGTTCTCAAAATGGATCGATCAAACTTCTTGGACTTCATCAGCGCCAAACAGCGTCCAAGCTCCGTCAAACTTGTGTTTGTGTAGTTGCCTTCTTTGAATTCCTTTCCTTCAGTCTTTGCAGTCTTTGTTCTTTCTGAGCCTGCCAAATCCGCAATGGTGAGTCTGGTAGTACGTACTGCATTTTTGCCAATGACTCTGTGAAGGTTAAAGTAGATGAACAAGTGCGATCTCGAACTGGTCATGTTCATATTGGTTGCACTCACTGCCCTTCTCTTGATACATTTATGCAACACAGTTTTAGCATCATCCAATGTCGTAACGTACACCTGTCTGATCTTGTTTGGTTTAATCTTACCGTCCGTTACATCGGTGATGATATCCAATGACTGGTTCACAGTCTTCTTTTGGTCCAACGACAAGTCTCTGATTCTATCGTTGTAGATCTCAAAAACCGAAATAGAGAGACCGTACTCACCCGAGGAGTGCTTACTGGCACTTGAGGCAACCAGGAAAGTCTCACCAAAGTGCTTCTTTAACAACTTCGAGTCCACAAAGTTCTCGCCAATCTTGTTGAACACGTCGTTGAGGGAGTAGATGGCAAGCCCCGGGTTCGAGTCATCGCCGTAGATCGAATACGATTTACCACTGTTTGATGGACCCAAAGTGAAGAAAACGCTGTCTTTCTCATCAAACAACTCTGTCGTCAAGTCCTGCATCGTTTCGGTATACATATCAAGCTGGGAGACATCGCTGAACACTTTGCTGAACTTGTTGGCGCCCGCAGTGTCTTTGAAAGTGACTTGTGTATCCGTCTGGAATTCGATAACAGACTGCTTGAGTTTGTCCTTTGGCGAGTCGCCGCGTGGCTTAAGGCGCAAATAATGTGGAACCGAGGCCATTGTGCTTGTTTGTCTAATGTACAAAACTTCTGAGCCAACCGCCGTGTGCAATTTCCTGTAGAGACTTCTTGCAACGGTTTTTGCTTACTTGGTGTGAAGGAGTGGGAGAGTATACGTTTTGGTTTCCCTTTTCGGTTTGTTTGTTTTGATTTCCAAAACCGCGATATAACAAGACAAGACACATAGTTAAGGGCACACACAGAGACCGATGAGGCCAATGGATTGGCAAAGAAGTTTATACACAAAGAGAATTGATTTTGTAGCTTCTTATTCTACATTGATTCTTTCCAGAATTACTTTGACTTGTACAGATGGTTAATTAATATACTACTAAGTATAGCAGCTCTGGCTTGATGCTGATAAACTGCAGCTATATATGTTTTTTTTGCTAATTAGATCATCGTCTGGAAGTCGCACAACCGCAATTAGCCCAATTATTGGGCCATGGGTTGAAGAACTCGAAATGTTACTGCCCGAACTCCATGCTTTGAGGTTTGGAGAGGAAGTTAAGACCAATATAAAATTGATAGCTTTTGGCCCTCAACGAATCCAATCGGCCTAATTCGCGCACAAACTTTTTGTAGAAATTGAACAGAGCTATATGTACATAATGACACATCAATCAATTAAGGTCGTATATACAGAAAAGCCCAGTGAGTCAATTGCACAGAAGAATGGTGGACTCCATTGAGAAGAGCGAGCAAAGCTCGGAGAATCTGACGTCGCCAATATCCGTCAAGTCTCCTGAGGGCGCACTATTGACGAGAAAGAGAACCAGAGATGACTTGGAAGAAGAAGACGATAAAGAAGAAGCCGAGAAGGAGCAGAGAAAGATTGCGCCATTGAAGCGCAGAAAGTCTGTTTCTGGAGGTAAGAAGGAGGAGGAGGAAGGAGAGGAGAACTTGAAGACCCTGGAGGAAGCGGAAAAACCAGAGACCATGAAGGAAGATGGAGAGGAGACAGAGAGGCCAGATGAAGGCAAGCCAGTTGAGAAGAAGGAGACGGAGAAGGAGGAGGAGGAGGAGGACACAGCTGAGATCAAAGAGACCGAGAAGAAAGAGGACACATCAAAGATGGAGGTGAAGAAGGAGGCACAAACACCAGACACTAAACCAAAGTTTGTGTTTGGTGCGACGACGCCGTTTGGCGCTAATGCCTTCTCGATGGTTAACAAGAAGATCAACGTGTCTGAACCTACTCCTAATTCTACACCATCTATATTCGGGTCAAGCTCGTCGTTCGGAAATGCATTTCAGTCTGCCATCTCTAAGAAGTCCATCTTTGACTCCAAGGCATCCGAGACAAGTACTAAGGAAATCGATACTCTAGAGGAAAAATCCAAGGAGACAGAATTGGAAACGACAACAGCAGCACCAACAAGTCTATACAAACAGGTAGACCTTGAGAAGAAAGATATCAAGTCTGGAGAGGAAGACGAAGAACAGGTGTTTACGTGTCGTGCTAAACTGTATACACTGGACTTGACGAATGTGAAAGACGGATGGAAAGAGCGTGGTGTTGGAAATGTCCATGTTAATAAGAGCAAAGAAGTTGGCAAGTCTTCAAGAGTCATTATGAGATCCAACGGGTTGTTGAAAGTTATCTTGAATACGGCGCTGGTATCAGGACTCGAAGTTGCCAAGGGTATGCCATCGTCTATGAACCCGGATAAGTTCATCAGAATCATATCTGTGGAGGATATGAAACCAGTACAGTATGCCATCAAGACGGGAAATGTCGAGACTACAGAGACCCTATTCAACACTGTGACAGACTTGATTCCTAAAGATGTCTAAAATTTATAAATTTCATGACTTGACAAATGCTATGCTGCAAATAGTGGCACCTTTAACACCACCAAACTCAAACGTTGGGTAATCAATCTTTTTCCACACTTTGAGGTCATCTCTCACGATGAGTCTCTCCAATTCGGATTCTGTAAAATTACACGATGTGATCAACAATACGCTGTCTTTCGTCAACATCTTGGTGACTTTATCAGCATACGCCTCTGCTGCCGTCTGTTCACCGTACTGGAGTCCACTGAGTGCAATGGCGTCTAGTGTTCCCTTGTCTAATACCACGTCGAATGTGCTTGGTGTCCATGCGTCATCGTAGATATCAGCCACTTCGAATACAATATCATCAATTTCACCTTCTTGAGCAATGACCTGTGCAAATTCCACAGACTTTTCAGAGTAGTCAATACCGGTGAACTTTCCCTTAAGTCCCTCTTCCCTTAGTGAAAACAAAAGATGACCATTACCCGTGCCAACATCACACATCGTACACGTTTCAGAGATCTTATATTCCCCCTGATTATCAAATATAAACTGGATCATCTTCTCTTCGGCATCAGAGTCACTGAACCAACACTCTCCAGTGTCCTCTGGATTCTCTTCAAAGTTGTGCTTCTCGAGGGCATAAAAGTCATCCCAGCTATGGGATTGTTAGCTTTACTTGTCTTTTTTTGTGATACTTTTGGATATACGTACTATTTCTTGGTTCCAAGTGTCGATTTGTTTAGCTTCGTCGTATCTTCTGTCATCTTTCTGTCCTTTTTCTCTATAAAATGAATTCTAATTGCAATATCATCACAGACACACACTCGGAGATGCCCAAAATTACTCACTGGCCCAAAAAAATATGCAAAATGGCCGAAAGAGGAAAGTAGACAAAGGAAGTGTAGATTCGGAAGTCCGTCTGTCGACTATCACCTTGCAGATGGCTTGAGATCTGGCGTGAGAGGCGGACTGTAAAGGGTGAGATAGAGATCAATATCACATTTGGTGTGAAAAAATGGAGATAGTATTTAGTATATCAAGCGAGAATCAAATCGAAATGCCCATTCCCAGTGAGGAGCATGTTGTCACTCATGGATACGCAACCTTGGTTTTGTGACCGATACTGACACAATCTGCAACAAGTACTCACATTTCATGAAGTTCCCATTACAAGTGACATTATGAATAACACTAAATCTAGCTGTTAACCCATAGCTATCGAGGCAGATTGCTACGTTATCATCAATGAACGGCCTATCTTTTGATCAGGTTCTCTCATCCCCAGAAATCTTCCAGGCCTGGCTTGATCTGATGCCCCAAAACGACCTTGACAATGCTATACACATTGCGCCAAAGGTTTCCCATGATACTCAAGGATTGACTGTCTTGAATGATGGCCAGGATATGGCTTTGCAATTGAAGCGTCAGCTTGTCTCGGAGGACCGAGAGCAAAGACAAAGAAAGAAGATGAGAAAGAAGACAAAGAAGAAGCAGAAAAGGAGAAGATTACAGAAGGAGGGCACAAAACAAGCAATTTCTTTCATTGACTTCCAAGAACCTAATGATATTGAAAGGGTATTGATGCAACAGACTAGGAGGGTGATGTTTGAGGTATGGGCAAAGTTCCCGCTTGGAGAACACGAAACATACATCCCGTCATTGTGTGATCCTGTGGAGGTAGATACCAGGTTGGCACTGAGACGATGGATCTACGACCAGTGCTTGTTTGACGCACGGCTTCTTTTGATGCCTTCAAGTTTGTACAATATTGAGTCTCTTGCCTTTGATACAGAGCAAACGTTCAATTACAACTATCTGAAGATTAGGGAAGATGAGTATCAACCAGAGCCAGCGTTTGATGAGCCAATAAACTTGGACCCACCAATGGAAGGCGAGATTGATTACTATGGTGCAGACTTCGGTGTGCTTTTTGATAACCCCAGTTTCATTCAGATGTGCTTCTGCTGCAACAAACGTTACAATTTGAGCGAGTACGACTTTGCCATCTACAGGCCGGCGACGATCTACGTGTCTCTCGTGTGTCTCCGATGCGTTGCGCAGCTTGAAACCGAATCGTTGGTGGACACAGTACCTATCAATGTCCACAGGCACGTTTCATACAATTGGGAAAACTTCATGGTGCTGGTGAGTGACCATCTGAAAGATTTTTGCAATGAAGAGCTTGTAATGAGAGCGTCAGAGATTCTAGGATACCCGGTTGATATGAGCACTGCGCTGTGGATATGTGAGCCATCTAGTTCGAAAGTGTATGGACCAACAAAGCTGATATTTGTGGTGACAGGCGTGCCAGTCCATGTTTGTGGGAGACAAACTGAGCATCTTAGCAAAGTGAATACCGAGTTGAGTAAGCAGCTCTGTAAGAACAACGGTGTTCACATTATAAGAAACTTTCTGCAGTTCATAGATCCAATGAGCATACAACCGATGGAGTTCCAAGAATACATGAACGATGAGCTGATGACAATTTTTAAGAGGCATGCCATCAAGGCCATTGTGGAGCCAATGATGTCACAAATGAGGCTCCGGTTCACCAAGGGAGTAGAGGGTTACATTGAAGAGAGAAATTGCTTCTATTTGAGGTTCAGGTGTTTCCCACCGGATGCGATGGACGGTTTCCCTATCAATGCCAGTGGGTGTGCTGATAAATACTGCTCGGGTACGTTGACTGTACTGTTTTACCATGGGAAACCTTCACTTTTGCGTGTGAGGTTCATTCACGATAACAGACGAGAAGTGTGTCGTATGCCACAGGGGACGGAAGAAGAAGAAGATAGTGAAAGCAGTGAAGGCAAAGAAGAGTTCTAATAGCGCATTCTCTCTCTTTCTCTATCAGACATCCGAGAGTCCCTTTCTCTATCACGGAAATCGCGGTCTTCTCTTCTGGATCTGCTGCTGTAGTCAAACCTCTCGCTTCTTTCGTCGTCTCTTCTCTCAGGTCTCTCACTGCGTGATTTGTACCTTGAGCCTGCTGGAGAGTCATAGGATGCAATAGCAGGTGGAAGAGGCTGCTGTCTGATGTTTGAACCTGAGGAGAAGCGTGGCCTGTAGGACTCATTGCTGCCTCCACCTCCACGCGATGAGAATCCTGGCCTATTGCCTCTTGGTCTCTGGGATGAAATGTAAGTTGCCGAGGAGGAAGAAACAGAAGGGTTAAAGGAATCACGGCTGGATCTTGGCTGTGTATACTCAGGAACATTGCGTTTTTGAGAATATCCACGTCCACCCACTCCACCACCAAGTCTTCTCGGAAGCCATGACTTCCCTGTACGTCCTCTCTCTATGTCAGTTAATACTTGGCGATCCCCTAATTTCAACCCATTGCCCTCTTTATACGCTGTGCGTGCACCCAGCTCTCTTTCATACTCAATAAAGGCGTAGCCCTTGGACTTACCAGTGTCCTTGTCCCTCACGATACGTACTCTTTCAATAGTACCAAACTTTGTGAATTCCTTTTGTAGCTCGATCTCTGTGACGTTATAATCGAGCCTGCCGACGAAAACGGTCTTATAAGGGTCACCCTTGATGTGAGGATCCTCTGAAGGCTTCCAATTAGCAAAGTCTTCGTCCATCTTTTGCTTGTTTAACAGCTGCTTTTCTCGTTTAAGCCGTTGCTCCTTTAGTTGTGGTGTCTCTTGGTGCTCTTCCCTCGGATATGCCTCTTGCTTATACTCTTGTAGCTTAAGAAGGTAGCTTCTTATGCCCGTAATGTCGTGTGTCTTTCTCTTACGTGGCTCCAGGTCAACCGGCTCCACATGGTTGAGTGGTGGCCTGGGTTCAAACAGTTTGGAGACGTCTGGTCTGAAAGTGTCAGCCTGTGAATTGTAGTTAGCATCCAGGGGTTTTTGTGGGCGCAAAAAAAAAATCCTATATGGAGAGCATACCATTGTGTGAAATACTGCTGAAACTGATGAACTGTAGAAAGAAAAGACAGAAGTCGATTTTAAATCAACATATTCAAAAACTCATCTTCTCTCCAAACTCGAGCTTTTTGTTTTGAGATCATCAACTTAACTACTGTTATTGACCCGTACTCATATGACAGCGCTCTGAAAAATGGTTTGGGGTCAAATGGAATCTTTTGCTATACGCCTAATTACCTTCACAAAAACAAACTTATATAAATCACAAAATGAGCGAACTGGAAGAGTACCAACAACAGCTGACAGAAACTGAAGAGAGTCTTGCTAACGACCCACAGAATGAGGCTCTGCTTGCGCTTAAGGCCGAGCTTTTGGAGCTCATTGGGCTTCTACAAGTAGATGATAAAGAGGAGTCAATAGAGCACAAACCCGCTGATGTAATTGAGTTCGAAGGGCCTACACCTGCGCCATTCACACCTGGTGGCATTGTATGGGCAAAGACAAAGCTCGATAAGCAGTACAAAGAAGCCCGCGTGGTCAGTCTATCGGGGAATAACAAGACCGTCACAGTCAAATTCACAGAGACAAACACCACAGAGTTGTACCCAATAGAGGAGATTCACAACGAGAAACCGAAGGATTTGGCAAACAAGTATAAAAGGCAACAACAGAAGGCAGCCAAACCAAAGGATGACAAGTATGAACAATCACTAAACCAAAGTGCACAGAGCTGGAAGAGTTTTAATAAGAAGAGTAAGAAAGCTACAAGCAAATCACAATTCGGTACTTCGAATATTATTGGGTCCAAAGTTGGTGTCACTGGCTCAGGGAAGCCAATGACCACACAAAAGAAGAAAAAGGGAACCTCCCAGCATAGATACGCACCTTATTAGGAGCAGAACTACATAGGCGCTTTTAATTCATGATAGTATCGTATCATTCAACACTATAGTGCAGCACAAACTAGGCACTGATCTTCTTACCGTTCATCAGGTGGTTAAGCAGCTCGGAGGCAGTACCACCCAGGCCGCTGGACTCACCACCAGTCTGCTGCTGCTGCTGCTGTGTGTTTGGTGCAAACATACCAGGTGGTGGCGTAGATGCAAACGCACGGTCATTCTTCACCTGTTGCAGCATCTGTTCATGCAAAAGTTGCTGGTGCTGTTGTGTTGGAGTATGACCCTGTGCAGCCTGCTGAAGCAGTTGCTGCTGGAGCAATGCCTGTGCCACTGGATTCTGCTGTTGTGGCTGTTGTTGTTGGAAGAACTGTTGGTGTGGCTGCTGCTGTGTCTGTGAGTTCGCACGCTGTTGCTGTTGCTGAATGTAGTCGTTCAGCTGCAGCTGAGCCTGCGATGGGGTCTGAACCTGCGGCATTGGTTGCGCAACTGGCATAGACGGGAACTGCTGTGGAGACACAATCACAGGTGGTCTAGTGGTCTTTGAGATCAACGACTTCACCAATCTGAGGTTGAAGCCCCGGTCAGGTCTGGAATGCTGTGTAGATGGCTTGTAGCAGAATAATGGAGCCGCCATCACGGCGCCCTCTGTTAATGCTTCTGGCTTGATGTTGAATCTCATTGGCGGAGCAGACTTCAACTCATTGACAATGTCATCAATGTAGTTGGCAGCAACGGCATTTGGATCCAACTCCTCATGTTGGTGGTTGGCGTTCTTTTGCTTCTTCTGTCCATGTTGTGATTGGTGCTGTTGTTGATGCATAGTCAAAGATTCTCCAAGCGTTGGGAAGGAAGATGAGTTTGCCAAAACTTGTGCTTCTTCGGCAGTAGTTGGCACCGCTGGGATTGGGTTAGAGGCCCATGAGATGTTGGATGGTAATGGAACGTTGGATGCAATTGAGGATGTACTGACCAATGGTGTGTTGTTGCTAGCAGCTGGTGATGAGATGTTGCTGCCACTGAGGTTCCCATCCTGGTAGATCCGATTCGATGGGAACGGAGCCTGCATCTTGTACCCTTCCAGGCCACCCATCTTCAAACTTTGTCTAGTAGACAGGTCCTGTCTTGTGTATGAGTCGGCCTCTTCCCCAGGTTCATGTAAGAACATACAGTTTGGATTAGGGCATGGTTGGCCTCTGAGATAGGATGAGCAGTACTTTGTGGTTCCAAAGGCAGCCTTGAGCTGCTTACCGTCCATGTAAGATCCGTCAACCATCGTGATACACTTGGCAGCTTCTTCCTTCTTCGAGAATGTAACGTAGACGCCAACGCCAACGCCTGCGGCCATGAAATGGCCCGTTGCTGGGCTCTTCTTATTCACCACAATCTTAAGGATCTTACCAAATTGGCCAAAGTACTTTTCCGATCTTAAAACGGTGTGGAGATCCTCAGGAGGCACTGGCGGGTTGAGTCCAACGATATACACCAGATTCTTCTGAATCACACGCATACCAGCCAAATGCTTTCTGTTGAGTTGTTCGTGCTCTTTCTTCTCCTTCTCCTTCTGCTTCTTTTCCTTGTCTTTCTTGTGGAGCTTCTGTTGCTCCAGCTTCCACTCTTCTGCGGTCAGATGTCTGTACTCAACGGACTCGTCGTCGTATTTTCTTCTGCACGCTGGGCATCTTCCGTTCAGGTCAGGGTTTTGACGGATGTTGTTGTAGCAGAACTGACAGATCTGATAGCCACACGGACAAGGCTTGAAGTTCTTGTCAGAGAGGTCCATCTCCTCCACACAGAGCGGACAGAGATCCTCCTCACCAGTCTCGTCGTCTGAGATAAAAGAATCGTTATTGTTGATCATATTGTGGTCCTTCTCTCCCTCCTTATTAATACACTTCTAAAACAAAAAAAAAACACACACACACAGCGGCTTGAATAAAAAGTGGAGTGCAGTAAAATTTGGTGGAGTATCAGCTCAAAATCAAGTCGCCCCGTTTAGTTAGCGTTTCAAAGTAAACTTCTTAGATGTCCCCACTTAAATCCATCCCAGGTCTCCCGTCCACTTGTTGCGCAGCTTCTCTCTCTTCTTTTTTGAGGCCGCGCCGCTCAGCGCCCCAGCGCGACAAAAGCACACGGTACAGCCACGACCCCAATTCCCTAGGTACAAAAAAAAAATTGAAGAAGGGCCGGACAGGGAATTGAACCCTGGACCACTCACATGTCTGTGCTTTTAAATCGGGTGTTCCCGATCTTCGCCCAAAGCGAGTATCATACCACTAGACCATACGGCCGTCTTCGAAATTTCGGACCTTGGCTGTTCAACCGTCAGTGTAAAATATTCAAAGCCGGGTAACCTCCAATTCTTCAAAAGGCATAAATACTCATGATTTAATGGGTTCTAAACCAATCAAAAAGACCACAGTTGTATCAAGAATTACCTACATATTGTTCCTTATCCATACTTAGGACTAAGTTATGTACTCTTATATTACAGAACTTCAAAACGTGGAAATAATCACAAAACTAATTATACATGTAAATCACTGCATACTATCTGGTGTATCCAAGACGCAATAATCATCCAAGATCGGAGATGGAGTCTTCTCATAAGCATGGGAATGACCATATATGATATGGTCAAGCGCGTATGTCTCAGCATCCCGGACCGAAGTGGATGCGTTGCCTTCTTGTTCATCGTCGAGTGGTGTCGAGCACGAAGACATCACATTGTTGAACAAACTGATAAAGATACCGACCATAAGACTACCCAAGAGACTCAAGATAAAGACATCGAGATGGCTGCCGTACTCAGCCTGTGACTTGAAAATGGAAGTGATCTTGGTGATAAGTACCAACAACAATGACTTTAAGAGTATCACGACTTGACCAACACTGTGTCTCTCAGTGACAGGAATGCCCTTCTGAGCGAGGATACTATCGATGGACAGATCGACCAACAAGTACTCGGCAGGGTTCAAGACAATCTTCACTGTTGCAATGAGTACAAGTGGTACCAGAATCAAGAATGCCTGCTTGTTGGCATAAAGTAACTCTTCGCCAAATATAGAGAACCCACCAATACTGGCGAACGAAATATAGCCAGCAACACACTCAAAGTCCTCTTTAGTCAAGGAATGGATGAGCCCCTGGAAGGATCTGAAAGTGCTTCTCATACCTTGTAGTGGGATCTTGACACAAACGTCTCCGTCTGTGACGTACGCCGGGCCCAAGTCATCCTCAAAGAATGACAAGTCTCTCTTGAGAAGACCAGGAGTGAACTTCTTGACTGGACTGCCTGGTGGTGTGCACTTCACCGATGTAGTGGAAGCAGATGTAGGGGATGGGTTGAATGACTGAGAAAGGTTGGCTGGCTCTTGTGCTGGCTTCTGTGTCGTAAAGATGTGGGCTCCACCGCCAATCATGAGACCCAACTGCTTCTCGAAAACGGAGGTCTTGGGGGAGACACCGGCAATCAATCTCAACGGCTTCTTGGTCTTATCTGGCAAGTTGGACCCCTTGATGTTGTAGTGGGTGTTCATACTGGATATGTAGAAAGAGAAGATGTGGAAAAGTGTTCCGTAAGCTGTCAAAGAGCAGGTGATGGGATAGTAGCTCGGATCGGGTGGGATGAGATAGCAACTGATCTCTGTCGGGACCAAGAGTTAATCTTTGTAGCTCAATGTGGAGAGGGTCCTATGTGTATGTGTGACATGGATATATAATCTATGTGCCAAAGCTCTTCCAAATATGTCGGCCCCAGCTAGTGACACAAAAGCATCAGAGGCCCTCAATCCGACAGCCCAGCAAAAAAAAAATGCGTGTGCCACAAAAATATAATCAGCGCTCATCGCTCATGTACGAAGGGGCATATCATATCGTACCTACATATATGCACAGCTGAAAGCTAATAAACAAACAGATATTTTTTTTATATCGAACAGAAGAATAGAATAATAGAAGGTCACTTTATATGTGCAACAGAGCACATGAATCGAGATAGAAGTTTACTTATTGCTGGTCAATGGACTCTGTTCTCTTAGAATCTCAGAGTCATCGTTGACCTCATCTTCAATGTCGAAATCAAAATCATGATCCTGTGATTGCAATTCAATGTCTTCATAGGTTTCATCACCATCGCGACCGAAACTGTGATAACCCTTTTTGTTTTGGCTGTAGCTGTTGAAGAAGTCACCGAATTTCTGCGCTTCTGTAGTCTCTCGAGTGGAAGCAGTTGCACCACCATTCTCATCAGCCCAGGAAACAGACTTTTTACTGGTGTGCTTAGCATTTGGCTTTTTAGCATGTGTCTTAAGAATAGAAGAACCCTTTGTGGCTTTATCCTTCTGCAAGTAGAAGAGAAGACCACCAAGAAGTCCAATCACCAAGAGATACAACACAAAAGGGGTAGCACTCTTGCCGGAGTCTCTAGATTCATCTTCATCTTCGTCTTCACCATCGCTGTCATCAGCACCGTCCACTGGCAGCTTCTGGTTGTCATTATCGTTTTCATTGTCATCGTCGCCATTAGACCAGGTGAACTTACCCTGTTCATACACTGGAGTCTCAACAAACGCACCTTCATCATCATCAATGACTCTAAAGTTACCAACAAAGATATCAAACAAACCTCTAGAGTCTGCTGGTTTGTCGAAGGGAACCATGTGTGATGAGTCAAACACATCCACAAATGTCAAATTCTTGGAGCTCTTTACAGACCCTGTGCTGTTCCCATCAAAATACCAAGGATATTCAAAAGTGTCCTCGTCAAAGCCCTTGGATCCACCCCATTGTAAGTTGGCAATGAGGTCCAACACACCATAGTTGTTGCAGATGATGTCCTTGTTACCATTGAACAGCATGATGTTTACTCTTTCGAGCAGCGCTGGCAACAGACCAATAGATGGCAAAGAGTTCTTATTCTTCAAGTACTTTGAGACATCGCTATCACACTCTCTCCACTTCTTCACCTTGTCTACTTTTAAGTTCAGAGCCTTCACCACATCGTCCTTCTGGAGCCATGGCTCGACGTATTCCAAGTCGGGCGGCCAGTTCATACCACAACTTGGGTATGAGTCCCTCAGTCTCGTGTCGTACATGTTGATACACTGCTGCTCCTTTGGAGCATTCTTGTCCCTGGTGTATGATAAAATGTAGTTGAGGATGTTCTCACAGTCACCAAGAGAGAACTTCCCCTTTGAAGTGCCGCCATTGACCTCATTTTGACATTTCTCCTGCTGTTTCAACAATTGGGAGAAGTATGGAGCATCCTGCTGGATGATCCCAGCGTCCAGAAGATAAGGAATGTAACTCATACTCTGACTGTTTGGGTCGATCCACCCGTTGCCAATGAGAAGACCCTTGAGATCCACACTGAGCTCTCCGGCGTCAATGGCCTTGAGAAGCGCATCTGCAACGTATGGGATGTACTGACCGGCGTAGCTCTCACCGGCGATATATAACTCCTTACCGAGGTCCTCAGGGAACACTTTGAAGTAGTTCTGCACAAACACCACAAAGTCCGACGCCACTTGAGAGAGCTCCTTGTCGTAGTCCTGTGTTGTACTGAATCCTGTGCCACCCGGTTGGTCCACAAACACCATGTTCCCTGCTTTATACCATGAACCGTTGTTGATGTACAAGTCACCCGAAGCACCCACTCTGAGCGGACCTGACTCCATCAGGGCACCGTCCATCGACGAGCACCCGGGCCCGCCGTTCAGCCAGATGATTGTTCTGTTGAAGTCAGACTGCGGCTTCATGAACTTCCAGAAGAAGTAATTCGTGTCTGTCGCTTCGTCCAGCGTGATGTGTCCTGCGTACATCACAGGCCTCTCTTCTTCAGCGATAGCAGAAAGCCCCGGGAGGTCGCCCACCAAGTATTCCTTGGAAGGGATATCCACGGGCACACTGAGCACCGAGACAAGCCACAGCGCCACAGGAAGCAAGTGCGGAAGCATTCTCATCTCTCGCTTTGTCCTCCTTATTCTTAGTACAAGTGAATTGTCTAATAGAACCAGGCCTACAAATTAGTGATAAAACGCTGCCAGACTGCGCACAGCGATGTTTCGCGATATACCACTGCGCCCCACACTATAATAGAAGATATGTGTTTGCTTGCAAGAAGGTAAGTAAATCAGTTTATTGGGTTTATCAGTGGAGTATATAAAGCCTTAGCTGGAAAACAATGAACATTGAACACGATACAAAGACAAAAGAAGCGGGGAAAAAAACCGAACGATCAGATAGGCTCAATGTTCCAAATCGACTCGGCGTACTCCTGGATGCATCTGTCCGAGGAGAAGAAGCCGATGTTGGCAACGCTGGTGATCGACTTCTTGATCCAGGATTTCTGGTCCAAGTATGCCTCATCCACAAGTTCGTGAGCCTGTAGATAGCTGTCGAAGTCGTCTCCAACCAGGTAATGGTCACTGTGGTATCTGATTGAGTCAATCAGCGATCTAAACTCGTTACCATCACCAAACTTGCCGGACTCGATGGCACCGAATACGGACTCAAGGGACTGTGG
This sequence comes from Petasospora taoyuanica, assembly GCA_030567055.1. Lineage (NCBI taxonomy): Eukaryota > Fungi > Ascomycota > Saccharomycetes > Phaffomycetales > Wickerhamomycetaceae > Petasospora > Petasospora taoyuanica. The sequence continues at coordinate 377,513 of JAKUBZ010000002.1, forward strand.
TAAGCTGTATCCACCATAGCGGTGCGAGTGTCTGATATCCTCGACTCTCTCTGCGAGGTGGCCGAACAGGAAGATGTTGTCCTCACCACACTCTCTGGTGATCTCAACGTTGGCACCATCAACCGTACCAATGATCAAACCACCATTCATCACGAACTTCATGTTAGAGGTACCGGATGCCTCAGTACCAGCCGTAGATATGTGTTCAGACAAGTCAGATGCTGGAATGATAACCTCTGCCTTAGACACACAGTAGTCTGGGATGAAAACAACTTTGAGAAGGTCACCAACATCTGGGTCGTTGTTCACCACCTCGGAGACAGAGTTGATCAACTTGATGATAGTCTTGGCCATATAGTAACCTGGGGCAGACTTACCACCAAAGACCGAGACCTTTGGCAAGATCTTGGCACGTTCCTCCGGAGTGGCCTGTTTGATCTGCAAGTAACGGTAGATCACACCGAAAATGTTCATCTGCTGGCGCTTGTATTCGTGGATTCTCTTCACCTGAATGTCAAACAGCACGTCTGGGTTGTTGATCTGGATACCAGTGAGCTTTTTGATCAGAGAAATCAGCTTAATCTTGTTATCGAGCTTGACCTTAGCCCAGGATTTCTGGAAGTCGGCATCCTCAGAAAACTTCTCCAGCTCCTTCAACTTGGATAAGTCCTTGAGGAAGTCATCGGAGCCGAGCTTCTCGGTGATGATATCAGCCAACTCTGGGTTAGCCTGCTTCAACCATCTTCTTGGAGTGACACCGTTGGTGACATTAGTAAACTTCGAGGCACCGTAGATGTTCACAAAGTCCTTGAAAATAGTAGCCTTCAGCAACTCAGAGTGCAACTCTGCAACACCGTTGACTTTGTGGGAACCAATAATGGCCAAGTAGGCCATTCTAATCTGCTTTGGAGTGGACTCCTCCACAATAGAGACCCTGCCGAGCAACTCACGGTTCTTTGGGAACTGCTTTTCCACGAACTGCAAGAAGAAAAGATTGATCTCGTAGATGATCTCCAGATGTCTTGGCAGCAGTCTCTGGATCAATGGCACCGGCCACTTCTCGAGGGCCTCCTGCATCACAGTGTGGTTGGTGTAACCGAAAGTCTTGGTGACAATGTCCCAAGCCTCGGCCCACTCCAAACCTTCCAAGTCAACAAGCACTCTCTGCAACTCAGGGATGGCCAAAGTTGGGTGGGTATCGTTCAGCTGGATGGCAACCTGGTCTGGGAACTCGGACCATGGCTTCTTGGACTTCTTGAATCTTCTAATGATGTCGTGCAAGGATGCACACACCCAGAAGTACTGCTGCTTCAATCTGAGCTCCTTACCAGAGTCGAAGTTGTCGTTTGGATACAACACAGCGGTGATAGACTCGGCCTTCTGCTGGTCAGCAACAGAGTTCTTGTAGTCACCACTGTTGAACTTGGCAAAGTCGAACTCAGTGGCTGGCTGTGCGGACCACAATCTCAAGTTGTTAACATTGTCAGTCTTGTAGCCTGGGACTGGGAAGTCGTATGCAACGGCAAGGATACGTTCACCACCGATCCAATTGGCTTTCTTATTACCCTCGGCATCGACAGTGTGTTCAACATGGCCGTAGAAGTCCACTGGAATTTGAATCTCCAATCTTGGGATTTCCCATGGGTTGGAGAATTTGAGCCAGTAGTCCGGAGTCTCCACTTGGTACCCATCAATGATCTTCTGCGAGAAGATACCGTACTGGTAACGTAAACCATAGCCCCATCCCGGGTAGTTACCCGAGGACATCGAATCGATAAAACAAGCAGCCAGTCTACCCAAACCACCGTTACCCAAAGCGGCATCAGGCTCCTGCTCCAAGACGTCTTCCAAGTGGAAGCCTAACTCATCCACGGACTCCTTGACGAGCTCTCTGTTGTCGGTATTAATCAACGCGTTGTCCAGGGCTCTGCCCATTAAGAACTCCAAGGACAAATAATACACTCTCTTCTGGTCCTTGGTTGTCTGCTTCTGCTGGGTCTTGTTCCAGTTTGTGATCAGATTGTCCCTCATGGTGTTTGAGGTGGCCTGATAAGCAGCCAACTCATCACAATTGTAGAGGGATCTAGCCAATGTGGTCTCCACGTGTCTAACAAAGGTACTCTCAAACTGCTCCTTGCTTTGGAAATTCTCGACGGCATATTTCTTCCATGCTTCACGAGACTTGAGTGGAATCACAGAATCAATTGATTTAATCTCAGCCGGGGAAAAACCAGTGAAGCGTCTAACGTGCTTTGGGCGTGGCAGCTGGTCCGCCTCTCCCGCAGGGGGCTCACCAGGGTGAAAATCGTAAAGAGAGGACATAATCCGATTGGTTGATTGAGTTGAGGTGGATTGTCTGTTTGGTGTATCAGACTATCGGGAGCTCTTCAATTGACTTCTCTATAAAATATAAAGAGGAAAGAATGTTTTAGAGGGAAGGAAGCAATTTCAGGGGCTGCTTTTGAAATTGGTACAGCGCTGGGCCCAGTCGCATACATAAGATCAGGTGTTGACACCTCCAAAGGCAGCCACACTGGAAATTTGTGCAGATGCTTTCGGTTGGGTTGAAGAACTGATAATCAACTACAGTAAAGACGGCTTTACCGGCAGGATCGGCAGGGGGAGGTTCAGCAAGTCAATTGGTGTCTGTCTTAACTGAGAATTGTATATATACTACAACTGTGCCGCTCCCTTCGCCTGACAGAGCTCATATGATAATCCGTGTTATCTATGCGCGAGTCGTACGCTCTCCACTGGGGCGCTGAAGCCCACATATATACATCTGGGGGGCCCAGGGGCCAACAAGGGGCGCGGTATATAGTGAAACTGCCACTACTCAAGAGTCAAGCCCAGAGGCTCAGGAGTCAGAGAGAGTTGCTGCTGTCTTTTGAGTGTGGTCAATTCGCTGCTGCTCTCCAACCAATTGCAGACATTGGTGCAATCACAGTATTATCTTGTAGTCGAACGCACATGTCAAAGGCCCACGAGCTGGCAAGTGTCATATATTGGCTAGGCAAATGCAACACTGCCTGCGCAAGTGCCAAAGACAGACCATGTAAGTTGTGCGCGGCTGTGGGATTGTTTTTTTTTTTTTTTTTTTTTTTTTTTTGTTTTTTCACAGTTTTTCCGAGAGACGCATCGAGCCACGTCTTTACTCCGAGACGGACCTGTCGCGTGTGTCGTTTTGGAGTCTGACAAAACTTTTGTTAGGAATTGAGTTGTTTCAGATCTTAGAATTATGAAAGCAGTTAAGAGTTCTCTGGGACTCTATTGATAAACTCGAACCCTTCCGAAAATTTCCGAAATCACAGAAAACACACTCCAACAGCCAATCACAGGCCTGCGATTTGTAACGCGCACTGTTGAAAGGAGAAGTAGGGACACGCTCGCCTGGTACGCACCACAACATGGACAGCTGCCTGCAAACCAAAAAAAAAAAACAGAGAGAATAGCTTTCGCGCTAGCGTCTGAACAAACGGCCCCAGCGAAGAGGGAAAAGAAAAAAAAATTTCAGATGGAGGTCTGTTGGTTGGCGATGGTTCTTTTGCTTAGTGTTTGTTTTTGAGGTAATTTTGGCTCTACGGAGTTTTTTCAGTGGTGTACGAATTGAATTCTTTTGTAATTTATCCAGTGCTACTCTGAATTTTTCCCATTTCCAAACTATTGAGTTTCAGAGCTTTTTTGTCCTTGTGGAACCACATCAAACGAAGCTAGAGGCCTCAATCCATCATCTATAGAGCCATCACACACTACATCACAGCACATCACATCACATCACAGCCATGAGCAGTAAAGTCACACGTATTGCCATCGTCTCGGACGACAAGTGTAAGCCAAAGAAGTGTCGTCAAGAATGTAAGAAGTCATGTCCTGTTGTCAAGACCGGTAAGCTCTGTATTGAGGTTGCACCAACAAACAAGATTGCATTCATTTCCGAGAACTTGTGTATCGGTTGTGGTATCTGTGTGAAAAAGTGCCCGTTCGGCGCTATCAACATTATCAACTTGCCAACGAACTTGGAGAAGGAAACTACACATCGTTACTCTGCAAACTCTTTCAAGCTGCATCGACTTCCAACTCCAAGACCAGGACAAGTGCTTGGTCTTGTCGGCACCAATGGTATCGGTAAGTCTACGGCTCTTAAGATTCTCGCTGGTAAACAAAAGCCAAACTTGGGCAGATACGATGACCCACCAGACTGGCAGGAGATTCTCAGATACTTTAGAGGCTCTGAGCTGCAGAACTACTTGACTAAGGTTCTAGAAGACGACATGAAGGCCATTATTAAGCCACAGTACGTTGACAACATTCCAAAAGCCCTCCAGGCGGACAAAAAAGTTGGTGCCGTGCTTAAGGAGAGATTAGAAAGACCAGATCACATCAATCAGATCTGTGACTTTTTGGAGCTGAGGGGTTTGCTGAAGAGAGATGTCTCTAAGCTTTCTGGTGGTGAGTTGCAGAGATTTGCTATTGGTGTCACATGTGTACAGAAGGCTGACGTGTACATGTTTGATGAGCCATCTTCGTATTTGGATGTCAAGCAGCGTTTGAACGCCGCTTTGATCATTAGATCATTGCTGGATGCCCAAACATACGTTATCTGTGTGGAGCACGATCTTTCTGTGTTGGACTACCTCTCTGACTTTGTGTGTATCCTTTATGGTGTCCCATCCGTTTACGGTGTCGTCACATTGCCATCCTCCGTGAGAGAAGGAATTAACATGTTCTTGGAAGGTCACGTTGCCTCTGAGAACATGAGATTCAGAACCGAATCGCTCCAGTTCAGAATGGTGGAGGCCCAGGACGCCCTCCAACTAGAGGCCTCGAGATACTACTCGTACCCAGCCATGAACAGAACACAAGGCGATTTCAAGTTGCACGTTGAGACTGGTGATTTCTCAGATTCTGAGATTTTGGTGTTAATGGGTGAGAACGGTACTGGTAAGACCACCTTCTGTAAACTGCTTGCCGGTGCTATCCCAGCTGATGACAACTTAGACGTACCAAAGCTCAACATTTCGATGAAGCCACAGATGATTGCTCCAAAGTTCAAGGGTACTGTGCGCCAGTTGTTCTTCAAGAGAATCAGAGCCTCATTCCTCAGCCCACAGTTCCAAAGTGACGTTTGTAAGCCATTGAAGATCGACGATATCATTGACCAGGAGGTGCAGAACTTGTCCGGTGGTGAATTGCAAAGAGTCGCCATTACGATGGCGCTAGGTGTGCCTGCTGATATTTATGTCATTGACGAGCCATCTGCTTACTTGGACTCTGAGCAGCGTATTATCTGTTCCAAGGTTATCAGAAGATTCATTTTGCATGCTAAGAAGACCGCGTTCATTGTGGAGCACGATTTCATTATGTCTACCTACTTGGCTGACAGAGTCATCTTGTTTGAAGGTAAGCCATCCGTGGAGGCCTTCGCTCGTCAGCCAGAGTCCCTCTTGACCGGTGTGAATAAGTTCTTGAAGCACTTGAACGTCACATTCAGAAGAGATCCAAACACCTTTAGACCAAGAATCAACAAGCTAGAGTCTCAGATGGACAAGGAGCAGAAGTCCGCTGGCAACTACTTCTTCATGGAGAACAGTGGCTTGTGATCCCTTTCACCGCCCCTTCCCGCACTTAATGAAACAACATATTTGCACCCGATTGGATAACCAGACTTTGTATACCAATTGAATGCACCCATTAAAAGTACTTGTGTTTTCATTCCTCGTAGGTTTATGAGGTCGGTATCGGTTTCCTCAAGATGATGAGCGCGAGAAAGCGGAATTCGGTTCCCGCTCTCTAAGGCTTATATAAATAGGAGGAGCTCAATACATCAAGGTAACCAAATCCACTCGATCAATGGGTTAGTGAAGAAAAATGGCACATGAATTGAACTTAGTACCGCTGCACAGCGAGATGGGCCACTCGTTGGAGCCCTACAAGCAGAAGGCTGATGGTGATCTGGACAATGGCCCCACAGAACACTCATTGGACATCGGAACAAGCACCAATCTGAAGAAATATCCGATGGCACTGAGAACCTATAGTGTGGTGTCAGGAGATGAAGGTGTGCTACACAGAATCGCCACTTTACCTGCAGAGGAGCCTGAAGGGGACAATGATGAGATGGACTTCCCCGAAGGTGGGATGGAGGCATACTTGGTGGTCTTTGGTGCTTTCTTTGCACTATTCCTCACTTTTGGCATGATGAACACTGTGGGTGTTATCCAGACTTATACAATGGAGCACATGCTGAAAGACTCCAGTGCCACTTCTGTTGGATGGATTTTTTCAGTTTTCTTCTTCTTTGCATTCGGTGGTGGTATCTACGCTGGTCCGATCTTCGACTTCAAAGGCGCACGTATCCCGATGTATTTGGGCTCTTCACTGATGATTATTGGATTGTTTGCTACTGCTAACTGCACAGAGGTGTACCAATTTGTACTAGCATTTGGTGTAGTGTATGGAATCGGCTCTAGCTTCTTAATGAACTGTTCAATTTCCTCTGTGTCCCACTACTTTTTGAAGAAAAGAGGTACTGCACTGGGAATTTGCTCTATTAGTGGAAGTCTTGGAGGCGTCACATGGCCCATCATGCTTCGGTACCTATTCCCTAAGATTGGTTTTGTATGGAGCATCAGGATTGTTGGGTTTGTCTCCATAGTGCTCCTTGGGATCGGATGCTTCTTTGTAAAGCATAGAATCACAAAGAAGTTGGACTCCACTGAGGAGAAGATGGACATTGTCAAGAGTTCGTTTGTTCTCAAAGATTTGTATAAGGATAATGTGTTCTTCTTTATGACTGCATCCATTGTGTTATCAGAATTCGCATTGATCCAAGTTGTGTCCTACGTATCGGCATACACCCTTCAACAGGGATATTCCGAGTCCAGTGCCTTTATGGTGACCGTGGTCTTGAATGGTGTGGGGATAATAGGAAGATACTTACCAAACTATGCTGCTGACAAGTACGGAAATATGAACATGATGTGTCTTTGTGCCATTGTGTGCACCATCGCCGTGTGGGTCGTCTGGTTACCCTTTGGTACCTCTTTAAAGTCGATGTTTGTATTTTCCAGTATTTACGGCTTCGCATCGAGCTCTACTTTGTCACTAACACCTGTTTGCTGTGGACAGATTAGTAAGACTGAAGACTTTGGTAAAAGATACGGAACTGTCTACTTCCTAGTCGCATTTGGTAACTTGATCTCGTTGCCCATTGGTGGTGCCATCATAGATAATGGTTCGCAGAGCGGGTGGATTCACCTTATAGTGTTCACGGGTGTCATCCAGACTGTGTCACTGGTGTTCTGGTTTGTGACACGCTACTTATTAGCTGGCCTGAAGTTATGTAAAGTCTGAGTTCACTCTCAACCTTACGTTTCGGTGCTTATGTCAGGTGTCTTCTCAATGCCTCAGTTGACAGTTCTTCTTCCTACGTAAGAGTGCAAAGTCTCTACTGGACTAATACATATTCATTTGTGCCCTTGTAGATAAGCTAGTGAAGCTCGAATGTGGTTGCGCTTAAAACGTGGTACATATCCGCAATTGGCAAATAGACGCCCAAATTCACACAGTATATTGATAATTCTTAACATTTGTAAGGGTATAATCAACTAAGCCTCAACTAATTACCCGAAAGCCCCTGTATGAAGAAGATTAGCGTCTTGGACCTTCCAAGCGAATCAATAGCAGATCTAAAATCCCGAGGAATTCTTAACGAAAAGCAGTCTACTACTAGTAGTGTGCCACGTCATAGCAGGGCTCATAACCCCAAACAGCCAATCTTTGATCGAGAATTGTGACACATTGATCAGCATCTAAATCTACAATACAAGCAATTGATAGAGAGAAAGATATGACTATTGAAAACGAACCGCTGTGGGTGCTTGGTTATGGATCTCTGATATTCAAGCCACCGCCACACGCTAAGTTTGTTGTTCCTGGTGTTATCAGAGGATATGCTCGTCGATTTTGGCAGTCATCTTCGGATCACAGAGGAACCCCGGAGAAGAAGGGCAGAGTGGTGACTTTAGTTCCATATGATGATATTGTGAAGAGACAGGAGCTTGTGGAAGATGTGTGCCGTTATACACCAGGGCTTCCTGAGGACTTCACATGTGATGACCTCAAAGTATGGGGGTGTGCTTACTATATCGCTCCGGAGCACGCTAAGGAAGTTAGAGAGTACTTGGACGTACGAGAGCAGGACGGCTATACAATGCATGAGATTCCGTTTGAGATCCACCGTGACCAGGAGACTCAGTGGGATAAGGAGCTGGAAGTTGCAATTGATCTCCTGCCACTAAACGCTACCAACACACACATTCTAACTAGCAAAGTGTACATCGGTACTGTGGAAAACGAGAGCTTCATCGGCCCCGAGGATATCAAGGACACTGCACGGATCATTGCAGATACAAGTGGACCTAGCGGAGAGAACTGGGAGTATCTCGAGAAGCTGTACCATTCTCTTCTAGAGCTCGATAAGCACGAGAAGGACGAATACTTGGAGGCGCTTGTTGGCGAAGTGTTAAGATACAAGAACGAGCAGTAGACTGGTTTTTACTCATTAGAAGTACACAGTCTATATAGAGTGAACAGAGTAGAAACCTCCCTCATCTACCCTATATGCCAAGCTACCCAGTGAGTAGAAGCGCGCATCGAGCTTCTCTTTTCGGGCTTTTTTGGCGAGATGAATCCGCTCACGAGTCACCACCCACTGGAATCGTGAAGCGTCCTTTGGTCCTTCCTCTTTATAAAAAAAGCGACTCTTGTCCGCCATCTCTCTTCCTGTTTTCTCAGTGGCATCCTAACCATAAAGACCTCAATATGATTTCCGAGAAGGCAGCAACGGTGCTGGCCACCATCGGTACTGTGTGTTGGTGTGTGCAGCTGATCCCGCAGATTTGGTACAACTGGCGGAGAAAGAACTGTGAGGGCTTCCCTCCGGTGATGATGTTCCTCTGGGCCCTCTGTGGTGTTCCATTTTCGATCTACTTCATATCCACAAGGGCAAACATCGTCGTGCAGATCCAACCGCAGTTGTTTTTTGTCTTCTGCCTGACCGCGTGGGTTCAGACGCTTTACTACCCACCAGTGCAGATGAAGCGCAAGAAGATGATCCTCTTAGTTGGATCCTTTGTCATTTTCTCCGCTGCGATGGAAGGTGGCTTCATCTCTTTCTTACGTCCACTCTACGATAAGGGAACTAAATGGCCTACTCTGATCTTTGGTATCACTGCATCTGTGCTGCTCGCTTTAGGGCTTGTACCTCCCTACATCGAATTGGCAAAGAGACAAGGACGTGTTGTGGGCATCCATTTTGCGTTCTTGTTTATCGACTTCTCCGGTGCAGTCTTCTCTGCTCTCAGTGTCGCAGTCGGGAACATGGACATCATGGGAATTGTCCTGTATTCGATCTGTGCTGCTATGGAGATTGGAATCTTCTTGAGTCAGTTTATCTGGCTGTGTAGATTCAGATGGTTCGGCAATGGTACCGGTGAATACGATGAGGAGAAACAGCAGAAGGAGGAAGCATCGTTGCAAGACGAGGATAAGCAGAAGGGTGACATGACGTGCGTCAGGAGCCACACTGCACACTCACAAGAGACAAGCAACATCAGAGAAATTAACTAATGAATAATGAGGTAAACGATACGACAACTAATGACAAACAGACCAGGAAGGAAACAGCAGTCTTATGGGACAATTGACTTGCAGGTGTGGTGATTTAGGGTAGACCACGGGCCTTATATATACTGGGTAATACATACATTCTTATATATATGGATGGGGCGCTGATTCCACACATCCATCTTGAATATGTCATAAATAAGCGATCTGCCGTGCCAGATGGCGTACCGGATGGCCAATAAATAGATAAGCACAGCACCAGGCTGATGAATAAATAGATAAATACCTCACCCTTCGAGTCTCTTTTGCTGTATTGTGTCTCTCCAACGACTGATGTCTCTCTTGGAAGGCCAGTCCCATACGTCTGTTTCTATTTCGTCATAAGTCTCGGGACATAGATAATTAACACCATGTGCCCTGATTCTTTCGCCGATACCATCTGGGACAGCCCCTAGTAGTAATCCCAGTGTTCTTTTATCTGGAACAAATCTGAGTGATTCCCATGCTTCAAACACCTCTGTTAGTTCATACTGGTAGTTACAACAGCCACATAACAAGATATAGCTTCGCCATAAGTTAGCGGATGCAATGTGTGGCTTCAGTTCATCACTCTTCAATAATTTGACCACTTTCCTGAATTCGTGCACGGCCAATTGTGGTGCCTTCCTGTTCTCCCATTTAAGCCTAGGGTTAGTTAAAGCTGGAACAATAAGTGATAAAAGACTCCTCTCGTTAGGAGTGCCACCACAGTACAAGTATAAGAACTTATTAAATCTTTCGTAAGCACCTTCAGGGTCCAGATAAGACTCGCCATAAAGCACTTCACTGGCGATGGAGCGTGTTGGGTGGGACAGAGATTGGAACAAATGACGAGCAGCGTGTGTGCCCGAAGAGAACCCATATATAGGGGTCTTGTGTTGGTACAGCTTAGAGACCAATGCACCGATGGACTTGTTGTCCATATCCCGTACTGCACTTAGCGAGATCATCGGGTCAATCGAGCGAATCAATGGATTCGTAGCATGTTGCAAAGTGCTGAACGACTTGTGCTGTTGTACGAAGTCAGTGGACCGTTTCTCAGATATCCCGCCAAAGTCCTGGGAAATCTTAAAGAAATCAGACCAAATCTCGATATCCGTTTTCAGACCATTGTTCATAGTGCTGAAAGTGTCCCTCAGTTCAAACTCTGTGGTGCTCAACTTCAACCTGACTCGTTTCTCCATGAGCTGTTCTTCCTCAGTGGAGATCAAACTTAAAGAGTGTTCATACAACTTGGTAGCTCGTTCCATTGACACCTCACTCAGGCTCAGAGCCATACCCATGTACCCAGCAGCAGTAATGACGCCCTTTGAGTCATTGATAGCTTCCACAAGCAGTCTCTGGCAGTCAATGATGGTAAAAGTGTACTCCTTTGCCTGAATCTTGTGTACTCTCTCACCCACAAGGAATACCAATCTGTTGATATCCTCTGGCTCTAGCAATTTCTCCTTCTGGGTGATGGTTTTGACGAGTGCCCCCAGGTCATGATATTTGTACATCTTTGTATAGTGCACAAGGCTCTTGATGATGGAGAAGGAAGTTTTGTCACTCTTGATTCTCCCGTATAAGTCAGCCAATAATTCCATCTCATAGTCTGACTGTGGCACTCTCTCCAGCACATCTTTGTATATGAATGGTGGGATCTGGTGCTGCCCTTTCAATGACAAACACGCCTCTGTGACGTTTTCAGCCATCACACATGATATCCAAATGAGAAGATCCTTGGAAGAACAGCTGTCCATATGTGTCTTGAACAGTGCCAACGAGGCCATAATGTTAGTCCATAGTTGGGGAGAGACAGTGCTGGGCACGGGCACTGAGGAATCTCCAAACATATAGACGCTCAGGTATTGCAATGCTTCTTTCTCCAGTTCCTCTTGTGAACCCACAAACGACTCTATGGATCCACTCTTTAGCCCACTGTTCACACCAATCTCAGAGTACAACTTATTGATAAAGTACCGTGTTGATCCCATGAGTTTATCCTCCGGGAGACACGCAAAGTGTAAAGAGTGTAACAAGAGACAGAACAAACTTTGAATTCTAGCCTTCCTACTGCTCTTGAATCGTCTCTTTGTCATCCCGTTGTGTACGTCCTTGACGTTCCTTCTGAAATCCGATATTGTCGTCATGTTGGCAACGTATGGCTTCAGTATATCACTCATGAACTTATTCGCCTCCTTGTTAAGAATTTTGTAGTCGCATAGCGCAATATGCTCTCTCAATGCTCTATCCTGCTGAGATTGTGTCATATGATGCAGTCTGTAGTGTCTCCTCTGAGCTATTTGTATCCTCTGAACACATCTGTTAATACCCCGACATAATCTGGGGAGCATTGTGACCTGGATGTTGTTTATGTGAGGAGCCGAGGTTCGCTAGACCTCTTCTTTGTGTGAAGGCACTTGGCTTCAACCGTGTTTTGTGGGTGTTTCTGTGCTTCTTCGGTGCTTTATTTCTGGAGGCTCACTGGGTGAACTAAGTGGAGACTGGAGTAAGCGCCATCTCGCAGCGTGGGGCTGCCGCCGAGGCGAGGGGCCGCGATCACTGGGTTTCTCCACACGATCACACAACCTTCCAATATCACAGGTCTAATGTTTAGCGGGTAAAATTGGTTTATTCAGTGTATAAAATAAGTAGTTGATTAATCAGATAGTCCCCTGACTTTCAAGTTCTCATCTACGGCGTCCCTCATGAACTTGATAACGTCAGCTGGGTCCGGTGCGGTGAACACGGAGGTACCAGCGACGATGACGTTAGCACCAGCCTTTGCTGCATGTGGGATTGTAGCCTTCCCGAGACCACCGTCAACCTGAATGTCCAACTGTGGGAATCTCTCTCTTAGGGCCTCCACTTTTGGCATCATCTCAATCATGAACTTTTGACCACCGAAGCCTGGCTCCACTGTCATCACCAATGCCATGTCCAAGAATGGTGCCAACTCATAGAGCACATCCACTGGGGTGCCTGGTTTAATAGCACACGCAGCTCTAATCCCATAGCTTTTAATAAGCTTAACGAGGGCAAGTGGGTCCTTTGTGGCCTCGTAGTGGAATGTAAACTGGTCAGCACCGACCTTAGCAAATTCTTCAACCCATTTCTCAGGTTCAGCAACCATCATATGACAATCAAAGAATGCCTCAGATTTGGTTACACCATCACCGCGTGGCACTGCCTTTCTCAAAGAATCCACAATTGGAACACCCAATGTGATGTTTGGAACAAAATGACCGTCCATCACATCGATATGAAGCCAGTTGGCACCGGCATTAAGGATACGATGACAATCACAACCGAGGTTGGCAAAGTCGGAGGCAAGTATGGAAGGTGCGATAATAGACTTGACCATCTTGTGAGATTGTTAAAACCGTTCAGCTGATCTCTAATTAGTATAAGGATTAGTTCAATTATTGTAGCATCAAGAATGGCTCAGAGATGTCCGTAGACATAATATTCCTAGTCGTGCCCCTGCCATTAATTGGCCTCTGACTTTGGCTAATTGACTGAAAAAAAAAATATCTCTCGGGGGCGATTCGAACGCCCGATGTTCAGATGACTTTGATAAACATTACAGTCTGACGCCTTAAACCAACTTGGCCACCGAGAGGTTAAGACACACACAAAAATTCGGTCAAGATTAAATATGTATCAACGATCACCTAATCTTATAGGCAATGATTAGGTAATATTTAGAGGTCGTGATGAATGCCTTATGGTCTATAATACCCTGAATTGCAATCTATTCAGCTCTGTCTTTAATTTATATCATCTGTGTAACTCTCAGCGATGTGTATAATCATATTAACACCTGTCCGTCTCTTCCAATCGATAGCTGTCAATTATATAATTTAGGGATCCTATACACTCGAGTTGTTGCCGCGTAGTAATAATACGACAAGGATCGGCATTCTGGTACTCTGTACTATCCCACAAGCGCGGAGTGAATTGATCCTAGCTCTGCTGTTCATTGATACAGCACAAATATTACGGACCCGGTTATAGTGTACACACGGTATAAGCTCATTTCGAAATTTGAGGGCTCTGATCAATTTAAAGCTTTGAATCCTCGATATCTTAGACCCAACAATTCCCCAACAGCTCAATTGTCACCAAGCACCCCGCAAATTGTAGGTACACGCGTAGGCGGATCGCGGCATTGAGCGGCTTAAGTTGTGCGCCTGTGCTTTGTGGTCGGTAGGTGAAGAATTGTTGATCGATGGAGATCAGTATGTGCTTCTTTGACTTATAACCCAATGCCTTATTAGTAACATTCAGTCTATTTCCTCTCGCGCAACTCCATTTAACAAGATCGCCCCAAGTGGTGGCTCATCTCATATCCCGAGAGCTTTTATTTATCTCAATTTTCGGTCAAAATTTCCCCTTTCTGTAACGAGCTCGAAGCTGGAGGGAACGGTATAAACACTCCCCTGAAAAAGTAATTGAGTGTCTGGGTTTGCCAAGCAGCGGTCATTATACCATCTTCTAGGAACTGACTGCAAATAACGTTTTCAAGTCATCGAGAGTACCAACAAAGCTATATACAAGCAGAGCTAATCAAATCAATCACATGTCGCTTAAGAAGTGGCTGAGCTCAGGGAGCAACACAATAGTGCCCAAGGATGAAGAGAGCGTGCTGCATACGACAGTGCCGGATACGAATGGCTCTGCAGACGGATCTGTCTCCTCCACTAGCTCCAAACTGGGTTCTGTGGAGCCTACTTGTAAGACTGAGCATGGCCAGGATCAAGAGGTGGAGAAGGAGGATGCAGAAGAAGTGATTCCAACGGCGTCAGAGGAGTTCCCATTTGGCGACGGGTCGGACAAAATCTTTGGAATGGAGAACTTTGGCAACACATGCTACTGCAATTCGATTGTTCAGTGCCTTTTCCACACACATGACTTCCGTCTGAATGTACTACGATACCCATTGAAAGAGGGCGAAAGGCAAAGGAAGAAAGAGATTCCCGGGTTGAAACCACACCATGCCACCAGACCAGAGGCACAGGAGAATGACAAGGAAAAAGAAAGTGAGCAAAAGCCACAGAGAATGTCACTTAGCAGGAGAACCTCGAACTTTTTTGGTAGAAGTAAGAGAGACTCGAATGAAGGTACCAAAGAGGAAGAGACATCAACCAATGGGCACAACGGGGACAACAGTACTCAGCAGGGCTCAGGGAATGTTACTGTGATTACAATACCGAACATCAGAACGGCTCAGTCTCGTATTGTAATTGGGGACACTGAGGGCTCGAACCCAACGGTAGACGCCAGAAAGAAGGCAGCATTGGTGAAAGGGCCAGTGATCAACTTGGACCACTCCTTAGATACTGAGGCACCAACGCTGTTTACTGCATTGAAAGACTTGTTCGAAGCAGAGACAGAACATAGGGCGAAAAAAGGTGTTGTATCGCCTTCTTTCCTTGTGGAGACGCTAAAAAGGGAAAACGAGCTGTTTAGAAGTGCAATGCACCAAGACGCCCACGAGTTCTTGAACTTCTTGCTTAACGAGGTCATTGACTCTGCTGACTCCTTGGTGAAGGGTGCTAACAGCTTCAGAAGGTTGTTTGAAGGACGGTTAACGAACCAGACAAAATGTCTCACATGTGAGAACGTTACCAGTCGTGATGAGACGTTCTTGGATCTTTCATTGGACTTGACAAATGATGAGACGTTAGTCAGCTGCCTTAAGCAATTCTCCGCTAGTGAGATGCTTGCAGGCGGTAACAAGTTCTACTGTGATGAGTGCCACTCTCTACAAGAAGCTGAAAAGAAGATGGGATTGAGGAAGCTTCCAAAACTGTTGGCATTGCACTTGAAGAGATTCAAATACAGTGAGGAGCACAGACGTAACGTGAAGTTGTTCCACAAGATGAAGTATCCACTGTACCTCAGACTCGAAACTGACCTTCCGCCAGAAAGGGAAGAGGACAAGGTCAAGTTCTATGAGTTGTACGCGGTGGTGGTGCACATTGGCGGTGGGCCACATCATGGCCATTACGTCGCACTGGTTAAATCAGCTGAATTGGGGTGGCTTCTCTTTGACGA
Organism: Petasospora taoyuanica; assembly: GCA_030567055.1. Lineage (NCBI taxonomy): Eukaryota > Fungi > Ascomycota > Saccharomycetes > Phaffomycetales > Wickerhamomycetaceae > Petasospora > Petasospora taoyuanica. The sequence goes on from JAKUBZ010000002.1 coordinate 393,221, forward strand.
TGAGACAGTGGAGCAGATTGATGAGAGCTTCGTCTTGAGATTTGTGGGGGATAGTTCTGATTTGGCTACTGCTTATGTTCTATTCTATCAGGAGATCACAGAGGCTGTGTATGAAACCGAGTCGAAGAGGAAGCCAACTGCTCCTGTACAGATTTCTCCAAAAGTCTCGAAAACCGTGTCAGATGGTATCAACACAGAGTTCAACATGAACATGAAGCCAACAGAGACCAAATCCACAGTGGATGAGACAGAGAGCGTATCCCCATTGGACAAGGTCACGAAGGTGTCGTCTAATGACTTCTCAATCAACTCATCACAGCCCTCTACCCTCTCGTCTGAAAAGAAGCCAACAGACTTTTCCACCAACACTTCACCATCGGTATCTCACAAGCCGAGCTCCACACTTGGACGTTTGGCAAGCAAACCGAGTATAGCATCAACCCAGTCTGCGATATTATCTGGTGTTTCAACAGCGACGCCTTCCACACCACTAGTGGTATCACCACCACCACCACCACCACCAGACACCAAACAGAGTTTCTGGAGGCGTGAGTCCAAGAGCTCTGAAAAATCCGTGGAGAAGGACCAGAAGAAGAAGCGCATGAGCATGAGTTTCAACTTTAAGAGAGGCGGGTCTTCATAGTTTAGAATTCAATACAGTGTATGAAGTTTACATTAGTATCAATATATTACAATTAGGAAGAACTGAACACACTGTAGAGATACATTTCAGAGCAAGCAACCAAACAGTCATTAGCATACAAGCACAATTAGCGCAATTAGTCTTGCATGATCTCATCATCGTCAGCGAAGAGTTCGCCATTATCACCAATGAACTGCAGTCTCTCATCGTCCAACAAAATCCAGACATTGAGGTACGTGTACTCATCAATACAACTCTTCATTTGATCATCGGTGAAGCCTCTTGAGATAACGGCGTCCTTCACTTCTTGCAATGGCAAGCTGTTTCTTTGCTGGCCGTCTCTACGTGCCAAGTCCTGAATAATTTGATAGATCTTCGTAGTTGGAGACTCATCATGGCGTCTCTTGTCGTCTCTGTTGAACGAGGATCTAGCAACCTCCACTAGTCTTAGTGCCTCGTCCACGTCTTCGTTATGCACCATGTCATCGAATCTGAGTTTGGCTAGGGCCTGGGCCATTCTGAGGATGCCCAAAAGTGTTCTTGGGGTGGCTTGGCCAAACGACATCTTGGAGTCGTTCAATAATCTGTGTTTTGATTCTTGTCTCATCCTGATGTACGAGCTCACAACGTAGTCAGCAACTTCCTGAGGCACTGTTGGCCTATGTGTCTTGGCTCTGATAACGTACTCCCTTATGGTGGATGGGTCCAACGGTTCGAAGTCCATCTCTGGGTGCTTGTTGTTCATGTGCACATACGCAACGTGCTGGGCCAACTTCTCATCTTCCTCCCGTGATGGAGTATCTAGAATCAAGAACAGAATGTCAAATCTCGAAAGCAGTGCAGCAGGTAAGTTGATGTTCTCCAATGGTGAGATGTTTGTCTTGAAGCGACCATAGAGTGGGTTGGCCGCTGCAAGGATCGAAGATCTGGCGTTCAGTGTAGTGTTTATACCAGCCTTGGAGATGGAGATGGTCTGTTGTTCCATCACTTCATGAATAGCGGTTCTATCACTCTCGTCCATTTTGTCAAACTCATCGATACAGCAAATACCATTGTCTGCAAGCACGAGAGCACCGCCTTCCAGCACCATCTCATCAGTGACTGGGTCCTTCATCACAGCAGCGGTCAAACCAACACCGGAGGAACCTCTGCCGGTGGTGTACACACCTCTTGGGGAAATCTTCGAAATAGTTTTGAGTAACTGGGACTTGGCCACACCGGGATCACCCATTAGACAGACGTTAATATCACCTCTGATCTTCATACCGTCACCAATCTTCTTGTCCACACCACCAACCAGTAATAGTAGCAAGGCCTTCTTCACATCCTCGTGGCCAAAGATCTCCGGTGCAATAGATCTCGCTAGACGTGAGTACACATCACCTTCGTCTCTAATGCTTTGGACTTTTTCCTCCACTGTAGCGTTCAAGTCGCTCATGTCGTACTTCTTCTTGTGCTGTCTCACACACTGTGCCTCGAGATATGTCTCCGTCAACAGACCAGCACGCAAGGCTCTAAAACCGGTGTATGGTGCCGGAAGGAAAATCCCAGCAACGTCCACAAGGTCACCTGGGTCCATTGATCTCACGATATCACCGTTGACGTGTATATTGATGGTTCTTGGGATGTGTCCCACTGGCACCTGCGATGCGAGCTCTTGAAGTTTGACTTCCTGAAATGGAGAGAATTTTGATGCCCTCGTGGATTGGAAGAGTTTACCCTTGGAGTTGTTGACTCTGCATTGCTCGGAAGTACACTCGCTGAGTGGAGTGAAAGTTCTGGATGTCACCTCCTGGAACACTTCATCACCGCACTGGTCGCACGTGTATGCAGTCACCTGGACAGATGGCTTGACATCTGACACTCTAGTGATCATTCCTCTGACCGTGATAAGCTTTCCAACATGCTCACCCTTAACGTCTCTCACTGAGAGCGGCTTGTATGAGTTCTTGCCATGCTGTTTCGTAGGGGGTCTGAAATAAACGTGGTAGCGACGCATTAAGTGTGCTGGGAACTCATTGGCTCCTTCCTCTTCGTTTTCCTCGTCAGCCATTCCCTGGTTCTCGAGTTCCTGTCTTCTCTCGGCACGCAGTCTCTGGTTTCTCTGTCTTCTCTGATGCTGGATTAGGTCCAGCACACCGTCTTGGAAAGTGAGGTCCTTGTTTGGCTGCGGCATGAGCTTATCCACCTCTTTGGCAAACACCTCTAGGTAGCGGTGTGTGTTCTCCATGATGGATTCAGCTAGCGCTTTTCTGCCACCAATGCGAATATCGTTAACCATCTCGTACTCCTGGATGTCGTCGAGGTCAATGTATAAGGAGGAGATCGATCTGTTGGCGATTCTCTGTAAAAGCATCATGTACTTTGGTCCATCGAGAACGTTCTCCAAGTACTGCTCCTCACTCTCACCAATAGGTATCACTTTTGTGTCGTAGAACTCGTCTGATTTAGATGCAGAGTCCGTCTTGTAGTGTTGGAGGAAATCAGTGATGTGCTCAGAGATCTCACCATAGTTAAGGTCGATCTTAATGGCTGGCAAAGCCGAAGTGGTAGCCATGTTGTTTAACTTTCAGAGGAGAGTCAAATAAAAAAAAATCTATGGCGGTGAAGGGGAAGACAAAACAATGAGCTAAAGGTGTCAATGAGACATTTTGAGATTTTTCAAGGGAATAGGCAGGCTTGAACTTATCCTATGGCGCGTTTGAAGGCTGAACTTTCGCGTTTTATTCCTGGGGGCGACGCGTCCAATTAGTTTACCGTTTTGGGAATTTTCGTAACAGACCGTGGCTTCTCGCCGTTCAGTAGCATTGAGAGTCGCCATGGCAACGAAACCAATATGTCAAAGCATTAGAAAAAAACCACTTGAATAGGCCGCTAAGGGCAGTCACCTTGATTTTCTTATCCATCTGTGACCTTATTCTGAATCCATTGATCTTTTCGTTGACTCAAGTTCATTCCCCCCACACTACCCATTGCAATCGTGAAGGTCTCATTAATGCCAGCTCTTCACCGCCAATTTAGCAGATCCAAGATCCAAGATCCACTACAGCTCCGGGTAACCGTCCATTGCCCAGGCGCGCAAAAATAGATAGGTTTCGAGCCCTGTTTTCCGTTGCTGGATCAGATTGGTTCGCCCACGTAAAAGCTCTTCTTGTTCTTACCCCCCTCCCATCGCGTTGTGCGTTGGGAAAGCTGAAAATTTTTGAGAAATTTTCTTGCTTAAGCAGGAGGGGCGCATGCTCGGGAACCGTTTTCTCTTCTCATTGACCCAGCCCAATCCCAAGTCTTCAGCACAATTTTAAACGGCTCTCAGCACTATTGTTACAGACTTTGATCAGTTACTTGTTGTCTAATCTTTTTTTGTACATTCAGGTTCCTCTTTTCAAAGCTTCCGTCACAGTTGAATCAGTTGTTTGATCATATCTGTTAAAAAAGCACCAAAAAAAATCAGAAAACCACTTCAAAAAAAACCCAATAATTATCATTAAAATGTCTGCCGAGCAAATCGAAAAGACCGCCCAGGAGTTGGAGAACCTGTCCGTTAAGGAGGAAACTGCTCCATCCACTGACGCCCCAGCTGCCACCACCGAGGACTCCTCCGCCTCCGGTGCCTCTTCTCAGGCCATTGGTGGTGCTTCTTTGTACGTTGGCCAGTTAGATCCATCCGTCAATGAGGCTCTCTTGTTTGAGCTCTTCTCCCCAATCGGTCAGGTTTCCTCCATCCGTGTCTGCCGTAACGCTTTGACCAAGGTTTCCCTCGGTTACGCCTACGTCAACTTCCACAACGTCAAGGACGGTGAGAAGGCCATGGAGGAGTTGAACTACACCCCACTCAAGGGTCAGCCAATGAGAATCATGTGGTCTCAGCGTGACCCATCCTTGAGAAGATCTGGTGCCGGTAACGTCTTCATCAAGAACTTGGACCCTGCCATTGACAACAAGGCATTGCACGACACGTTCTCTGCCTTTGGTAAGATCTTGTCCGCCAAGGTTGCCACCGACTTTGAGGGTACTTCCAAGGGTTTCGGTTTCGTTCACTACGAGACCGACGAGGCTGCTGCTGATGCCATTGAGAACGTCAACGGAATGATGCTTAATGGCCGTGAGGTCTTTGTTGGCCCACACATCTCCAGAGAGGAGCGTCAGTCCAAGATGGAGGAGATCGTCAACAACTTCACTAACGTCTATGTCAAGAACATCGATGTTGAGGCCTCTGATGAGGATGTCGAGGAGCTTTTCAAGGCTCACGGTGCCATCACCTCCTTCAAGGTTGAGAAGGACCAGGAGGGTAAGTCCAAGGGTTTCGCCTTTGTCAACTTTGAGACCCACGAGGCCGCTGTTAAGGCTATCGATGCTTTGAACGACTCTGACTTCAATGGTAAGAAGCTTTACGTTGGCCGTGCCCAGAAGAAGGGTGAACGTTCCGAGCAGCTTAAGAAGCAGTATGAGGCCCAGAGACTCGAGAAGCTCTCCAAGTCCCAGGGTGTCAACTTGTTCATCAAGAACTTGGACGACTCCATTGATGACGAGAGTCTGAAGGAGGAGTTCTCCGCCTTCGGTACCATCACCTCCGCTAAGGTGATGGTTGACGAGAGTGGTAAGTCCAAGGGTTTCGGCTTTGTTGCCTTCTCCTCGCCAGACGAGGCTTCTAAGGCCATCTCCGAGATGAACCAGCACTTGCTCGCCAACAAGCCACTGTACGTTTCTCTTGCTCAGAGAAAGGACGTCAGACGCTCTCAGTTGGAGCAGCAGATGCAGGCTAGAAACCAGATGAGATTGCAGCAGGCAGCTGCCTCCGGTATGCCAGGCCAGTTTATTCCACCAATGTACTTCGGTGCTCAACAGCCAGGCTTCTTGCCACCAGGTGCCCGTGGCCCAATGGCTCCAAACCCACAGTTCATGATGCCAAGACCAGGTCAGGGTATGCCACCTCAGGGTCAGTGGAGACAGATGCCAAACGGCCAGCCAATGTACGGCGGTGTCCCACCATTCCAGGAGTTCCCAGGCAGAAACGGCCAGCGCGGTGGCTTCTACGGTAACCGTGGTGGTAACAGACCAAGAAGTCAGCGTGAGGACGGTGCCAACATTGCCCAGCTCGCTCAGAACTTGGCCCAGCAGCCAGAGCCACAGCAGAAGAGAATGCTCGGTGAGGAGTTGTACCCAAAGGTTGTCGCCACCGGTAAGGCCCAGGACCCAGAGTCCGCTGGTAAGATCACCGGTATGATGCTCGACTTGAGCGTTGAGGAGATTCTGTCCCTTCTGTCCGACGACGCTTTGTTCAAGCAACACTTTGACGAGGCCTACGAGGCTTACGAGGATTTCAAGAAGACTCAGGGTGCTTCTGAAGACACTGCTGCTCCAGCTTCTGAAGACGCTGCTGCTCCAGCTGAGGCATCTGCTTAATTGCCAGAGAGCCTTGTTATGAAGTGCTGACTTTTCTTGTGTTTTTTTTCGTTATATTTTTTGCAATGGGATGCTTTTGGACATAAAACTCCGACAGTGTGATATATATGTGCTGATCGAGTACGGTGGTGCGAAGAGCAGATGATATGCATGTCTAATGTGTTTTCTCTGTTTTGTGTCATTATGCTTGGAATATTACGGCTTGGGTTTACACAGTGTAGGCATTAGTAGTTAAATATGTGCATCTGTTGATAGGATCAACTGTATATATAAATAGGTTGGATAAATTATAGTTAAATCATTGATACATAAAATTTTGAAGTTGAATCTTTATCAACTAGTTGGCTCTTGTATGATTTGTTCAGCTTCCTGGATCTGTGCCTTGGAAATAAGAGCTTCTTTTCTCGCTCTGGCCTCGGGCGTCATCTCCAGCGGTTGCATCTCCCTAAAATGAACCTGGAACTTCTTCTGTTTGGGGGTCCCGTCCGCCTCGAGCTCTGGTGGTGTGAACTTGATGAGTTGGTAATCCTTGGTCATCTGGTAAGTGATCGTTCCTCCGATCAAAAGACCGATCGTACCTGCAACAATACGTCCAAATGTGGTGGGTGGAGGATGTGCCATATTTGATGATATTTCTGATTAAGAAATGAGCTGCCTGCTACTAACTTCTTTTTTCTCTTTGACTAGATTGTTGATCAAACTGATACTCTTTTAAGTCTTCTTCCATTGCGACTTTTGTGGGGTGTTGCGCCACCCTGCTTGCTCACCCTAAAGCGGTCGGGCGCACTACCGGTTAACCTCGGGTCCCTGCGGTGCTCCTATTGACAAATTGACGGAGATCCTGCAGAATTAGGAAACTTCCCGAAATTATTGAACTTTTCCAACTCCCCCTCTTAGCTGGTATATAAAACCATTGGATAAAGAGCTCAATCGCTGGACATCGTATCTCTTTCTCTCAACTTCTAACAGATAGACAGACAATGGCCGTCTTCGCAAAGTTCCCTTCGAGACGTTCTACTGTGTACTCCACAAGGGGTGTTGTTGCCTCCACTCAGCCTCTCGCCAACACCGCGGGCCTGAAGATTCTTGAGCTCGGTGGTAATGCCATTGACGCTGCTGTCGCTGTCTCGGCTGCTCTATGTGTCACTGAGACTGGCTCCACAGATATTGGTGGTGATGCCTTTGTGCTCTTCTACTCAGCAAAGCACAAGAAGGTCTATGGCCTGAACGGTTGTGGTCGTGCTGCAGCTGGTGTTTCCATTGATCTCATAAAGGAGAAGTACCCAGATCACGTTAGCAACAACAGATTGAAGGAGACTTCTGTACTTACTTGTAATGTCCCTGGTGCCATTGCTGCCTGGTATGATGCCGTGGAGGAATGGGGGTCAGGTAAAGTGACATTTGCTCAGATTCTCCAGCCGGCTATTGATCTTGCTGAGAACGGTTACCCAATCTCTGAAATTAGCGCTAGACTGTATGAGGACAATGAGAAAACCATCCTGGAGGTGAACGATTCCAAGGGTGAAGAGTTTCTGCAAGAGGAGGTTGCCACATTCCTACCAAACCCAGGCTACAAGGCACCAACAAAGGGCCAGTTCATGCAGAACAGAAAGCTGGCGGAGTCTTTGAAGAGCATTGCCAAAGGAGGCAAAGATGTATTTTACAAAGGTGAAATTGCTGAGTCCATTATCAAAGAGATCGAGGCTCGTAATGGGTTGTTGACAAAGGAAGACCTTGCTAACCACACCTCTACTTTTGTTGAGCCAATCTCATTCGACTTACTCGGTAAAAAGCTCTGGGAGATCCCACCAAACAGTTCAGGTATCATTGCTCTGTTGGGGCTTGGTCTCATCAAGTCCTTGGACCTGCGTGGTGTTGTAAAGCTCAGTGAGATGAAGCACAACTCCGTGGAGTATCTCCACATGATCATTGAGGTGTTGAAGCTCAGCTTCAAGGACAGTGAGGGGTACGTGTTTGATCATGACCACGTGCTGGAGACCTATGGGATGAACCACAAGGACGACTTGAAAAAGCTTTTGCACTCTGCCTACTTCGACGAGCGTTCTAAGGCGTTCAGTGCTACCCATGCATTGAACAATAAAGACCTCCAAGTCGGGCAACTGCCAAACGAGGTCTTCCAGTCCGACACTGTGTACTTCACTACCAGTGACAGTGAGGGAAATGCGGCTTCATTCATCAACTCTGTCTTCCATAACTTTGGCTCCAATATCATTGTTCCTGAGCGTGGATTCTTTCTCCAGAACAGAGGTCTCAACTTCTCACTAGACCCTGAGAGTAAGAATCACATCGCTGGCGGAAAAAGACCATACCACACTATCATTCCAGGTATGATCACCACACCAAGCGCAGACGGAGAATCCGAGGATCTGTACGCTTCCTATGGTATCCAGGGTGGGTTCAACCAGCCACAGGCACAAATCCAAGTTTATTTAAACATGTTGCTCTTTGGGCTGGACCCACAAGAGGCATTGGACGCTCCAAGAATCACGCTGATTCCACACCCTGATTACAAGTCCACTGATCATGGCAAGGGATCTCACGGTCCAGTCTCTACCGCAGTCACACTGGTAAACATTGAGACCGGACTTGACCCGGAAGTTGTCGAGGGTTTAAAAAGGCTCGGTCATGACGTTAAGGTCATCGGCGACAGTGGTAGAAAGGTCTTCGGTAGGGGTCAGATCATTAGAAGAGAACCTGGTGAAAAGTTGGTTTATTCCGCTGGTTCGGATCAGCGCGGTGATGGCGCCGCTGCACCACACATTTAGATATTCCATAAACGCAAAATACACACACAGTACACTATTATCAGGATGGTCAAATACACCGACCTAGCCGAAAAGGGCAAAAAAAATAAAAAGTTTGGAACTCCCAATAGGGGGCTCGAACCCCTGACATTTCGGTTTCCTGAAAACAGAAGTTGAAATAAAAGCCGAACGCTCTACCGACTGAGCTAACCGGGACGAGTTCCAGAAAGAAAATCCTGGGCATCTGCCAGATAGTTATACATTGGCAGAGGCACTACTTTCCACTCCAAGAATTAAGCAAGAGTATTTACGTCCATTATTTTCTCCAGGCCGAGAGATCCCATATCATGAGTATCCTAATCATGAGTGCTTCGGGTCGACTACGTACTCAAGTCTCATCATGAAATTCCATGGATTACATAAGTAGCTAACATATCTTAGCTGAAAAATTAATTGACCCTTTAAAGGAGCTGCTGTTCCATGAAACTAAAGTACGTAATAATTCCAACTGTATATACGCCTCGAGGCCCCTGTCAGTGCCAGGTGCAGAAGTGAGCTAGATAAAGTACACCATATTGGCTCCAACGTGCCAACGTACGCGATGATCAATGCCCCCAACTGGTATTTGCTTTCTAGCTTGACAATATTTTATCTGGTGCTCTTTAGGCCGTCTCCATGCCTACATGTATAGGTGCTACTTAGCCACATAAAGAAACAAATCCGCATATGTGTATAGTTTTTTGCCAATGACGTTGATTTGGAAGCGTACTGCAACCCAAATTTTGAAGTGCCGATCGACTTGATCATTTTCAAATCAGTCATATGGGCTTCGGTTCGAGCATAGATCGTGATCTCAAGGCCGGAGTTGTATATCATATGAGGTCCGCATTGCCGATGAACTCGATGGCTCCGGGGCCTGGGCTGCCTGCCTGTCTTACTCGAGAACGCGGTCGAGGGAGGGCTCAGGGCCCTGTATAATGAATGGGTCGAGGGAAAGATACAAGCTCGGCTAAATTGGCAGGGCTTTCAACTTTGTTACACATGAATGATACTGGTATAATATTCCATTATCCTCTTAATACCCGAGACACCATACAGCATTTACCTCAATCAGATCATGCCTTTTTTATCATGCCTTTTTTTTTTGTTTATCTGTTCCACTTGGCCAGATCTGGGGACCACCCCTTTCCCCCTGTGCCCCTGTCCACGTCTAGCGCATCCTCCTCGCTAGCGGTACCAATCGTGATTCGTCATGCCAGATGAGCGCGTTTCCTCACAGTGAAGCGCAGCTTAGCCAGCCAAAACAGGAAGATCGCCGTCCCGAACGAGGAAAAATAACGCAGAGAGCAGGTCCCACCGTCCCACCTGCCAATCCCGATCCGGATCCAGTCACCCTTTCGGAACACTTCAAGAGCTGGAGCTTGGCACCGACATTCCGCACAGTACGAATAAAAACTAGCAATTCTCCTCAACCCAACAGCTTCGTAAAGACTTCACCAACCTTCAAAAGTTGATCTATCACATTCATTTTTTTCACCTATACCCTGCAACTCATTTCATACCTCACTTCAGCCATTCCTTTTCCTTACACTCCGGACACAATCAGAAGCGTAACAGCCAAACAAGTTAAACAGCAATGAGGTCAAACACAAAAAGTTCAGTTCTCATCACGCTTCTAGGTGTGGCATCTGCCACCAGCACGAGTTATCCAGTGGCTGACATCATTTACACGAGATCCACAGACTTCACTTACGGTGTCGAGCTCGAGGTTGGTACTCCTCCCCAGAACATCGTTGCTCAGATTGACACAGAGGCCAGAGATATCATCCTCTCGACGAACTACGACTCGACGTCAGCACTGTTTGGTATAAACTCATACAACTTTGACTCTGCTTCCTCCACTTCGTATGAGGTGTACAGTGGTGTTTGGGGTTCCGACACTGTTCAGTTTGGTGGTTCCTCTCTAACGTTTAATGACGTTCTCTTTGGCCTCTCCGACTCCGACTCCACTGAGAGTGTTGTTGGTCTTGGCAAGCCAAACACGTATGCAGGCAACCAGAAAAACTTGTGGGACTCTATGGCCTCCGAGAATATTTCAAGGGTCTACTCCATTGGGTTCTTTGATGCCCCAGACGATGCTCCCGGTGTTTACTCTGAAGGTGAGGCTTCCATTACCGATGGTCTGTTGGTGTTTGGCGGTGTAGCACGTGCTCTCTATGACTCGCTTTCAACACTCCCATTGCTTGATGTGAACGCCAACCAGATCGCTTTTACGCTAACAGCTGTTGGTACACAGATGTCAAGTTCTTCCTCTGTTGATACCGTTTCCACCACAAGACACTACTCTTTCATCCAGACGCGTGCTCGCCTCCCGTCGATGCCTAAGCAGCTTGTTGAGAATCTGGCTGTGACTTTAGGCTCTACTGATCTCCAAACTGACTCAGCTGGCCTCTATCTGATGGACTGTTCTGTGGAGTTTGACATCCTGTTCAACTTTCAAGGCGCTGTGATCCGCGTCCCATCTTCTGAGTTCTTGACTGAAAATGAAGATGGTACTTGCAGTTTAGCTATTATCCCATCCACGGATGACATATTCGCCATTGGTGGTGGCCTGCTAACCTACTTCTACTTCGTTGTCGATCTAGCTAACAGTGAAATCTCCCTTGGTCAGGCCAAGTTCCCAGGTGCATCTGCCGACCCACTGGTTGAGCTCTTCGCCGATGCTGTTCCAAATGCCTCTAAGGCCAAGTATTATGACGACATCTTTACTACCGATGTCGATGAGCCAACTTTGTTGCCATCTGTTGCTTCCACCACGTCTTTTTCCCACTTCAGCTCTTCTGTTTCTGGGTCCACTTCATCTGCGGCTCCAGCCATGACCGTGATCACCCCATCGTCCCTAGTGTCCTCTACCTCCGGTACTCCCACGTCACCCTATCAGAACGCTACCATTGTTTCTTCCGCTACTTTTTCCTCTGAAGCAAGAAGTCCAACCATTACTGGTGAGTTCATCAATGGTCTGTTGACGTGGACTGTGTTTGTTCCGGAGTCGCTTGGCCCATTCACTGCCTTCAGTTACGATGCCTCTGGGTCTGCCTTCACTGTTGTATCTGTTGACCTGAATGGTAAGGATCTCAGTTCTGAAGCTGGAATTCAGGATGCCGATTTTAACTTGGACACTTCCGACATTGAGTCTCCCAAGGGTCCATTGATTCTGGTGTACACTGCCACTAGAGACGACACTTCTACGATGTTGGCATCGTCTGGCACTTTGGCTATCACAAGGCCTGACAAGAAGAGGGATGTGCTGATCTATCAGTTGTCTTATACTATTGACGTTTCTGTCGCTGTTCCCGTTGCCAGTACCACTGATGTCGCTTTGGAGTCCACTACTCTTGTCACTATCTCCTCGTGCTCCATGGGCGTATGCTCCGAGGTACCAGTCACCGAGTACACCACTTACTGCCCACTGTCTACGTCTTTGTCTTCTTCCCAAACTTCACCTCCCGTCTCTGTTGTGGCTCCATCAATGACTGTGTTGTCCATCACCTCAACTGTCACTGTGGCACCTACGCCAAAGTCCACAGAGGAATCTGACAGCACCTCAACTGTTACCGAAGAGGCCACGTCGATGGCTGTGCAATCATCCTTGGTCACCCCAACGATCATGACTTTCTCCGGTGCTGCTAATTCTTTGCTCTCTATAAGCAGGAACTTTTTACTTCTTCTCCCAGCTCTCTTGCTGTTGTGATTTCTATTACATACCCACTGGTTTATTTGTTGTGCTGCAACTTTGGAGTGTCCTGATTTTACACGTTGCTTGATTTTCTGTTGTGCACCTGTTCCTGGGCAGTTTGTACATTAAGGACACTGTTTTTATATACCTCCACGAATTGATGACATCTTTGAAATTAAAGATATGAAGTGTAGGAAGCATCAACAATTATATGTATAAATCGAGATCGATTGCGCTATAGTAATAGTTTTTTTTTTTTTTTTTCGCAAGCTTTTGGCACAAATTTTTTTTTTAAGATGAGCTCTCAAATACAAATTTGATTATCAGAACCAGTGAACATCCCACATACATATAATACCACAGGGCCAGAATTATGCCATCCAAAAACTCCGTCAACAAGCCAAAGGACACCATCAACCAGGCCCGCAAGAGAGCTTCTTTGGCCAAGAAGAGAGCCGCCAGAGCCAGAAACGGCCTCACAGCTCCCCCAAGAGGATCCGCTGCTTCTACATCAGGTCTGCCGAAGAGTACGGCAGTAGCTCTCTACACAGGCGCAAAGCCAATCGGTGTGCTCACAACGAAGACCCTTTCGACAAAGAGACTGAAAAAGATTGAGAGAAACAAGAAGTACATTGCAAAGAGAAAAGCTGATCAACTGTTGATCGATGCCACAGCACAGGCCGAGGACCAAATGGACCTGGACGACGAGGCTTCCGCTCCAGTTTCCAAGGCCAAGGCCAAGTCTCACATTGAGACCGTGAGAGACGCTCTGTGGTCTGTTATTGAGGACCGTGTCGCTGACTCCTTTGTTGTCAAGTCCACTGGTGAGGGTACCACTCTCGGTGGTCCTTCATTCTTCTAATCTGCTCAATGAAGGCTGAGCTCATGTTAAGTGTACATTATAGATTACTTTGTTTGGTTTGAATGACTGGTTATACTGGGTCTATTTAATCACTTGTAGATAAATTTCGTGTTTAATGATAATTCTTTCCTATACTTGACATCAAGGTGCCCCAACCGCCCCGATTGGGCTAATCATGGCGTCTTGTACGTAGCTGAGAACAGTGGCGAAAACACATGAACAATCAGCAATTTACAACAGAGATAAGGAGAGACGATAGAAGCAATGAGTGGTCTGCCTAGAGAGTATCTCGGTCTCATGCGGGATGCTGTCAAGCAGGAGAAGGAGAAGGAGAAGGCGGAAGAGAGGCCATTGAAGAGGCGGAAGAGAGATCGTAAGGGCGATGGCAATGGTGTTCGAAATGGCAACCAAAATCTGTTAGAGAAAAGTGCTTCAGTGCCTCCCAAATCCAGATCAGTGACACCAGTGAGTAGGCGGACGTTAAAGCAGCCAGATGATATTATCGATTTAACGAGCGACACGGAGTTCTCTACGCCAGAGACTACTGTGATACCTCATATCAGCGTCGATGTTGATCAAAAACTGCCAGAGGTAACAGACACAGAGTTCAAGACGATGATCGTGGTTGACCAGGATGGTGAAGATTCAGATGATGACTTTGATGGCGTGGTTTTTGAAGATGTGGATTTGGAGAATGTGAAGCCACAGGCCTCTAGCATGATTACTGAGGATGTGGTATTCACTCTGAACAAACCATCAGAGGAGTCAAAAGCGCCAAAGAAAAAGAAAAACGTCATCAGCAAGGAAGAAAGAGACTTCAGAAGGACACTTCATCGGAACTACCTTGCTTCAATGATGGTACACGGCTTTGTGCGGAACCAATGGTGTAACAATGACTCTATTCAGGCTATACTAAGGAAGCTCATCACAGTACACATTTACGATGAACTACACCCTCCTGGCTCTATGAAGCCTGAGGTGCGCACAAGGAAGTTCTTGGATGGTCTCCGACATCTCATGCTGAAATGGTGCAGCTACTACAAGGTCACCTCCAATAAGGGCATCTACAAGCACAAGTGGTACGATTGGCATGGGCTCAAGAGGTCACCAACAGACTTTGCCAGGTTTAAAAGGTGTATGGAGCGTGGCAGAGGCACAAGAGACATTGGTGCTCAGGGGTTTGTTGCACTGTTAAGGGCAGCTGACGTTCCCTCGAGGCTGGTCTTCTCCCTACAGCCACCGGACTTGCAGAACAGACAGGTCATAGATCGTTACCCACTGGATAAAAATACAGAAAATGCTCCGAAGTCCGCCAGGGAGAAGCTGATATCACTGAGAAAGGGCAAGACATTATCACCTGCTACATCTCAAGCAACGCAGGCTGAGATCGAGATGGCATATCCTGTATTTTGGGCTGAGGCATGGGATTCCTGTTCGAAGACGTGGATCACAGTGGATGCCATTATGCACAAGCTAATTGAAAATATCAGGTACAAGAGTAAACTGGAGCCTCCAATGTCGTATCCATACAACACCCTGACTTACGTTATAGGCTATGACCGAAGAGGAGGAGTGAGAGATGTTACAAAGAGATACGCTGAGAAGTACTACTCAAAGACCCGGAAGAGACGTATTACCAAGGAAGAAGCGGACGATATTTGGTACAGTGGCTTCATTGACTGCTTGAACTTGAGGAGCCCCAGCAAGGCTGATCAGTTCGAGGATGACTACTTCGCTAAAAGAGCCGAGCAGGAAGGTATGCCAGATAACATTCAGGATTTTAAGGGCCATCCATTTTATGTGTTGGAGTCACAGCTGAAGTCTAATGAGATCATCCACCCAAGGGACTCTTGTGGTATGCTTCGTGTTAAAGGACGGAATGAGGCTATTCAGGTGTACAAGAGATCTAATGTCCAATATCTGAGATCTCCAAGGGCGTGGTATCAGCGTGGCCGCATATTGAAACCGGGTGCTCAGCCTATGAAGACACGCCAGAAGACAAGTATGCAAATGGCTAGGAACACTGCTTTCGATGATGATGATGAAGACAAAGAAGAAAGATTGTACGCTGGGTTTCAGACTGAACAGTATGTGCCGCCTCCTGCCACCGATGGATTGATTGAGAAGAACACATTCGGTAACATTGAGATCTTTGTCCCTTCAATGATCCCAGAAGGTGCTGTATTAATAAGCACTCCCTATGCCGAGGATGCTGCAAAGGCATTGGGCATTGACTATGCGCCAGCAGTAGTTGGGTTCAAGTTTGAAAGAAGACAAGCAACACCTAAGATTGGTGGTATTGTCGTTGGCGTTGACTTTAAAGAGGCAGTGGAAGTGGTTCAGGAACAACTAAAGGCTGAAGCACAAGAGAAGGAGAGAATTTCATTGGAGATCAGGGCCCTGAAAGGATGGAATTTACTCTTGTCCAAGCTCAGGATCAAACAGAGACTGGATAAGTCCCATGGTAAGATTGAGGAAGATGATGATGTGACATACAATGAGAAGGATGGCGAGTACGTGGCCGACTATGACGAAGATGATGATATATCAGTTGAGTCCGAGGACGAAACTGAACCTCAGATGGCGGGTGGGTTTCTGGTTGAAGATAAAGTGTGGAATCCACAAGCTGATGAAGGCGAGGAATTTGAAGGTAGTGGTGGCTTCATCAATGAGCCTGATACAGAGACTGGCTTTGTTCCGGAGAACTACAATACAGTGGCCCACATCGGTTCGGGATTTCTGGTTGATGATGACGATGATGATGATGATGAGTTGGTGCATCCTGGTGGGTTCAATCCACCAAGCGAGGATGAGAAGAGGGACACCGCTGATGGACCCTTGCAAGGAGGAAGCTGGACTTCTGAGAATATGATGGGCAATGACATAGATGACTATGAAGCGTTCATGGATGGCCTTGGTGGGGACGGCGGTGAGTATGATGATGCTGAGGAAGAAGATGAGGAGGAACAGGTTATAGGCGATGATTTGGATGGTCAGAATACGCTGGAAGATGCAACAACAGGTTTTGACGAAGATTCTGACTCTGACGGAATGGATGACCAGAAAGTGATGGAAACAATGGATGAACCGGAAGAAATCGCGGAGAGCCCACGAGTTGCGGTATGCATGGAGGGACCAGCTAACGCCACTGTGTTAAAGGACAAAGAGAGCTCAACTGAAGTTGTGGAAGTCATTGACCTATCAGAAGATCCAGGTGATGATCCTGTGCCAGAGCCTAAGCAGCTTTCCCAAGACGATGACCTGGAGAAACAGTTCATCGAGCAGATGGAAAGGGAACAGAATAATGATGATGATGATGTAGAGGAGGTTCCTGTTGAAGACGACGACTTCGAATACTGCTCTGAATGATTAATGACAATGTGTATTAAATGGTGCGATTCACCTTATGAATGTTTAATGCCTTCTATAGTAATGCGGTTGTAAGTTATCTCTTTTGCAATCTCTTTCTCTTTTCTTCCTTGAGACGTCTTTCTCTCTCCATTTCCTGAAGATCCTCCTGCTTGGCTCTCTTTGCTGCCAGTCTCTCTTCTTTCTCCACATCGGCTCCAGTAGCCTCCATATCGGATAGGTCGTCGTCATACGCAAGGTAGTCTCGTCTCGTCTTTCCTCTGTTGAACATCTTCCAGATCTCGTCTCTGTCGTAGCCACTGGTTTCTTCTTCGTGATGGACGTCTTCCCCTTCATCGTCATCTTCAACAACGAAGTCATCGTACATGTCATCCTCGTCATATTCATAACCTTCGCTATCTTCTTCTTCACCATCGTCGTTATTATAGTCGCGTCTGCCCTTCGAGCGGACTCTATCTGCCTTTGCCTTTCTCTTGGCCTCCAGCTTAGCCTGAAGATGCACAGATGGCTTAGCCAGTGGCTTAGCCAGTGGCTTTGGTTGTGGTTTCTGTACAGGTACTGGCGAATAGTTGTCTCTTGCGGAGGAAGGCTTTGCCCTCGATACTGTGAATGGACTTCCTGTTCTCCGCTGTGTCTGTGCTGGCTTCTTCAGGATCGCACTCTTTGATTGGTACCCAGCTGGCTTCTTCTTCATTGGTTCCATTACATCCTCGTGGCTTGACTCCTCGAGCTCCTTACTCTTCTGTTTGGCTTGTTGCATCAGCTCAGCATACGTTAGCTTCTTCGTCGGTGTCGTCGAGCGAGGGCGCAGCACGTCCTCCTGGAGCTTTCTCAACTTCTCCTCCTTCTCCATTTGCTTTCTAAGTATTGTTCTCGAAGATGCAGCAGCCCGTGTGCTCTGTGACGCCGAGGAAGATGAGGTCGATGACCCACCTCGTGCCGACTTCCGTGGGTTCTTCTTCGCCATGATGGCTTCCTGCCTGACTTTTTCCTGCCGACGGGCCTCCTTCAGACGTGCCACTGCCGGGTCGACCATCGTTGTTCTCTTAAACCCCGCTGGAACAGCGTTGATAGGCGCATCAGCTATCTCACTGGATGTGGTAAGTCTCTTTGGAGCAGAGGGCGAGGTGAGGCGTGCAGGACCGCCATTCGCTGATCCGGGCTTGTGCTTGATCTGATTAAGCAGCGAGCTGAAGCTGCTCATCTTGTTGACTCAAAGGGCGCCTTATAGATACGCCTGAATCTCTGGAAATGAGTGGCAAGTTTCGAGTTTCTAGCTAGCTCTTCAATGTGTTAAGTTTGTCTGTAAGATTTCTACCAACCGATCGTCGCGACTATATATATATAAGTTCACCACCAGCGTCTATACGGGAGACCCTTGATGGTGAAACAGTGATCCACACTCGGGAATCCAATAATTGCAGACTACAAGAACTTCAAATAGAATAGATTTATTGTACATTAGAAGCGTAAAGAGCCGATTCCACCCAGAAAGCGGCGGTCTGTAGGGAATCAATCTTATGAGTTTGTTTTGTGTTTTTTTCTTTGTTTAATCTGTATGGTGAAGTGTGTATATGAAACCATTTAAACAATGAGATAACGGATTGGAATGTGAATCTGTGATGCGTTAGTACTGTGATCTGTATGGTACGTTTGCAAAAATACGTACGAGCTTGATGGCATAGCCGACAACACCCATCATGATGAAACCGACACCGACGGCCCTGATGATCTTAAAGTACTCTGGTCGATCGTTAGTATCTGACCCTCGAGAAGAGAGGGAATCGTTGGTATTCAGGCGGAAGAGTTTGTAGGGATAATTTCCAAGAAATAACACTCCCCCAATATCTGACACTATCTCTCCTCACTCAGCGAACTGCCACTGATCGGAAACGTACCTTTCTGGTCTGGCTTTGTGCACTTCTTAACGAAGGCAGAACCGTCCTTCATGAACTCAACTGGGACCTGTGTGATCTTCTCCAAACCTTCAGCAGCCATTTTGTTTTTGTATCGTCTTGGTTGTTATACGACTTTGGTTTCAATCAATTAAGGTACTACACACGTCCAATATTGTTCGACGTGTCTATAAACCGCGAGCGCTGGTAAGTGGAATTTGAGGCGCGCAAGGGCCGGGTAATCTGGTACGGGCGCACTTCGGTTATCTATGTTACATGTGAAACAATGGTTTAAAAGACATGAGGTTCATATCAACTGCGCTGGCGGAAGCCAGTAATTTCTGCCATTTATCTCATTTATGAGGTCATTGGGATACCATAACATACACCCAAATATCCTTCTTATCCCACTGCGCAGACAAACTTTTGACTTAAGCGCCTGGATTCTCCCTCCTTACATATTCTTCCAACTGAAGATCTACTTGGTCAAGGGGGAGTTCTTATTGAACCAGGAAGTGAAATCCACCACGATTACACAGGGCGGTTAACTCTGTTTACCGTGTATGGGGACTTATCCACTCGCTTCTCCACACACGGTCCCAGAAGATCTCGGTAAGATGTCTGGAGGTTGGGGCGATAATGGCTCCAAGGGAGCTTCCAGAGGGAAGGGCACGCAGAAGCTACGGGCTCCGTCTTCTCACAACAATACCAGTGACGGCACTATCAAGATAACTGGCTCAAACTTTGTGCCATTGAGGAATGCTCGTGCTTTTGGCGCAGGCCGTACGGGTGCACCGCCTCCTCCATCTTCAGGACCTGCTCTGGCAGGGCCTCGTCCATCCCACAACGGGCCAATTGGTTTGACAAGGAAGAGAGCGCGTGAAGATGACAACGGCGTATCTCCTCAGGTCAAGAGATCACAACCATCAGGTCCTCCTATAGGAGGCCCACCTGGTCCTGGAACACGAAACGGCCGTTCTCTGCTGCCGCCACAGAACTTCAACGGCGCTGCCCCACCAGGGAGAGGTAGCGCCAGGGGCGGTAAAGCTGGTAGAGGTGGGTTCTCAAGAGGTGGAAGTGTCAACCGCGGTGGTAGAGGCGGTATGAGAGGTGGTATGTCGGACCGTCGAGGCCTTGGAGGTGCCAGAGGCCGAGGAAGTGCCAGAGGTGGACTTGGCGGTGCCAGAGGCCGTGGAAGTGCCAGAGGTGGATTTGGCGGTGATGTAAGAGGTGGCATGACAAGAGGTACTGACACCAGAGGCGGCCGCTCATCTGGAGCGGGAAACAGACCATTGAATACACAGCTTGCCAAATTGCATGCCAAACTCGCTGCTGAGCGTAAGGAATCTGTCGCACCACCAGAAGTTCTAAAGGTCAGTGATAAGGCGACTGCTGCTGTCTACGTGTTGAACATGGGCACCGATGTGACTGAGGATACTATCAAGTCTTGGGTTGAGCTGGTAGAATCAGAGAAGGAAGAAAAGACAGCAACAAAGATTGCAACATTAAGGCCGGTCTCTACTCTGTTCAAGAAGACGGAGTCTGCTGAAAATACCGGTCAGGATGGAACAAATGATCTAAAGAAGGCACAAATAGCCGATTATATCCACTCTGAAGACTCGGGAATCGGGGAATTACAGCGAGAAGACGGGCACTCTCCAGCGGATGATGATTTCGTTGATGCTGAAGACCATGGGGACCCACAGGATGTAGAAATGGATGACACTGAACAACCAATCAAAGACGACGACGAAGGTGATGACGAAGGGGTCGCTCAAAAAAAGGAGACAGTTACTACTGTTGAGAAGACCGCAGAACAGTTGGAACTCCAGGCTCACAGAAGAGAGGCCAAGAAAGCTCGGAAGCTCAAAGCAGAATATAGAGAGAAGAAGTTGGCTTTGAAGGCACGTAATCTAGTGAACGATATCAGGGTTATCAGATTCGACACTCAGAAAAGTAACGGCAAATCCCGTGGAAATGTCTACGTGGAGTTTAAGACAGCGATCTCCGCTGTGTTGTTTAGAGTGATCGTCACAAGGATCAATATGAAGAACAAGCAAGCAGGATCCGATACGAAGTACATCACCAAGTTTGCTGAGATCTCGAAGGAGCCGTTTAAGTTGATCAAGGCGCCTGAGCTCCTGAAAGTGGACGTCAAGGTCAACGGCTTACCAGTTGTTGTTCCTCCCTGGCAACGTGGCGTTGCTTCTTTTTCTGGTGCCGCAAGTGGTGGGTTTGCACCACCACCAGCTCCAATGGGTACTCCTTCTGGGTCAGGACCTATAAAAATTCCACCGGGTGCACCGGAAGCTAAGGCGATGAAGATTCCTCCAGGTGCCCCGAATCCAAGCATGATAAAGATTCCTCCCGGTGTGCCAAAGGCAAGTATGATGAAGATTGCTCCTGGCGCACCAGAGGCTGCCGGTATGAGAATTCCCCCAGGTGCTCCCGAATCTATCGCACAACTTCCACAAGGCAAGCTACCAGTTGCGCCCTCTCCATCTATGGTCCCCTCTGTACCTTCTCTTGTCCCTTCCAATGCTGAGAACTCGCTCATGGGCACGAATGCTTCTCGGATGGGACCATCTGGTGTAGGTCACGCTCTGCCTCGTGGATCATCTTCGCCGACTCAGATACCTGGAGGATCGATGTCACCGTCTTCTCAGCATTCGGTCCTCAATATTCCTCGTGGTCTAGTTCCACAGCCTGTACCACTGCAGCAAAAGCCGTCACCGCAGGGACAACCAGGTCTTGGAAGAAGACCTCCTCCAGTACAGACACCTACTCATGGTGCACCAGGAACACCACATCGTTGGCAGCAATCTCTCCCCGGTGCCTCGCCCAGCCAACCGAAGCCACCACTGAACCAAAGATTCCAGCCACCTCCAGGACTTACACGTCGCTCCACTGCCACCGCTGGTGCCTCCAGCCAAGGTCTGCCTCCACAGAGCTATAATACTGGATACGCTCCACTAGCGCGTCCTGGCCCACCACAGGGATATGCACAGGGCTTGCCTCGTCCTAATCAATCTTCTCTTTCTCCTGCATACGGTCCGGGGCCACAGGGTTATAATCAGGGCCCTCCGCAAAATCGTTATCAGCAGGGTCTGCCACAGAGCTATGGACAAGGGCATAAGCAGGGCTACCAACAGCAAGGATGTACCCAAGGCCCGCCTCCGCCACAGAGCAAAGGTCTGCCGCTGCAGGGCTATCCACAGGGCCAGTACCCGCCGCAACAGAGCTACGGAAGAGCACCAACACCTTATAGCCAGGGTTACCCTCCACAGGTAGGTCAACTTGGCTATAGAGGTGGTCGACCAGGACCTCCAGCCCAAGGATACCCACCACAAGAGCGCCCGTCACAGAACTGGGGCCAAGGCCCACCACCACAGCAGCATCAGCAGCAGAACCAGGGCAGACCTCTACCTTATTGATTGGCTTACGGATTACGCTGTTGCCGGTTATGCTATTGCCAGTTGTTACGATATGATCTTAATTGCATGTTTACGAATCATGAATACATCTGTAGCGTAGTTTGTATTCGATCTCTATACGCTTAGTCGAATCCATTCCACTCATCCTCGGAGTCCTCGCCATCATCACTTTCTTCATCGTCCGACTCCTCCTCGACACTCTTCATCTCGGTTATCACGCCCCATTTCTTCAGTCTCTCATCTTGAAAGAGATCATCTTTGATCTTCTCCCTTAGTGTCTTTAGAAGAGCCTCCTTGCTGAGTGTGGTGAATGGCTGTATCAGCTGCACCAACGGTGTCTCTTCCACTATGGCGTGTCTCTTCTCCTCATCCTCTTCATCTTCTTCATCCTCCTGGATCTCCTCAAACATCACTCTCTCCAATTCGTCAGCATATATGTCAATCAAGTGGAATGGGATGCCATTAGATACCTTAGCGTCTCCACTCAATGGAGTTTTTGTTAATGCTTCAAGGTAGTCTTCCACTAACTTCTCGTCCCATTCGCTCAGTCTTAGCCTCTTCAATTGATTAAACACCACTCTTCTCACAAGCAGCAAATACTTGTCGATTCTGTGATGGTCAATAGCCATCCATTCTCTGGCCATAACAATCCAGAATGCCATTATGAAGTTTTTGAAGTTCTGCTCAGGGATGACAAGGTATAACTCACCCAAATCATTTGCCAGTCTTTGCTGTGGACGAGGACGGTCACAGAACCACATCGAGTAGAAGAGGCCCTTCCAAAGTTTCTCAAACTCCAGTAATGGGAGGTCTCTTGGACGAGAGAGAAACTTCTTTAGCGATGCAAGAGCTGCTGTTCTTGTAGGACGATCTATAGTCATCGTGTTAGTTTAGGGCTCCTTGATGTATATGAAAAGAGTATGGAACCTTACCATTGGCTGCGAGCTGCTTCACAAATTCTGATGTCTGGATATTGCTCATTCTGTAAGTTCAATCTTTGAAGGCAACTGGCTTATAATTTTTGCAACTGCGCTTGATACATAACTCAACTTCTTAGATAGGCTTCGAAAAAAAATTTTGGAGCCAGATGAGATGGTTTGCACCACAAACACCGCGAACACATTTTGGAGTAAGCATCAACAACAATTAATCACTCAATCAGTTTGGATCTGTCTCTATTTAGCAACAGCTTGCTTCTTGCTTATCCAAAGCGCTTTCAGTGCATTCCACTGCTTTATAAGGAGGAGATGGCACAGCAAAACCCACACATTCCTAAATATATCAAGGACGCGCCGTGGTACGCCGGACAACCAGGCGGTGAGAAGGACTATTTGGCTCATCACAGATCGGGGAAAGAGAGTGCACCGAACAACGAGGCCAAGATTGGCGCTGGTATCAAGGATGATTTCATTGAGGATGAGCAGGACCCAGCACCGAAGGTGGAGTTCCGTAAGCGGAAGAAGAAAGGCGGGTGTGCTAATTGTGGGTCAATGGATCATGATGTAAGGGACTGTCTAGAGAGGCCTCGGTCCAAGAAGGTGGGCATTGAGGACAAAAGTGTGGGTAAGGGTAGGAGAAACGAGGATGTGGATTATGACGGTAAGCGAGACCGATGGTACGGCTATGATGCGAGCGAATACACTGAGTTTGCAAAGAAATGGGAGCTGAGAAAACAGAAAGAGAAGGAGCAGGCATTGGCTAATGGTGAGAGGGAGTTTGACACTGATGAAGAGATTGAGTTGAAAGAATTAGGTCTCTGGGAAGAGTCCGTAAGGAAAGAGGTAAAGAACCAAGATACTGGATCTGGCGTACGACTGAGAGAAGACCGTGCCATGTATTTGAACGATATTCGCAACGATAGTGTGAACTATGACCCAAAATCAAGAACCGTTAGAGACGACACCACAGGATATTTTACCGACAAGAACATATTTGTACGTCATATGACTGGTGATGCCAAAGACCTGGACAAATCAATGAAAGCTGCATGGGACGAGAAGACCCCTGGTCAAGGAGTTGGTAGCTATGCATTTAACCCCACGACGGCGGAGAAAGTGATGAAGGAGAGGACTATGGAAGAGAAGGCCAAGAGGGAGAAGATTAAGAAATCACTGCTGGATAGATACGGTCGTGATAGCAACACAGATAATACAGATGAAGCACCAGATGAGGATCTGCTGGTACAGTCCAGGTACAATGAGGACGTTTATCTGGGGAATCACACTAGCGTCTGGGGCAGTTACTACGAGAATGGGAAATGGGGGTTCCGTTGTTGCAAGAGCCTCGACAAGAACAGCATATGCAAATGAATCGACAGGACTCAGTATCCCTTCACTAGAGATAAGTTAATTAATCAATATGTAGTGCTTATTTATCTCTCCTCTTCTAGTGCCTTGGGCTCTACAAGGCGCCAATATCCGTATAATTAATACGATATACTAAGGGTTATTTCGAGGTGTATTGTTAACTGCAGTATGCAAGAGGCGCGGCACTGTTCAGCGACTCCAGACCGGGTCACTGCGCCTGGGGCCAGCATCGCCCTAGAGGTGAAGCGCGCGCACTTCGTATGGCTAGAGCGCTGTATACAATTAACGATGCCTTACAGGGCGCCCCTGCTTATCGATTGTGGCCCAACTTTTTCGTGGTCCCGTATATTGGTGTTGATGCATACTTCCAAAAGCATGTCCAAACACCACGGTAGCTTGAATCTTCATCCACAGAGCACACATGGGTGACCAAAAGCTCACACGACCCTTCAGCACCACCAGCAAAGAGGCACACGACTTCTTTCTTCAATCTGTTCTAACATGCACACGGCTGACGCATTGTCGATCGCCCAAAGCCCACGCGCATCCTCACCTAATCTATCGCGCGGGCACGTGGGCCCTGAAAAGCATTTGCCCCTGGGCCCTGGGGACCAGGTGGGCGTTGACCCATGCACAGATCGATCTCAGACTCGAGACTCCGGACCAGTGTTTGAGAACGGAGTGGCTTCCCCACCCTCTTTAATACAGATTCGGGAATGCTCCAGCAACCGTATGAATTTACTGCCTCATTTTAAATTGCTCGATTTAGGCGACAGAGGCTAGGGGCCTATCGCCCAGCCAGGGATCTCAGGGGCATGTGACTGTTCTGTAAGCTTAATTTCACCAGCCCACAAAGTTCCAAATGCACTGGCCAAAGCGTAGGACGTGAGACCACCAGAAACTTCACATAACTCTGTAGAATGGGAATTCTCAACTTTCTCAAGCCTCATGGTAAACTCCCCGTGAAGCACATCAAAGGCGCCGGGTGTGGCGCGTACCGGCGCTGCACGCATCTTTGTTCGAAAAATTGCATCTTTCTCTCACCAAGTGCGCTGCTTGAGTTGTTGTGGCAGCAGCTGGGCATATTTCAAATAATTTAAAAGCCACCTGGATTTCCACCTTTTACCTGCGCATTTGCAGCATTTGCAGCCATTATCTCTATTGTCCTAATTGTCCCTATTGTTTCAAAGGTTCCCCTAGCTGTTAAACGTCTCTGATCTTTTTGCCTGTTTGTTCTTGTGTGTCCCCCTCCCTACTTTATCTCGGAGCTAGAGACATCACACAGCCTCGCTTATCTGTACAAGAACTAAACACTGATACAACAACGAGAACCAAAAAAAAAGAACAACCACAACCGATACAAATGAAGTTCGGCATACAGCTGAAGTCCAAATCTGTGCCCGAGTGGCGCAGTTATAACATCGACTACAATGGCCTTAAACACCGAATTCGTATCGCTACTGAGATCACGCATCACGACGACAAGTTCGTCAACGACTTGCACGATGCCTTTGTCGAGCAGATCGATATGGTCAACCTGTTCTTGCACTCCAAAGTCGGTGAGGTGAAGAGAAGAATCATCTACGTGGAGAACTCCGTTGAGCAGTTTGAGCAGATGCACCTGAGGTGCCTCGACGGTGATACAAATAGAGTGGAGGAGGACCCACAACAGTTGAAGATATACGACGAGATCGTGAAAGACCTCGACAAGCTGTCGTCAGAATTGCAAAAGCTCTCACGATTCATTGTTCTGCAGAAGACAGGGCTCAGAAAGCTGTTGAAGAAGTACACCAAGTATTCTGGCGACGGAGGTGAGCTCAACTTCTCCATCAACAAGTACATGATCAAGAACCCGGACTCATTTATTTACATCGACCTCACTGGGTTCTATCTGGAGCTCGCGCTAGTATATGACCTCATCAGAGCCAAGCAGACGGTACCGACATTCACAGGGTCTACCCCACAGAGGAACCGAAGAGCATCGTACGCTGATCCATCGGACCACCTTAACAAGAACGAGAAGTTTGACTTTGAGTGTATCAAGAACGGGTCACACATGGAGAGGTTTCTTGTGCACTACGACAACATCACAGAGCTGAAGCTGTTCCTCCTTTCGAATTACTATTTTGTGGACCAATCCATCAGTAATGAGAGAACCAACTTGGAAATAGAGAGACAGAAGTCCACAATGTCCTTCAGGCAGTTGATCCAGAGACGTTCGTCACTGGAGGACATCAACAAGAAGCACGAGGAACATGATGATGCAGCTGTTGAGCGTTCTGACGACGTGTTCAAATCCAACTCAATCTACTTGAACAACTCGGACCAGCTGGCCAATATGAGCGGGGATATGACCACAGTTATCCTCGATGACCCAAAGCACTTTTTGTCCATCAAGGTCGACTCGGACCCTGGCATGCTTGTGAGTGATGACTCCAAGAAGGACAGAACTCTTTTAATCTCCGCCATTGGTGGGTTGAGAAAGGCATCTAATGCGTTGTTGCACGACGGAGAATTTGTCGATGTCTTGATGAAGAGCTGTCTCGAGGGTGAGTCCTACGAGGCCTTCTACGCCCGCCATGAGAACCTGCTCCACTCTCTAGACTCACTTGAGAATATCTCCATCGAGTGGCTGTTCTCCAAGCACATTAAGCCCGTGCTTAAGTCCAACTTCACAAAGACACGTTTCATGGGTAACAGGACAAACGATAAGCTCAGGTCGCAGTCGTGGGTCACGCTGTGCTCCAACATCAAGTACTCGAAGGACGATCTCACCACTCATTTTTGGACACTTGCAAACGGTGAGTCTCCCGTGTCCTTCCCATACGCTATCCTTGAGATTCGTTACTCTACGCCAACATCGACCCAAGCAAAGGTCCCAGCGGAGTTGCACAAACTCATGGAGTCCCACCTGGTGCACAAGATTGAGAACACATTGAACCCGATCACATACAACTTGTTCATCTCGAACTCGCTCACTTTCCAGCCCTCGTGGGCACAGTATTTTGGTGATAATGCAGTGGATATCCGCAAGAACCCACCTAAGCAGTCGCGTCGCCCAAAGTCTGCCCATAGAATTGACAGTTCCGTGTCACTCTCGAACCGTTCGGACTCGTCGTTGGACAAGGCCGGCACTGCTCGTGGTGGAAGTGTCTCTGCCGAGTCCACGCAGTTCAGATACTGGAACGAGTTCGACAACGGGTCCGAAGGCGATGACAACAACGGATTCTTTGTGGATGTGGACTCTGGAGATGACCAGTTCTTCTCCAATGGAAGCATGGAGTATCTCTTCAAAGTGGCCAACACTGTGGCCAGCTATATTCAAGAGAAAGCTCCCTTCATGTTCCCAGACTTCGACGATAAACGTGAAGGGAACAGATTGGTTACGCAAGACTCCGAGAGCGTGCGTCGCTTTGGCTATGGCTCCACTGCCCTCGCTCCTTCGGTCTCTCCCATGGAGTCCGATGTCGAATCGTTAAACGAGGTCAACCCTGGCCGTGCTCATGACTTGTTCCGTGTGTTCTTGGCTGTTTCCGCATCAATGCTGGCATTGGTGCTGGTTTCACTATCCCTCGGTGTCACTGCATCTCTGTTACAGTACGGAGACGTAGCAGTGAACCCATTTGTCATTTTTATCCTGGTGGTTACGTTCTTCGCCAGTATGACACTCTCAGTCATCTCTATCGGTCTCCTGATGGCAGTCAACGAGGAGCACAGAATGCTCTGGCAGACGGCGTTTGTGTGGATCGCATTCTTTGCCGTTACGCTGCTGACTGTCACGGGAGCTGTGGGGCTCTTTGGACTGTGAGATACATTTTATGAACTGACGTTTGTTGGTTTCATCATCATCACATAATTTATGAATTGACATGATAAATATGCATTACTGATATTATATGTAGGCAGCTATAGTTGGAACCCGAATCTTTTCTGGACCCATTGTGCTCCATGCTCCTCGTAATCACCTCTGGAAATCTTCACGTCCTTATAAAGGTCATTCTCGCTAAATTTTTGTGCACACTCCCATCCATATGTAGTCGGATTAGAGGGCTTGCCGATTCTCACCTCCCATTCCACTGGAAGCACAATCTTCAGCTCATCGAGCAGTCTCTTTTCGAAATTGGTGAGGTTGAAATTACCACCCATTACCACAATGTTAGAGACCAGAAGAGGACGAATCACCTCGGGCAGTGTATACACACAGTCTACGATGGTCTCCACGATCCCCGGCCTGTTCATCACATCGACAATCTCCGGGTGGAACAGTGTCTCCGGTACACTGAATCTCTCGTCGTAAAGTTTGAGCACTTGTTGTTCCTGTGGCTTGTACTTTTGCCTTAGTTCTGGTGTCAAGAGATATCCGTGAGTTGTAGTGTTGAAGTCTGGAAGAACGTACTCGATTACGTTCGCCTTTGCATGCTGTTTCATATCTCTCAGGCTCTTGTTGTAGTCCATCGTCACGAAGCACGAGGCTTCCTTGATGTTGTTCACTAGCACCGTCTCATCTGTAACGTTGTAGTGTCTGAATGACACCTTTTCTCTCATGACACCGGAAAGGAAGCGGCCTCCTATCTCAAGTTTCCTCACGCCACGCCAATATACCATACCTTTCACCATTGGTATCACCCATGTAGCGTTAAATCCAGAGTCGATGACTAACTGGTAGTCTGCATAGTTCCTTACTGTGCTGATATCGTTCTCCAGCTTAGGCTCGTATAACTCCTCATTCTTCTCAAAGTTCCATGGAACAAAAGCTCCTGTTGGCGCCTTATAAAGTGATTGGAACCCAAACTCCTCGAATATTATCTGGTCGGAGTTCGAAGAGAGATTTGGCAGCATGAATGGAGTCTCTGTCATTATTAGATCCACCGTTGTAGGATCAATGTTCAGTCCGACATCCTCACACCTAAAGCAGTACTCCCAGATGAGCTTCTCCGTCTCCCAACTTGTCAAGTGGCCCTTCTCAATCGGTCTCTTGAAGGTCATGCCAGAAATATCTGTCGCCGTATGCAATTGATTAGCTATCAACAGTCTCTTGTCTTTAGTCCTTGACACGGAGTTCTGAACACGTTTGACGGAGTCAATGGGTGTACCGGACATACCGATCTTGATCTCGTAGGACCCGTTGTCAATGATCAGCGTGTTTGGCATCATAATGATGTATGGGCTGTGTTCCCTTCAGTGAATAAACAACAATGCATACAACCTAGTCCCACCACACAGAAGTATATGGTGAAGAGCTGGCGGCCCCTCTAGGAAATGCCGGAGCTTTATCCGGGTAACCCCTGGGCTTTCAAAATCTAGTAGCTACATAGTGCCCTAACCACGCACCCTCTTTGTTTATTTTGATTTCAACACGAACGTGAAGTTGTTGTTGTTTTTCTTTGGGCTTACGCGTATAAACAAACACCAGTGACCACGCCAAGCGGCAAGACCAGACACAATGAGCTCTCCAGTGGCCAAGAGACGTAACATCCGCGTCGAGGTCTCTGACGAAGAGCTGTCCGATGCCGAGGTGCTGGACCGCTCCCGCAACAAGGAGAACGCATCTTCGCCAGTCAAGAGTGGATCATCGTCTCCACGTCCATCGCCGCCACGCAAAGAACGCCGTTCTTCTCTTGCGCCAATCGACCAAAACGTCGAGGCTATCAAGCTCAACCCAGTAAAATTAGAGGCTCCATCCACACAGCCAGTGCCGCAGTCGCCAAAGATGAAGCCATCTTTCAACGGACCAGACATTATCCAGCTTTCGCCAATGAAGTCTTCCAAGATCGCATCGATGAACTATCACGCACAGGAACAGTCCAGTGAACCAGTACAGAGACTCGTGATTGATCGTCTTGTGCTCTCCAACTTCAAGTCGTACGCTGGCCAACAGATCATCGGTCCTTTCCACACATCATTCTCAGCCGTGGTTGGTCCAAACGGCTCCGGTAAGTCCAACGTCATCGATGCGATGCTCTTTGTTTTCGGCTTCAGAGCAAACAAGATGCGCCAGGGTAAATTGTCAGAATTGATTCACAACTCCGAATCCGCGCCAAATCTTGACTCGTGTACTGTTGACATTCATTTCGTTCATGTCACAGATAACGTCGATGGTACTACAACTGTTTCCGAGGGTAGTGAGCTCGTCGTCTCCAGAAGAGCATTCAGAAACAACGGCTCAAATTACTACATTAATGGTAAAACGAGTAACTATACAGAGGTCACCAGCCTCCTCAAAGATAAGGGTATAGACTTGGATCACAAGAGATTCTTGATTTTGCAAGGTGAGGTCGAGAGTATTGCTCAGATGAAGCCCAAGGCAGAAAAGGAGAACGATGATGGTCTCTTGGAATACTTGGAGGATATCATTGGTACCTCGAGCTATAAATCTACGATTGAAGACAGCTATAAGCAGATTGACGATATGAATGAGATCTGTCAAGAGAAGGAAAACAGATTCAGCCTAGTGGAAAAGGAAAAGGACACCTTGGAATCCAAGAAGGACGATGCTCTGAACTTCATCTCCAAGGAGAAAGAGCTTGTGGAGAAACAATCCCAGCTTTATCAATCCAAGCTCTTCAAGTGTAAGGAGAGCATTGCTGTTAACCAGAAAATTCTCAAGGATCTCCAGGATAAGTTGCAGACTGAGAAGAACGAGTCCTCGGAATCCCAGAGAGAGGTGACCGAGCTGGAGACTGAATATAATGCTCTCCTTGCTTCTGTGCAACAAGTCAACAAGGAAATCAAGAAACTTGAAGATATTCAGAAAAAAGGTGATCGTGAGAAGGTCGCCGTTGAGGAGAAGAAGAAGAGTTTGGAGTCAAAGAAGAAGAAAGCTGAGAAGCTGTTGACAACTGCTATCTCCGCGCTTAGGGAAGCCGAGAACAAGCACACAACTCTGATCTCTGAGAATGGGATTTTCAGTAAAGAATTGGATGACCTCAAGCAGTCGTTGGTTGAGGAAAAGGCCATTCTGGATGAAATTCGTCTGGAGTTGACCGATAAGACCAAGGCTTTCAATGAAGATATTGAGGTCTATGAGGCCAAACTCCAACCGTGGACCGAGCGTCTCGACCAAAAGAAGTCTGAGATCGCAATTGCAGAGTCCCAGGTACAGATGTTGAAGGACCAGCGTGCCCAGGTGGACAAAGACATCCAACAGCTCAAGAACAGAATTGATGACATTGTCCAGGAGGACAAGGATTCTGAGAAGCAATTAACTATTCTCGCTAAGGAAAAGGCCCACAATGCCAACCAAATTGAGCTTGGTGAGAGAGAATGTGATCATGCTTCCCAGAAGCTTAAGGAGATGGAGGTATCTGTAGCGAATCACCGTCAGAAAACATTGGAAGCTCGTGGCTCTCTTTCCACAACTGAGAATAAGAACAGAGTGCTGACAGGCTTGATGAGACTTCAGGAATCTGGCCGTGTCCAAGGCTTCTACGGGAGATTGGGCGACTTGGGTTTTATCGATGACAAGTATGACGTTGCTATCTCCACGGCTTGTGGCCAATTGGATGACATGGTTGTTGAAACCGTTGAGGTTGGTCAGCAGTGTATCGAATACTTGAGAAAAAATAACCTCGGTTACTCCAGATTCATCTTGTTGGATAAATTGAGAAAGTTCAACTTGAGCCCAATTCAGACCCCTCGCAATGTTCCCAGATTGTTTGACCTTGTACAGCCTCAAGAGCCGAAATTTGCATCCGCTTTCTATTCTGTTCTCCAGGACACCCTTGTTGCTACTGATATGAAGGAGGCCAACACGGTTGCCTATGGTGCTAAAAGATTTCGTGTTGTTACATTGGATGGTAAGTTGATCGACAAGTCTGGTACTTTATCTGGCGGTGGTAATACTGTCAGCAGGGGTGGTATGAAATCTACCTCCCAGGCGAACTCGGTGTCAGAAAGAGAAGTGTTGCAGTTGGAGAATCAGCTTGTGGAGAAGGAACGCCGAGTTGAAGTCGCACAGAGCACATTCTTTGAGATGACCAATGCTTTGCGACAGTTGAAAGACAGACAGCCAGAAATTGACAACGAGTCTTCGAAGTTGGCGTTCCAAGTTGAATCCTTCGCCAATGAGCTTAACAACGCACGCAAACAGATGAATGAACTAGAAAAAGCTAATACGCTTATGAATGCTGACACCAAGAGGATTGAGGTTGCTGAAGATAAGCTTTCCAAGCTCACTGGTGAGCTCAATGAGTTGAAGGACCAGTCTAAGGAGATCCAGGACAAGATCAATGCGCTTCAAGAGAAGATCATGAACGTTGGTGGTGTCAGACTTCGAATGCAGAATTCTAAGGTCGATGGTATCAACCAGAAGATTGAGATCGCCTCGCAGAAGATCAACAACAATAAGGTAACCATCAAGAAACTGGCCAATGAGCTCAAGAGATACACAAAGTCTAAGACTGAGAAGGAAACTGAGATCGAAGAATACGTACAAGAACTGACTACAGTTGAGGAAGCTTATCAGGAGAAGATCCGTGTCTTTGAGACTTTGGAAGAGCACTTGAAGAAGTTGATGGACACTAAAGATGACACGAACACCAAGGCAGAGGGTCTCAAAGAAGCCTTGGATGAGAAGCTTGAAATGATCAACAAGCTCAAGTCTGGTCAAGTGGAGATTGAAAACATGATTGAAAGACACGAAGGCCTTGTCAAGCAGGAGACAAGACACTCTCAGCACTGCAACGAGGTGCTTAGTGGCTTGCTGTTTAGAGATGTTTCTGATCTGTTGACCTTCATCGAGGACCATGATGAGTTGGAGAAATACCTCAATCCGTCATTCACTGAGCTCTTGCCTGATGAGATTGCTGCACTCAACACCGCAGAACTTGAGGCATCTGTTAAGGAACTTGGTGACTTTGTATCTAAGGCCAAGGTCGATATTGATGTGTTGGAAGAGTATGGAAGGAGAGCTGCAGAGTACCAATCCAGGAAGGTTGATTTGAACGATGCTGTTGCAAAGAGAGATGAGCTTAAGAAGATTGCAGAAGAGTTGAAGAAGAAGCGATTGGATGAGTTCATGGAGGGTTTCAACATCATCTCGGCCACGTTGAAGGAAATGTACCAGATGATTACTATGGGAGGTAATGCCGAGTTGGAACTTGTGGACAGCTTGGATCCATTCTCCGAGGGTGTTCTGTTCAGTGTTATGCCACCTAAGAAGTCCTGGAAGAACATCTCGAACTTATCGGGCGGTGAGAAGACACTCTCTTCTTTGGCATTGGTGTTCGCCTTGCATCGTTACAAGCCTACACCATTGTACGTGATGGATGAAATCGACGCTGCGTTGGACTTCAGAAACGTCTCCATCGTTGCTAACTACATTAAGGAGCGTACGAAGAATGCCCAGTTCATTGTCATTTCTTTGAGAAACAACATGTTTGAGTTGGCCCAGCAGTTGGTTGGTATCTACAAGGTCAGCAATATGACAAGAAGTATCACGCTACAGAACCACGACCTTCTAAACAGGGAGTAATCTTGTCCTTCTTTTGTGTTTTATAGTAATGACTTTGGGATAGGGGTATGGTTTCTAATGTTTTATGATTCGTCTTAATTCTTCCGTAATATCTACTCAGCGCGTCGTTTAGTTGGTGGTAAATAAGAAACCCTCTCAGTTTGATTACGAGCGCTGTAAGAATTCCCCATTCGCGCAGCCGTTTATCCTGAAGTAGTAGAGGGCCTGATGATGTCTCTTTTAACCAAAACATTGGCCTTTTGAAGACAATAATTTAAAACAGCCTAGTAATTTATACGCATTATCCAAGACTTCAAGAGTAATGGAGTCCTCTTCAGGATTTGCATCCGTGTCAATCTCGACGTCGCGGAACTTCAGTTGGGTCTTCTTTGCCGACTGGCTCTTGACGTATTTCCTCGTGATATGGCTTTTGTTCTATTTCCAAAGGGCCCTGGCCTTTGTAATATCATATATTCTGGATATCATCCTGTGGAGAACGCGGCGTGTGAAAGTGGACATCCAGAGCATCATGTTCTCGCCGTTGGGCGGCAGAGTGTTCTTCAGGAACCTCACTTACGTGGACCACGATCAGACAATCACGGTGGTTCATGGCACACTCACATGGCGGTACTGGCTGCCCGTGGTACGAAAGAACGAGCAGGAGTTGCTGAGGAAGAATCCAGATGCGGACTTGGAGGCCAATGCCAGACTGCCAACACGATGGCTCTTACAACTCAATGGACTCGAAGTGTTCATGTACAACCGCACGGTGTCCTACGATAATCTGATGGAGCAACTCTCAAGGCACGGCGGTAACGATAAAGGCGAGCTCAATGAGAGCGATATCTTCCAATCAAACACGGACTCGTCCTCAAAGGAGAGTTCCGAGCCCGTGGTGGAGGAGAGCCCCGCCCCGACATTGTTTGGGTGGTTACCACTTCACATCAGTGTTACAAAAGGTGCCATTGTCGCTGGTAATAAGACAACGCATGCCGTTCTAATCGTGTCATACGACTCTGCTGAGGTCATTACAGAGATTAGGCAGTCGGAAAACCCGCTGGACCATGGGTGTCAATCCTTCGATATGGACATTGAGAAGCTTAATGTCTCGATGAAGCCCAATATCATGTTCGAAGAGACACAGAAGCAATCAGAGGCCGTACTCCGAGAATCACGCTCACAGTTGACACAGAGGTTTTCTAAGCGCCGCTGGATCCCTCTAAAGCCGTTTCTCAAGCTCTGGGCTCTGAGCCGCAAGAGGTCGCCGCTCAGTGTCTACCAGTCACAGTGGAGAGGCCTTGCTCGGTACTTGGACAACGACACCGGTTCACTCGCCGATGCGGGGATCTCAGAGCAAGAGTACGGCAAGTACACCACACTTGTATCTGCTGACAACTGCAAAGTCAACTATTACTACGACTGTCTTGGTTTGGTGCCTGTGGGTGCTCGGCCAACAAACCCATTGGATGGGCTGGACATTGGCAATGGTGGCTCGTCACCGAAATTCGGAATGAAAGTGAATATCTCCAACTCTACTCTCCATTACGGGCCTTGGGCAGAGCGCCAGCGAGGCTCCATACACCAGATGTTCATGCCAGCGATCTGTCGTGATGGTATTGCACAGAAGAAACTCACACCAGGGAGCAGAAGAATGTACACCAGATATGAGTTCCACATGACAGTGGTGGACGATCTGATCCTCAGAATCCCCATGAGAGAGCATAGCAAGAATGAGGAGTTTGCCACGCGGAACAGGAATACTCCGGAGGCTGTGCGTCCCTATGGCTGGATGGAATTCAAAGTCGGCAAGGAGTCCTCGTTATCATTGCAAATCGCACAGACTGCATCAAATGCTGGGTTCGCTAACAAACTCGACTTGACCATGCACAATCTCGAGCTGAGAACAAGTGTGAACCACGACATTCTCTTGAGGTGCTCGGAGCACAGATTATCGGCTGATATCGGCTATCCTCTGTCGTGGGATGGACACGTTCCATGGTCTTTCTTGAATGAGTCTCGTCATCTCGAAGTGTTTCTGCTACGTGAGCATGTAACGTTGATCTCTGATATGTTCACCGATTTTGGTTCAGGTCCTTCTGTTCCATATGAGAGATTCAAACCATTCACGTATGATGTCTTGTGGAAGAGTGATGGCTATAAACTGTTCTTCAACGTTAACGATGCCAACATTGTGAACAATCCTCTCGATTTCAACGATAACATCTATTTGTCACTCCAAGGTAGTGATATCTCTCTGAAGTTACACATTCCAATGGAAGGTATCATTCGCACATCTACAACTGTTGATTACTCCATTCACACTCCAACAGGCTGCTTGATGATTGACACGCCACCATGGCACACGCTCAACAACTTCTTGGCACATAAGGAGATTGCTCGGTCGCAGGAGTTTACCATCGAAGGATCTTACACTTACTACTCTGAAGTTGGTCTGGATCTTGTGGACAACATCATCATCGCGTGTCGTGGTAGACATGTCGGTTTTGAGTGTTACGGGTTCATCGTCAAGTATATCATGAGTGTCAAGGAGAACTACTTTGGAGACCTTACCAAGTTCCAGACACTCGAGGAGTACACGAGCAGACTGAATCCAGACGGCACTATGCCTCCTCCGGCTGCACAAGAAGAAGATAAGCAGAAGACTCCAAAGCGCGTTGAGAACGAAGTGGATGTTCACTTCTCTTTCTGTGTTGACGAAGGAAGGATTGCATTCCCATCAAGTATCTATGACTGTAAGGACAGCATGGCTTTCGATCTTGCCTCTTTGGACCTGGATATCCGTTTCACAAACTATTATATGGATCTTCAGTGTGATGTGTCACCTGCTAAAGGCTACTACTTGGTTGGGCTTACCAACGAAGAGGTTCTTGACATCCGATCGTTTATTTTGCCAGCTTCATATGACGCTATCCTTGACGGTTTGAAGATCCATGGTCATCGTATTTTTGGGCTACCGCCAGATGAACCAACGTGCTTCTGTAAGTGGGATATTACACCGGGTGACTTCATATTCAACGGATCTACTGCTGCATTGGGCGTGCTGTTCAAGTCGTTAGCCAAGGTTGGATTTGGCTACAAGAACTTGGAGAACCACCTGCTTATTGATGAGCCAGAGTTATATGACACTACAAGTTTTACACTCGCCGTTCCAGTGGCACTTTTCACAGTTCGTGACCGAAGTATTCCACACATCCTCCGCGTTGAAATCAGAGAGCTTGTGTTAGGGTTCATTGACTTCCCAAGTGATCGTTACACAAGTAAGGTTAGTATTGATATTGGTGAGATCAAAGCTCTTGTTGAGAAAGATCTTGGAGATGAGGTCTTGTTTGAACTTGCTACTTCATTGAAAGTGTCCAACTTCTGCCAGACAAAAGACTTCATAGTAGTGCACCAGAAGCAGAAAGAGCACATGTTGAAGCATGATGCACCATTTCACCGCTATCCGTTTTTTATTGACGATGATGTTAAGGACATTTATAACGAGAACTATGGCTCTGTCGCTCCATCAATATCACTACCGGATGTTCCTCCGCCTTTGAGAAGTGAGTACATTGACATGATATTTGATGACTTGGGGCTTGTTGATGGCGGCAATTCCGAAGATGATCAGTGGAAAGACGACTTCTTTCAGGATCACGATGACTCCTCGCTTAACTTCGGTGGGTCCACGAACAATGCGAAGACCTTGAGAAGTACAATCTCGGGAGTCTCTGCAAAGCCTGTATTGGACTACGATGATGCCGACTTTAGGCCTATGGAAGATGCTGATCCTGCTTTTGAGACTGACAACTTCATTCTCAATTTTGGTGAGATCAAGGCCCTGGCGTGTTCCCGCTCGTTGGAAGTGCTCACTGGGTACTTGG
The DNA here is from genome assembly GCA_030567055.1 of Petasospora taoyuanica. Taxonomy (NCBI): domain Eukaryota; kingdom Fungi; phylum Ascomycota; class Saccharomycetes; order Phaffomycetales; family Wickerhamomycetaceae; genus Petasospora; species Petasospora taoyuanica. The sequence goes on from JAKUBZ010000002.1 coordinate 430,969, forward strand.
AGAGATATCTGGAGGGCTCTTATAGCTCCATATTGGACGACTTGCAGCTTGCTGTACTGAAGGAGCTCTCTATGGTGTTCAATACTGATCCTTCTTGCATCAACTTGAGATTTGTGACGCCTTCTGTGTCTGTCATGTTTGCCGACTCTGCTTGGACTTCTACGTCGTCTCTTGATCCTTCAACTGTTGACCACGTTGAGCTCAGCTTGGAGAATCCTTCTCTTGCAGCTTGCATTAAGGATGACACAGAAGGGCATACAGATATTGTAATGGCACTTCATGTCCTCTCAACAAAGGTCTCTCTCAAAAAGGCATTGGAGACCAAGTCCATTTTAGATGTCATGTTGGAAGATTTAGAAGTTTGGTCAAACACGAGTGGACAGGCTGTTAGCTCCATTTCTTTGAGGTCTTCTGACGTGATCATGGTTCCAGAGTCTGCTGCTTGGCTCACCAAATATCTCTCGGCGCTGATTAGCACTCTGTCCTCGTTTACTGAGAGATTAGAGTCGGTGTTGAGTGCCCACAACGCTTCACGAGTGGAGCTGCTGTATCAGCTTGCCCAGGCAAGTAACGATTTCAGAGTGGAGCACGACCCGGCTGTGATCACAAGACCGGCCTATATCATCAGACTGTCTCGTCAGCACATCAGAGCCAACGACAGTTGGAAAGTCATCGCTCGTCTTCGTCACATCTTTGAGAACCTGCCACCAGGTTGGGCTCATTTACAGGATGAAAAGCTTAAGTCAGGTGTACTTGCAGCTCCTGAAAGTGCAGCGGCTGATGTTTTAGCCGTCTTTGCCAATTGGAGAAGCTGGGAATTTACAGATGTCGAACATAGTTTTGTGTTCCAGTCTGTGTTCCCTGGCCAGATAATATCGGCTGTATCCCTTATGGAACTTCTCTTTGAAGTCGGCGTGACTAATTCCTCCATCACACTTCTCTCTTCGAAGGAGGAAAACTACATTGTTGCCAATGCCATTGAGGTGTCTTTGAACAAAAAATCTACTTCGTTGTCCGTCACTGAACTGGCTCAGACTTTGAGTGCTAGTGTTAGAGTTTCCTCTGTCAAGGGTTTCATCTCTCCATTGGTGCTGTCGTTGAAGAGCTTGATTGGCATTGACCTTACATCGAGCTCTAAGAAAGCATCCGCTCATACTATTGATCCTTTTGCGGCAGGATCTTCGGTGCAGGTCAACGCTCTGGTTGATTCGGTTGACTTCAAGGCATCTCTGGGTAAGACGTCTTTGGACTTGGCAAGCACTAATGTGTCGCTCACGTCTCTCATTTCACCAACTGATGAAGGCCTCGACATTACTGCACTTTACAGAGCTGAATTGTTTGAGCTCAAGGTTTCGTCCATGGGCCGATCTGTGATCTCCTACGATGTGTCTCGGCTCGCTTGCTCTGTTGCAGGTACCGGTCCTCCATTGGAGGGCCCCAAGGTGGCTGAAGTGTCGTCTCAGAAGACGCACATCACCATTGATTATGAGGCAGAGGCTTATTTAGAGCTCATCGATAATTTGGAGTCGGACATTCTTGAACTCAAAACGGTGTTCTCTTCATCGTCCTCCGATTTTGCTCAAGTTGAGTCCTCAAAGACCCCATTTGTACTTCCTCCTGTCAGCTTTGTGATGAAGCACAAGTTCATCGAGTGGAACATTGCCGCTGTTGACCTCTTGGTGCTCACGGGTCTTTTGGACGAAATCAGCTTGGAACTTCTTACTATGAAAGACTGTGTGTTTGTGTGTTTGAACTCGAGTAAGATTTCTCAAGACCTCCGTTTGAAGGGTCTTTCTTCCTCTACGACCATTATGAACCTCATCCACACCGGTCTAGGTGCCTACTTGAAGTTTGACTGCTCTATAAGCATGCTTGAGTTGGACATGGATTACGGTAGGACGCACTGCTTCCTTCCTGATGTGCTCTCGCGTGTCAAGAAGTTATGCAAAACTGTGGATACAGTCTCATCCTCTTTGGAGAAGGTGGCTGCCAGAATTAAAGATATTGTTCCTCTTGCCACAGGCAGCAAAGTACCAACGGTTGATGATTCGGCGCCAGGGCCTTGCTTCTTTATCAGCAGAGTCGCATTCACTGGTCAGCTGTTTTCGCTTGCTGTGGAATTGGCCTCGGATATCTACACGGTCCAGCTTCGGGACATTGCACTCAACGGCTCTGACATTGCCAAAACTGATAGATTGGCGTATGGTGACATTGACGTGGGAAATCTTAGAGTTCTGGTGAAAGGGCCTGGCGTTCCACATTTTGCCTCTGTCGTGGTTGACTTGAATGTGCGTGTTAAGGTAGCGGTAAACCAGTCTGGTGTCGACCAATCTCTTCAGGTTGAATCTGACTACTTCAGGGTCATGCTCCATCCTTCCACAGTGATCAAGCTGATTCAGCTGTCCTCGGATGCGTCCTATCTTGCTAGCCATGCCTCATTAGTGGCGCCTGGATTGGTTTCGCAGCAGCATCAACAATCATTGTCTGACAGTATTAACCCGCAGTTTTTCAAATTCTCCTCCGTGCATATGTTGTCCTATGGATTCTGTCTGGGCTTCATCTTTGAGAACCCATCAGCCAGCTTCCCGGGAATCATTGCTGGCTGTGACAAGATGTTCTTTATTGCCGAGGAAGGCATCGGGAAATTTTCGCTAGTGTCTGCATTTGTGTCCATGGCATATGGAAGCGACCATTCGACCTTCTTCACGCTGGGTAATGAAGAGGATAGCCCAAACAGAGCCTTCTTACCCAACGTCCAGATCTCTTATGCCATCAAGCGCATTGGTGTCAACAAGGACGTCCAGGTGCGTGTCACTGGTGAGGAACTCGATGTGAAACTTATCTCTTCCTCGGTTGCATCGATTGACAAGACGTTGAAGTCTGTGTCTGCCATTGAGACTCTGAAGAAAGACCTGAGGGTCTACCCAGAGAGACCACTGCCCACTGAGATATCCACTGACTACAAGCTTCCAGTTGACTTTACGTCGATTCAGTGTCTTATGAATTTTGCAGGTGGTGTTGTTAAGCTTTACCGTTGGGAAGATCTTCACTCTACTGGGGCTATTTCTCCGTCCTTTAAGCTCAAGGCACCGGCTGTGAAGATCGTTACAGAGTACTCCAAGACCGCTAGCCTGAAGGATCACAACATCAGCGTCGAGGTGTTCACTTTCAGCTCGAACAACGTCTTGGACTCCACTTGCGTCCCTGTTCTTTATGACTTGTGGTATGGCCTAAAAGAACTCGGTGATTTATTCAGCAGCTCTAATACTTCGTCAAAGGTTCCAGGTGCCCAGACTTCTTCTCCTCAACCCTTGTTTGATCCTATGAGTCTGTTGTCAAAATTCCACATCAGTTTTGCACTGCACATTGATAAGCAAGAGATCAGTTTGAGCTGTGAGCCATCTGCAAAGGTTCAGGCTGTGGTCGGTATCGACGGCATTGGCCTCCGTTTGGCCACAAGTGACACAGATGAGTCCCGTGGCCTCTCAGGTGTTATTGATATGAAGCGCCTTGGTGCTTCGTTACAGCACAGTTACTCTCGCGAGGTCAGTGGGTCTGTTGGTGTTGATCAGCTACTACTGTCTCTTTTATTGACTGGATCCGATGATGGTGCCAACAAGCTTTATGTGGCGTGCCAAACCTCGAAGATCATGTCGTACATCAATTTGAAACAGATGCAGGACCTGGATCTGTTCCGTGATCTATGGTTCCCGAAGAGTCATGTGATGGAGAGCTCTAGTAACAGTCTCAGATCCAGTATGAGTGTCTTTGAGACTGTGGACGAAAACATCGTATTGAAATATCAAAGAGCGTCGTCGACTAGCGCTCTCGCATGGACAGTGGACTTCATTGTCTCTGATGTGTCATGTGAAGTCGATCTTGGTCGCTCTCTGGGTGTATTATCGCTTGATTTGGATCAACTGTGGGTTAGTTCTCGTAAGAAGTCCGGGAGAGAGCAGGATCTATTGCTGGGTCTGGGCACTGTTGCATTCCGCTCCAAGGGAAGATTCAGTGGCCATCTCGTGGTGAAGGACATCCGTGTCCATTCTGTGATACAGTGGTCCATGGTAGGCGATGAGCACCAGATGCCGTTGGTGTTATTGTCCGCTGGCTTTGACTCGGTGGATGCAAAGGCCTCATTCGATTACAACGTGTTCTTGCTAGGCAGAGTTCGAGGTATGCACATCACGGTGTTCAACCAAGTGGACCAGCACAAGATCCTCCAGGATAAACTTGTGGCCAGCGTTGCATGTGATACTTCGGAGGTTTTCATTACTTCGTTTGCCGCTGCTAACATCATGGATATCTACAACACGCTGGCACGTATCCGTCAAGATACAAAGGTTTCATATAAACAGGACCTGAAGAAGTTGATTGTGGCAGAGGACCCGAAGAAGGCGCTTGATATTATCAGCACCATCGCTACTTTGAGAACGGAGCTGGAAGTGAAGTTGGCCGGTTTCCTGTTGCATGTGTACCCTGGATCCTTGCTTGATACACAGGTGCTTGTAGTGGACCTCGGTGGTCTCGGTGTGTCTTTCGAGCAGAACTTTGTGGACAACAAGCTGCACACGAATTTGAACTTGGAGCTCATGGACATCAGCATTGCGCTCTCGAGCTATCGCACACAGCTGCCAGAGGAGTCTTTGTCTGGCATCATGATTGAGGAGTTTGTCTTGCACTCGATGAACGCTAAGGGCGGTGGGATCTTCTTCTTCCCATCGTGGGGATGCACTATGGAGGCCATCTCAACGCCGAACTCCCATGTGATTGAGTATAAATACAAAAGTACATTCGGAGGTAAAGTCGACATCCGTTGGAACTTGGGATCCATCAACTTTATCCGTGAGATGTGGACCATCCATGCGAGATCCCTAGCCGCACGTCTCCAGAAGAATTCGACTGCGGATGATATGCCACTGTTGGGTAATGAGAACATCGAGGAGAAGATCAAAGAGGCAGAGATGAGCGATGAATTTGTCTATGTGCCACTGCAACCACCGGTGATTGAGGCACCACAGCTGAGAGGCTTGGGAGATGCAACACCGCCATTGGAATGGTTTGGCCTGCATAGACAAAGCTTTCCTGGTTTAACTCACCAGTATGTCATCGTAGGCTTACAGAAGCTTGCACATGAGGTTGAGATGCAGTATGGACGTGTCCTGGGTAAGGCATCGTCATGAACGAAAAAAAAACTTATGATAGAGAATTTACGAACGTTATGATTATTAAATCTTCAGTGTGTAGTTCTGTCATTGGTTTGCAAGGGAGTACTTACCAGATGCAAACTGCAAACTCCCCTGCTGAACAGCCATCTGTAAGAAATCTCTGAGTTGGCCTTTCGCTATGCCGTATTTAAACTTCTTTGGGGCCACCGCTGTCAAGAAAGTGTGAATCTTCGGGTGCTCCATCGGGCCCAGGTTGGTAAGCATCTCCACGATATATGGCCAGAATGGCTTGACCAATTCCAAAAGCTCATTTTCTTTCTCTTCAATGTCTTCTTCTGTGACTCTAGGCTCTTGGTTTTCATTCACAGTGTATCCCTTCTCGCATTCAACCAATATCCCTTGGTCTTTCCAGTACTTTATGGCGTCCTGCACAACTTCATCGTCCATATTGAGATGCTCACATATAGCTCGCGCTTCAAGTGGTGAGAACTCGGCAAAGCAGTTGATTACTGTGGCCTTATCAGGACTGACACTAAAATTGAGTGATACGTTTTCAAATTCAAGCACCACTTCCACGATACCTGTGTTAAGACACTTGAGTACTCTTCCCTTCTTGATATCTTGGAATCCAGTAGAATACAGCTCCATTTGTTGCACGACGCTTGGTGGTAGTTTGAACTGTACTTCCTCGATCTCTGGCCAGTACATGTACGACAATATAGAGAATCTGATGATATCGGAGACATCTGCGTTTGTAGAATGGATGTATGAGTCCACCTCTTCGCTGTCAACAATATCTCTGATCATAACGTCCAAGTTGTTCAAGTCATTCTCCTCAAACTTTGGCTTCAATTGCTGCAGCTTGAGTGCAACATCTGATGTATCGAAGCCCTTGAGATCAAGGAGCTTCTTAGCAAATGCATCGACAAGTTCACTTATGAATTGTTCTTTGTTCTCAAATATTGTAATCAAAGACTCGATAATGTCCTGTTTTCTGAAATCTGGCAATGCATCAATCGGGTCTGGATGCCAGTCTGTAGTCAAGTTGTTAATCACTTTTTCCGTCTGCACCGAAAGTTCATCCGACAACGCTGAAAGTGGGTCCGTTGGGTTGTTATCCAAGAGTGCATTCACTATTGTTGGGATTGTGTCCATGCGGTCTCTCAAGTATCTTCTCATAGCCCGGGATGCGTTGTCTAACAACACTCCCCTCGGGTCGATAATCAAGAATGCTTTGATTGTGGAGGTATAGCACATGATGATATCGTTAGTATTAGCGCCAGCGTGGAGCAACCTCTCGGAGCATGCTCGTGTGAAAGACGAGATGAGTGAGGACCGCTGTGCCGGTTCCAAACAGTACTTCAAGTCCTGAAGCGCCGGTATCGTCGCAGGGAAGTCAATTACAATGTCAAAGATCTCGCTGGACCTGAGCTTGCAGAGCTCTGTTTTTGAGAGATCATCAGAAAGATCCAATTCCGAGAGAAACGATCTGTCCCACATCCCGGCCATCGCTGTTATCTGGTTGGTGATTGACGTGTGGCGGTTAAGCCGTGTGACCTCACTGGTGTCGAGCCCAAGCGACAAGATGAACAACTCATCCTCCGGCGACAGCGGATGCAACGAGACCACCTTCGAGCGTATCACCGAGTTCACTGTGCGCTCGAGCTGGACGTACTCCAATTCCGTGAGCGAGAGGAACGCTGTGGGGAAGAAGAAGTAGTTTCTGATCTTCTGGAGCTGCTGGACGCTGCTGGGCGGCAGTGAGAGCACCTCCTGGCGGATCTGTGCCTTGTAGTGCTGGAGCAGCTTCTCCGTATGTCCATCTGCTGCCACTTGCCTAAGCGCTGCTTTTACCCTCGGCGTTGGTTCCTTGTGCAGGTGGTTGAGGAGCCAGTGCGTGGCAATCTCGCAGTCTCCCTCAGGCGGTATCTCTGGCAGGGCAAAAATGCGCCCGAAATGCCCCACTGCGGTCATCTCTGTGTTATCTGTGGTGATATTTTGTAGGGGCCTAATGGTTGGACGCTCCCGCCCAGTGGAGACGTGGTGATGATCTTTGTTTGTTTTGTTTGTTTGTTTACCTTTTGGAATAGCGGGCACTTGATTTTGATCGCGATCGAGATTTGTATGCGTAGAATTTTGATCTACCCTTGATATACCACGAAGTAAAGACTCCCACTGAACGGAAAGGAAGGGGGGAAACAAAAATGTCGAGAAACACGAGGGTGCAGAACCAGCTACGTGACCAGTTCATTGACTTCACACAGACCACCTCGAACATCGCCACACAGTTCCTACGGGCATCCAATTGGGACCTCGAGCTCGCGATCAACGACTATCTGTCTCATGCAAGAAGAGGAAGCACCAGTGGGAGGGAAAGCGTGTCACTTGTGGCGATCTTTGACAAGTACAAGGAGGATGATGACAAGATAGGCATTGATGGGACAATTCGGTATATTGAGGACCTCGGCTACGACCCGGAGAACAAGGTCACTCTAGCGCTTGCGGAGTTCCTCGAGTCACCGTCAATGGGAGTGTTCAATAAGAGACCTTTCCTAATGAAGTGGGCTTCTGTACGTGCACTTTCGATCGATGCTATGAAAACACATATGCAGACGCTTGAGTTCTCCCTGGAGAATGACGACGATTTTATTAAGAAAGTCTACCGCTTCACTTTCTCCTTCTTGTTGGAAGACGGCCAGAAGACGTTACCCCTCGAAACCGCATGTGCATACTGGAAACTACTCCTCGGTGACATGTACGACACCAAAATCGACTATTGGATCAGCTTTGTAGAGAACGAGTGGAAGCAGGCGATCAGTAAGGACACGTGGAATATGCTCTTTGTCTTTCTCAAAGAGTGGCAGAAGGACCCTGAGCTGAAGGACTACGATGAGACGGCCGCATGGCCAAGTCTTATCGACGAATTTGTCGAGAACTTCCACGAGAAGCACTCCTCTTGAGCTATGACTTTGCACACAGATAGAACACGAAGATATGTCCCATGCCAAAATTTCTCCGTAGAACTAATCCATCATTCAAATTTCAGCACCATGCTTCTTATTATGGTGTGACCCCTAACAAAACCAAAAACCAGGCGTTACCCGGTCGACTATCACCCTCCAGTCGCGGAAAGTTGAAGGACCCGACAGTTTAGGAAGAGTCAAATCAAGTCAACAGACGAGTACCATTGAGTAGTAAAACAGCCCATAGAACAGCATTCGGCAATTGTCTGTGTGTGTTTGTGATTTTGTTTCTTTTTTGATTCTGTTGAGATCGCACTGCGTTATCTTCGTGACTGTCCGTTGTCGCCGCTCCCTTCCATAATAGGAAAAGCTCTCATTCCACTCGGGCTTACTATTTGAAACAAAACAATCAGATGAACAATCAACAACAACCACAACAACAGCAACAGAACGGAGCCCCGCGAGGGTTGGTCATCCAACCACACCAAATCCAACAGCTGGCGAAGCAATGCAACATTGAGATCCAGGAGGCCCGAAGACTCGGAACAGAGACCCCAGCTGGTCAAGAGCATCTGAAGAAAGCTCAGCGTATCAAGTCGATCTTAATTCAGTACCAGGAACAGCAGCAGAACAGGCAGAGAGCACAACAAGCACAGCAGCAAGCACAAGTACAACAGCAGCAGCAAAGCCGGACGATTGCACAAGCATCCCCACAGATTCAGCCTAACAACGTCCAGATGCAATCTCCACAGGTTCAGCAGCAGTCACCACAGATAGCGCACCAGACTCCGCCAATAGGCCAGGCAAGATCGATGTCACAGCAGCAGCAGCAGCAGCAGCAGCAGGCACAGATGGTGCAGAGAGTCGGTGGTGCCATTGCTTCGCCAAACACTGTGCCACAGTCTGCTCCGTCCACAGCTGGCTCGAACATGTCACCAAACACACAACAACCACAACAGCAACAGCCACCAAAGACGCCCTACCAGCAGCTGGAAAACATCAAGGTCATTCTGGCGAACTTTTCCAAGAAGCTGAAGGACATAGCCGCTGCAAAAAACTCCGGTAGCCTCACTCCAGAACAGTTGCAGAAGCTTGCTCAACAGGAGGTATCAATCAGAGAGAGATTTAACACGTACAAGAACGCTGCTGTTCAGCTGTCACAACACTTGCAAAAGCAACAGCTGCAACGACAGGCTGCTCAGCAACAACAGCAGCAGCAACAGCAGCAACAGCAGCAACAGCAGCAGAGACCACAGACTGTTCAGGCGCCATCGCAGACTATGGTAAATCAGGCAAGGCCGATGTCCCAGTCTTCGACACCACAGCTTGTACAGAACAGTGTTGGTAATCAGATGGGTAACCAAATGCATCTGCAACAACAGCAACAACAAGCGCAGATTGGAATCAACAATGCCAATCAACAGCAGGTTCCTCAAGGCATGCAATTCCAACCAGGTATTCAACAGCAGGTACAACCACAGCAACAGCAGCAACAGTTCAGTGCTCAGCTTCAGCAGCAGGCTCCACAGGCACAGATTCCAGTAACGGCACCAACTGCAACTATGGGTAACCAAGTTGTGATGCCTCAGATAAACCAACCTGCCACTGGTATGATCCAGCAACAGCCGCAGCTGGCACAACAGAAGAAGGCCGTAATGCAAGGACATCAACCGCAAGTCGCACAGCAGCAATCACAGATCCCAGAACAGCGCAGTGCGACACCACAGGCGCAACAGGGCCAGTTGCCAGGAGGGAATGGCTTATTGAACAGGGGAGCTGCTGGTAACTCTGCCTCGCCAAACACACCCGTGACTAATGTTAACGCTGCTGCTAAGCCAACTACGAACAACATGGGGCCCATGAGCATTCCAGTGGCTAATGTCTACAAGACAGCTGTACCCTCGCTACCGATCAGTGCCACTGTCACGGCAAAGTCATTACAACCTGCCCAAGTCACGCAAAGGCCAAGTTTAACTGGTGGCCAGGGTCTTGCTGCGCCTGCGTTATCCACACCTGCAATTCTGAAACTACCACCATACGAGATGCAGAGTGAAAAAGTGTTGTCCAAGCGTAAGCTTAGTGAATTGGTGAAGACTGTGGGTGCTGACGAAGGTGATGGAGAAACTACAATCGATGGTGATGTTGAAGAGCTGCTGCTGGATTTGGCAGACGAGTTCGTCAACAACGTCACAAGCTTTGCATGCCGTCTGGCTAAGCATAGAAAATCCGATACGCTTGATGTCAGAGACGTTCAGTTACACTTGGAGAAGAATTGGAACATTCGTATCCCAGGTTACTCCTCGGATGAGATAAGAAACGTTAGAAAATGGGCACCAAACCAGGCGCACGCCCAAAGAATCCACGGTATCGGTATCTCCAAGTCTGTTGATCAGAGCAAATGAGCAGAGTTTCTATTTTTGTCTAAATTCTTGAAGTGTAATGTATTATTGGCTCATGACTTTAAGTCGTAGTATGTATGCAATCACAAGCCAATATGGAATGGAGCACGCACTGCGCGGCTCTATAATTGCCGAATGTGGCTTCATTGTAATAAGGTTATACCCACTATATATAGCTGCAGTATACGCTTTGGTGTCTGACCCTGGTGGCTCCATTGATTGCGATCGGCAATATAGTACTAGGCCTGTCGCGTGTGTTGATCAGCAGTACATTAAAAGGAAAACATTGCACCCATTAGCATGACTAATCACTTCATGTAAAGCATTTATATATACATTTGACAATATCATGGTATGAAAAATTACACTGCAAAATGACAGGGCCCCACTGATCTGAGTGATTTGGCTTATCCGCAATACCTCTCTCTTTCGGGCATTGGCGGCCGCAGTTATTTTTCATGCACTTTCAGTATGAAGCAAGTTCCAATATTGCGGCTTGGTACGGCCTCCTTGGAAGCTACGGTTTGTTTTTAAGGGGTTTAACCAAAGCTTCGGTTGACATCTCAGGCTCTGGAATCAGAATTCCGGCGCCTTCTTGAACTAAGAGCTTCCAATTTGAACGTAAACCAATTCTCAATGGAGACGATCTGCAAAACTGTAGATCAGCGATCCCCGTTGTGTACGGGGAGCATGTTCTGGGTTCCAATGGTAGTGCGAGTTCTGAGGCTTGTCATATAGCTAATAGTGAGTAATACTGTTCATTTGTCGATGGCTATACGCTGTGCTATTGCCTCAAGGGCCTTCCATGTTCAACCAGAAATAGCTCAATACCTGGAGTGATCGCAATTGAAAACCACACAATATCGATTGAACTAGACCGAGAACAAGGATGTACTAGAGACTTGCGTTAAGAGAGAAAGAGAGAGTACAGTGTCTGACTTGTTGCAGCCAAATGTGCCTCAAACAGAGGGCATCAAAGTGTGATTCTCTTAAAGGCCGTAGCAAGGCCGAGGCCATCACTGTGTGGCGGAACCTCACTGGCAACTTGTCATAATGCACTCAATGGTGCCCCTTATGACAACCCAATTGCTCCAATTCAGAGCCATATAAGTGCATTCTCGGTATTTGGAGCTCTCATATCGAATTCTTTTATAATGCTTGGAAGACCTATCTCTTCTTTTCTCTCCATTCCGTTGTTTCCCTTCATACAATCATACATCACGCATCATGACCATTTCCCAGGCTAATGAGTTGACAGACAACTCCACATATAGCAAGTTCCTTGCTATCTACACTAGAGACTCCAACTTCAAGCTGTTGTCCTCCAGTGCCAAGCATGGGTTTGACATCAACCGGTATTGGTCCACCATGAGCAAGAACATCATCAGAGGCATGGGCGAACGTTATGGCTCCACGTATCCGTATCCAGCCACCACCACTCCAGTATCCACTTTGCCAGAAGACTTTGTGCCAGCTCGTTGGGCCCACGTTGATAATGTGATTGTCATTGAGCACATCAAAAACGGTGAAGATCAAGTCCGTGGTATTGTCGCTGTTGGTTATGGTGAGGATCATCCACGCTTGTCTCAGTTCCACGATTTCTTCACCAAGCTGATTCTCAGCGACTCCAGATTGCATTTCTCGCTGCAGCCAGAGCTATATGACCAAGACCTAAGCATGGCCACTAGAATCACCGACTTCTTCACCGAGAACTTGAAGAATATCAAGGAAAACGGTGACAAATGGCACCTCGGTGGCAGAGAGCATTTCCTAAACAAGCTGGCTTTCTTCACCAAGAGAAACCTCAGAATTGAAGCTGTATTGCCAGCTTTCCCATGCAAGTCCTCCAACCCGGAGAAGGTACACGTCCAGCACCCAGACAGAGGAGAGGAGCTCGCCCTTAGAAGACTCATGAGTTTCTCCAGAATGGTTAAGGAATTCTATCCACCGGGTATGAAGGTTATCATTGTCAGTGATGGCCATGTGTTCAGTGACTGTATTGGTGTTGATGACGACGCCGTTGACACGTATACTGAAGAGCTCAAGTATCTCTATTGTACCGTGGCCAAGACCATGAATGCAGAGGACGAAGACCTCGTGGGCTTTTTCTCGCTCAAAGACATGCTTTTCAACAAGGACGGGACATATACCCCAGGTTTGGTTGACGAGATTAGACTCGAGCACTACACGGGCACCAACATTGGAGTTGAATCCGAGGTGTCCCGTAAGATGATGATGGCTGGGTGTGATACCGACGCTGGTGAGTTGAGACGCGACTTGAAGATTGAGGGCCACTCCAGACTCGAGCTATATAGAGGCTTTTGGAAGTTTATGAGCGAGGACCTCAGACTCAATGCCCACTGCAAGACCTTGTCCAAGAACAAGTTCAAAAAGACTGTGTCTGCAGTTGCCTTTGAGATGATCAAGCGGAACGACGCGTACTCTAACCTGGTTGAGCTTATGCTGCCATTTCACATGCGTCTCTCCATTCACGCACACAACAATGCCGGTCCTAAGTTTGGTATCATCCTCATCAGTCCAGAGCACTGCAAAGTGATCACCTCGTTCGAGTCTGCCGAGGAGCCAAAGTGCCACGACAAGCTGCACATCCCAACACCATGGCACAACGCCATTGTATATATTGAGGGCCATGAGCAGTTCTACATGACCAAGTCCAAGTCCGTGACAGATGCCCTTGCCAAAGGCCTCATCAAGGGCCATTGGGTGGAGAGTAACCTCGCCAAGGGCTTTGGTGGCCACTTCCAGGTCGCCATGGCTGGCCAGAAAGATGACGATCAGATGGCACAGTCCCAGACCTCTCAATGTTGCCCTTCTCCCACTTGGACTTTTAATTGAAATACTTTGTCGAAACTGTGACATGGTCCTAATTTATACTTGTGTTGTGTGAGTACACAATTGCGCGTGACTGACTGGTCCCAGATCCCGCATTTTCCATCAGGTGCTATATCCTTGATATTCTTTTTTGTCTTCTTTGATTTCATATGGCACTCATCTAAGTTATTGGTAAGAACGTTCAACCTAATATTGCTAATAATGATTTTCTCTCTGGATGTACACGGTTTGATCCATTTGAGTACTGCTATATATATATATATATATATAGCTAGCAAAATAGTAGTGGCCCTTCTCAAAATCTTCTGACGTAAGCAATGCCCCTCATCGCGGGCCAAAATTTTTTTGCAGCGCACCATCTACAAAAGTTCATCAATATATAATAGCTTGCAGTGCCCAATTTAATTTTACAAAGCAAGACAGTACAGCTAGATGGTGAAGTCATATCAGCGTTACGAGCAGGACCGCTGCTTCGGTGTGATCTCGTCGCGCTCGAATGTAATCTGGCTGCCTCCGTCATCCAAGACAGGCGCAGGCCAGGCCATCACCTCGGGTTTAGAGGAGATTCTCATCTGGGATATCAAGACAGGTGAGGTTGTCAAGCGCCTGAGAGATGGTCTCCCACCGGGAGCCTCTGATGCGAAGCTCACAAAACCAAGCGAGGTCACAGCATTGCAGTACCATGCAGACACGAACATCATTGCCGCTGGTTATGAAGACGGATCTATCAAAGTGTGGGATATCCTCTCTGGAACCGTAGTGATAAACTTCCAGGGCCACAAATCCGCAGTGACGATTCTTGAGTTTGATCCTGAGGGCACAAGACTGATATCAGGCTCGAGAGACTCCAATATTATCTTCTGGGACCTTGTTGGTGAGACGGGTCTGTTCAAGCTCAGAAGCCACAAGGACCAGATCACCGGTTTGTGGTTTTCCGAAGAGTGGCTGATCTCTACCTCGAAGGATGGACTTATCAAGGTTTGGGATCTCAAGTCACAGCAGTGTGTGGAGACTCACGTGGCACACACAGGTGAGTGTTGGGGGTTCGCTGTGTTGGACGACGTCATCATCACCACGGGCGCAGAGAACCAAGTCAAGGTGTGGAAGGTTAACTTTGAGGAAGAACAAGTGAACATGAAGCTGACAGAGCGTGGTGCCTTCGAGAAACAGAGCAAGTCCAGAGGTGTCGAGGTCTCTTTCAAGACCGTAGGAGGCAACAAGCTGTTCTATATTCAGAACGCCGACAAGACACTGGAGATATTTAGAGTGAGAACACAGGATGAGATCGCAAAGGCATCGAAGAAGAGAGAAAAGAGACTCAAAGAGAAGGGCTACGATGAGGATGAGATTGCCAATGCGGTCAAAGAGTCAGAGGTGAATCTGCTGTTACACCCATGGACAATGCTCAGATCCGGCTTTAAGATCAAGAGTGCCACATGGGCACTAACGAACAGTCAAAAAGTGGAACTCCTGCTTTCTTCTGCCAATAACACACTGGAATACCACACCATTGCGTATACAAACAAGGAGGTGTCGCCTGCTAAGAAGTCATACACCGTGGAGCTCCAGGGACACAGAACAGACATCAGATCGACAGACATCAGTGATAACAACAAGCTGTTGGCCACTGCCTCTAACGGTCTGCTGAAAGTATGGAACACATCTACTGCGAACTGCTTGAGAACATTTGAGTGTGGATATGCACTGTGTGTGAAGTTCCTCCCGGGTGGTACGCTTGTCGTTGTCGGTACAAGAGCCGGTGAGATTGAGCTTTACGACTTGGCTACTTCGACGTTATTGGACACCGTGGATGCTCACGAAGGTGCAGTGTGGTCCTTGGATCTGACACCAGATGGTAAATCTCTTGTCACCGGTTCCGCCGATAAGACGATCAAGTTCTGGAATTTTAGAGTCGAACAGGAGGGTATTCCGGGTACGGATAGAACGGTTGCACAAATGAAGATCTTCCACGAGAAGACGCTGGAGTTGAACGAGGACGTGCTATCTATCAAGATTTCACCGGACTCCAAGTACTTGTCTGTGTCGCTGCTCGACAACACCGTCAAGGTGTTTTTCTTTGATACACTGAAGTTCTACCTCAGCTTGTACGGCCACAAGCTCCCGGTGCTTTCTGTGGACATCTCATTCGACTCTAAGCTCATCATCACATCCTCTGCTGATAAAAACATCAAGATCTGGGGTTTAGACTTTGGTGACTGTCACAAATCCATTTTTGGTCATCAGGACTCTATTATGTGTGTGAGATTCGTACCAGAGACTCATAACTTTTTCAGTTCCGGTAAGGATGGTTTGTTGAAGTACTGGGACGGTGACAAGTTTGAGTGTATCCAGAAACTGTCGGCTCATCAGTCTGAAGTCTGGAGTGTTTCTATTGCCAACGATGCCTCTTTTGTCGTATCGACGTCGCATGATCATAGTATTAGATTGTGGAAGGAGACAGACGACCAGGTGTTCATTGAGGAAGAGAAGGAAAAAGAGATGGATGAGATGTATGAAACAGGTCTTTTGGCCTCTTTGGAAGGTGAGGACAACAAGAAGAAGAATGACGACGACGAGGATGAAGACGAAGAGAAGGATGAAGCCACTGGTGTTCACCAGCAGACATTGGACACATTGAAAGCCGGTGAGAAGTTGTTGGAAGCTCTTGAATTAGGCTGTAAGGATATCGACAGCCAAGAAGAATACCAGAAGAAGTACAGCAAATGGTTGAAAACGAAGATGGGTGAGCAGCCAACGGCTCCACAGAAGGAGGCACTACTACAGGCTTTGAACAAGAGTGGATCTGAGTACATTTTGGACACGTTGGTCAAGATCAAACCATCGCACTTGGAAGATGCACTCCTCGTTCTGCCATTCTCCTTTGTTCTCAAATTTTTCAGAGTGATTGAGAAATGGACCAAGAACAAGACTGTGCTGAAACAGCACTTGTCCATTATCTGCCGCGTGTTGTTTTTCCTCATCAGATCCAACTTGCACGAGCTGACAGCACTCAGAGACGAGCAGATGAAGACGCAGATCACCAACGTGAAGGACTTTTTAAGGCAAGAGCTGAAGGAGAACACGGCAGAGGTGGGCTTCAACTTGCAGGGACTCAAGTACTTGAGAACACAATGGAACTTGACACATAACACGGAGTTCATCGACGAGTATGAGCAACAGCAACATGTTGAGAAAACTGCCAAGAAGAGGGTATTTCAGACTCTGCAGTGAGACCTTCTAAACTTGGAAATTTAATGCATTTGAAACTACCGTAGTCTGCATAATTGTTTATGTAAAGTCTCGGAGTTAGTCGGGGCTCGTCGGCGAGAATGGATGGGCAGACTCTGAATCTGAGGCTTTTATAATTGGGCGGGACAAATTACAAAGCAATGAAACAGTGCGAAAGCAAAGGGGAAAACAGTTGCGGTGTAGGAAGAAGTTCAAGGATGATATATGAGTGCGCCCAGACCACAACAATGTGCAAGCTATAAGTGGACAGCCAACTCCGAGAATCCAAGCCCATCGGCCGTTTGTATCTCGCTTTCTCCGTTAAAAAGTGCTGATCTCCGTACTTTTTGAACGGGTTTAAGCTTTACGCAACCGCACAGATATATGGACTCGGCGCTACTCGGCGCTTATATGATGGATTTCATATAAAACCGCTGATGTTTCCGCTTTTGCAGCCTTTCCTAACTCGGCCTTTCCTAACTCTGTAAAGGGTGTTTAAAGTGTCCAGAAGGCTAGTGGCTTGATACACATCATTTTGCAATTATATCTCATAGGTCGCCGCAAGACATAACACATACGCACGCAGTTGAACCCCAGTGACAGATTCAATTTACGAAGATGAGCGCTACAATCACAAGTCTGTTACCACAGATCACATCATTAGAAGGTGAGCTCGCCTCACTTACATCGGTGCTGGCCACTCAAACCCATCGCATAGATGTCATTCAGCAGTCCCGATCCGCAGAGTATATCGTCGCCTCACTGGCGTACTTCTCTGCTGAACAGGCGATGGCCACCGCCACTGGATCTGTGGGACAAGCATCCGCTACCCAAGCACTCTCAATGGCATCGGAGACTCTGTCTTCGCTCTCGATGGCTGAAAACATCTATGGCATGACCCCAAGCTATGGTGGGAACATGGCAATGGCCATCGTCATGGGCTTGTTCTTTGTTTGTCACACTGCATTGGGATTGTTCTATCAAACGTGGTGGTTTGGTATCTCGTGCTTCATCGGCACAGGGCTCGAGATGGCAGGATACATTGGAAGAACACTTTCCTCAAAGGACACATCCGGAGTCAACCCGTTCCTACTCCAGATCATCACACTAACTATTGCCCCGTGCTTTATCATGGCCGGTATCTATTACCTGTTGGCACAGTTCATCATGATATATGGCACCCAGTTTGCAGTCCTAAGGCCAATGTGGTACTCCTACATCTTCATCACCTGTGATGTCATCTCCCTCGTGGTGCAAGCCACAGGCGGTGGCCTTGCTGCTACGTTGCTAAAACAGTACAAGTCCACGGATAGCGGTACACATGTCATGGTTGCTGGGTTAGCGTTCCAAGTGGCCTCTATGAGTGTATTCCTAGCGTTGTTTTTCCACTTCTTCTGGAGAGTCAGATACCTGAGAAAGAACTACGATGAGCTCGAACCATCGTTCAACCCAGAGTACAAGCACATCAGAGACAAGAAGGGGTTCAAATTCTTCCCTATTATTATCCTCGTGGGTGTTTTGTTTGTCTATATCAGATCTATATACAGAGTTGTGGAGTTGTCTGAAGGGTGGAGAGGCAATCTCATTACACACGAGGTATATTTCATGATCTTGGATGCCTTGATGATGGCATTGGTTTGTTTCATCTTCATCCCATTCCACCCGGGACATGTGATGGGTAGAGCTTCAGTCCCTGTGCTCGGTATGCCATCACACAAGAAGATGATGATGATGGCAAAGAAAGCAGAAGAGAAGTCCCAAGATGGCTCAGAAAGATCGGTCTAATACTGTATAATATCTGTTCTTTTATTGTTAGTTATATGCATTTCAGCACACAAGATGATGGCGAAGAGAGGAGAAGATGTCTCAAGATGATCGGTCTAATGTTGTTTTTAATATTGATATAAATATACATTCAAAATCTCTATACTTAGATCCCCTGGGATCACATGCAATTCTCTCTATATCAAAGCTCAAGCCCATTTACCCAAGAGTGCCATAAGACCGGCACCTAAGCACATAACGAGGTAAGCCAAAAGCATCTTCTTCAAGCCACCTTCACCCTTGAACTGGTTAGAGTACAAGAATTCATGTGCCATGAGCTCAACGATACCGGTGTAGATCAGAATACCTGCAGAAATGGCATCAAAGACACCATTAGCGATCAAAGCGCTTCTAGAACCTGGGAAGAAAGAGTGTCTGACACCGATACCGATGGCAATGGCAATAGGAGTCGACAAGGAGTAACCAAGAGACAAGAGCCATGGAGTGAATCTCCTACTGTGATCCCAAGGTGTGTCAGCGATTCTGGTACCAAGACCCAAGCCCTCAAACATTTGGTGGAAAACAAGAACAATGAACAGCGTGTTGAACTCATCACCAGCAACGGCCAAAGAAAGACCGACAAACACCGAGTGGAACACAACACCAAACTCCAAGATGAACACAGAGAGGACCTGGTTGAGATACTTCTCCTTGGCGGCTTGTTCCAATGGAGTGTCAATGGCCTCAGGGTCCTGGTGTTCAATATCATGCGAGAAGTGGTTCTGGCCAATAGCCATGGACTGAGATTTCTCCACTGGGGCAACTGCTGCCTTGGAGGAAGTCTCATCAGAGTCCTCTTCGACCTCTTTATCCTTACCGTTTCCGAAGTGGGAATGGCCGTGAGGAGCAGAGTCGGATAGCGATCTCTCAACAAAATGATGGGACACAATCTCTGTCAAGAACAATGCAAAGAGTGACATCAAACAGATTCCAAAAGCCCATGGATACTCCGTGATTGGGCCCGTGAGACACGAGTTGCTAAGTGCATCAGATGCAGGCTCCAGTAAATGGATGAACCCAGTGGCAACAATGACACCAGAACCGAAGAACTTGGCGATGAACCAGCACCAGTTAGGCAGTCTGATGAAAGAATACTTGGACGAAAGCAAGGGGAAGAAAGCACCGAATGCAGATGATAACAGGATCATGAACACTGCAAGGATTCTCAGCCCATCTCTGCCATCGTATTCGTTACTGGCCTCACATTCCACAGCAACGGCGTCATCGTCGTCATCTCTGGCGAACAGTTGTACGAGCTGTATAGCTGTCTCTGCTAGCGGAGCCATTTGTGTAATGATGATGTGTTGTACGTGAAATGAAGATACTCAAACACCAACCAAAGAGACAATTCGTGCTTTATATATGCGCAACAGTCTACTGGCTGTGTGGATGTAAGTTAAATGCAGGTGCCAACAAGGTCCTGTGGAGAAAAGCTCTTCCGGTACTAGAAGGGTTGTTAAACGGTCTATTGGCGCGAGTGATGTGAGCACGCACAGAGCTGGATTGTGTCAAAAAGAAAGTGTGGTAAGCGAACAACAGGATAGGAATAGCCAATCAGTGTTTGCTTTATTCGTCTTTATGAAATGCCGATGAAACCAGTGTAGTTATATGGGAAACAAAAAGACAGAAATGAATGTGGCAATAGTGTCAATGGTGTGCTGCTCTGCTGACTCCTTTTTTTCGCCTAGACAAAAGGTCCGCTCAAGCTCCGGAGAAAGAAAAAAAAACAAAAAAAGTACCTTGAAGGTTACAAAAAATAGCCCACCTTGGTGGTCGCCGAATTGACGGAGTTAAAACATTTGGCATGATACGCCCACTCCGACTAAATGTTAGCGGGGAGGGAGGGAAGACATTCAGCTCTAAAATCTGATCTGACCTGGAGTCTGGCTTTATTGGGATTCATTGTTATTAATTGTATTCTTGTCTGGCACTAAGAGACCACCATACTTCCGAGTCTCTCAAGTAGGAGAGTGGGGCACTTCTTCTGCCCGCCTTGTTCGTTATCTTGAGCATGATGATGATCGCTGGCCCAATTCTTTTTTCTGCTATCCGCCTCTGAGATCTGACTGCCTCACGTACCAGTTCATGATCGGCTGTATGCTAAGCTGTAGCCGTCTATTCTGTTCTAATACAGATTGAGTGTAATTGGGTAGTATCTAATAACTATAGTCAACTCTTATCCTGTGCTGTTCAAAGCCTTCGTCGCCTTTTTACACATACGACTTAAGGCCAAGTTGTCTTTCGATCATTCGTCGTCCCAGCACTAATTAATTTGCATACGATCAATAGATCGGTAACGTATAAGGATTATACCCGACTTTGTGCAATCAGCTCAAAATGCCGTTGAAATACGTAATTTCAAATTTCCCTAGCGGGGAGTTGAAGTTGAGAGGCATCTAAATTTGAGATAGGAGCTGTAAGCATGGCGTATTTAGCTGTTGCAGATCAATTACACGTACGTTGAGTACTGCATGTGCATGAGATATATATGGTAAGGCTCGAGTATACCCGGCTTGAGCCAATTAATGTTAAGTTTCTTATGCTATATTCGAGTGTACATATAGGTATGCGGTGCGGTTAACGTCTAAAGAAACCCGGACACCGGGCATAATTCATGAATACACTTTAATTCGTATAGCTTGATAATGGCAGGATATTAAGCACTCAAACTCTGAATAATCCCCTGAATATAGGATACAAGTTGTTAAGGTTACATTGTTGAATTGTAATACTATGTATCATAATTTAAAAAATTTATCTTGAATCTTGGTGCTTTACTTCATCTCTAAATTTCAATAAGAGGAGATGCCCTTTCTAGTGACTAAATTTTTTTTAATTTATATATATATATATATATAATTACTCTTATTAATTGGATCTGGCAGCTGGTAAAGGCCTTAGTTGTTTAGACCTTGCAATAGAGAATTCAACGTATATACTTCGGTATAGACTTCTCGGGAGGTCCAATATATGTAAGTATAAGAATTAAGTCGAAGCCCAATAATTATGTCCGCAACATGCGCAAGGGTCTTTGCGAGTTCCAAATTAAAATCAGAGTATACTCTAGTGCTGGGCATGGCTGTCGGGGCCGGTACAAAAAATTAAGGTATGTCCTTTTTTGATCCTTATATAAATCAATTCAGCTATGTTGTTGAGCCATATTTGAAGGAGCCCAAAAAAGGCTATGAATATCCTACACATACTTCCTGTCAGGCATTGGAGCCCATTGAACAGCAGGTAGATCTTATCAAGAAGTTAGGAGCTGACAAAGTGATTGCACGAGAGGTGATCGAAACAACACCGAATTCATCAGAATAGAGGACTACCACAAACTTTTGGATCACTCCAGCAAATTATAATTTATTGGATTCTTGTTGTTCTCGTATTTGGAGTTGAAGCTCCATTCTAATAATCTTATCCCTGCAAAAGCCATCATCAAAGTTGATACCCCAGCATTTTTCGGGGCTGTCGTGCAGGAAGCTCAGGAATTACGTTTAGAACCATGTTTTGATAGCTCTTTTGTAGTCGGAAATAACTCCGAATCGAAGGGGGACTTCACAACTAATAGGCACAAATTAGGATTGAGTTAGTATTGAAGAGGAAATATTAGCACGAACAGAGCTCAAGGAGAGATCAAGGCCAGATTTGGCGCAGAGTTTCGCTGCAAAACAAAAACCATTCAATATTTGTGGGTGTTGTGGTGGCGAGTTCCATAAAATACTCCTAGTTAACTTATATATATATATATATATGTAGCGCTTGACTTTTTAGAGCTAGGTGTAGCTCGTATGCACAAAGTGAACATTTCACCAGGCGGTTCCGTCCAAATGATCATGGGGTCCGTTTTCAAATTAGGCTTCGCCAATTGTCCGACAGTAAATTCTGCATTATTTAGACAATGAGATCGTCAAGTTCTCACAAATGAAATTTAATCAAGAACGTATTTACCAATATGCTATTCCGAATCTATTTGATTTCCCTGATGGTTAAAGTCTGGCAAATTTCGAGGAGGAAGAAAAAACATTGCCTTTACTTCTCGGGATTCGGGATTCGGCAGGTTCTTTGTTTGGGAAAGTGAAGCGCACCTGCCAAAGGAAGTCACGATTGCCTCCCCCCTCCCCTTTATTATGTGGCGTAGGTATAAAAATGTAAATTTCCAACAATAATTCTTACTTCCAATTGTGAATTGTACCAATTGCGATCATAGAGTGTTAGCAAACAGCTATAAAGATGGAATACTTCATTCTTAACAACGGTAATAAAATTCCTGCGATCTCCATCATTGGGACCGGTACACAGTGGTTCAACAGGGATGGTGTCTCTTTCAACTCTGCCCTCGTGGACCAGCTCGTCCATGCGCTTTCACTCCCTGGAGTGATCCATATTGACATTGCAGAAGGTTATGGGAGATATCCGGAGCTCGCTGAGGCATTGAAGAAGAGTTCCAAGCCAAGAGACCAAATGTGGATTACTGACAAGTTCTCCAAGAAGGCCACCAACCCTAAGGTCGCACTAGAGGACTCACTCAAGGTCCTTGGCTTGGAGTACGTGGACTTGTACCTGATCCATGATCCATTGTACGACGAGAAGACCCCTGGTTACGACTTGGTCGAGGCATGGAAGTACATGGAGGACCTTTACAAGAGAGGTCTCGCAAAGAACATTGGTGTTTCCAACTGGGCCGTCTCGGACTTTGAGAAAGTGCTCCCAACTGCAGAAGTGAAGCCAGTGGCCAACCAGATCGAGTTCTCTGCCTTCTTGCAGAATCAGACTCCGGGAATCTATGACTACTGCCAGAAGGAGAACATCCTGTTGGAGTCTTACGGCCCATTGGGTCCGATCTCAAAGACACAGGGCGAGACCGGCCCATTCTTCGATTACATCGAAGAGTTGTCCAAGAAGTACAGCAAGAACACAGGCTTGATCCTGTTGAGATGGGTGTACCAGCGTGGCGTGCTCCCAGTGACCACTTCCTCAAAGCCAGAGAGAATCGCAGAGGCGGGTACCATCTTCGAATTCAAGCTCACTGAAGAGGAAGAGGCAAAGATTACAGAGCTCGGTGCTGCGCACAAGACTCTCAGACAGTTTTGGAGCCATATTTATGGTCAGTACGATTGATTTAGCGAGAGGTAATGATACGACACAACTAGTATAGACATGGTAGAAAAAGATGAGTTAAAGAGAAACCAGGAGTGGATGAGAAGTAGATGGATATTTAAAATCTATGGTACAAGGCAAATAACAGAGATGCAGGACTCTCAGGCAGCTGGTGCGTTACTGAACAGGTAAGATATACTCTCACCGTTGTGCAGACGACGGATAGCCTCGGCCAAGGTAGGAGAGATATCAATCTGATCGAGTCTATCGTTCTCAATGTTCACCGGCACGGTATTCGTACACACAATCTTCGACAGCTTGGAGGACTGGAGTCTTTCCTCGGCGGCGCCCGAGAAAATACCATGTGTCACGATAGAGATGACTTCCTTAGCACCGTTCTCCAAAAGCGTATCAGCGGCCTTGACCAAAGTACCACAAGTATCAGCCATGTCGTCAATCAACACACATGTTTTGCCGGTAACATCACCGACGAGCACCATTCTTGACACCTCGTTGGCCTTCTGTCTCTCCTTGTGGATCAAGGCAAAGTTCAAGTCGAGCTTATCAGCGATAGAGGCAACTCTTTTGGCACCACCAGCATCTGGAGAGACCAAGATAGCATTCTCCAGACCAATCTCCTCCCTGATGTATCTCAGCGTCGACGGCTCCGCATACAGATTATCTACTGGAATTCTGAAGAAACCCTGAATCTGCGAGGCATGCAAGTCCATAGTTATGACATGATCACAGCCAGATGTTTGTAACAGGTTAGCAATGAGCTTAGCGGTGATTGGCGCTCTCGACTTGTCCTTCTTGTCCTGTCTCGCATATGGGAAATTCGGTATCACAGCGGTGATACGACGAGCAGAGGCGGTCTTGCAGGCGTTGATCATGATCAGTAGCTCCATTAAAAAGTCGTTGATCTCATCTTCACCACATCCGGTTTGAATGATGTACACGTCCTCATCTCTGACGGACTCTCCGATCGTTACAGAAGTCTCCTGGTTGGAGTACTGGTACACACCAATCTTACTGAGCGGCACACCAAGCCTGGAATACATGTTAGAATTTAACGATCATAATGACGAGATTAGACTCACTTCTTGGAGATCTTCTGAGCTAGCTCTGGGTGAGAGTTACCCGCCAGGAGCTTGATTGAGTTGGCAGAGATAGACATATGCGAAAGATGTATGGGAGAAGCAAGTCCCAAAGGGGAGCTATCAACTTTTGGTTATTTAAAGACCGAAAGCTAGGCTCGAAGTGAACGATCACTCTTAGGGCTCTAGTGTCTCACAACTTTTTTCTCTCTTTTGCCCCGGGCTAGCGCTAGCTGCCACGGGCGCACGTGCCAATACTGGAAGAAAGATAATATACGACTCAGCAGCTTAAATCCGAGGGCCAAGGGCTCAATTCTAGTAGAAGGGGGGCGGGGGGGGGGACGGTAGTTTGAGGGCAGAAGTTTGAGGGCAGAAGTTTGAGTGTTTGAGTGCATTTTACAAAAATATTGACAGATCGAGCAGATAATTTGGACTCCTCTTATCTGTTGGAAAGTGGATATCACTCACCACAGTCGTATTAACCCCAAGCGGTATTAGACTTACTTATTCCGCGTAACAAGTGATTCTTCCCCACCGATAGTTGCCAATTTGTGCATGACTCGAAGCCATGATTATTACTATGAGTCGCTTTGGATTGGAAGACACCCATGCGACACTCAGTGCAGTACTGTCTCACTTGCTGAGCTATATATATAAAACGCTATAGGGCAAACAATCCAATGGAGATATCAGGACACACACCCATTGCAACTCGTATAACAACAGCTCCCGGGCTATTCTTGGACCGGTAAGCATTATTATTGTTTTTCCCCCGAGTCCCTTGCGCGCATTGAACTATTTTAACGTCTCCGACGTCATATAGCAGTCATGCATTGCACCTCGAGCGTTCACAGATTGGATATAACAGAACAACAGTATTGCACAACTGCGATCAATCTACATCCGTTGGTGCTATGGATAGATGCGTGATTCCACTCGTCACAACCGTTTGTTCCACTCATATTTGTGCCACATGAAATGCTGCGCCCTTCGTGAGAGATTCACATCATATCTCAAGCTTCGTGGGATCTCTCTAATTGCACAGCCCCAGGGACCGTGCGATCATGCACCGCGAATTATACCTTAGGCATGGCTCATATAGCAGGAAATAGAATCAACTGTGTGGAGCAGCAATGTGGTAGCAGGCTTCTACTCCATGTACTACGCACTTCATACGTACCTTTTCTATCCAGCAGATTCTTAACTAACTTAAACCGAATTGAATGGTCACCAGCTAGGACCTCACCCCGGAGTGAAATTTGGAAAGTACAACAAGTGCCAACCGTCATCCGGATATGCAGGCCCTTTGACTCCGTACCTCGTTCTGATCCAGTTTTTGGCCCCCAATTAAAAAATTCTGATCCAACCAGCCATTTTCCAAGGAGGCGCACCTGCTTTTTTTGTTTACAAATTACCGAATTAGGTAAGTGAGGTGGAGATTTAATTGGTAGGGGCAGCACAATCACGCTCTTAAGCTTTCTTCTGATCCGTGAAATTAATTATGTGCAGATATGGTGCATGAGGGCTATTTTTGGCACCTATTTTTAGAAATCTCATTTCTGAGATCTGATCCAACAGTCGAACCGAGATGGCCCGGTGGTGTATAAAAGGTGACAAGATCTCCTCAAATTTAGTCAAAGTTCATCAAATCCTTTGTTATCCCATCACATTAAAACACAAAGACCTTCGATCTTTTCATTAATCACACTTACAAGACACAATGCAGTACAGATCCACTTTCTTCGCCTCGGCTTCCTTGATCGCCACCTCCATGGCCGCTTACATCCCATCTGAGCCATGGTCCACTTTGACTCCAGATTCTCCAGCTCCAACTGGTGCTTCTACGGACTACACACAGACCTTCGGTATTGCCGTTATGCCAATCACCACCGGCTCTTACGCTTCATCTGCCACTGCTGCACCAACCGCTGCTAAGAGAGATGTTGTCTCTCAGATCGGCGACGGTCAGATCCAGGCTACTACTTCTACTGCTGCCCCAGTTTCTACTGCCCAGGTTGTCTCCCAGATTGGTGACGGCCAGATCCAGGCTACTACTTCTACTGCAGCTGCAGCTGTTACCACCGCTCAGGTTGTCTCTCAGATTGGCGATGGTCAGATCCAGGCTACTACTTCTACTGCTGCTGCAGTTTCTACCGCCCAGGTTGTCTCCCAGATTGGTGACGGTCAGATCCAGGCCACTACCTCCACTTCTACTCCAAAGTCTTTTGCTCAGCCAGTCTCTCAAATTGGTGACGGTCAGATCCAGGCCACAACTACCACCGCTTCTGCTGCTTCCCAGATCACCGATGGTCAGGTTCAGGCTTCTGCCACTTCCACATCCACTGCTGAAGCCGAGGCCTCTGAGGACACTGGCTCTGCTGACTCCGTCGCTTGTTTGACAGACTCTTCCCTGGCCATGGTCCTGAACGGTGGTATTCTTACTGACGCTGCTGGCAGAATCGGCTCTATCGTTGCCAACAGACAGTTCCAGTTCGATGGCCCACCACCACAGGCTGGTGCTATCTACGCCGCCGGCTGGTCCGTTACATCTGAGGGTAACTTGGCCATTGGTTCCAACGATGTCTTCTACCAGTGTCTCTCCGGTACTTTCTACAACTTGTACGATGAGTCCCTCGGTAGCCAATGTACCCCAATCCACTTGGAGATTGTTGACCTTGTCTCTTGTTAATTGTCTGCGTACTTGTCCACACAAAAAAAAAATTAAGCAGCATTTTCTCTCTGTTCAATGTGACATTTGACAGTTACGATTCATGGTTTTTTACTTCTTCTTCATTCTTTGGTTTCTTTGGTTTTATTTCTTCTTCCTTCTTTCCACGTTTACATTGGCATTTTCTCGCATCCACTTGCATTACATATTAATTTATGATCTGAACACTTCTTAACTATTTGTAGCTTCTCTCTCTCTCTTTTCTTATGGCCTCACCTTTATAGTTGTGCGAGATAAAAAAGTCCGCAGGAGCTCACCACTTTCTGCATAATCGCTCAATCCCGATTTCTTCTCATATTGCATATATTATATAAGGAATTGATTAAAAACCTGGGAAATCACAAAAATTCAAACTTGCTGCACTGCATTTTACCTCTCTGCACTATTCAGTATCGCATACATCTTCATTCACCAATCCACATAAGTCCAAGCACAAGGAAAGCAAACCAGACATCAACGTCCTTAAGCAAGAGACACGACGACACACAATGGCCACGATAGGAGCAACGAAGAGACTCAATAAGGAGTACAAACAGATGAAGGAGGAGCCCACACCCTTTATTGTTGCGCGGCCGCGTGATGACAACATCCTGGAGTGGCACTACATCATCACGGGTCCACCAGACACCCCTTATGCCGGTGGGCAGTACCATGGCATCTTGAACTTCCCCAAGGATTACCCTTTCAAGCCTCCTGCGATCAAGATGGTGACTCCAAGCGGGAGATTCCGTTCAAACACGCGTCTCTGCTTGTCCATTTCGGATTACCACCCTGAATCGTGGAACCCAGCATGGACGGTTGACACCATCTTGACAGGGTTGCTGAGTTTCATGACATCACAGGATATCACCACGGGCAGTATCGAGTCCACAGAGCAAGAGAAGAAACGCCTTGCCGGTATGAGTCGACAATGGAACGCGTCTAATAACAAGCCATTCATGACCGTGTTTGCCGACTACGTTGACGGTGCAACAAAGAGCCAGATCAATGGGACTACGGTAGGCGTGACGAGTACAACAACACGGGTCAATGGGGTAGGTACGACACAACCTGTTACTACAACAAGAACAGCATCAGCAGCAGCCGCAATTCCAAAGGGTGCTGTGGGACCAGTGGATGGGAATCTATTGACAGCCAGGGCAACACCAGAGGCCGAGAAGCACAAGAGAAAGCACAGTACTGAGAATCTCGCGGAGGAAAAGAAGTGCAAGGCCACTGATGTGGTGAACCTTGATTCTGATGAAGAGTCTGAAGCAATGGACGACAGAAGAGGAGAGGAGAGCCAGCCTATTGTGCTAGATGACGAGGAGGATGAGAACGATTTCTATAATGACTACGAGGACTTTTCCGAAGACGAAGATGAGGTGCTAGAAGTGGACGATGATGAGGCGGTGGACAATGTGATTGTGATTGACTGAAGTAATGTCCGCTGGCTATACAATGCTGTGAATATTATACCCCCCATACACATACACATAACACTCTACGTACGTAGGTAGGCTTTGCAGGTGTCACGAGAGCATTATGGTGTTGCCCCGTGCTAAAAAAAGATATTATACCGACTGGCCGAAGGCCGACCGCACAGCTCGCTTCTTGCGCTTGCGCGCTGGCACTATGGCCCATCGCTGTCAAATTGAAGCCTTCAGCCACAAAGACTTTATCTAGTGATTTATTTGAGTCAGGACCACCGCAAGATGGCGACCAAGGCGGCTAACAAGCGCTTGACAAAGGAGTACAAGGCGATGGTGGAGAACCCGCCTCCGTTTATCTTGGCACACCCTTCTGAGCGTAACATCCTTGAGTGGCACTATGTCATCACGGGCCCACCAAACACTCCGTACGCTGAGGGACAATACCATGGTTTATTGATTTTCCCTAGAGATTATCCTTTCAAACCACCTGAGATCCGTATGATTACTCCGAATGGCCGCTTTGCGACGAATACGCGGTTGTGTCTCTCGATGTCCGATTACCATCCTGATACGTGGCAGCCTGCGTGGTCTGTGGCGACGATTTTGAACGGATTGCTCAGTTTCATGACAGGAGATGAGCCTACGACGGGGTCTGTGCAGTCGAGCGAGGATGCTAAGCGGAAGTTTGCGCGTGCAAGCTTGGAGTGGAATGCTAAGAGCAACGTATCGTTCATGAGAGAGTTCCCGGATCTGGTGGGGGAGAGCATCATCAAGAGCAAAGAGATCGCAGAGAGGGCGCTTCAGCAGGCACAGGAGCGCCAGAAGGAGGCTGAGAAGCAGAAACAGAGAGAAGCAGCGGCTCGGGTGGGGCTAGTGGACATAAGCAAAATGGACCCAGAGGACCGTATCAGATTCTTGGCCGCACAGCAGGGGACCGGTAGTAATGGGTCCATCGCACAGTCCAAGCTTACCTACTGGGCATACTACGCTTTGGCCGTGGCAGTGCTTGTTGGTTTCATCTCCGTGGTGAACTAACTGAGCGAATTTATACAGGATACGAACTAATGAGACGTTTACATACATTGTGCCTTGTAGAGTATCATCATTAATCTAGTTATAACTTAGAATGGGTCCACTTCGAGAACGACCTTGCCGTGGCAGTGACCAGCTTCGACCTTCTTCATAGCGTCCTTGTACTGTGTCCAGTTATACGTTGAGTCCACGACATTCACAATCTCTCCACGCTCCAGCATATCAGCACCGGTAGTCATCCAATCACCACCGGATGCCCGTGTGCCATTCGCAGCGGTGAAGTACCATCTCTTGTACTGGAGTCCCCACATAGAACCCATGAATATACGCGCATTGGCGAATGGTGAGGTCCAGCTAAAGTAGTTATCTGTTTTGTAGTTGAACTTGGTGTCACCCACTGTGGTGTAGTACTTGCCCCTTGGAGCCATATAATCTGAAGAATGACGCAGGAGGTCGTACCCACCCACAAAGTCAAGTAGGAGATCAAATTTACCCTGTGGGATGCGTATGTCCACGGGTGTCCCCTCAGCGTCGTAGTCTTTGTATACTCCTGTGGTGGCAAGCACGTTCAGCACATGAGGTACGTCTTCATTCACTCTGTAGTTGACAGCTACAGAGGCGCCATGGGCCTTCACCAGTGCCATGGCAGAAGGAGAACAAACAGCGACAATAGTGGAGACTTTATAATAGTTCTTGAGCAGTTGGATAGCCATGAGCCCGACGCTTGAGGAGCCACCATTCACCACAACAGTGGAATCAGATGTAGGAGATGCGTTCTGTAATATTTGCCATGCCGTACCGAACGTCACCATCCAACTGCCTGCTTCCACCCATGTCAAAGCATTAGGCTTCTTCACCAATGGGTCAACTTTAGGGTCAACAAGAACACTTGATGACAGTGTACCGTAGCCATTTGGGTGGAAATATAAGCCACACACTTCGTCACCGACGTTCCATTGACCTGTATAGTCTTTGCCCACCTCAGAGATGACACCAGAGTACTCCCGACCAATGCCTCTCTCACCGTTCATATGGTCTGTGTAACCATTAATGATAAGCAGGTCGATGGGACTCAGAGCTGCGGCTTTCACCTGAACAATGATATTGTTAGCCTTGATTGGTACTTTGAAAGTGATATCCGTCGTCAAAATAGGAGCCTTGCCCTTTGAGAAGAAAATCAGTTGCTTTGTAGGGACATATTTAATAGGACGGATCGGACGGGCAACACGCTTAAGTCTGAGCTGCTCCTCCGTATACACCGGTGGGATCGCAGGTGTTTCCTGTTCCTTGATGAGTTTCTTGAGAGTTACGTTTGACATATTTACCACTGTAAGTCGATGGTATTAAATTAGACTAATCAGAGGGATAAAACTGAAGGTGATGTACGTATACTTTTGATTTTGGTCTGCCAGGCCGGGGCGCGGGGTTGAGACTTCGGACTTTTGATTATATACGGAGGAGGCATTATTGTGACGGGACTAATTAGGCCTATTTCTCTCCACTATACAAATATCAATTAGTTGGTAGTTGTTCAACAGTGTGGTGGGGAAAACTCTTTGGACGATTACAAAAAGGCAGTGTTTGGAATATAAATATATGCAAAATCTCAGCTCAATTTGTGGGTTCGGCCACTGAAGAGCAGTATGAATCTTATTAGAATTAATCTCAGTCAGATCAACTGATGGAATACCTGCACCACGGATTAATCCAATACTATGAACAAATTCCTTGCAACACAACTGGAAGTGATGACAGGATAGATTTTTTTTTTTTGAGAAGCGAGCTGCCCTTTTGAATGGGTCACAATTCTATGGCTCTCTCTTCTCTGTCGTTTCATCGTAACAATCATTATACGCTGATCCACCGATCAGGCGATGAGTTCAAATCTCTTCGAAGGATCTCAAGCGTTCTAGGAATCAGTATAGTACTCCTCGAGGTCTTCAGGCTCAAATATCACCTTGATCATCAGAGAACATGAGGGACATACCGCAACGTCTTCACCATCTAGTAAGTCTTGGATGAATATTTGAAAACGATCGCCACAGGGACAAGGATAAGTGAACAGCTGTGTGTGTTCGCTATACGTCATGTCTTCAATCTCTATCTGGTCGTAGTACGACATATTTGTAGGCCTCCCTTAGATAGTTTCTATTGCCCTTTATTGCTTGCAATTTGTTTACTGATTACTAAGGGATGCCTGCAGTACCCACCTTTAAAAAAAATTTGGCACATCTCTCGGAGCTAAAAAAAAGTAAAGAACACGCTCTAAGCCCTAATGGGAATTCCATGTGACCCACTCTAGGTCTACTTCAACTCTGATGTTTGGGTGTTTCAGATGAGCCATGTCGCGCACAGTTTCCAGAGGAGGGCCGTCACACACCCATACACCACATATCTTTATTATTACTGACACACAGACAGATGGCAGTCCTGTGCGTACCGGATCCTTAACTACTGTGCCATCTGCCATTTCGCTCCGGTCAAACATATGGTAAGGACAGTCCCACACCAGGTGAGTTTTTTCCCTGGTGCTTGGTGGTAGCGGCCGCGACTCGCAACAAATGAAAAATTGAAAAGCTCCACTCATACAACTCCGAGCACTCACACGTTGCTGGTTTAAAGGATCCAAGTCGCCTTAGAGTAAGTCTATCAGACATATCAAGAGAGGAATAGAGAGGTTCAAGGAGCTGAAGGCGAACATACTACGGAGAGTCATCTTGTTCAGATTATCATCCTATCAAGTCCCATATCTGGCACACATTCATCCCATTCCCACCATTTCATATAGAAAAGTTTGTCCAGTGAGGATTCAGGGAAGTCAGTGGAATCACACACACGGTTTCTACATCACCTACACACATAACCATCATACGATCTCCCAGAAGTTCAACGGAGCTCTTGCACATTACACCAGCATATCATTTCAAGGGACACATTGGAGAGTCCAACAAAACACATAGGTCATCAAGCTTCACTTGCCCTCAGTCCTCTACAGCCACAAGGAACATCATACTAACATTGCACAGAGTTCACCATGGGTATTTCTAGAGATTCTCGTCACAAGCGTTCCGCTACTGGTGCCAAGAGAGCCCAGTTCAGAAAAAAAAGAAAATTCGAATTGGGCCGTCAGGGTGCTAACACCAAGATTGGTACCAAGAGAATCCACTCTGTCAGAACCAGAGGTGGTAACCAGAAGTTCAGAGCCTTGAGAATCGAGACCGGTAACTTCTCTTGGGCTTCCGAGGGTGTCACCAGAAAGACCAGAATCACCGGTGTTTCTTACCACCCATCTAACAACGAGTTGGTTAGAACTAACACTTTGACCAAGTCTGCTATTGTCCAGATTGATGCTACTCCATTCAGACAGTGGTACGAGACCCACTACGGTCAGTCTCTCGGTAAGAAGGTCCAGAAGACCGAGGAGGAGGAGACTACCAAGTCCAGAAAGGTTGAGAGAAAGTTGGCTTCCAGAGCTTCTTCTGCCAAGATTGAGCACGCTGTCAACGCTCAGTTCGGTGCTGGTAGATTGTACGCTTGTATCTCTTCCAGACCAGGCCAGTCCGGTAGATGTGACGGTTACATCTTGGAGGGTGAGGAATTGGCTTTCTACTTGCGTAGATTGACTGCCAAGAAGTAAATTTAAATAGGTTTCATGTGTCATCAATTCTAACTCTTTTACGTTAATAATCTATCGTAGGTATTCCATTCAGTTCATTAGTCGGATCGTCCCCAAATTGGTGCTGTGGTGTTGGAATATCGCCTGGCCAATTACTTAACTAGTAATTGATCCAGAACTACAGATGAAACTACAAGTTATTTGACAAAAGAATCGATCAAGGAGTCTAAATGGGTCTAAATGGCACAAACACTCTAAATTGGTTAGTCAAATTCACAAAAAGTCACGGCAAAGACAATAAATCAGCAAAGGCAATATTTTATCTGCAAGTGAACATCCCCGTAGGAATGCCATCAGTACAGGTCTGTGTTATTTTCTTTCATCAGGAAATTGTCAACAAAGGCTGTGTGGTGTTATGTAATAGGAAGACATACTGTGAGCGCATTGAGCCCGAGGGCTTTGATCTCTTAAGGTGTATTGGTAACGAGTTGAAAGTCGTCCACTCGAACAAAATTTTTAAACCCCGTTTCTAGACCGCGATTTTGGGACCAGCAGCGGGACTATGGAACTCTCGGGACTGGGGGGAATAATTAGGGCTTTTTGAATAAAAGGGTAAAGTCATGAATTGGATTAAATAATGAAAGAGAAGCGAACAGCGACATCGGAATTAAATTCTCAGTAGTATATGTGTCATTAAGAAGAGATTACTCCTTATTCTGGGACTCCGCATC
This sequence comes from Petasospora taoyuanica, assembly GCA_030567055.1. Classification (NCBI taxonomy): domain Eukaryota; kingdom Fungi; phylum Ascomycota; class Saccharomycetes; order Phaffomycetales; family Wickerhamomycetaceae; genus Petasospora; species Petasospora taoyuanica. The sequence goes on from JAKUBZ010000002.1 coordinate 465,117, forward strand.
CTCATTGGAAGATGGAGCTGGGGAGGCCTTCTCGATGTCCTCCTCGAGGTTGGAGCTGGAGTTGGAGATACCGACGGAGGAGGCACCAGTAGACTTGAATGCGTCTGGCTTGTAGAATCGGAGGTCAATTCTGCCGAAGATATAGAGCAAGTTGACGATAGTCTCGAGCCCGCCAAACATGACGTACATCACGGTCTTGTTAAAGATCCAGGACTCGTCCTTGTGGTACTGGTCGAGGAAAGTGGAGATACATCTGAAAATATCAGCAATGAATAGAAGGGCAGTGGACAGTGTGATGATGAGGATCGAGCTGTTGTGTTGCAACTTAGACTCGTGCTCGTGCTGGGAGTTCACTGTGTCGTAGTGGTAGTCCGTAGACTGGATGATTCTAATGGCATGTTTCTGCTCCTGTGGAACGGAAGCCTCCTCCTGAGCAGCGGCACCAGCTGGGACAAAGTAGGTGAAGGCGAAGGACTTGATCCAGGTTGGCTGGTAAGTCAAGATCTGCTTGTCAGCAGATGAAGCTGGGATGAATGAAGCACCAAAGACCAAGGCGACAGAGATCAAAGAATAGATCAAAATCAAGACAGAAGAGGCTTCAATGACCTTCTTAGTCATGGAGAAGTGCAACTCGGAGAGCAAGTAATCGATCTGGACACATGCAGCGACGATGGTCATGGTCACAACGCCGGCAACCAAGGCATAGATGATGTGCATAAGACCCATGAAGAGTTTAGAGGACCCGTGGACTGGGTGCTTCCATGTGAAATATCTCTGGGCCAGAATCAAGTTGAGCGATGGGAGGAACACAGTGCAGATGACAAGGAAGATAGTAGAGGCCAAGCCAACTTCAATGTAAATAATGTGTCTAGCCCAAATGATTCTGAGGATAAAACCAATGGTTCTCACAAGGGAGTAGATAGCCAAGCCCAAGGTGATGAGGAACTTATGACCGCGAGTCCAGTTCTTCACAAACAGAAGAGTGTACGCAATGGTGAAGAGAGCAAAGATAACAGTGAAGATGGCAGATGGGGCAATGTCAGAGTGGGTTGGGTAGTCACCAAAGATAGCTGGCTGATAGTCCTCCACCAAGTCTTGCAAACGGGTTGGGACTTCTAAGGCAGCTCCAGTGGAAACGCCACCGAAGAAACCACTAATGAGGGCTTTGGCCTTGCTTAGCAACACCTTGGAGCCCGTACCGAAAGCAGCACCGTTAGTGATGATCTTAAACAAGCCGAGGAGCTGGGACTCGGTGAAAGTGGTCTGCAACTGGCCCATTAACAACGAGACCAAGGTGCTACCCTCCTCCATTAACTCGGTGTTGTTTGTAGAAGCAGCAGTTTTAAACAAGGTAGCGGTGGTGTTCTGGAACGAGAAGATGAGCGTAGCCAATTGAGATGCCTGGAGAGATTGGAGCAAACCTGTAACCACGGTAGCATTAGACTGCAAGAGACCAGTGATCTGAGTGGTGTTCAATTGCGAGATAATAGCCGGGGTGTCAAAAGACGAGATATTCACACCAGCAGAGGACAAAGTGTCCAAGGTGTTGATGATCTGGGTAGAGTTCATACCCTTAAGCAGGGCGGCGACTGTGTCAGAGTTCATACTGGCGGCGAGGGAGGCGAGCGACATCTTTACCAATTTATGATCTTTAGTGATACGTGTATATAAGAAAGGGAAATATTTGGCGGACGTTGCACTTTTTAAAAGCGGTGTTTACTCACAGCAGCTAAAAAGTTTTTGTGTGTGGATGCCAGATGGCCATATATGCACTATGCACATCACAGACGTATGAGTGCTGTGGGACGCCGAGGTGCAGGACAACCAGTTTCTCGGGGAGTCAACCATAGAGGACTTGTGGTTTCTTGAATGAGTGTCAATTGCGATATACATAGAGTATAAATCGAGAGAGAGCTCACTACTTCACACACACAGTACAGAATTCACTATTCAACGGTATGGCCATACACTTCATGATCCAGGCTGAAGAGAGTTTACCCCTAGATCTCCGATGGGTGATCCGATCTTTTTCGCTGCATTAATATCCCACGTACGTCCGAGAGAAAAACACACCGCTAAATAAAGAAGCAGAGCTTAAAGCTTAAAGACCCCTTGGAAGTCTTGGTATTGGGTGCTATAAATTAGTGTATATGTTCAATTAGTGCAGAGTGAGGTTTTTGACTACGAGGTCTTAGCTACCACTGAAGGGAAGGGACAAAATAGACGGGCTTAATGCAATTTCTCGAGTTTCACCCGATGGGATCTTTGACACAATTCTAAGCACTTCGGGCTTGAAGTTCAACAGTACGCGACTCCGCTTCTCTCAGCTCGTATTGCGTACCGGTAGCTAGCAGCTAGACATAGGGCAGTACCAGAGCGTCGCCTGACAATCTGAGGTTCCTGTTTGTTGTAAATTCCTCTTTCCTTGAGCCGTGCATTTTATGTTGGGCGCTGACTCCCTCTGGTTCACTGTGGGGTCCGCGATTTCTCAGGCCCAACAAATTACGGAGCTCTCCGGCCTGTGTTGATTGTATGTGGTTGTATGTTCACTGTTCATTTTGAATTACCATTTTGGCAAGCTGATGCCTTCCCTAGACGTTTGTGTCAAAACAGGGTTCCCAGAACAAAAAGACCCTGCCGCTGTGGCTGTGCAGATGTCCCAAAATTTTGGAACAAAGGGCAGAGAGAAGCCCTCAAAGAGCTGTTGGCTGTTGGCTTGTTGGCTGTTGGTCTGCTGCGGTGCTGCGGTCTGCCCCACCGCCTGGCGCCTGGGGCTTTTTTTTTTTTGCCCCAAGCTTGCCAGTTCGGTGCTGGAACTTGGCCCCTGAATCTGAGATGAGCTGCGTAGTGTGCGCACCGCTTGCCCGCGAAAAGAGCTTCTCCGCGGGTGGGAGCAGGGCTCATAATATCGAGTACAATAATTTATTGAGAGAGATGATGGGGGAAACTGCGATCGTAAATAGGATGAATGGATTACAGAGGAATATATAGAGATCATCACGATATGTCCGATAAAGTCGTTGCACAGGCGCAGTCACACTTACAGAATATCCCCATTGAATTAGTCTCGCAGGGTGCAGAGTCTCTGATCTTCACCACCAGTGTTCATCCATACTTACCAGCTACCCATCCACCGAATGTCCCCAATACTTCGAAATATGTGATAAAATATCGTCCGCCAAAGACGTATAGACACCCACAGTTGGATGCACAGCTCACAAAGCATAGAACTCTGGCGGAAGCGAGGCTGCTACAGAGATTATATCCATTGGACGGAATCAATACTCCCAGCTTATTGTGTTGTGACCCAAGAAATGGTGTGATATGGATGGAATATATCGGCGAGGACTTGGACAACGGAGTTAGTAGTTTAAAGAACTATTTGTGGATGCATGAGAAAAAAGAGACGCCTTTGGTAGATGAGATCAAAGAGGTATTAGAAAAAGTTGGAACAATGATTGGGAAATTACATATCAATGGGATAGTCCATGGAGATCTAACATCTTCAAATGTGATGTTACAAAAGCACCAGGACAAATGGACCCCTGTGCTGATCGACTTTGGCCTGGGGTCACAAAGTACACTGGTGGAGGACAAAGCTGTCGATTTGTACGTCTTAGAGCGAGCAATACTCAGTACTCATCCAACGCATGCTGACAGTTATAACGAATGGTTAATGGACGGCTACAAGTCTGCATATGGAAAGGACAAGGGCAAACTGAAGGAAGCTATAAAGAGATACGAGGATGTGCGTTTGAGGGGAAGAAAGAGAAGTATGCTTGGTTAGAAAACACATATACAATTCCACATCCATTACTTTAAACTTAGACCATCGAATTGAGATTCCATTGTGTCCCTCTTTTGTGGCGTAAGCATTCCTTGTGCCATATATCCTGGAGCGACTCCACCCATTTTGCGTTCCCATTGTATATATGCTTCCTTTTCTGGTTGACCAAACGATTGGATGTGTTGTTGTACGTGCTGACACTCCGTTACCCATGCGTTTAGGTTCTCATGTGTGATTTGTGTTGGTGGTAAAGAAGGTGGTAGTGGGGTGTAATTGTACGACAACCGTACGGAGCGTGGTGGGAACAATGTGGATGTGAGTGGGATCTGGGATAGGATTGGGTGTCCTTGGCTCATTTTTGTTTCTTTCTAATAATGCCTTTATATTTGTGTCTCTATAGGAGTTAGAAGCTAGAAGTCAGTACTCCGCCTTTTTGTATGCAACAGCTTAGTCGCGCGTTGATATTTTGATACCCAGTACTAAACTTGTAACTTTACTTCTGATTCTCGATTACTGATTACTGATTCTTTTTGTATTCTAAACCGAGAATCAGAAAGATAGTAATGAGGCTGCCCCAGTTACGACTACTCACACTATTAGCTTTCGCTATTGCACATGAAACACACGAGGACACAGACCTCCGTGAGCCCGTACCAGAGGACACCACATGGGAGCAATGGCACATGAAGCAAGAACACGGATTTGATGAATACGACGCGGAGTTCTTCTTCCGATTACACGATATGAAGAACAAGGGATACATGGATGCAGATGACATCTTGATGACTTACGGTCTCTTTAGAGATGAAGTTGTCGGGAAGGGAGATGGCCTCGGAACACATGACGACTCCGAGGTTATAAGCGAGCAGACTAAGAGAGAGATTGTCACCAAGATTCTGAAGCTAATGGACTCCAATGAAGATGACAGAGTCACCGAGGAAGAATACCTGAAGTTTGTCTCTAACGGAGGCGAATTCCCAGATTTGCAAGTGGGCGTGGGTCACCACGGTGACTTTGAACATGAGTACGAAGTACACCATTGGAACAAATACCATAGGGATAACGATCCAGAGGTGAAAATCGTGCACAAGGAGGATGTTGAGCATGAGCTGCTACATCACGAGCACGAGATTGAGCATGAGCTGAACGTTCCGGGGCTGATGAAGCTTACGTTGGAACAGTTTGAACAGCAGATCAACCCGGAGGCCATTCCTTCCAAATACAGAGCTTAGCTTTGCTTTTAATTATCTAAAATATGATCTTGTGGAGCGACTCTTGTAAGTGCAGCAGGTCATACAGGTGGATATTACCCGTTAGACTAGCATCATCCGTCTCGATACGCAGACATTTGATGCCCAATTGCTCTATCTTGTTTACCTCAACACTTATCTCACAGTCTTCCATATACACCAGATGAGTGATGATATCCGAGTGTTTGAGTTCCAATCCAACGTGGTCCCCAAAGCTGTACTGTGATGCCTTGTAAATAGTAGTAATGAAATCGTATGCTGTCATACCAAAAGTCTCTCTGTCGTGGTTGCCATTCAGTAGTAGTACTTTCGAGGCACCGAGGTTTTTGGATATACCATTCCCTAATCCTTGAAGAATCAACACTGGGACAATACTCGTCATTAGCGATCCTATGGAGTATACGATCATCGATGCTTCTTTGATGCACTGGATAGTTCTCGAATTGGCCTTCGGATGAATCTCTTCGCCATATGGGTTAATATAGCATATCCTATCAATTGGAGACTTTAATGGGGAGTTTACAGTCTTGGAGAACCGCAGTTGGGAAATGAGCAGGTCTGGATGCTGGTATGGAATGTCCTCATCAAGCGTCACATTCCCATGGTGATCATATGGCTTCCGTGTTGGTTCATATAGATCCACTGATGTGGTTGAGCTGAGTACTTTCTCAGGGGATTCATTTGGGTGCGATATCTGTGACTGACCAGTGATGATATCGCCATTCTGCAAGATAGCAGAGATGTGGTATGTATAATTAGTGTTCAAACAGGGCACGATTTGTACCTGTGGATCTACCCTGGTGATTCTGAGGATAAGTTCAATTGCACTATCGAGAGATCCAACAAAGAGACGCGCCCCTGTGAGTAGCATATTCCCTATTGAAGCAAGCTCAAAGTGGAAATTTGTAGTGGGTGTTCTCGACTTCTTTAGCAGCTCCATGTGTACATGGATCAAAAAGGCACGTACCATCTCCTTGCAGTGTACTTCGATGCGATCCCACACTGGGTGAACACCTTCGACTATGAGAGTCCATTCGTGCTTCGCCTCATCGCCGTCTTCACTCAGTCGGTAACTCAAGAGGTTCTTGAAGCCCTCATGTGTTATTAGCCTGGTAATTCGTGAACGTATATCACCAATAGCTGGCCCTCCCAAGACTCTGAGGATTTCTGATGTTGACCCTCCATTATCAGAGATGGGAAGGATATACGCCGTGTGATGCGATAGGGATTGAAAAAGCGACACTAATGAGTTGGTAGCTGTCCCGCCGGATATCACAACAATCCGCGGACTCTCACTGGACATTTTTGTTTTACTTTCTTTAGTCTATATGAAAAGTGTCAAAGAGATGGAGTGGCGAGTAAAATGTGGAGTTAAGATATACGGTGAGATCGCGGGGGCTGGCCCGGAGAAACTGAGAAACTGCGGCTGCGAGAGTTTATCCGAGCTATTGTTTGCTTGGCTTGCGGAAGAGAGAATTCAATGTGCATTTCTTTTACTTTTCGAATAGACTATCCAAATAAACATGCTGTTGACAACCAAGTACAGATTTTACAATATAGGTCCCATTTACTTTCCATTCCGGCCAGATAAGATTCCACCCGGGACGATCGCCTAATCGGGCAAATGCCGGGTGAGAGATGACTGACGCGCTACACATCATAGCAGCAGCACCTACAACTTACAGGTGAATGGAAAACTCCAGGCTTTCTCTTCATCCGATCTCTGGTGGTCTGGGAGGCTAAACACTATAAAACACGAACACCATGCTACCGAAAGCTCAGGAGTCCTTCAGGGAACAGATGAAGTCGTTCCCATGGGCCCAGGTCCTCGTGATAGCCCTGGTTCGGTTTGCCGAGCCGATCACATTCACATCGCTGTTTCCCTATTGTTATTTCATGGTCCGTGACTTTGGCGTCGCCAAATCAGAGGCAGAGGTATCAAAGTACTCCGGGTACCTGTCGTCGATCTTTGCCTTTTGCCAGATGATCATGGGGTTCCAATGGGGTCGATTTGCAGATAAGCACGGCCGTAAACCAACCATTATGATCGGTCTCACAGGATCGATCGTATCGTCGCTTCTCTTGGGATTCTCTTCGAACTACTGGATGGCCTTATTGGCCAGAGGAGTCATGGGTTCTTTGAATGGAAACGTCGCTGTGATCCGTACGATGCTCGGTGAAGTCGCTACAGAGCGTAAGCACCAGGCCATTGCATTTTCCGTAATGCCGATGATCTGGCAGTTTGGTTCCATCGTTGGGCCCATCATCGGTGGTTATCTTTCTGGAAGAGACACTCGGTACGATGTCCTCAGACCAATGACCGAGAAGTACCCATACGCACTGCCTAATATCACAGTGGCGATGTTCGTGTTTGGCAGTATGCTGGTGATGATGTTCCTTATGGAAGAGACGCATTTCAAGCACAAATATCGTCACGATTACTTTGTCGAGGTTGGTGACTTCATGAAGAATTACTGCTTTGGAATCACACCAAAGTCCAGGCCATGGCATAACGGTCAGCCAACGCTGCAGTCCAAATTCAGATCACAGGCTCAGACAGTGGATGAAGAGTCTCCCTTGATTGATTCGGAGTCTTTGCTGAACACCGATGACGAGCAAAGTATATCTACGTCATACACAACACCACAGCTGTTGAATGAAGAGAGACAACGCAAGAACTCTGGCGCGTCAGACGACTCAGTGCAGTCCCTCGGTGGTGTCCTATCCCGTCGTCAGAGCAGAGCATTGATTAGAGCGTACTCTATGCATGAGGAGGGTGATGACGAAAACGCTTCATACACTGAACTGCTTACGCCTTCCATTTTCTACGCTATGGTGTGCAGTTTCATCATGGCATTGCACGGTACTGTGTTCGAGGAGTTTGTTCCTGTGTTCCTGGCTTATGATGTTGCTAGAGATGCTGCTGGCAGCTTGGCTTCGAAGCTTCCACTCAAGCTCAGTGGTGGTTTGGGATACACCGCGGAGGACACTGGTACACTTCTCTCGTCGACGGGTATCCTTGGTGTCTTCTTGATCGTTGTGGTGTTCCCATACGTTGATCGTAACTACGACTCATTAACCACATACCGTCGCTTCATTACAGTATTCCCAGTGATATACTTTGCGATTCCATACGTGATATTCCTCGCGGACCACACACTGTGGTCCCACTTGGCAGTGTACTGTATCACTTGTTTAAAGACACTTGCAGCTGCTATGGCCAACCCACAGATCTTGTTGATCGTCCACAACTGCTCTCCACCAAAGCACAGAGCAATGATCAACGGTGCCACAATCTCAGTTAACGCATTGGCTAGATGTATTGGACCTTTCATATGGGGTTATCTGATGACATGGGGCCAAGAAGCAAATATCTCATGGCTCCCTTGGTGGTGCGTGGTATTGATGACACTGTTGGCCATATACCAGAGTAAGTTCCTCAGAGACTCGAATGATGATGAGGAGCACGAGAATTGAGTCGAGCTGCTATCATGTCACACCCCATAGATCAACATTTACGATACGCTCATTATCAAGACCAGTCTATAGTGATATTCATCAGGGATCAGTGTATAGGATGAGCATGCAAAGCTTGCTTCCTAAATACAAATACCCCATTACCCAACATAGTTGAGATATTTCAGGAATCGATCACAGTTATTTCCGGGCAGGGGTGCCAATTCCTCAAAAACGCACCTCTGAAATCGACAATGTCAACATCGACACAATTATATTCCAGATGCGACTCTCACTACACAGAATCACCAAATGAGGTCAAAATCCCTGCCTTTAGTTCCATGGCTCTCTCTATCTTAAACAAAGCCTGAGAGAATTCCTTGAAATAGTGTTATAAATGGCCATGATACATAGCATTCAACACGTTAATGTCAGCTACATAGTATATTGCCCCTTTAAATGCGATTGATCAACGTCGGAGATCATCGGCTAGATAAATTACAGCAGCTTTTAATCGAATTCACATGATGATGATAAGGCTTCAAACGGTGGTGGGTCTAAGCAGAGTCTAGAACCACGGACCTAGTAGATTAGCACGTGATTTATGGAGAAGCAAATTGGGAGAGAATACGATTGAGAGGCGCCTCGACCATATGAGGCAATTCTCGCGTATATGTACTTTGGGGGAGGGGGTTTGTTTACATTTTGCCGAATTGGCTTCTGTGGTTACCGCGTTTTGCGGTTTTTTTTCTCAATCTATACTTGTTGTCCCAGCAACAATTTATGTATAGGCAGGCGCGAAATTGTTCCATGACAACAACATAAACACAACAACACAAAGAGGCTTCACTCCATTAACTACTAGACTCATTAACAGAGGCCCATAAGAGAGCTAGCACCACGTACGCACGCAATGAGTTTGAAGAACTTGACTAAGGCCAAATTGGTCGAGATGGCCCAGGAGTTGAACTTGGAGTAAGTCGTTTTCTTTTTGTTTATCCCCCACGCGTGATTGGGGTTGAATGCTGTTGTTTTCATAGTGAGCTCATGGCAACAATTGCGGAACTTTTTACTAACACGACGAACAGAGAGGGTGGCACCAAGGTTGTCTTGGAGGAGAGAATCACCGAGCACTTTGACAACCACCCAGAGTTGGTGTCGAACACCGAGTTCAAGAAGTACGTTCTGTTTAGACAGAGAAACTCCCCAGTTAAGTCCACACAGACCGATGACATTGCCTCTTCCCCAAGCAAACCGGCTCCATTTACCGAAAAGCTTGCCTCGTCGCCAGGGAACTTGTTGGCCCTCGGCCAGCGTTTCAAGGCCTCCTTCTCGTCGCCTTTGAAGAGCACTGGCGCCCAGGAGGACGGTGAGGAGTCTGAGGATGACAACTCTGATGTTGAGATTCTGTCAGCGGAGAAGGACAACGAGCTCCTAGACGGTGCTGAGGAAGAGGAAGGTGAGAAGTTCAACTTGATTGAGTCTACTAAGGAGTGGTTCGGTGAGCAGACGGAGAAGGCCACTGACTGGTACTACGACGGCTCGGACTGGGTTGTTTCCCAGAGCAACGCCACCAAGAAGTTCTTGAGCACTGCTGAAACAGTGAACAGCATCACTACCTTGTCCGAGGCCTACATCTTGTTCAAGACTCAACTCTCCTGGATCAAGCTTTCCGAAGTGCCATACCTCGATCAGAAGATCTTGTCCAAGTACTCGAAGTACGTCAACCTCAGTGCTCAGGTGCCAGACTTGTGTGCCTTTGCTGACCTCAAGTTTGCGACGACTGTTATCACGTGGGTGTTCTTGGCCGTGTTGCTTCCGCTTGTTGCCTCCTACTACTTCAACTTTATCGGTAAGAAGCACAAGAAGACGAAGTACGACCCATTGGTCTTCAACTTGGTCAAGCTCTTGCTTACCTACTTCTTCTTGTCTGGTGCAGTGTCCTTTGACGACTTTAAGGCCAATGCCGACGTTTGGGCCGAGAAAAAGGGCCTTATCTCTTCTACCACTATGTGCGAGAAGTTACATGCCCACTACTTCCATAGCACCATGGCTTTGAACTTGCTCTTGGGCAACGTTCCATTCGCCAGTGGCTTTGTCGGTGTCTTGGTGGCCTTATATGTTGCTGCCATCTGAGTGATCATCCTCTTGTGGTGTTTTTTTTTCTCTTTTCTATCTCCTCAACCTTCAATTCCCCTTTTTGTTTTTTTATATTGATCCTACTGACATTGGCCAAATGATTTCCCTCCCCCTTGTGTTTTGATTTACTACCTTCTTTTTGTTCACCCCCCCTCTTTTTTCCCCCATTGTTTTTGTCTCCTACGAATTGTAGCGCTATACTGATGGATGATATGAACTTTTAATGGGTCCTGGGTATATATAACCTGAGGCCGATATGTGTATTATTAAGCGTTTGTTCTACTGAAGTTGTAGCGATTATACATTTTAATTCGTATATATGATGAGGATAATAATATCTATACAGGCTAGACCTGCTTACCGCCGTACTTGGCTCTGAGAGCGGCAACCTCAGCATCGTCAATTCTTTTGAAGAGGTACTTGGCCTTGCCGATACAATGGCCGCCCTCTAGGGCAAGCTCGAACTTATCCTTGATGGAGAGTTGTGGAGCTCTGAGCATCTCGTCAATGTCTGCAGTGGTCTCTGGCATGTATGGGTAGATCAACGAGGCGACGTAGTAGACAATGTTCAAACCAACACCGACAACGGCGTCCGCCACGTCTGGGGTGTTGTTGTACAGCGAGTTATCAAGCTTGTTCTCCTGAAGGAACTGATTACCACGAGCAGACAAGTTCATGGCGATCTCAAGGCCACGACGCTCATGGACGGACTCCATCTCCTGGACGTATTGCGAAAGGATTGAGTCCAAGTCCTTAGTCAGGCCAGCGTAGTTATGAACAAGCTCTGGGTTGTACTGTGGGATGACACCGTTATACTTGGCGTTGACGAACTTGACGATTCTGTTAACAAAGTTACCCAAGTTGGCCAGCAATTCGTTGTTGTTTCTGGACTGGAAGTCATCCCATGAGAACTGCGAATCTGACGTTTCAGGGCGCACAGAGGCAAGGTAGTATCTCCACACGGAAGGTGGGATACCAGAGTCCTGTGCGTTGTTTCCAAAGACACCGACACCACGTGACTTGGAGAACTTGCCGCCTTCGTACTGGAGGTACTCCGTGGTGTTGAGGTGGTGGAGCTGAGTCCATGTGTCTCTGGTACCGATCTGTGAGGATGGGAAGATTACAGTATGGAATGGCACGTTGTCTTTACCCATGAACTGGTATAAGTTGACGTTCTCCGGGTTCTTCCACCATTCGGCCCACTTCTTGGTGTAGTTGGCCGTGATGGAGACGTAACCGATACAGGCATCGAACCATACATACAGGACCTTGTCCTTGTACTTTTCGCTAGGCACCGGGGTACCCCACTTGAGGTCTCTGGTGATACATCTGGCATGGAGGCCCTCCTTGAGCCACGAGTTGGTAATGTTCTTGGAGTTCTTCGACCAGTCGCCCTTCTCCGAAGCAGCCTTGTACCATTCCACGAGCTCTGGCTCAAGCTTGTCCAGGGACAAGAACACATGGTCCGACGACTTTTGCACCGGGGTGGCGTTGTCAATCTTACAGCGTGGGTTGATGAGTTCCAGTGGGTTCAGCAGAGAGCCACACTTGTCACACTGGTCACCACGGGCGTCCTCGTACTGACACTTTGGACAGGTGCCTTCGACGAATCTGTCAGCCAAGTAACCATTGTGCTCTGGACAGTAGAGCTGCTCCATAGTCTGTTCTTCCAAAAACCCATTCTTTTCGAGCTTGAGAAAGATATCCTGTGCAATCTCCGTCTGCTGGTCCGTGGTGGTTCTCCCAAAGTAGTCGAACCCGATCTGGAACCACTTGTACACCTCGGCGTGGATCTTATTGTACTTGTCACAGAGCTCTCTTGGGGTCACGCCTTCTTCTAGGGCCTTCGTCTCAGTGGCAGTACCGTACTCGTCAGTACCACAAATGTACAGAGTGTTGTAGTTTCTGGCCTTGGCGTAACGGGCAAAGATATCAGCACTGAGCACAGAGCCGACAATGTTACCCAAATGTGGGACGTTGTTGACATATGGCAAAGCCGAGGTAATCAGCACGTTACGCTTTGATGGGTCAGGGAGGATCTCGTCAGACTGCTTCTCAACAGCGAATCCGGTCTTCACGTGAGAGGCACCGGTGTTCACTGGCTTTGGACGTTCCAATGATGTGATCTTCAAGGCCAACTCGATACCAGCCTTGACGGCCTCGAGTTGGGCAAACTCCGGGTAGGCGTCCTTAGAGATGGCATAAGCAGCAGAGAACAAGATGATATTGCTGGCGGTGACAGTCTCAAGCTTGGAAGATGGAGCAAGGGCTAAGGCAGAGGCATCAGAAGAGTTAGCCTTCAACAAGGCATAAAGAGTGTCCTCCTCAAAGGCAATATCCTTGGTCTGCGCAAAATCGCCGGCGAGGTACTTTACAATAGCGTTGGCCTCGATGATGTCAAATCCGTTATTCTTGAGTAAAAGAGATGGCTTGTCTCTCGTTTTGTTAGTCTACTGATACGCTGAAAAGTTGGAAAGGGCAAAAAGACTTACCGGCTTCAACGTTGAGTGTCTGCTTGAACGCCTGTGCGGCAATGGCAAGCTTGAGATTGTTAGAGAGGGCCACAGAGCCCTTGCTCTTGTCGCTGTAAAGTTCCACTGGCATTTCTGGTGCTTGGAATTCTAACCTAGTGTCAATATATATGTGCTTTACTATCGGTGAATCATCGTGATGACCACGAATTTGAGTAGAGATCTCCCACGGGCAGCGGGCAGAAATTTCTGGTTGCGCCACACTGCGCAGCCTATATATACACGGGCTTATATAAGTGCCAAATGTTTGAACTCTGATTCCAGGGAAGTAAAGGAATCGATTCAGAAGTTCAAAGCTGGAATATATACACATGGAGATCCATTGTGGTATTACTTGGTTTAATTGCCCCCCCCCCTCAAAGCATTGTGCAGTAAGGGTGCGTATGTATAACCGTCTGTCTCCGGTGTAATGTCCGGATGCTTACATAACACTTCGCGAATTCGTGGAGCTTCTACCAGATAGTAGTAGTTGTAGTGTTTTATAGAGTCTATTTAGTCCAGCTTTGTATAACTTGAAGATGACCTAGTGGCTATAAAGCTATAACAGGATACAGACACATGCCACCAAAGTCCCGAAAGCGCGCCATTTCCCCAGAGCCAAATTCAATTTCCCCCACAGTCGCGTCAAAGATCATCGAGACACTACTACAAGCAAGAGATGAACATTATGATTCTTTCACCCAGCAGGTCTCTAGGAATGATAAACTAGAGTCATTGGATCAATGGAGAAACGACTTTGTCCAGGAGTTGAAAAAAAGTTATGACGAGGACACAATACCATCGTTAACGTTGGACGAATTGAAGAAACTAATGGATTGGAAACTACAAAAGGGTAAATTCAGACCAACTTTGCCCAAGTTGATAGCGCAGAACTCAGAGGGTGCGGTGATTGATGCTACCAAGGAAGGGTTTGACATTCTATTGAAGCTCTCAAAGGAGGCTATCACCAAAGAGAGCTATAAAAAGACAGTAAAGGCCGCGGTACAGGCACTATGTGTACTTCGAGGTGTAGGCCCAGCCACTGCCTCACTAATGCTGTCTTTACTATCAGAGATTACATCAATGGCACCTCCATTCTTCAGTGATGAGTGTGCAGAGTATGTCTTTGCACACCTTAGAAATGGAAGCGTGCCCAAGTTGAAGTATACCATTGGTGAGTACATGGAGTTTATCACTTGGTGGTACGATCTAGTGGGACCTGATTTTAAGTATAGTATGACTACACTAGAACAGGGAGCATGGTGTGAGAGACTCAAAGAACTCGGTATGACCTCTGATGAAAAACCATTGGTGAAAATGCAGAAGACCAGATGAGAATATATAGCACTCAAATGAAACCAGTCGCCTGCACCTATAGATATAAATCTGAGAGCTCCAAGCAAGACTCTTCATGTCAAAATGATCACCAATAAATATTCCCAGATCTCGGACTTTCAGAGATCTTTGGTGTGATACTGATCCATAATTGGGTTTGATCATCCTGGAAACATGCTGCCCAAAAGCTATACTGATTGCCCTCTACGCTGCTGCAGCCTGCCCTATGATTTGTGCGGGGCTTTGAATCGCCCGGGAGAATGCGGCCGTTGGTGGATTTCTAGATAGTGCCGTATCTATAAGGGCTATTTCAGATGAGAGATGACTGAGATCGTATTTCAGTATTGAAGGCCATGTGTTGCACAACAAGAATAATACACAAGACACCAGATTCTGTGAAAATGTATACAGATCCAAAACAACCAGCGAGCTGCGGTTATCTGGGACCTGACGTAGGCTATTTTCAAGGCAATAGTCGAGATTTGAGGCCATCCGGCCTCTGCCGGCTCCAGAGTCGTGTGTCCTTGTGCGTCCACCTGGGGTTGGACTTGGAGCCTTGAATTTAGCTGGAATCAAATTGGGCTATTATCTTGTGGATGCAACAAATTTATCGACTATAACAATAATCATCTATGTCTACACTTACACCCAACTGGCTATTCCCACCATGTGACCAGGGTCTTATGTCCGTTCGAATATGATGAGATGATCCGCATTAGCGCTCGCTGAGACTATCGGAACCGGAAAAACAAAAATTTATCTATCAGACCCCAGTCCTCAAGGGCCTGTTTAGCGATATAGCGGGCGATCCTACTGCGTTTCACGGTTCTTGTGCGCGCAGCTGGAGGACCGGGTTTTATTCTCACTAGCCGATTATTGAAGCGAGGTATCATAGATGCAGTATATAGCTATGGATATACTAGAAGCCCAATGACCATACACGAACCAGGTCATGTAAGCCATCGAGGGCTCCATACAGTCAGAATCTAGAATTCCGTAACCACATGTGCCCGATGTCCCCTATATCATGGGCTAGTACTTTTACTCACCGCGTAGAGATCCTTCGAAACCACCTTCCCTCTGTTGCCGTAGGCCGCGATTTCTCACCGACCACGGCCTTTAAGTTCCAGTCTGGTTTTCGTTGCGCTAACGCGCGACTTCCCAAGAGTCCGGGGTGCATGTTCTTGCGGGGGCGCATTTCTCCACCAGTCCATTGAGCGTTGAGCACTCCACCCGGCCCGCTCCGGGGGTTATATAGGCGACTTACCCCGGTGTGCACCATATAGTCAAATTCTTCGATCTAAAGGGATTTAGGGTCTGATTAAGTCGACAAACGGGAAGAAGGGGGTCATAACGAAATATACAGAGAGTAAGGGAAAGAGAAGCAAGAAGAAGAGCAAAAATGACGACGATGGCAGTGACACATTTGGACCACACGAGAGGGAAGCAGCAGCAGATCCCGGCTTTGGTGAACCCTTCAACGAATTCTTCAACAAGTGCCTCGTCAAATGGCTCTACAGGTGCCACGAGAAAAAGAGTAAGAACAGGGTGCCTGAACTGCCGCAGAAAGCACAAGAAGTGCGACGAACACAAGCCGATATGTCATGGCTGTGTATCAAAGGGCGAGGCATGTGAATGGCCCGTGCCCAAGCTGAAGAAGACATCAAGAAGAAACAGTCTCCAGTATCTCGCCGGTCAGCAGCAGCAGCAGCAGTCACAGTCACAGTCACAGTCACAGTCACATCAGCACTACCAGGTGAACCAACTCCCAAGTACGGGCCAGCTTGGGCTCAGCACGTATCTCCCCCAGGGGTTCTCAGCATCTTCAACTCCGATTGTGGGGATACCAGTGAACGGCGGTATAACTGTGAGCACAGCAGCTAACACAAAATTGATACCACCACACAATGGACACGCACACACACATTCTAACAAGTTATCCACCGATTTGTTCTCGTACTCTCTTGCACAGTCGTCTGTTGCTCCACCGACACAGTCAGAATCAGGCCAGTCGACTTATAGTGTAAACTCTGCCCGGGATGAGATTGTACATTACTCGCCAAAGAACTACCACTTGACGACATCCCTCCCTGTGATGAGATCAGAGAGCATAGATCTCAGGGTGAAGACGCTGGAAGACGAGGCGATGGTACAAGTGAGGGACTTGGCGGAGATCTTGGAGAACTTTTTGACCACTGGTGTGGCGAATCCGATGCTACCATCCACAGTGATGTTGTCTAAACAGGAAGAGCTCAATCTATTGGAGTTCTATGTGAGAAGATTTGGGCCGCCTTTGGACAGCGATGACTGTGGATTCTTTGCACAGAAGATCCCAATAATGATGAAGAAGGACCAGGCGTTGAGGTTTGCAGTACTGACGATATGTTCTTTATTGGTAGACCCTTCCAACGCATCCGTGCTATCCTATTTCAGACACTCTTTGGAGCATTTTGTTTCTCCAAAAAAGCCATCACAAGAACCATTCAAAGAGCAGACAGAGACGAGGGAAAGTACACTGTTGTTCCTCACTCTATTCCTTCACTACCATTCATTGCATCAACGGATCGTCCCATATTTATCGTCATCAACACCGGCAATCTCATTCCATATCACACTGCTAAGACTCAGTCTATCACAGGTGCTCGTTCCAGAGCACTCAGAGATGACATCCTTACCACATATCATTTTCCCATTGCTAGCCATTCACCAGCAGGACTTCCTCACGTCGTTCACGAAGGCCACCATGATGTACAACTCGTTGGAGACGGTCATTGAGCACGAAGGCTCACCTTTCCCCAAGATCCTGGTATTCTCACCAGGTGTACTGCACGTACACATCCTACTGAACATTGCGATGGTGCTTTTACTTTCGCACAAGCCGATGGATCTCAAGATCCGCAGTAGGCCAATGGCGTACTACGCCAAGAGAGTATGTGGCCTTATAGAGACAAACGTCGGTTGGCCAACCTGGTACACGGAGTGGTGCCTCTATTTAGCTGGTAAAGTTCTCACGCACGACAGTGAGCACGAGAGGATCATCTCTATGATGAAGGAGATCAGTAGAGGTGCAGGAACGGATTGGCAGAGAAAAGTGAAGGACTATTGGGAGGGAAGAAGTGATGTTTGATACAACAATACATATTCACTCATATCATGGCTTCATCTCAAAGTAGCACTAATTAGTATTGAGCTCGCGCCACATGGCTTGCAAGGAAGCTTCAAATCTCTCGTTGACAAAGTTGGATAGTCTCATCGCATGTGTACACCAAATCGTGCCCTGGCGACGATCATCATTGAAGAGTAAAGAAACTCCACGATTCCAGCATTGAGTAGACATCCATTCAATCTCATGTGCCGGGAATTTGTTATCCTCCGGTTGTGTGCCCAATCTCGAGATGATCTGGGTAAGGACTGTTTGTGTAGAGATATCAATATCACCTTGTTTGAGTAAAAGGCGCGCCCATCGTGAAATAGTAGTAGCAGGAACGTGTGCGTCTGAAATGTTTCTCTCAATGATTGATGCTAACACAACAGATCTCATACGTGCAGCGGACTCGCACTCCACCATCAAATTAACCAACGTAGAATCGAAATCCACTGTCTTCAATTTCTGAGATTCAGTGATTATAGAACGGATGGCGCTCTGATGACCCAACTCCAACTCGGCACGAAATTGGAATACCATACAATCAAGAAGACATTTGTCCAATTCTGGCTTCAACAGCACAAAATCATGGTTGTCTTGCGCCACAATCATTAACTCGTCGATCTGAATTCTCAAATTCAAAGCCTTGACACGAACGTTACTCCAAACGGCATCAGCGGAAACATTGGGGATCTGACTTTGACACATGAGTGAAATCAAGCCACAACGGAAAGACCAGAGCTTCAATGTCATCGTGTTACTCCAACTGACATCATCGCTAATCAAGCCAATCAAGTTGGTGCCGCACTCAGCAAACAAATCACCATAGAAGTAGTCCTTAGTGACAAGATAGTCTCTAGCGGCGTTGAAACTCTGTGAGGCGAACCATGCTAACTCATCAGGTGTGAACTTCTTGGGATTCTTTTGAGCAAAGGACTGTGCTTCCTGGAGTAAATTTAACAACTTTTCCTTATACTGTTCTTTACGAGTGGAATCCGGTTGGTTTAGGATAAGTTCAATGACACACTTGATTGTACTTGCGACAGAGATCTCCGAGTCAAATTCTCTGTTAATCTTCTTGAACAAGTGGAGAATAGCCTCGACGGCAACCCGGGTGTTTGCCTTACAAGTAATAGCACACAATGAAAGTAACGGGATCGCACTCTTCTCGTCATAACTCACAAGCTTCTTCAAGCAGGCCAATAACTTGTCTTCATCACCAAATGCCGAATATGCCTTGAACATATTGTACTGAGTTATAAGTGAATCTCGAGCATCCGGGGACATATCTTTGTAGATCGAGACCACTTTATCAAAGTCTTCCAATTGGATAAAACAGTTCTGCAAGGCTCTCTGGAACTTGGCTTTGTCAACTTCATGAATCTGTAACAAGCGATGAAGGCCAAGCTGAAACCATAAGATGGCTTCTTCATACTCTTCTAGTTTCAAGCAGCTCTTAGCAGATGTCCAGATGAGTGTTATACACGAGGAGGTACACTTCTTGGACAAACTCTTGGTAAACATTCTCTCGGCATTATCAAAGAACGATGTCAGATCAGAGCACCTTATGTCAGTAGATGTTGTCTTGTTCTTGATATAACTGTTGACCATTGCCACTAACAACATCTCGAGTGCTTCGTGATCAGTGTGTGGATCAAGCTTGTTGGTAAAGGCATACTCATAGCATTTGATCGCACTTGCTGGGTCTGAAACAGCGTAATCGTTGACAATGCCCAATATGGATTTGAAATTGCTGGATATTGGCACTGTCATGATCATTCTCATCACAATAGCTTCGATCTCTGTTGAAGATTCCTTGGTTTTGGCCAACTTGATCGCCAACTCAAAGGACTCAATCGTTGGCTCCGGGGAGAGAGACTCCATCGCTTGTATAGACTCAGAAGCTAGATCGAGTGCCTCTGGGGTCTTTAACTCAAGGCATGAGAGAACGAGAAGTGAGTATATGGAACTTCTTGTTGTGATCTCCTGTTTTGAAGAGTCAAGCTGGGCGCACAATGCCAGTGCACTCTTCAAGAAATGAACCACGTCCTCGTACTGTGACTTTTCGTATAAGAGAAGGGCAGAGTTGTACATTACTCTCACCGTCTCCAAGACCCTGAATTTGTCATCTGAGTCAAGTGATATAGCTAAGGCTTCTGCTCTTTCCTCATAAAACTTAGCCATTTGGACATCGCCTTCAACAACGGATAATTGCATTTTCGTAATAAACAACGCAGTCTTCACATTGTGGAATTCTCTGGACACTTCTGGCTCAAATGTTGTGGCAAGAGACTCTAGTTCTTTGAACACTCTATCTGCATGTTCTTGTACCTTTGCCGCGGTACTGAGTTCATTCTCATCCACCGTTGTTCTCATTGTTCTGTATAAACAGTTCAACGTTCTAAATTTCTCTTTTAACGAGGGTTCAAGAGACTGATGGATGGAACAGAGAAGACATGTAAAGAACTTCACCGTGCATAAGGTCTTTCTTATTTCCCCCTCTTCTCCTTTGATTGCGACGGATGCTGCGTTCCAGAGGTTAACCGCTGAGTGGTGTTAGTTTCTCATCAAGGGAAAGCCCAGCGAAGAAGAAGGACTTACCACAGACTTCAAGCTCCAACTTCAAGTCGTTTAAGCCATTGACATCAATTGTTCTCAATAAACGCTCATAGCGCTCAGCCATGGGCAACATCGTGTTCATAGAACTCCGAAGTGCCACGATATCATTGGCTCCAAGCTTGTTGTGCTGTAGTCTTTCTGTCACTGAGACGGCGGCATCTTCGTGGAGGGTTAGCACGCTGGAAAAATCACTAGAAGTGATTACGGGTATCAGTTACCAATCAACTGAGACAACTGCTGCTTCTGGTTCAACATCTTGCGAACCTGATGTCCCTTCCGCTATGAGGTGGCTTCATGAAGCGTGGTGTGAAGAAGTAAAGGTAAACAAGAGATTTGGCGCGCATAATCTTATCGGTCAAAAAATCATTATATATGTACATCGATTTTTCTGTATATATACATCAGATCAAGCCTTCACCTCTTCAGCCGGTGGAGCCTCCTGGACGACCTCATAGTCGCCGTTCTCCAGCTGCTTGATGACACCCTGGGACTTCAATGAGTCAAAGAGGTCCTGTGGCACCCAACCGCCAGTGACGGCGAATGGCACAGTGCTGAGGTCCTCGTAGTACTTGGCAAGTTGGTTGGCATGTCTCTCGAACTTGTCCTGCTCAAGGGCAACAGGGAACTCCGGCACGGTAACGAACTTGTGCTCAGCGAACTGTGGCCACTGGAGACAAAGCTCATAGATCTTTCTGTCAACGAGGGCGACCTCATTAGAAGTTCTGCGCTCAATGGCAGCAAGGTATGGGCCTCTGAGTCTTTTGAACACTGGGGAACCCTCCGAGCCCAAGGTGGTAAAGATCTGGCCAAACTTTAGGTCCCACATGACCTCGTTTCTAGTACGTGCAACGGCAAAGTCGTAGTAGTACTTGTCAGCCTCCTCCATATCCTTGTACTTCTGCTCATCGATTTCAAATTCGTAGACTTTTGGGCCATCCTCATAAGCGACGAACCTTGGAGTGGATTGGAAGATCAATGGCTTGATGGTGGCACCCTCAAAGTCCAGGAAGACGTGGTCACCAGTCTTCTTACAAATCAGCACGTTCAATGGGTCCAAGTCTGTGTGAGCCAAACGTGCGGAGAATAAAGCATCAACGTTCTTGACCGCTGGAGAGTGGATGTCCATCATTACTGGAGCGACCTTCTGCAAGTTGGTGAATGTCTCAATCTGCTGCTTCAACTCGTCCTTAGACTCAGCAACCCCAGTGGCATCAGCCTCCAGGAGGGCCAACTTCGTTCTAGAGTTCTCGAGCTCAATCTCTGCAACGGACTGGACAATTTCCAATGGCTTGTCAGCGTCCCATGGACCAACGAGTGGCTCGAATTGGTTCTTTCTCAGCAATGGCTTGTTTCTCCAAAAGACACGCTCGGTGGATGGGCCAATAAACCAACGGCCCTTCAAGGTCTCCTCAGTCTCGGCTTCGTATGGCTCTTTCAAGCCAGTCTTGTCCTTAGCGTCAACAGTGAAATACAAAGAGCCGAACTGATTGAACTCAACGGTGGCAAGTTTTGCCTGGAACTCACTCAATGGGTCCACGACAAGACCGATGATCTCCTTGTGCTTAGGATCGGTACGTGGAGTCATTGGAGCCCACTGTCTCATCAGCGTGTCACCTTCAATGAGTTCCATCAAGATGAATGGAGAGCCCACTGGATTGCTCATGTCCGAGGCATATGCGTACACCTTTGGAACGTTGAGGCCGAGTTTCAAATCAGCAAAGTCCATCGTGGCGACCTCACTCTGGATACGCTTGTTGATGGCGTACTCAGTATCCAATGGGTATGGTATTCTCAAGATGAAGTCCTTGCCGGTGTTGGTCTCGACTTTGTAGATTCTGTTGTGCTTACCCTCATGAATTGACATCAGCTGCTTGATGTGCATGTCCTCGCCAGGGTTCAGACAGCCAGTGGAGGACACGGACAAGTTGTGTGGCAAAGAGGTGTAGTTCTTGTCCGAAGCGTGTGGAGCGACAACTGGTCCTTTACCATCGGCATTGGCTCTACCTTGGTCGTACAAGTCCTTCAGCACGGACTGGAGACCGAGAAGAGAGAACTTGGTAAATCTCTTGCGCTTCTCAGTTTCGTCGTTCTTGAGCCATGTACCCCAGGTGTACTTGAAGATGACGTCTCTGTTTGCATCAGTCTCATCGCTGAGATTGGTAAAGACCTCTTTAGGTGGCTCAGCGGAAATGGAGCGCACGGCCGTCCAGTTCGTCACGCGAGAGCTTCGCACAGCACTTCTGAGAAGCCGAGGAGCACTCACTGCTCTTCTCAATCCGAACATCTTTGGTTGTGGTCGTTTAAATACGGTAGTATTTTAAGCAAATTATGTGTCTTTTCATATATGTTGTAATTTTTCATGACGCTGCCGGCGATGGCCTTTTTTTGTGAAACCCGAGACCGGAGCTGATAGATGTTTGTTTACATGCCTGTTGACAGATATGAAAGAAGGAACCAAATCTTTCACCAAATTCCAGTGGAAATCACTTTGATTTGTTGTCACATGCTGTTTCACAGGTACAAATAGCTTAATATCCCCGCTGTTGTTCTTTCTGGGGTAGTGTGGGCCAGGCCTGGGCCAATCGCTGGCGCCAACGTGCTCCATCAGACACGTTTCTCGATCCACCATTGGCGATCTGTTCTGCCACACAGCGGGCGCCCACGCCCCACGGGCTGAGATGGTGTCAAAAAAACCTCAGGTTTATATGGAGATTCCCCTGATAGTGTTATGAAACCTTGCATGTGAAAGGATATCCTCCTCAAGACACGTGGACGGTTTCCCTTGTTGGCCATGGTAATTCATATGGTCATAGGTGCACATGTGTCACACGAACCCAGCCAAAGGGGCATGTGCTGTTCGTGTGATGGAATTTATAAAGCTGGTCGGGCCCACCAGGTCTTCTGATACGTGATTGACACGATTCTGACGAAGAATTACCAGTTTCAACAACTGTGACCACAACAAGACGAACCATGGATCTCCCTTCTAGAGCACTGGATGCTCTCCTGGCCATGAAGGACATCAC
The DNA here is from genome assembly GCA_030567055.1 of Petasospora taoyuanica. Taxonomy (NCBI): domain Eukaryota; kingdom Fungi; phylum Ascomycota; class Saccharomycetes; order Phaffomycetales; family Wickerhamomycetaceae; genus Petasospora; species Petasospora taoyuanica. Next base: position 488,384 of record JAKUBZ010000002.1, read on the forward strand.
CATGTCCGCTGACCTCACCAAGACCTTCGTCTCCATGTTTGTCGTACTCTCCACTATCGGCGTGCTCTGCTCGAACAATAAATTCAGATCATTTGTCGTGTTCAGCTGGGCGTGCTTCGTCAAGCCATTTACCCCATCCTCCAGAAAGGTCCACAATGACCACCAGAACAACTTGGAAGGCTTCTACAAGACGCAGGCTAAGATTTATGACACCACCAGAGATATCCTGCTCCAGGGCAGGGACTCTGCGTTACAGATGGCCTACTCCCACGCGTATGCCAACAAGCCTCCCAACTCCAAAAAGAAGCTCGTGTGGGTTGACATTGGTGGCGGCACTGGTCTCAACATCGAGAAGATGGGCAAGAACGTAGCAAACTTGAGCCATGCATTTGAGGCCGTTTACCTGGTTGACTTGTCCCCGTCTCTATGTGAAGTCGCTAGAGAGAGAGTCGCCAAGCACGGTTGGAGCGACGTGAAAGTAATCTGTGGTGATGCCTGTGATTTCGAACTGCCTCACAAGGAGGTTGACTTGATTACTTTTTCCTACTCGCTCTCCATGATCCCATTGTACCATTCTGCTATTGATCATGCTGAGAAGCTGTTGAATCCAGACACCGGTGTCATCTGCTCTGTGGATTTTGGTGTCCAGTCAGAGTCCAACTCAATTGGGAGAACCAACACGCTCGGTGGAATGGTGAACCGTCACGTCCCTTGGATCACCAGAACTTTCTGGCGACTCTGGTTTGAGTGTGATAAGGTGTTCTTGGATCCTTCGAGAAGAGAGTACCTAGAGTACAAGTTCGGTACCGTCAAGTCGTTGAACTGCTACAACATGAAGCTGGGAAAGATCCCATACTACATCTGGCTTGGTGTCAACAAGCAGGACGACGGCCACTTGGTATACAGGTTCAACTCCCTGGCTACAGAGTCTCCATACCTTGCGCCCTTGGATCCAAAGAAGACCCAGCCAGCTGGCAACGAGGGTACTCCGGTATCTAAGGCATTAGAAGCCGCATTGGATAACTCGAAGAAGGGGCTACCATACCCTTCTCTTTTCTACCAGAAACAGACCTGGAGAGTGTACTATGACGAGCTGAGTGATGATTACGAGTGTTTCAAGAACCAATACATCTACGCTTTCACATGGGAAGACCCAAGAGAAGATGCAAAGATCTTGAAGCTTACTGCTAATGACACAGTCTTAGCCATTACCTCTGCCGGTGATAACATCTTGTCATATGCCACTCTGCCTAACGCTCCAAGAAGAATTCACGGTGTGGACTTGAACCCATGCCAGGGCCACCTGGTTGAGTTGAAGCTCGCTTGTTTGACTGCACTATCTCATGAACAGACATGGAAGATGTTTGGTGAGGGAAGAATCGAAAATTTCAAGGACATTTTAATCAACAAGTTATCTCCACACATGTCTTCTAATGCCTTCCAGTACTGGATGTCCAAAGGTGAAAAGACCTTCAGACCGGACGGTAAGGGTCTGTACGACACTGGGTCCACCAGATGGGCTTTGAGATTGGCCAGATACGTTTTTGCCGCTACTGGACTGACATCTACCATCGAGCGACTCGTAATGGCCAAGACTTTGAACGAACAGAAAGAGATCTGGGATACGAAAGTCAGACCAGTTCTCTACTCGGCCGTTGTCGGTAAGCTATTTGTCGGTAATCGTATCTTCCTATGGAAGGCACTCGGTGTGCCGGTGAACCAAGCCAATATGATGGACACTCCGATCATCCAGTATATTATTGATACGCTTGATCCAGTGATTGGTAACTCGCTGCTCACAAACGACAACTACTTCTACTACTTGACTTTGATGGGAAAGTACTCTCCAAATAATTGCCCAGACTATTTGACCAAGCAGGGTTTCAACGTTCTTTCAAGAAAGCAGAGCTCGCCATTGGAGGGCATTAGATTACACACTGACTACTTGAACAACGTGCTCCGCAGGCTCTCCAACAAGACTATTTCTGTCGCTGTGATTATGGACCACATGGACTGGTTTGACCCTAACGGTGAGCAAGTCAATGATGAGATTGATGCCCTACACGGATCTCTCTGTGAAGGCGGCCGTGTGATGCTCAGATCAGCTGCCCAGGTACCATGGTATATCAAGAACTTTGAGGCCAAGGGCTTCGAGTGCAGAGCTGCGGCATTGAGAAACTCCGGCAAAATGATTGACCGTGTGAACATGTACGCCTCCACTTGGATCTGTAAGAAGAAGGGCTTCAACAGTGGCAGAAAGATGAGCAGTATCGACCTGGGTGCTTGATCTCACCCTCCTACAAAGCAGGCAGGGCCTGTGCTATATAGAGTGCTTAGATAACAAATTGGAAAACGAACGGAAATGAATGAATTACAAAAGAGGCAATCGTAAGCACACAGCCTGCGGTACTTTGAAGTAGAGCTTTTGATCCTGACCAGTGAGCACTTTGAAGTTGCAGTTGTGCCTTGCCAAAGTCGCGATTCTTTTTAGGCAGCAATTTAGGCTAGCATAAATTGCATTGGTTTCGCTATACAGCTTTTACCACAAGAGCTGCCCATCTGATACGATTTGAAATCCAAATCATCCCTACGATTACAAACTCACCACCTATTTCCATCCAAGAGAAAAACGGCCGTCTTGCAAATTCGAACCAGCCACACATGACCCAGGTCGTAAACAGTTCTCCGGTTCCTCACAGGGACGACATCAGTACACAGGCCAGCACACAGTATAACCACACAAGTGACGTTGAGAGCGCACAGTCGTGCCTCAGATCACCAGAGATGTCTGTGATGTCTGACGAGCAGGAGATGCCATCGAATGCGCAACAGTACTTGTCCATTTCACGCCCTTTATCACGCGCTAGTGTCACCTCTGGCCTGTCCGTCACAGCTACGAAAGATGGTGTGGAGGGTAAGACCGTGAAGAGGCACGGCATACCAGGATACCCACTGAACCTCATCAACAAGATGTACTCCAACTACGTGACGAGATCGGACGTGCCAATGGATTCGGACACGGAGGATGAGGAGAGCAATGTGCCTGTTGACAGAGTCTCTGTTGAGAGCCTGAAGAGCGTATCGATGACCAGCATGATCCCACATTATAGCACTTCAGAGGCGCCTCGAGACCCAAGCGACAACGAGGTGTACGGCGAGGATACGGTGGAGTTTGACAGGGAGTCTAGGACCGACTACGAGAAGTTCCTGTTGCAGAGATCGGACAAGAAGGCCTAAAACCGTCAGTTTGTTCTCTGCCCTTTTGTTTCGCATATTTGTTTTGTTCAAGGAAGCCGACTATTATGATACGTTTATGATTTTGTTTATTAATCTTTGGGGGCGAGCTTACCGCCCTCCACGGGAATGGAGCCTTGGCAGGTCCAAATGTATGTTTGTTAATTATATGTTAATTGAAACTGCCTTTGCAAGTACGGGTGAAATTGTATAAATACGCGATCGCATCGCCACATGTTCCACACACGCCTTAAACAAAACAATAGGGAACTGATAAGGCAAGCCGGTTATCTTGAGGTGCAACGGGCGGCTAAATTCAAAATCATGATGTCGATGATGTCAATGGCACAGAAAACCCAAACTGACACCAAATGTGCAGTGGACGTTGCACAGAGCCAGAAATTGATCCATACAATGTTGGGAATGTCCTTTGGCTGTGTGGGGTTCTTACGTGGATTGCTTCCAGAAGACAACTTCATTGATCAACGGTTTATCCCTCGGAAATTTGAGGAGCACTTCGATCCAAAGGATTCAAAGAATGAGTTCTTGAATATGAAGACTTTGGCAAAGGGCAAATCTCCACAGGTTGACAAGTTCCTCTCATGGCTCGACAATGGAGTACTCCATGCATTGCGTAAGGGAGTGCTCAGGTCGTTGATCTTGGGAATTTTCCTTGATGAGAAGAAACCAGAAGACCTCCATGAGGTTTACACGTTCTCGTTTGACTACAACGATAACCAAATCAGGCTCGAGTTGAGCCAGGGCAAAACAGAGGTCATCACTCTCTTGAATGCTAGAGAAACACTCCAGCACGTCATGAGGAGACTCATCATCATGATGCAGGACCTTGAGCCATTGCCAGATAAGAAATACATAACCATGAGAATGCTATTTACTGACGACTGTCCTCCAGAGTATCAGCCACCGGGGTTCAGAGACGCTACTAATGCGCCACCTGCTTTCATCAAGACAAAGAAGCGTAACTTTGAGAGCTTTACCGCAGGTGGCGTGGACACAGGACGTCACAAGTGGGCACCATACTGCAATTTCCTCTGTCTATTTTACTTCACCCTGCCCCTGTTTACTAACTTCTTCCCAATAGCATAGGTGTCAAGATAATGACCAAATCTACTAGCTCGAATGAGGGTGATGAGAATATGATTGAGATCGACCCGTTCAAGATCTCTTCAAAGGCATCATGTCAGAAGCCTACAGAGTCACAGAAAGCTACCACACTTCCAACCCAGGATGTTTCGCAAACCACCAAGCTATTGAGAACTTTCCTCAAGGGACAGGTATACTCCGTTCCACAGGGGCCTACACAAGCAGTAAAAAAGATCCACTGTGAATGTGGCTCTGCCAAAGAAGTCTCTTGCTCGGATTTATTGAAGTGTGCTAACTGTGGTTCATCTGTTCACTGTGTGTGCTATGCCATGGACTCCAAGGGTGAAGTCACATCGTGCTATTCATGTCGTTCAAAGACCCTTGGTAACATCCCATTGCACCAGAACTTGCATCTCTTGTTTAATTGCAGAAAGTTGTATCATATCTTGAAATCTGGGGCTAAACCTTTGAGTATCACAGATATCCACAAGTTGCTTGGGTTTGAATATGGCTTAAATGAGGAGACCACTGTTGAGACCCTAACTTTCGCTCTTGGGCTTGGCTTGTTGGCAGTTATGGATACCGAAATATCCTACAATGCTGCTACTATGTACCTCAATGTCGATATTGATGGTATCAGAGATGGCAATACCATAATTACCCGTGGCGTACACCATTTTGTCAACATATCTCAGTTGAATGGAAGACTCCCGGATAAGCAAAAGTCATTGGCAAAGGCCAAACACTTGTTGTTTAATTCTACCAAGGATAAATCTTTGAGCATTGACGGTGAATGGGATTTTATCTCCAATGATGGCCATTTGCAGGTTTCCGATACGCAGATTGGATTGGATTCTAGTGATAATGAAATCGATCTCATTCAAGATAAACCATTGGACTTCGGTAAATTGAAGTTCCAAGAGGATACCTGCTCGTCGAATGGATTTACATTCACAAAGAGATCCAGAGCTGATTCCACATCTCAGGACTCCATTGTTGATTCTAATCCGTTGTTTTCGAGCAATCCGGTGATCACGGAGCCCAGACACAAATTACGTAAGACATGTGCTGCAGTGTTGTCTTCTCTCAGAGATGACTGATATATAAATATCTTTGTATAATCTAGCTAATGGTTGAATACAAGTTGCTACATATACTCAAGCATCTTATAACCCCGGATTTTTGTGAGCGAGTATACTGAGCTGCATGATCACATTCGAGAAATTGGTTGCGGGCCACAAGCTTCCCGAGGTTTTCACCATGACGTCGGCCCATTAAAACCGCATCTCATCTCTCTATCGTTGGAAGAGCTTCGTCAAGAATTTCTAGTCTAAGAAAAGATCAAGATGCTCAGGAGATCTTTTGGACTGCTGAGTGCAGTGCCCAGAAGACATGTCCATTCTCTCGCCACAAGACCCAAGAGTATGCTAACTGCGGGTCAACCGTTATATGAGACTCGTCCATTTATGTTGAAACCGGGCGAGCTAACACCCGGGATCACTGCGATGGAGTATTTTGAAAGACGTCTGCGGCTGGCACAGAAGCTCCCTGATTCATCTGTGGCTGTGGTGATTGGTAACTCTGTGCAATACGCCTCGGGCAGTGTGTTCCATCCTTTCCAACAGAACAATGATTTGTTCTACCTGTCAGGCTGGAACGAGCCAGATTCTGTCATTGCCATTGAAAAGCCAGATGGGAACCTTGACAACGTTGTTTTCCACATGCTTGTTCCCCCAAGAGATAAGCATGCCGAGATGTGGGAGGGCTCAAAGACTGGAGTAGAGGGAGCAAAGGAGATTTTCAACGCAGATGAGAGCGATGATACATATAGAGTCGGTGTATACTTGGAGAAGCTGATAAAGAGAAACAAGAATGTCTATATTGACATGCCCAAGACAGAGAAGAAATCTCTGGCGTCGTCATTCCAGAACTTCTTCAGCATTGGCGGAAACTCAAAGTATTCAACCGTGGAAGGCGTGATTAATGCCAACTCCTCGGGCAAAGACGTCAAGCCATTGTCCAATTTGATAGCGGAGATGCGAGCCATTAAATCTGAGGCAGAGGTCCGAGTTATGAGAAGAGCGGGGCAGATATCCGGGAGAGCATATAATCAGGCGTATGCAAAGAGATTTCAGACAGAGAGAACGCTCAAGGCCTTTTTAGAGTACAGGTTTATTAGTGGAGGTTGTGACAAGTCGGCATATATTCCAGTTGTTGGCTCCGGTACCAACTCTCTCTGCATCCACTACACGAGAAACGACGATGCGATGTATCAGGATGAAATGGTGCTTGTCGATGCAGCCGGTTCTCTAGGTGGTTACTGTGCTGATATCTCACGTACGTGGCCTAACTCCGGGAAGTTCACCAAACCACAGGCTGATCTGTACCAGGCTGTACTGAATGTCGAGAAGTCCGTCATTGGGCAGTGCACGGAGAGCAGCGGCGTCTCTTTGCACGACCTACACGACCTGAGCATTAGCTACTTGAAGAGAGAGCTAAGGAACTGTGGAATGGGCGACCTTACAACACTAGAGATTACACGGATCTATCCACATTACATCGGCCACAACTTGGGCTTGGACGTCCATGACACTCCAGGATACTCGAGACATGGCAAACTGAAAGCCGGACAGGTCATTACTGTGGAGCCGGGTGTATACATCCCAGACGACCTCAAATACCCAGCACATTTCAGAGGCATCGGCATCAGAGTGGAGGACGACATCGCAGTCGGAGTAGAAGACTACACGAATCTTACTGTCGAGGCTGCAAAGGAGATTGTTGACATCGAGAGAGTTGCCGAGGTCGGTGTTACTACGCCATTAAAAGACGAAGTATTGGAGGTGTTTGAATAGATCCCTTTCTGTGCATACTTATGAAGCTTGTACTGTAGCTAGTCGGTGCTCTTGTCCTCATCCAATGGCGGCGTCTTTGTATGCTTCCCCATGAGCGCAGATGCGATGTTGTGTAAAGAAGAAGGGAATGATAGTTGTGGAGGGGACACTTGTCTTCCTGGCCGTGTTGGTTGTTGAGTCTCTTGTAATCTAGAAGCCAGCTGTCCTTCCAATGTGTCCGAGAGCTCTGCCAGCTTCTGAAGTCTCTCAAACGACACCGCCTTGGTGTCAACCTGAACGGATTCCAAGATAGAGTCATGCTCTGTAAGGGCAAACTCGAGCTGTTCCTCTCTTATAAGATCTCTCAGCTCTCTAATGAGTCTCGAAGGCTCGATGTTCAATTTCTGTGCCAAATGCACAGTTGGCACTCTCTGGATCAGCGATAGGTAAAGCCTATAGGCTTTTCTTCTAAACTTGAGCTTCACGTCAGGCCACACTCTGTTGATCAGCAAACTGCACTCTGCCTCGGCGCTCATTGATTCCAGTAGCATAAAGAGGTCTTTATACTGTGCGTTGGTTAATGCAGAGACGAATGGTTGGATAGTGGAGATCTGATCGCCCATCAGTGCAATGAACTGTGGTTCTGATAGCATCTCATTGAGTTCGTTCGTACGTTTGGATAACAATGCCGATAGTGCAATGGCAACTCTGATCTCATCCGTATGTATGAACTTGTTAAAATCTGATGAATTGAGTATGTCCAATGCCCTGATCTGTTCATTGTCATAGGTACGAATAGGCTCAGCATCTGTCAAGTTATATGCCATCGTCATGACTTCTTTGAAGTTTTGCTTTAAAAAGTAGGAAAACATAATGAGGAAGCGAGTTCTCCAATAGGACACAACCTCTGAGCGTGTGAGTCTCTTCAAGTACATCTCATTGGACTGCGATGTCGACAAAAATGCTTCAATACGTTTCTCCTGAGATGACACATGGATGTTGTTCCCTTGAAGAATTCCCACTTGTGCGGATACCTCTGCCAGAGTACACGTGAAAGCGGACCCACCTGTCGATGCCAGAGCACTATTAGCCTCGGAGTACAACTTATTGTACATATAAATCTGTGCGACTTTGACGTTCTTCGAAACGTCTCTCTCATGATACAAGTTCTCTGCATTGTATAACCTCAGCATCTCCACTTTACGGTTCTCCAAGTGTGCGATCCATCCGGGATCAGAGTTCCTAATAAATTGTGCAAGTTCTGCATCTGTCTTGGGACTCAGCTTATCAGCTATATTCAACAATTGTTCGATATCTGGGCTCAGTTGTGATACCAAGTCTAGGTGTTTCAGAGCTTCAAATGCTGCTCGATAGGCCTCCTGGTCGCCTGCTTTGAAGGCCAAACGACACAGCCTCTCTACCAGAATCGGCCCATCGTAGCGTTCAAGCACTTTCTGTAGCATACTTCCTTGCGATTGATGGGAAGAAATGACGATGATGACACCAGCATGTTAACATCGAAATGTGAGAGCTACAGCCCTTCATCCCCCCGGGCTCAATGCTCTCCACAACGTGTTCGCGATGTGGTGTGCACGGTTATGCAGCCCTGGTGCTATTATTTAGCCGGATTTGGCGTGTCCTTATTTACGGATGATAATAATCCTTAGTCTGTTAAATCTAGTGCGAGATTATTGTGAGGATTCCTTTAAAAGAGTACTCTAGCTTGCGCTCTATACGCTCTATATAGACCTCATTCTACGCATTCGACTATGGCAGGAGACCCACCAATGTTCTGCTGCCCCATATGCATCTGCATACGTCTCTGTAATGTCTTATAGATTGTGGTGCTGTTGGCGTAGGCACTTCAAAATTGATTCTATCTTACGCCTTGGATTTTTTACATTCATATTGTACAATCAGGATGAAAAGATGTGAAGTAATCACTGAATAAACCCATATGGTACCATGGAGATGCGTGCGCACAACCCACCCTGCAGCCGTGTTTTCGGCTTGTCGACGCAGTGAAAATCTCAGTTTAAGGGACACATAACAGCGATCTCTCTCTCTCTCTCTCTCTCTCTCTCTCGCTCTGTCTCTTTACACCGCTAGTTGAACAGACAATACAAAAAAAACAGAAATTACCACAGAAGATGGTGGCTCGCAAAAGGAACAGAATCTCACAGGCCAGTGTTTATTACCTGCCCGGTCCTCCACAGGCGGGCCAGTTCAACGTCGGAGCGAGCGCTAGCGGAGACAATAATCAGTACTTTACACAGGGCAAGAACAGCAACATGGCGGGCAGTTACACACCACAGAGAGATCATTCGTTGGATGAGGATACGAATGGTGCAGTGAATGCTCTGTGTGGGATCAAGAGTCGTGGGTCTTCCGTACTACAGCACAGGCGAAGCTCGTATGCCGTGAGTGATCGCATGAACAGTGTCATTGCGCCAGAGAATAGTGATCGCTCCTTCAGGGTGTTTGTCCATAGGACTGGTGATGATGAAGTTGTAAGTGTGCAACCAGTGGAGAGCTCTCTGAGATCTTCTAATAAAGAAAAGAAGAGAGGTGTGAAGAGGGAATTGGAAGACGATGATATCGCTGTGCCGGGGGAACTTCCCCCGCTACATACTACACACACTTCATCGGATATTATCTTTGCCAATGGGAATAACAGAGAGAAACGTCGAGTTGAGGCATTTGAGCACTATAGTGCGCTATATCGATACAAAGAACAGAGCAGAGAGCTGCTATATGACAAGCAGAAGGAAGAATTGAAACAGCAGATTGAACTCCTATCACAACCGAGAAATTTCAATACCGAGGTGGCGACTCTAGAGGAGTGTGGCACAAAGGAGCAGTACGAGATGGAACAAAATCTGGTGGAATTGCGAGACTATGAGCTGGTAAGGCTTAAGCTATGGAGAAGATACCAACGGAATGCTAATCTAAAGCTTTTCTACGAGGAAAGTGCCAAAGTGTACAACAAAGCCACTGAGACACTGGATATGAAACTGGAGAGACTCAAGGCGTTCTTTGTGAAGCAGAAACAACTGTTGGTAAACCTCGATAGAGATATGGGCGACATTGGGTCGAATAGAGCGACGAAGCTGTACTCTGGGTTTATCAACGGGGAACCAGTGGAGGAACAAGAGGAAGCAGAAGAGGCTCCTATTAAGGAAGATGACGAATCATCAGGAACAGACGCTTCATCGGCTGCAAACGTGCCTAGACAGAGACCGTCGAGACAGGCCAAGAGATCCAACATCAGTCGGTCTGCAAAGATCACACCAGAACAAGAGGAGCAAATACACAGTGCCATTTTGGATGGATTTGCGCCTGTTTTTACCAGTGCGGAGTTTGCAATGATCATCGGGGATGATCAGGTTACTTCTTCCCGTTTAGGTGCAGAGAGCCAAGTGAACTACCGTATGAATGGTGATCCATCTGATTCTGAATCTAATACTCCAGTAACAGACTCCAAAAAATCCGGTGCACGCTCCGGCAGTGGTACTACAAGAGTCACGAGGGGAGATAAAGAAACAAGTACGATGAACAGAATAATGAAGGGTTACACACCTCCGGATGATTTGAAGAAAGAGGACGTCGACCACGACTTGGTGCTGTTGCGCTCCTCGAAATGAACAATTTTTATTGTAAAAGTACATACGCTCTTAATAATGTGATATAATGGCTGTATACAAAAAAAACGGGAGTAGTGGCCCTTGCGAGTCTAATAGGCCCTAAAGTGAAATCTATTTAGTGCATGCAGTACTTCAAAAGATGAGAGTATAAATCCAATAGATAGACATACATACAAGGCATATATGAATGGGCAGTTCAGCAGACCTCCACAAAACACACCCGTGGATCCGCGGATGGGTGAGTTTTATTGTATTTATAAGATAAGCCTATCAGGGGGGAAGGGGCAGCTAACCAAAAAGGACAGAACTGTTTGCAATACCACAATCCACGCCAAATGAGTTCGTATCGTCAGAGAATGGCACTAAGAAGCCACGGCTTCCAATATCAGAAGACATCGACACGGCCATTCTGAAAGCTGTGATGAAGTACAAGCCATACGCACTGAGCTTGCGTAAAAGAACCCAGTCATGGGAACTTGTCAGAGTGGATCTCCTCAAGAGGTGTCCTGCGACTCTCAATGCTTCGATAACGGTGAGATCTATCAAGTATCGGTTCTGGAAGCTCATTGACATATGGTTGCTTAGTCAGGGCGATAATGAATCCATCAGTCATGTACATGATAAGAGACACTTGCGAATCAATCTTGAGAAGCAAACCAGGGAAATCAAGACCTTGTGTAAGCGTGTTCACGAAGATCAGGTGAAGTTTGGTATGTTTGATGACCGTACGGAAGGTAAAGAAGACGAAGATGATATCGATGAAACAGAGTGCATCACAAATAACAATCAATCCAATCCAAGCCCTCTTGGACCAGGATTGATGGGCACGTCGATCGCTACGACGCAGCATTGGGACCAGTCATCGTTATCATCTCCTTATTCATTAGCAATATCTGCACCACAACTATTCAATGGCATAGCAACTCAAGATATGGGAGATCTCGTACAGATACAGAGGCAAGTGTTGGAACAACACAAGAGACACAATGATCTGATGGAGCAGGACCTCAGGTGGAAGTGGGAATATCTCGAGATACTGAGGAGCAGTCACAAGTGACTCCCTGGTGTGATTAGTAAGGGGAAGAGTATATAGAAGATTTAAAAAAAAAAATGTGGATGGCTTAAACGATAAACGAGTGAATGGCATGGTACAGCCGTAGAGAACAATCTCGAAGATAGAGGTGATGGCCGAACAGAATCTGCAGTTGTGATTCTGTTATTCCAATGGAACACACCGAGCTTCGGTATTGCACTGATTCAATTGCTTATACTTTGTTGAATGACTATAGGGTACTATGAGTTTGTTCAGAGTAATTTGTTTTATTACTCAAACTCGCGATGAGTGAGAGATATTGTGAACGCTGAATATATGAAATTAGTATACCGAGCGAGGACTTCCCTGTATCTCATCGTATAATGGGCAGAATTGAAAATAAATTACACTGTAAGATAGATCTATCTTTATAAACCTTCACTATTCACACTTTAACTAAATAATCTCAATGATCACACAGAATAATCGAAGCATTATAAACGTCTCATCGGTGATTCGCTACTCCGGAGGATGCCGCGAAATACTGAAAGGCTATGCCCACATTTACGCTGAAGTGTGGGCGGAAGCATGCCCAGATGTTCGCCGTTAATTTGTAGTGTGTTTTTTTTTTTTTTTTGCTTTTTCGCCCTTGGTTGAGGATTGGGCAATTTTTTTGTAGAAATTTTTTTGAGAGCGTCCGGTTTTTCTTTCCTCTTTCCTCACTCACTTTTTGTTCAAGTAACATCATCAATAAATCACACAATGGCTGAAGAAGATGTATGTTTTGGACTGTTTGTTGTGGAATTGAGCACTGAAGGGCACTGCACAGCAGTGCAATTGTGCCCTGGATGAGGCTCTTGAACTTGATTTTTGTTTTCAAAGCAGAGCTCTTGCTCCCCTTTCCACCTATCCAGAGAAGATCACAAATACTAACTGAGACTTCAGCACGTTTTCGAGCAGGCTGATGCCGGTTCCTCCCTCACCTATCCAATGCAGTGTTCTGCTTTGAGAAAGAACGGTTTCGTTGTCATCAAGGGCAGACCATGTAAGATCATTGACATGTCCACTTCCAAGACTGGTAAGCACGGTCACGCCAAGGTCCACTTGGTCGCCACCGACATCTTCACCCAGAAGAAGATGGAGGACTTGTCCCCATCCACCCACAACATGGAGGTTCCATTCGTCAGAAGACAGGAGTACCAGTTGTTGGACATTGACGACGGTTACTTGAACTTGATGACCCAGGACGGTGAGACCAAGGACGATGTCCGTGCTCCAGAGAGTGAGCTTGGTGACCAGATTCAGACCGCCTTCGACGAGGGTAAGGACTTGTTGGTCACCATCATCTCTGCCATGGGTGAGGAGGCTGCTATCTCCTTCAAGGATGCTCCAAAGTAAGCAGTGTCTGATCTGATTCATTCACTTGTACTCTTTGACATATATTCAACTGCTTCACGCTCATCACCACAACCCATCATCACCACAATCCATCATCACTCGCATACCCGTGAGCTCCACCATTACATATAACCTGTTTTACTCTACCATCCCTTTTCGACTGGTTTTTGCACAAATTTATTTCTTGTGGCGCTCTACAGTACTTTGTCTATACAATGCCGACGTCATTCATTATAAATATTTACAAAGATGTAGGAAATTGTACAATTGTTATATGGACTGTGATCTGTGTCTTTTCATTTGAGTTGTGGACGTCAGAGATGATCCTTTGAGTTGTGTCTCTTGCAATTGTTCTGTCTTCGTAGCTTGGTCTTCTAACATGTCCGTTGTATCAATTGACGCATTAATTGCTTGTTTGCCTGATGTAGTTGTGTCTTTGGAAACATGGGGTCAGATCATATAGATCGCCGCCCACGTCATGAGACCACGTATGGCCTGCAGTCGCTGTCACTCAAATAGTCGTTTTAGTGCACATATATATATGACGATAGGCAGCTATTGGTGTACGATAAACTAGCAGAGCTATATTCTTCCTAACTCGTTCATAAGTTAAGCAGTATGTTTGTTTGTTTTTCAATAGATCTGTGTATGAAAAAAATATTTGGTAACCGTAGCAACCATACACCTAACCCGCTACCCAGTACATAATTTAGGCCACTCACCGCACTATATCCCAATGACCTTCACTGGATATACGAAATAAACAAAAACAGAAGATGTTACCACAGCCAATCAACATCCCTAAGTGGCTCGAGGAGAATCAACACTTACTTCAGCCACCAGTCAACAACTACTGCTTGCACCGTGGTGGGTTTACTGTCATGATTGTGGGTGGTCCCAACGAGAGAACTGATTATCATGTGAACCAAACTCCTGAGTATTTCTATCAGTACAAGGGCCAAATGACTCTTAAAGTGGTGGATGATGGTGAGTTCAAGGATATCACAATAGGAGAAGGTGAGAGTTTCCTATTACCAGGTAACACACCACATAACCCTGTGAGATACGCTAATACTGTGGGCATTGTCGTTGAGCAGGACAGACCTGAAGGTGTAAATGACCAGATTCGGTGGTATTGTTCTAGCTGTAAGGAGATTGTGCACAACATTGTGTTCTATTGTTCGGATTTGGGCACCCAGGTTAAACAAGCCATTTTGAGCTTTGATGGGGATTTGAACGCTAGGACTTGTGGCAAGTGTGGTACGCTGAACTACTCAAAGCCTTCGTAAAAAGCCCACTGATCCATGTCAATATAATCCCTCTAAGTAATACATATATGCCAAAATCACAAGACATGCTCCTTCATCCAGCTTTCCAGCCGTGTCATCAGTGCTTGGTAGGCATTGTGGTAGTTAATGTTATGGTTTGAGTCCGGATAAACCATCAGATCGAAGTTGGTAACACCTTCAATATTCAGGTCATCCAACAGCTTAAAAGTGTTTTGAATGTGGACGTTATCATCTCCTGTACCATGCATCAGTGCGAATCTCTTTACTCCTTTTAGCTTTTGAACATTAGCGATGCGTGATTGTTGATACCCTTCTTCGTTATCCACGGGTTGATCCATATAGCGTTCGGTATAAATAGAGTCGTACATCCTCCAATCAGTCACTGGAGCCACTGCCATCCCATACTGGAAAGTTGCTCCACCGTCATACTCAAGTGTCTTAAGCGTAGTGAACCCACCATAACTCCACCCCCATAGAGATACCTTATTGTCATCGATATAATCCCTCGAGTCGATCCATAACTTTGTCACCTCGGCGATATCCCTTGGCTCCCAATGTCCAATGTTTCTCTTTGCATACGATCTATACTTCCAGCCTTGTCCTCCCGTGCCTCTTGGTTCAATGTATAGGATAACAGCATTGAGACTGTCACTGATAGAGTCTTCAAATCCAGCGTGAAGTACGACATCCAGTTTACGATACCCCGGCCCACCGTACATGTTCACAAGCAAGGGGTGTTTAACATGCTTGTTGAAAAACTCAGGAACCATCTCAATAATATCCACCGTCTCACCATCCGATAACTGAACGGTATGATATGATCTTCTGGTGTTGGTGAAATCCACAGATCTCTTCTGCTTGGTGCTGAAAGAAGTGGTATCCACCAGTGTTAATGAAGGGAATGACGGACCTGTCTTGTAGTCAAAGATATACTTTCCACCGGGAGATACAGTGGTTGAATGATAACCTGAATTCCCGATATCAGATACAGAGAACATCGCCTTGGTGCCTATGTCGACAGCAAACAGATGCTTTTCAAAATGTGATTGACGATTCGATGAAAAGAACAACAAATTAGTGGTCTTATCAAACGACAAAATCTCCATCACTTCCCAGTCACCAGAGGTCAACATCGTCGGGTGATCGGTGTCCAATTGATCAAACAGTGCAATGTGATTGAAGTTCTCATACTCGACGATATCAACAAACCCATCACTGGCTCTCCCCATAGATTCATTAAGTGGAATCGGTAGCATCTCTGTAAAGTTCTCAATCCACCCATTGTATTCATTAGAATCGATAGAGTAGACAATACGCGACACTCCGTCTTTCACTAGTCTATAATCCAGATGCTTGGACTCTCTCTCAGTTTCTCTCACCATGAAGGCATTGCCCACCCAAATGCCACCATAACACACCCATTCGTCACCTCTCTTTGAGTCTGATCTATCCACTGTCTCTAATTGCTTCCCCTGTATGTCATACATCATCAGGGTGAGCTTAGGATTCGCTCTTCCTGGCTTAGGATACTTGATTTTCTCCACCCGCGGGAACACACCGTCATCAAACTTCTCTAAGAGCAGCTCATCCACATCAGATTCGTCAAACTTGAGGAATGTCAACTTGGAGTCATCGGCATTCCACCATAACGCAGAGTCTGAAGACAGCACTTCCTCTTCATAAACCCAGTCCGTTCTGGCATTGGACATGTTCTCAGACCCATCTGATGTCACTCTATCAATGTTCTTCGTAGCAGTGTCAAAGACATAGAGGTCGCCCTGTTGCACAAAGGCAACGTACTGGTAAGTGTTGGACCATTGGCACATACTTAGCTTCTCCTTCGACTCTCCAGATATGGCGGTAAACTCCTTCTTCTCAACGTCATATAGGTGATAATGGGCATTCGCAGAGTGCCTGAACACCTGTTCGTACTCGCTCATCACGAGAGCCATAGACCCATCAGCATTCGGTATCACCCCTGCTATTCCCACTTTCTTTCCGTCGTAATTGAACGAATCTCCCTCGTATATCAATTTTTTGTAACTCTTATCACCCAGTGCTCGTAGCACGTACTTGTTTCCCTCTTTGGTCAAGTATAACCCGTCGTCCGCGTCTTTTGTAGTGGTGTAAGAGTTCCCGACAAACATCACTGTGAACTTCGTCGCACTCTTGCTGTACTCCAGGTGTGGTATCTCATCTCTCTGTGGTCTCACTGGTAGTTCTGTCAGTGCGATGAGGTCCTTGGTTGTGGTGGGCGTCGTCGTAACGGTGGTCTGTGATCCAGCAGTTATAAAGGAGCTCAAAACGCTCTCCACTGGGTTGTAGGTGCTTGTAGTTTCATCACTTATAGACGTCATAGCCTCCTGCGTGGAGTTCTTTTGCTGCCATTGTGTCCTTGTTGATGTGTTCCCACTTCTATAACTTAACAGCCAACCCGTATAAATAACCACAACAATCCCTACAACACCCAGCAGAAACGACCGCTTGAACTTCCTTCCCGGCCTCAGACTCTTAAAGAACGAGTCCTCTTGGAAATCCGTGTAGCCCTGCGAGTTTATCCCCATGTTGTTCACCTCGGCTAACAGTTGAGAAGTGGAGGACTCCCCAGATGCTAACGAGCTCAAGGAATCCCTTGGTGTTGTGTCTCTGTTCAAGTTCTCCAGCTCAATGCCCTCCATTGGCAGGTCTCTGTGTGTATTAGAGAATGCTTTCTTTGTATATATCCAAAGCGTGCTTTTTCTCTACCAGATCATGGGGTTTAAACGGGGGTGTTGTTTAGATGGCTTTTCGAGGACCAAAAAAGCACCACCACCGGGGCAGTGGCTAGGGGCTGAAGATCTGAAGATCAATCATGATGATCCTATGCCGTCCTTCGTCTGAGACCTGGAGAATTGGATGCGTACCTATGAACGATATACACTATGTGTCTTCTAAATGTCTATCGCATGTCTTCATTTGCTACTTATACGTGTTGTCTTCTCTTTGTATGGGACGTGATATAAAGTGTTCAGATCTACACAAGCTAAACTATATTACACAAAACAAAACAAAAAATAGAAGGCAAAAGAGATAGAAAGAAATAGAATAGAGTAAAAGTGTATGGTCCACCAGCCCTCACCTTGACAACACGAACCACCTGCAAGAGTGATCGTAGTACGCTTCAAGATAAAAAGGGCATTAAGACAACCATTAACTGCCGGCGAAGACAGCCAATTCGATCTCTCCAAGGACTTGACGCTTGTCCCACCGTGAAAAGCGGCACGAGACTAAGCAACACGGTATGATAGTCCTGGTTGTCCGCACTAAAGTCTTTTAAGAATGATTAGGTGAAGAGGATTGTGAGAACTGAAAGAAATTTTTCACTGGGCAGCGGTTGGGGCGAGCAGGCAGGCAGGCAGGGTGCCAGGCAAAGGAAGGTGGTCGGATCTTGTATGAATTCCGGGGCAGTCCTTCAAATTCATAGGGCAACAAGCTAACCACCACTCCACAGTTATAAGCAGTGCTAAATGAACAAGAGGATAAAAAAGTGGAGAAATAAAGATGTCAGTGCCACCACCACCACCCACCTCAGCTCTGGTAGTGGTGAAGTTCTCCAGTGGGCAGTATCCTGATTTGGCTCTACCTCTTGTACCTCTATCACAACTGACGTTATCATGGCTAAGAAAGACCGTTCGGTTAAAGATATTTGATCTCAAGACGAAAAGACTGCGGTTTATCTACTCAGGGAGGGTTGTGACAGAGACTACAAACCTGGTGGAGGAGTACCACAGACTGCTGCGGTTCAACGACCAAGACCCGGAGACCAAGTTCTATATCCACTGTTTGATTGGTGACATCTTAACGAATGAGGAGTTACAGAGAGAGAATGAGTTAGATAATCAGGTACAAGAACAGAGTACGACCCCTGCACCTGTGGGGTTTGACCGTTTGGCATCTGCTGGGTTCTCACAGGATGAAATCAACGCACTCAGAAGACAATTTATCCAATTGTATGGAGACCTACCACAGAATGACGAAAGAGACATACGACAACTGGAAGAGAGATGGATCGACTCATCGGTGAATAATGAAGTCGATGAGTTTGCCAATGCAACACAGGGCTCCAGTGCGTTGGGTGGTAATGAAGATCTGCTAATCGGTGCACTTATAGGGTGCCTACTGGGAGTGCTAGCACTTTTCTTACTCTTAGAAGGCGGGCTTTTCTCAAAGAGACAAAAAATGGCAATATTTGCTGGGTTTGTGATCAACTTCTCCTTTGCAATGGTAAGGCAGTGGAGCTAATGTAATGATTTATGGATGTATTTGTATAAAATTTGTAGATTTCTGTGTCGCTCTATTCCAATTTCTTCTTCTTCAAGTACTCGTGCAACTCATCGAACGCCTTGTCCAAGAATATCTCCACCGGCTCATCAAACAAGTATGGCAGCGCAGGGACAATGGACAAGCCAAGGCCAATTGGACCCCACGTTCTCAACATTTGGTTCTTGATGTTCTTCTCCGCATACTTGGTTGCCTGCTTCACCGCAGTGTGAATGGTGAACGCTGGGAGCCCCATAGACGCAATACTCTGGAATAAACCTCTTTTCAGTCCCACAAGTTTCCAGTCCATGTTGTCCTGTGCAGCGAGCTTGGCCTCCTCATTAACAGTAGGTAGAGGATCCCATGGCTTCAAACCGGGGAAATAACGGCCCTCCTGACGCAATTTGGCCTTCCATGACTCATAGGACACATCTCCCAGCACATACGTCCACGAGAGACCATAACAAGCCTTAACCAACGCTGGGTTCACGGCAGGACGGAACGATTCACCAATATCTGAAGTGTACGCCACATAACGATGACTTGCCAACAGGATTGTTCTCAAACGGTTGGCGTAAGCAGCGTAACGTACGGAAGATTCAGTGGAGTCTCCTTCAAGGGACCCCGGGTGTTGCGATTCTTGGATTTTGTCGATGTCAGCCATTGGTGTTTAGGAACGTTGAATATGAATTTTGAAAGTATAGTATACTATAGAGAAAGAAAGGGGATCTATAGAGTGGCGGTAGCAAATGTCATGAAAATCGAGGAAGGTCTCGGAGGATACCCGGCAGGTGGGTGGCACACATTTATACCGAGGCTCCCAATTGAAATATGCCAAATCTGCTGCTGCTACTACAATTCCATCAAAATGTACCGAATGCTCTCTATATTACAACTACTCTTTTTTCTGCTCTCCGTCCTATGTGATGTGTGTGAAGGAGGTCGATTAAGGGCCCCATCATCCTCCTGGTTAACGACGCATCAACAAGTAAACGTTCTCCTGTTTCAAACTGCTGAGGTTTCTGTATCCACCTTCCAAACACAGCAGTAGACCACCAAACGAAACATACACGGCGATCTTATCATCCTTTGCCTCTTCGAATTTGTAAACGGTGCCATGCATTACATAGTCGTAGTCATCGGCTAATGTCTTCTCACCAACCTTTGGTGGTCTCCACGAGGCATTGGCCACGTCCTTACTACCGTCGAGCGATAGCGAAGAGGCCAATACAATGGTCACGGAGTCGCTTGTCTTCACAGGGAACAAATCACTGTTGATATCCAACGTGATCTTGATGTCTGATGAAGTAGTTGAGGAACCAACGATACGCGACACCTTGTTATAACGGGCGGCGTCAACTTCCGAGATGTTGAAGATGTCATCAAACAGAATGGCAGACATGTTGTGCAAAAAAAAAAATGAGTTGTGAGCTTATTCCCTCAATCTTCTTCTATCCATTAGCTATAGTTTATTCACTGCGTATGCCAAAAATTTTGGTGGATTACTTTGTAGGTCGGAAATGGCACTTTTTTTTTCGCGGCATATAGCTTAAGAGAGAGAAATTCCGGGCGTGGTATTATACGAGATACGGTGAGATATCAACCATCAACCATAACTCCTCCAAAATGATGTATCAAATCTTGTCACAACGTTACACCAATGCCAGGTATCATATTCACCAAATATCTTTCCCCGAGTATGTCTTTCACCCAAAAGCAGCCACACCGAGCGTGGGCACTGCTGGCCATCCAAAAAAGGTGCCAAAGCGTGCCCTAACCGTGTTCGATTCGAGTATCTCCAGTGGAGTTACCGCTTTAGGCCCACAATCGGGCAATTTGAAACCCATCCAAAAGACCTTAGAGATGAGCATCTCCAACTTTTATTAATTACAGGAGGGCTGTGTGTGGTTTTTTTTTTTGGCCTTATCCGCTCTTCCCTTAAAGGTTTCCCTTTATCCTCCATTGAGACCTCCCTTGGAACCCCCCCTCTTTTTTGGTCTCTAAGAACAGGCCCCGATGAACAAGGCACTAGAGAGTTTTGAGCTGACGGACCGCTCACAGTTTGATATCGAACAAGGGCCATCAGATTCTCCGGATGTTTCCTTGCTACGCTCCAAGTTTGACCAGCTAAGTGGCGGTGGCCCACAGGGCCGTAAGTTTGCGATGGCAGGACGCAAAAAGAAAGCTCTGATCATTCTCGGTGTGGTGTTGATCTTATGGATCATCGGTACGATTCTGTTCATATCGAATGGTGCTAGTGGCGTTATCGACTATTACAAGAGTAAAGTCGGCAATTCCGCTGACGGAGATGCCGAGACACAGGGTGAGAACAAAGAAGAGAGTCCGAGTTATACCGATGAACAGGCGCAGTCCACAGTAGGGTTTGCATCAGTATCTGCTTCAACTTCAGCATTGCCTACCCCGAACTTGGAGCTTCCAACGACACCTCAGCAGAAACTGAGAATTGGAATGGACGACCTCAAGAAGCTGAAAGTGTTCTCATTCCCTGCGTTCTTCCTTCAACCTCCAACAGACTCTAAGGCCCAAGACGAAGGTTTGTACTTCTACCCTGACCGTCAGGGATTCATCGCAAAGAAGTTGACAGACCCAGAATTCAACAACAATCTGGTGGATGGTTTCACTTTCAACTTCGATGACATGGACTTTTCCGTATCGCAGTTCATGCCTAATTACGACTTGACGTGGGCGATTGTGTCTACCAATAGAGCGAATGAGTACAGACACTCGTCATTTGCGCTCTATTGGTTGTATGACATGAAGGAGAACATGATTACGCCATTGACATACGGCGAGAACCAAGACTTGGTGTATTTGTCATACGCCAAGTGGTCGCCTAAATACAGCTTTATCACGTTTGTGAAGGATAACGATTTGTACATCAAGTCATTGGACGGTACGGTCGAGCGTATCACCACTGATGGTTCTTCTAGAATTCTGAACGCAAAGCCTGATTGGGTGTATGAAGAGGAGGTCTTGGCAAACGACGACGCTCTGTGGTGGGCCCCAGATGAGTCCAAATTGGCTTTCATGAAGACGAGCGACGAAGGTGTGCCTGACTACAATATCGACTACTACGTCCAGACGGCAAAAGGTGGTGCTACAAAATATCCAACGTCGAAGAGTGTCATATACCCAAAGCCCGGCTTCAAGAACCCAGAGGTGTCGATGGAGATCTATGATTTGTCCTCAAAGAGCACCACCACAGTGGGGAGAGATGACTCGAACCTGGGAGAGGAACATGTTGTCTACGATGCGTTCTGGATCGACTCTGATTACCTCATGGTGAAAGAAACCGATAGAGAGTCCACAGTGCTAAACATGAGAATGTACAGCACAGAGACGGATGACTCCAAAGTGGTATACGAAGTGAATGCAGCTAAGGAATACAACGGCTGGATCGAGAAGCAGAACTATCCATTGGTGATCCCTAAGGAAGGAGCCGTCTCCGGCTACGTCGACACAATGGTTATTAAGGGATACAATCACCTGGTGTACTTCTCCTCGCCACAGGGCAAGCACAAGACTCTGACTTCGGGGAATTGGGAAGTGGCTAATGTCCCATTGGCATATGACGCACAGAAGCAGCTGGTGTACTTCCATGCCTCGAAGCAGCCAATCAATCAGCATTTGTACTCAGTGTCGCTTTCCACTGGCGAGATTGTTGCGATAACAGACGACACTAAAGATGCCTACCATACCGCAGCGTTTTCCTCGGATGCCCAATTCATGTACTTGACATCGCAGCTGGCAAATGAACTGGCAACCTCTACTATCTTCCAGGTTGAAGGAATGGTCATCAAGGCACCAATGACATCGCAGACACTCTATATGGCCTCCAAGCGCAAGTACTTGTACCCACAAAGAACTTTCCACAGAGTACAAGTGGATTCTGATGTGACACTGGACGTTCTAGAGTTCCTCCCGCCAAACTTCAACGAGACACAAAAGTATCCACTGTTAGTGCATTACTACGCTGGGCCTGGAGCACACGTTGTCAAGTCGAACATTGGCATTGACTTTGAAGACGCTGTGAGTTCCTCCTTAGACGCAGTTGTGTTGTACATCGAGCCTCGTGGTACTGGTGGTGCTGGCTGGAAGCATAGATCGTGGGCCTCAAAGAAGATCGGGTACTGGGAGCCTCGTGATATTGTCAGTGTCACTAAGCAGTGGATTGACAAGGGATTTATTGACACTGAGAAGACAGCGTGTTGGGGGTGGAGTTATGGTGGATTCACGACGCTAAAGACTTTGGAGTACGACCATGGTGAAACGTTCAAGTACGGCATGGCGGTGGCGCCAGTGACGAACTGGTTGCTCTACGACTCCATTTATACAGAGCGTTACATGAACTTGCCAGAGGATAACATTGATGGGTATGCCAACTCTCAAATCAGCGATATGGAAGCCCTTGGGAAAGTGGAGAGATTTTTGGTGATGCACGGGACAGCAGATGATAACGTGCACGTACAAAACACATACTCTCTGCTAGACCAGTTGAATATGAACTCTGTGGAGAACTACGATGTTCACCTGTTCCCGGATTCCGAACACTCCATTTCGTACCACAATGCTAACCCTGTTGTGTACGACAAGCTCTTCTCCTGGCTCCGAGATGCCTTCCAGGGTGATTATGCCCGCATTGGCCATTAGATATTCACGCAATTCACTATACAAAACGATTAAAAGGATATGTATATCAAATCATGCAAAGTAAACATTATATGGGTGGTAGCAAAACAGTCAGAATAACTTAACGAACTCTCTATCTCTAGTTCTGGGATGGTTGAGTAATCAAGCCCTGGTGCTCGATTATCTCCTCAGTGGCCTTGTCGATGTTCTCCACATCCAAGACTCTCTTTCTTCTTGCGGCGAGGATCTTGGAGGCCTTGATGTTGAAGCCACCTGTCAAGATCTGCTGGGTCTCCTCAAGTTCCAAGTTGGAGAGCTCTGGGTAGCAGAAGAACACAAACACCCAAGAGATCACACAGAGTGCAGCAAAGAGTGCAAACGTACCTGGTGGAGTGATCTTCTCCAACATTGTCAAGAACGTAGAGGAGATGACCAAGGAACCAGACCAGTTGGTAGCGGTAGCAAACGACGTACCGAAGCCTCTAACCTCTTGTGGGAACAACTCGGACTGCTGCCATGGAACGTTACCGATACCAATGGCATAAGTGGCCACGTAGCCAATCATACCGACAATGATAACGATGCCCCAGCCAGAAATAGAACCATCGCCTGGGACACTTGTGTCAGTACCATCAAAAGTTATACCCATAAAGTGGAACCCGATGGCACATACGACAAGCGATATGATCATACCTGGGATTGCCACGAGCAACATCGTACGTCTGCCGACTCTGTCAATGATAAAGAACGCAAAGATGGTGAATAAGAAGTTCGTAGCAGCCACGATGATGGAAACAGCAGTGGAGTTGTTGAATCCAATGGACTCAAACACGGTACCGGAGAAGTACATCAACGAGTTGAAACCGGTGAACTGTTGGATACCCTGCAAACCACAGGCGATGATCAACGCACGCAAGTTTGATGGAACGGTGTGTAAGAGCTTGATACCGTTCCAAGTGCGTTCCAGGGCGTTCTTGCCCGGGATCGAGTTGTTGAGTCTGGACAACTCCTCAACCTTGTCGTGGATCAAGTCCTCGGTGGCACCCAAATGGGTCTTTGCCAACACCTTGCAGGCCTTGTCGAGCTTACCCTTCATGATATAGTATCTTGGGGTGTCTGGCAAGAAGAAAAACACGGTGAACTGGATGACAGCTGGGATGAGGGACAAACCCACAAGGATTCTCCAGCCGTGTTCAACGTGCACCAAACCGGCACCACAACCGTAGGCGATAAGCTGACCAGCAGTGATACAGAGCACGTTGATTACTGTCAAACGGCCTCTGAATCTCGATGGAGCAATCTCACCGATGAACAACGGTGCCACAACAGAGCCAATACCGATACCCCAACCCATGATGAATCTGCCCACGGTCATGGTCCAGAACGAATGAGCAGCACACTGAAGCACCGCACCAATGACGAACATCACATTGGAGAACATAATCACAGGCTTACGCCCCACCATGTCAGCGACGGTACCGGCAAACACAGCAAAAATCAACGCACCAAGAGATGTAGCAGCGGTTGTGATCTCCTTTTGGCCATATGAAAGCGCTTTCCCATCCAAGTCTGTGCCAATGGCAACCAACGCAGACGAGATGTAACCGGTGTCATAACCGAACATGAACCCGGAAATCGAGGTGACGATGGTCAACACGATGATCAGCGGTGATGGCTTGGTGTTGTGGAACGTCATCAACACCGAGGTGTTGTCTTCATCGTCCATCGGCTTGATGGCAATGTCCCTGGCGTCCGTATCCGACTGCGACGGGCTGGCGTCATCCCGTGTTTCCACCTGGAAGCCGCCCCTGAGCGTCTTGAAGTCTTCGGTGCTCATCTCTTCTGCTGTTATTTGGAGATATAGTACGGAGGAAGAGAAAGAAAGCGGGGTGTTGCTTAAAGGGTTTTCAAAAGAGGAAATTTTAGGCTTGTTGTTGACATCTTCCGGAGAGGGGGGTGGACCTCAACGCTTAGTACATTTCACGCGAAATGTGCGCATATTGGCATACTTCTGCGCGCCATGGCGAAGCCATTTCCTGATTCATCTACATACAACTCGCGCCAATATCCCCAATATGGTATAAAATCACACGTGAATGTGGTTCCTACCAACTCTGAGTTTTGTTTTTTGCACTGAGAGAAATCACACAATGTAACCAAACATCCAAAATCCGGTATAGTGTAGTGGCTATCACAGTTCGCTCTCACCGAGCAGACCGGGGTTCGATTCCCCGTTCCGGAAATTTTATTTTTTTTTGCTTGCAATTTACCATATCCGAAGTTCAAGTAATCTACTGAAAATAACCTCACTTTCTCCCTCCTAGTACCAGGATGTTTCTCTGTCTTTCTCCATATCTGCTATATTTGTTGAGTTATTTACAATGCAATCAGTACGTGCTTTAAATTCGTTATGTCTGCGCGTGTCATTCATGTGTCGCATGCACGCAATGCGCTTAGTCTCCACTTTCTTAGCGGATCATCTGTTCCACTTTCTCCCTGTCCTCTTTACTCATCTTCTTCAAAAAATGCTTCTTTTCCTCATCATCGAGCTTATTGAGCTTGTCCATTTTCTTCAAGTACGGCTTGATGTCGTGTTTGCTCTTGAGCATTCGGTTGTACTGCAGGATCTTCTCAACGTACCCATCAAAATCTCTGTCATTTGCAAACACAGGGGAACTTCTCTCGTTCTTAAATTTGAACTTGGCTGTATTCAGTCTCATCAGCACATTCGCCCTCTGTTGGGGAAGTAAAGCAACTCTTCTGAGGGCCTTTGTATAACCGTAGATCTCATATGCTGTGACATCTTCTCTGACGTACTCCAAAAACTGCTCTGTCAAGTTATAGATCTTAGTGGCATTGTTACCAATGGCCAATCTGGACTCGTGGTTCAAACTTCTGAGAGACTCTTTGTAAATTGTCAGGAAGACACGCAGCCTGGTGACATGTGTTGGTGTGACATTATTGAACCTCCGTGAATCTTCCACTATTGACTTGTAGAATTCGACAGCGGCTTCACCTGGGGTCTTCTGGTTTGAAGACTGCGATAATAGCTGCAAGTATCTATGGACCAATGGCAGATCCACAGATCTGGGATAAGTGTCCATGAACTCTTTACAAATGGCCAATGCTGCATCCGTCTCATCAATCTTGTTCAAATTAGTGACCAGAGAATCCACCAATGCCACGGATGGATAGAACTTTTTATCAAGTTCATCCACTTTAAACAGTTTCATCTCTAGGGGGGTAAGATTCAACTTCAGATTCATCTCCAGGTGGAAGTACTTGGAAACCATCTGCAATGCCCTATGGATATATTGAATGTCGTCCTGTTTCAAATACGTCAAGATGAAAGCCTCATATAACTCTCTGTCTTTCATGTCATATGGCAGTGTCGACGCTCTGGCCATCAGAATCTCAGCCACCTGGCCCAACATTGACTTGTCACGACTGAGATACAAGTTCTTCAGCAGGATGGTATAAGTCTTCGAATCTGGTTTGAATTTTTTCAATAATGGTTCTTCCTTGGAACACCAACGATCAAACAGTTCTAGTGCCGTAGTTTGATCTTCACAGTTCATCAGTGCCGAAATTGCACTATTCACATGGATCAAATTCGGTTCTAGATAGGAAGTCTCCTCCAATGACAACAAAATGTTTTGTAACTTCTTCACCTGAGTTGTCGTAAGACCTGCTTTCTTCCCATTCTGTCTAACATTAGAGCACCCATCAAACAACACAGTCACAGTATGGTTTGTTACTGGGACGCCCCACTTCTTTCTCCATGTGTATAAGTCAATTGCATCGTTGACTTTTCCCTGCTTCAAATAATGCTTCATAATATTGTTCAGTCCAACCGCACCTTTGTCTTTTGCCATCTTTGCTGTCATTAGAGCTTTCTCGGTTTGATTTCGGCGTAGAAATCTCTGTACCGTTGTGTCCACCACTAATGAGTCCATCAGCTGATTCTCGGAAATACCCAGGAGGGTATACACCACTTTCTTTGGTGCCATTGGGAAGTATTTAACGTCGTCATTAGATAACGGACCCAATTGCTGCATATCAACTTCTTCGCCAGTAAGTTTTGTGAGTACACTAGCAGCATGCTGCCTTGTTAGTGCGCCCTCTGGTTTCCTCTGCTTCTCGAAACCCATCAGCTCTCTTTGCTGCTCCCTGGATCTCCGTTTAGCATCTTCATCCAACTGTTTAATGTGTGATGGATCTCTCACGGCAGATGCCTTCTTGACTAGTTTACGCAGTGCCTTTTGAGGGGTATGTACACTGGAGAAGCATCGCACATTCATCTTCAGCTTCATCTGTCGCAGCATCTTCTCCGAAATTCCAAAAGTCCACTAAGATCCGGAATGCGATGAGTACATTAACTTTAGAGATAGACGTATATATAACGATCTGAACAAGAGATAAAATGTTCCGGTAATTCCGAGGTGTATCACATGAACTTTTCACCCTCGGATTTGGAGCTACATCCATTTCTCTGATTACATAACCAAATAATAAGACCGCGCACATCCGCCGTTATCCGGGCACTACCGAGAGGCTGCCAAATTTTGACACATAACTTCATACATCAGTCCCTGCGCAACCCCCCCTTAATCTCCGTGCCCCCCAAAGGTACATTAAACTTGAAGTAAGTTCACCATTGACTAGCACAAACACAGCACTACAATACTGGACCAACACCAGTTGCCGGTTGAAACGAAACAGTCACCCACCCAAACACCACATGAGAAATTCAAGACTATATAGCACGGCACTTGAGGCTGAGGCCGCGGCAACAAAAAGAAACGACCCGCTTAAGTATGGGGGCCGATGAGTTGGGCATCTCGAGACTCTTCTAAAGCGCAGCTATGACCACGGCGAATATACGCAGCTCTGAATTTGGGCCCTGGTGTGTGTGTCACCGTACGAGTGGTACTTAAAACGCATAATTGCCAGGGGATTTTTTTTGGCCTTTTCATACTATACCTCATCCACCATCATTTAAGCTACAACACACGTAATTGAGTTATACTATGAGCGAGCTCAAGGACGTGCTCTCCACTGACAAGTCAGTGGACTCCAACTCCATGAGATCTGTATCATACGCCACCGAGAGAAAGAAGAGTTCAGTCTTCAGATCGTTCGTAGACTCTTTCAAGAGACTCGAGCCTGCTATTGATGAGTCCCGATTCACCCCTGATATGACTGAGGCAGAACGTAATGCTATCATCCTCGAGAGCACGCCGTTGCAGAAGTCTCTGAAGAACAGACACTTGCAGATGATCGCCATTGGTGGGTCTATCGGCACTGGTCTGTTTGTTGGTTCTGGTTCTGCGCTGGCCACCGGTGGTGCCGCCTCCTTACCAATCGCCTATGCCATCGTCGGTTGCCTGATCTTCTGTATCATCCACGCTTTGGCTGAAGTGCAGTGTACGTACCCAATCAACGGTGCCTTCTCTGCACACGCCTCGAGATTCGTTGACCCTTCGTGGGGTTTTGCCATTGGCTGGAACTACGTCTTCCTATGGCTCGTTGTGCTTCCGCTGGAGATCATCGCTGCCTCGATGACGATCCAGTTCTGGAATTCCGAGATCAACCCGGTTGCGTGGGTTGCCATTTTCTATGTCGCTATTGTCTCCATCAACTTGTTTGGTGTCAGAGGCTACGGTGAGGCCGAATATGTCTTCTCTCTCATTAAGGTCTTCGCCATCACCGGGTTCCTCATCCTCGGGATTGTGCTTGTGTGTGGTGGAGGCTCGGAAGGCTTCATTGGCGGGAAGTACTACCACACCCCGGGCCCGTTCACCAATGGGTTCAAAGGTGTCTGCTCCGTCTTCGTCACTGCCACTTACTCTGTCGGTGGCTCTGAGCTCATCGGTCTCGCCGCATCAGAAGCCCAGAACCCAAGAAAGACGCTCCCATCTGCAATCAAGCAGGTCTTCTGGAGAATCGTGCTTTTCTACCTCGGCAGTCTGACTTTGATCTCCTTGCTCGTCTCCTCCGATGACACGAGGCTGCTGGGCTCTTCCTCTGCTGATGCCTCTGCCTCGCCATTCGTCATTGCCATCAAGAACGGTGGTATCAAAGGTCTCCCATCGGTGATGAACGCCGTTATATTGGTCTCGGTGATGTCCGTGGGTAACTCTGCTGTCTACGGCTGTTCGAGAACTATCTCTTCTCTTGCTGCCCAGGGCCTTGCACCTTCAATTTTCAACTACATTGACCGTATGGGTCGTCCAATCTTTGGTATCGGTCTTAACGCCCTGACGGGTTTGCTCTGTTTCCTTGTTGCATCCGAGTCCGAGGCCGAGGTGTTCGACTGGCTCATGGCCATCTGTGGCCTGGCCGTGGCGTTCACTTGGATCTCCATCTTACTCTGCCACATCAGATTCAGACTCGCCATGAAGGCCCAGGGACGTTCGCTCGAAGAGCTCTCGTTCAAGTCCCACGCTGGGTTCTGGGGATCCGTCGGTGCATTGGTTGTTCTCATCTTGTTCCTGATCTCGCAGTTCTGGCTTGCACTGTTCCCCCTGGGTAGCAAGCCAAACGCCGAAGCGTTCTTCGAAAACTATCTTGGTGCCATCGTTGTCCTCGCACTTTACGTTGGTAGAAAGATCTGGGTCAGAAAGTTCTGGGAGTTTCTTCCACTGGCCGATATCCCATTGGATGCCGGTAGAGCTCACTCTGATCTCGACCTCCTTAAGCAGGAGATTGCGGAAGATAAGGCTGTCCTCGCTACGAAGCCACTTTGGTACAGGGCTTACAGATTCTGGTGTTGATCCCTATACAAACAAACACCACTTGCATACATTTCTATTTGTACATTAAAGATATACACCTCCATGGATGGAGATCTTGATTACCGCTCTTACCGCTCTGCATATATGATGATCTTGGAATGATTCACTGCACTTAATGACTATATATTCTATCTGTAGGCTTCATACACTAATTCGTAACTTTTCATTCTAAATACAAGATCACTTGTTAGATCTCACCCTGGACAAATCATTCAGCAGCTTATCATATGCCTCGTCAACCTCCTGGATCTCATCTGTGTCCGCACTGCTCAGACTCTCGCGGTCAAACTCATCAGTCGGCTTGTCTTCATTAATCACAGGATAGATGTTCTCCAAGTCGAATCTCTTTTGATTGACATTATCAATCAGGCTTGAGATGCTTTCAATACCCTTAGCCTTGATCACTGCGTCTCTCAACTCAGTGCCAGATGGCAACTGTGGAACAAAAAATCCAGTCTTTGGGTCCTTCTTCGATGGCAAATCAATTGGAAGCATCTGGCGTTGTTGTTGCACAAAGAACCCCCATCTGTGGAACTCACCTTCCTCTTCTTCCTGCTTCTTGGCCTGTACAGAGGTCTGGGACAAAGAACGAAGGAAGATAGGTCTACCAGTGACAGCGTCAATAGGAGTGGCCTTTCCACCGTTCACTTCTAATGCCATTTGATGCGGTTGGATATCGGCTTGAGGTTGAGCAGCAGCAGCAGCAGCAGCAGCAGCAGACTGTGGAGCTGGTAATGATGGGCTTGAAGTGACAGTCGGCGAAGACGATGCATCGTCCGGTAAGTTTTCAAAGATCTCCAAGATGTTGGCCAGAGAAGTATCCAAGAAGTAGAAACGAATCAGGTCTTCCTTCTCCTCTAATGTCAACTTCTCATTATGATCTCTCTTGTACATCAACTCATCCATAGTCTTATTGATCTTCTGACGAGCATTGCTGATCTTGTCGAAGAATTGCTTCTTCAAAAATTTCTTAGAGAAATCATCCTTCTCCAAGTCAGAAGTCGATGTGATCTTATCAAGCAACTTACTGGCAGTCTCGGCGATCAAAGAACCATCAAACAAGATATCATCGTGCGTGTCACCATGTTCGTTATCATGTAAAGTACTCTGCATGTTTCTCATAAGGCAAACAGCAATTCTCGAACTGATCTTCTCATCAATCAAGTCGTAGTCCAAGTCCAAGTGAACAAGACTCTTCGAGGCCTTAGCACCACTGTACATTGCAGCACTAGCTGCATAGCTGATAGTGCTCGTACCAGTAATAGACACATGCACCAAGTTCTCACACTTTGGAATGATCTCAGCCAAGATACTGAAACTTTTGGTAGAGAATTCGTTATGGTCCAAGTGGATTCGATTCAGATTTGGGAATCTTGGAAGATACTTGTTCAAATATGGCAATAAACCGGGGAACACCGATGGCAGATTACTCAGATCCAAGAATCTCAAGTTTGGCAACTTCGATAGAGATCTGATCAGCAATGCAACATCCTCAACATTGCTCAAACTTGTAGAGTTGATGGATATACTCTGCAGTTGTTTGGCATGCTGGACCTTCTTTGTCAATGGCTTCAACTTATCACCAAGACCCAAGTCGTTGTATCCAATGTCCAAGCCTTCGCAAGTAGAATGCTCGTGAGAGATCCAATTGCTCAACACCTTCATGTGCTCTAGTGTCAAATCGGTCTGAGAACAGCCAAATCTTTTCGTAGCACGTGCAACACCTTCATCTATGAGTCTTCCGAACACCGGAACTGGAAGCTTACAACCATTTAAGAGCAATTCTTCGATACCACCTCTGTGAATCAGTGTATTCACGAACAGTGGCCAATCCATCTCAGAACGATGTTGTGACAATGGTAAATCTGCCCTGATCTTCTGTTGTGACACGTCCAACTTGACAATACTCTTGTTTCTCGAAAGGAATTTGCAAAGGAACTTCCAGCCAGGGTCATCGATCGGAACGTTACGCAATGACAACTTCTGGATCGTCGTGGAGCGCACCAATGACGAGAGAATGATTTTGAGCATCTCCGTAGACATCGTCACGTTATCAAAGATAACATTCTTGATGGGGACAATCGCAATGAAGTCACTAAAGGAGTACACATCGATTAGCGTTGGCTTTGGATTCAGCAGCTTTAAAGTCTGCAATGGTGAGGTCTTATTCTTAAGCTGTTTCAGTGTTGCAGGAATTGGCAAGATCTCACGAAGATGGCAACAACGAGTGTAGATCTGCTCCAATGAGATCTCGTGCTCTTCATCATCATCAGCGTGTATGATCTCATCTTCGAAGTTCTGCTCATGCAAATGAATTGGCTTATCAATCTCGAGCTCAGAAACACCAGTTATGATCTTCTCATCAGCTTCCTCCTCCTTGTTGAAGAATTTGGAATGCTTGTTTTTGTAGTTCATAACTTCTAATGAAATTCTCTGAGCTGCCTTATGGGCCTCTTGTGCGTGCTTGTCGGCCTCTTCCAATGATCTCTTTTGTAGTTCTCTCGCAATGCGTAGCTCTTTCTCATCGTACGCCTTCTGCTCTGTCTTTGCCTCGTTTGTGATACCAATAGATAACTTCAGTGGCTCGCCAATAATATCGTCCACCACTGTGATGTTTCCCTTCTTTGGTCTCCTCGATGGAATCTGCTGTGGGGGGTCATCCGGCAGTCTGTCCAATGCGAACGTAACACGCCTTAGACGAACATCTATGAGTTCTTTGATTGGCACACTTGATCTGTTTGGGTTCTTATTCAACACCACTCTTCCCTGCTCGTTGATCTGCGGCAGCGTCAACTTGCTCAGATAGTCATGGCGAGGCGATAGAGATTCAATGGACGACCCGAGAGCTGGCAATGTCGCTGGAGATGATTGAACTGATGACGATGCTGATGTTGGAATGCCAATTGGTTGTGTAGATGACAAGGATTGGGCAGGTTTCTTCTTGGAGAACACGCTGAAGAGCGACGACGTCTTCTTTGGCTTTGCATGAGCCGAAGACAAGGAATTCGAGCGCCCCAATGAGCCCGATCCTTCCTGCTGCGGGTGTTCAATTACTGGTGGTGCCGTTGATGGAGCTGTTGGTGGTGGTGTAGCCGCCGCAGCAGAATTGGAACGAGGCCGTAGCGCCTTCGACAAAAGCGATCTCCCCGCAGGTTGTGCAGCTGAAGTTGTCTGTGTCTGCGTCTGTGACGAAGTTGCCGCCTGGTGTGTTTGCTGATGTTGGTGTTGTGTGATGACGGAAGCAGAGCCCACAGATGAAGCTGGGGATATCGTCGGAGTGGCAACGGCAGCTTTCAGGATCTGAGCAGCCTCATGTGTCTTGGTCGCTGAGATTGAGTCCCCGAGCTTTGGCGATGTCGTTGCAGATGCTGGTGTTGTTGTTGTTGTAGTAGTAGAACTAGCAGCCCCCACGAGCTTCTCTTTCTCCCTTAGACGGTCCTTGTTAGGGTGAGAAGACGATGCCGAGCGCTTGTTCTTCCGCTTACCCTTGTAGAACCAGTCAACGTCAATGTCTGAAGGATCGTGGTTGTGCATCTGTTCTGGGCTCTGTGTTCCTTAATTTTTTTGATATATCTGGTTGATGATGGTGCGTTGGTACAATTAACTATATAGTGCTTAACGCTGCGGAAAGTGCTTGGTGGCTCGAATAAATTTGAGAGGAACAAATTGTGGGCTAAGCGATGATGTAATGGCTTGGGGTCAACGCAACGAGGGAGGAAAACAATAAAGATCCCTAGCTAGTTGGATGTGGGTTGCTTTAGATGGTAGACGAAATGCAGTGTATGTAGTTAACTCAATTCAATTTATCTATAATGTCCCCTATTTAATTTGTGGAATTGTCAGCTGAACAATGCGCCGTTTTTAAGCTATAGGGACTTATTGCCGGTCGGCTCCCGTATCCGTCAAGGTGCCCCATTGCAGTCTACAGTGCAATGTATATATAGTTCATTATAAGGAGCCATCCTAGAGCCATTTTGCCAGATCTTTGGAAATTGGTCTCTACGCGTCTTCATCCTGGAGGATATCGGCTCCATAATATCTCACAAAACTTGGCTGATTCTCTCTTGAGTAGCCACTAAAGGACCAAGATAGTATCACAAATTATAGGCGGTGGCTGCTTTTTTTGTGCCTTCTACATCCAAACACCTCACACTATAATTTTTTTGACCCCGTCTCGGCCGAACATCTTATATCCGCGCTCTGCGCAGCCATTCGTAGCCATCGCCAATCACATAAATTTTGATTGTATCTCCTCCATCTGATAGCTCGACTGGAATCAGAATCTTGTGGAAGGCCGGTATTTGTAGTCATCGCGGTCAAAGAGGTAACCTGCAGGGGAGACATCGCTGGAAGCGACCGTGGCTGCTATGATTTCGGGGTGGAAATTCCAATCCAGAGAGTCACATAGTGACTCTGGAGCTACATGTATCGATGGAGATATCGTCCATCCAGATAATGATGCAACCAGATATAAACAATAATTTCGTCCTGTAGAAACCCGAGGCACCCAAGAGGTGTAAGGACAATGAAAAACAGAATAGAACGAGAGAGAGAGAGAAAGAGAGAGAGAAGAAAAAAAAACAGTAAAACAATTGATTCCATATATGATGAAGTGAAGAGAGTGTGTGTCTCGTCTCACCCACCCCCCATTGAACCCTAAGGGGTGGGGCCTTTGAGATGACTACCGTCTGGGTAATACGAAGTGAGTGTGATCCGCGTACACTTATTCCGTGATGAGAAGCGTCCCAGAGTATGGTGAGTGTCTGTATGCTCGTAGTAGATTGAGAGCACCGTATCTGCTTAGGCAGTGGTGTCTCTGAATCTCTTAGCCTTGTAGTCCTTGATGGCAGCCTTCACAGCGTCCTCGGCCAGCATGGAGCAGTGCAACTTCACAGGGGGTAAACTGAGCTCCTGGGCGATCTCTTTGTTCTTGATCAAGGCGGCCTCATCGATGGTCTTGCCTCTAACCAACTCCGTTACGTAAGAAGAGGAGGCAATAGCAGAGCCACAGCCAAAGGTCTTGAACTTCACGTCCTGGATCACACCGGTCTTGTCGTCAACCTGGATCTGGAGTCTCATCACATCACCACACGCAGGAGCACCCACAAGACCAGTACCAACGTTTGGTAAGGTCTTGTCGAGGGATCCCACGTTACGTGGATTCTGGTAGTGGTCGATGACCTTTGGGTGGTAGGCCCTCGTCTGCTGTGTAACAGCCCTGAGGGATCTATTCACGAGTCTGCTCTGGAGTCTGAGCATCATATTGTATCTGCTTAATTGGCGATGGCAAACAACAACTTAAACAAGAGAGCAAAAAAAAAATTAGTTAAGTGATATATATAAGCAACGGGGAAATTCTTTGGCTCTGGGCCTTTGTCTCGCCTCCTCTTCAAATTTACCCCCCTCTGTGATGACTCGCGGTGCGCCTACGGGTGAAGAGCGCGAATTGGGGACCCTTCTCCGGCAGGAGGGTGACCCGCTTAACTATGGATGCCCACCTGATTTGGACTTAGAGCATCGGCCCCGCGAATAGGCCGCACTGGGCTCCGAGTTCGGTGATAGATGATATAATCGGGGTTTACAGATTTTATCTGGTAGTTTTATTGGTAGTTCTTAAAAAGGAATTCTTTTGAGCACTGGTGTATAAATACCAATGATCGGTCCATCTAAGGCTTCAAGCCAGTTCGCCGGCACCCCTGGCTCGTTATCTATGCCATCCGTACATCTTTTTTAACCAAAGGTCCGCTGGGAATTTCTTTTGATTTGTCCGTCTCCTATAACATATCTGCGGCAAGAAACCAATAATGCTTCGCCTTCTATATATCAGATGACATTGTGGAAATGGGAACGGCCCTTGGCAATACCCTCAGAGACGATCTTAGCCACTTCTTGTGGGTCACTAGTAATACCAGTCAAGTTCTCATAGCCATCCTCAGTGACCAAGATGTCATCCTCGATTCTAACACCACCAACGTACATATACTTGTCAACGACCTCAGTCTGGATATGCTGAGCCTGTTTTGGATCCTTCATGGCCAATTCAATCAAGTATGGAGAGAAGTAGATACCTGGTTCATCAGTGACAACCATACCCTTCTGTAAATCACGGCGCAGTCTCAAGTATCTCAGCTTCGGGTCTGGATCAGAGTAGTTAGCGTGGCCACCAACATCGTGTGTGTCCATGCCCAGCAAATGGCCCAGACCGTGTGGGAAGAATGCTGTAGTGGCATTTGAAGCCAAGATCTCATCTTTTCCACCTTTGAACAATCCGAGTTCCAGGAATCTTTCAATCAACACCTTATGGGCCTTGATGTGGATGTCATCCCAACTGACGCCTGGCTTGATCATCTTTAAAGTCTCACTTTGCATCAATTGCACGGACTCGTAGATCTCCAAATGCTCCTTTGTCCACTCACCAGAGATAGGGAAACATCTAGTGACATCGGCACAGTAGTTCTCCCACTCCGCACCTGCATCAATCAGAACGCTGTGCTTGCCCTCCATGGAGTCGTCGTTCTTCACATAGTGCAGAGTACCACAGTTGGGGCCAGAACAGCAGATCGGGTCATAAGCCTGATGCTTGGATCCCTGACGGATCGAATGGTACACAAACTCCGCATGCATGTGTGTCTCGTTCTTCTCAATTGGCAGTGCCGACATCACGGCCATGTGGGAGTTATCTGTGATCTTGGCTGCCTTACGTAACAACTCAATCTCGTATTCATCCTTGATCAAGCGAGACTCGTCCAATGCGTAGAAGAAGTTCTTATCGTTCTGACGGAGAAAGTTGGAGTACTTCTTGTTGGCATCAGAAATGTGTGTTGTCAAATTGACATCGTACTTGGTAAGATATGTATCAATCTCAGACTCGTACAGCACCTTGTCGACGTCAAACTTCTTCTGGGCCTCTTCAAGGGACAATGGGAACCCAGACCACATTACATCATCGTAGTCAATCTCTGGCAGGAAAAGCACAAGCTCCTCCTTGTTCAAGTCATAGAACACATGGGACCCAGGGATGTTGGATCCAGAGAGATAATAGAAATAGCGCTCCTGTCTGAAAGGCTTAGCGCTATCAGAGTACCTATACTGCTCATTGACATAGCCAGAGACAAAGATAGCATGGTTCGAGAGGTCCTTAACCTTGGAAAGCAGGTGGTTCTTCACATTCAGCGCGTGCTGACGAGCGGGATACTTGGCCATTGTGGATAGTGCTCTTAGCATCGGTTCCTTTCGGAGTCTTGTAACAGTTCTGGAGTACAGAAGGTCGGACAATTTGGCAAGCATTGGACGTTTGGCATGGCAAAGAGCGCGGCGATATGTTGCGCTTACCACGGCTTTTCATGCCATTTTTCTTATTTGAGGTCTACGCTTGAATTGAAAGAGTTGCAAAGCATATTAATTAGTAAGAAAAGAACTAAATAATCTACTCCTGGTCCTCCTCAGCCTGCTGAGCCTGGAACTCAGCAATCTTAGCAGCAACACGGGCCTTCTTCTCCTCCTTGGTGAGCTTCTTCTGCTTGAACTGCTTACCGTAAGCAGCGAACTGCTCCTTGGTGAACTTGTTCTCAACTGGCTTGAAGACTGGGTCCTCTCTGATCTTCTGGTGAGCCTCAATGTAGATGTCCTCAACAGCGTCAGCGTCGATGTCATCAGCCAAGTAACCCTTGAACAAGGTTCTGAATCTCTCCTCATCGTCGTCAGCCAACTCCTCCATGTACTCAGAGACGTGACCACCCATGATGTACTTTCTCAAGGTGTCGGCATCCAACTCCTCAGACTCAATGTCCCAGCCTGGGAATCTGTTTGGAGAGTGTGGGATGTACAAACCACCGTCAGAAGCACCCTTCAAGGCACCGAAGACACGGGCACCAGTGGTAGTTCTGGTCAAACCGACATCCAAAAAGACCTTGAATGGTCTTGGAGCGTCCTCAACGGCCTCGGTGAGCTCAAACTCACCCTCAACCTCCTCGACACCAGTGTAGGTCTCGTCCAAGCCGAGCTTCTGCAAAGCTCTTCTGGCAACGAGCAAACCGGTAGCGTAAGCAGCGGACCAGTTGGTCAAACCGTGGGTGATACCGTACTGTGGGAGCTCATGGGCGTAAGCAGCGGTCAAAACGAAGTCACCGGTGATCTGGGAGGAGACGATCTGACAGATGATGTCCTTGTTGGTGATTCTAACAACAAGTCTGTACTTTGGAGTGTTGTACTTAGCCTTGTGCTGAGCGACCAATCTCTTTCTCTGGTAGTAGTCGGTCTTACCCTCTCTTCTTCTTCTGAATGGGGTCTGGAAACGGGAGTGGTAAGCGGAACTCTTCTCGGCCTTTTGGAAAACCATTTTGTCTGTGATTTGTATGTATCTCTTCTATCCAAAGCCAAGGTTGTGTAGATGCTTGTTCGTATGGCCATAAATTTTTCACTCTACCCGCCCAGGCGCGAGAGTGTTAAAATTTCGCGAGGACTGTCGTGCGCATACAGATTTAGGAAATAAAAAGGGCTTCAACCATATCACGTGAGTGCGATAGGGCAGCAGCGAGCGGGCTATACAGTTGATCGCTGATCGGTGAATGTCCGATGACCGGTGCATCTATCAGTATCACATCACAGCCTTTCAAGCCGCGTCAAAGCTTCGGCATACAGATGACTTTTGAAACAATAGGCATGGCCCCTGGATTACAAATTTAGAAACTAGCAACTCCGTGGTGTCATCGTACTGTCTAAGGTCATAAGAAGGCTGTTAATCTTTGAGCTTGCAACCCCTAATTATTGTAGCCAAGACTCGAGGGCATGATCTGGGAGGCGCTCGCCACTTATCAATGATGAAATCTTGAAGCACAGCCCCTTGACAGCTCCCGCAGGGTTATAAGTTCTTGTATATCCTGAGGATCTTCCTAAAGTCTTGTTGATATTGATTGATCAATTTCTGATTACACCGACGCATACAAATTACCCTACAGCAAAGCACACTGGCACAGCCATCGCGATAACAATTGATAACTGCCCAAGCCATATTCTCCACAATTTCAGCATAAATATCAAACCATCGCGTTCACACACAATTTCAGTGTAATAGAAAACAATGCCAGTCACACGCACCACTATCATAATCAACGACCTCACAAGGGATCAGTGTCTTACTGTACCACGGACGATCCGCAAAGACATCGATTCGTTAGCCCCGGAGTTTGGGCATGACGTTATCGAGCACTGGAGCGAATTGGCATTCTTATCTCGTCTTGTGGTGATTATCGATACAGAAGAGCATGCCGTCAGAGTATGCGATCACCTCAAGGCAGATCACCCAGAGTTGAAGATTCATCTGAGCGAGTCTATTGTGCGCAGGCACAAGAGTTTTGATGCGACGTTGACAACGCCAGTGTCACCAAAGCCGGAGCTATACGAGGAGAAAAAACCTACAAAGAGCGACGATGAAGAGACACCATCATTCGCACCATTCCCACTGACCAAGAAGCCCACTAGAGTGTTGCTTGATGGTCTGCAACTAAACACCAACATTAGCATAAATCCTCATAATCACATCCTCACTCCACAGTCGCCAGCCATCACGTTGGATGTGGAGCAGTGATGCAAACAAAAGTTGTTCCTGATTTATAGCTATTTAATGAATTCTCGTCTATGATAAATTATTTTCGTATGTACATTATAGATCATGAAGAGTGTGCTGCCAGAGTAGCGTTGTCCACCACTGTGACGCTAATAGGCGTGAGTTCCAAGTCCTGCGTGGCATCCACTGCGGTGATGTTACCGTCCTCTTGGTAATGAGCCTTGAAGAAGGCGTAATGCAGCACGAGGTCCTCGATGTTTCTCATTCTTGGATCGTTTGCAAAATCTGGGTCAATGAAGAAGAAAACTGGCATGTCAACTTCTTCACCAGCAGCGAGCCTCTGCTCCTCAAAGCAGAAACACTGAATCTTGTTGAAGTATGGCGAGGCTTCACCTGGAGAGATCGAGTACGTAGCCATACCCACAATATCCTTGTCACCTTTGTTTCTAGCCTTGTAGAAGGCTAATGCGGTCTCGCCGGGTAGCACTCTAACCTCTCTCTGTTGTGGCACAAATCTCCACGGCAGGATATCCGAAACCTCAGAGGTAAAGGACACACGGATACGCTTGTCCATATCCACCGGCACGAGCTTGTCATCGGTAAATTTTCTCTTGTCTGTCACTGGACGTCCACCAAACCCTGTACGTGCACAAAGCGTTCTATAAAGCACCACAGCGGCGTACGACAACCCAAGGAAAAGTACACCCACCGACAGCGCATAGTTGACCGTCGTCTTGTTCTTGTAGTCCTGTTCAGATGCACGGCGCATGTTACGCAGCTGTGAGATCTGCTCACGGGTCAGGTTCTCCAATGATGATGTGGATGATGTCTGTTCTGGCTTTGTCTGTTGTTGCCATAGTGGGTATGTCGTGGAAAACTGTCTACACACGGGCACAGTGAGGCGTGCCGGTATGGCCAGTCCACGCGTCTGTATCAGGGCTCTGCGCAGTCCCAGCATTATCTTGTAACCTTTGGATCTTTTTGTACAAAAGTGAAGCTCACGGTGCGTCTCCTCTCACCTGTTTTCACATCCCCAAGACTTTGGCTGCGGGCCACACAGACATTTAAATATGAAGATCGCCTCCTATACGATCCTAATCGGCCTTTTTTCTCGATTTCGAAACTATTTTTCATTATGAGTGACCAAATTAACACTTATAACACAATACATTGAAGTAATAAAGACCATTATGGAACTCATGGGTTGATTGGAATGAAATTCCCCACAATGCAACTTGGAATGTTGTATCTGTCCCTTCTTATAGTGAAAGAGAAGCAGCACGTCTTTCTCTTTCTTCCATCCCTAGTTCTCAGGTTACAACTCGTAAGCACAGCCTTCTGGCCCTTGTCAAACGCAATAGCACCGTACTTCTCCCAGAAGTTTACCGCACTCTCTTCGCTCATCAACTCGTAGATGGCCAATGTACCATCTCTCAAGTCATCCGCTGGTACTTCAACCAACGAGGCAAATTCTTTATTGCCTCTATAGATCTCACCAGTACGTCTCCATAAGCAAGCTGGGATAGCCATTGATGTAAAGACACGATCGTAATCCAAGAGCATACGCTCGAAATTCTCCTCCACTAGAATCAAATCAACGTCCTTCAACGTTCTTGCAATGGCTCTAAATGCTGGTCGGAATATGGACAATGGCTTGAGAATACGTTGCTTAGATGACACATTCATGTAGTTGTCCATGTATCCTTGCAATCTTGCGTACCCCTTGGCATAGTTGTATGGCTGTAACAACCCGGCTTCCAGTTTGGCATTGATAACCTGCTTCAAACGCTCCTCTGGAGAAATCTCTGTAGATGGGTCGGCAGCTGTGAGGAAGAACTTGTCTCTTGCAGAGTCTGAGATCTGCTGTTGCTGCTCTTGGCGCAACTGCTGTTGTAATAGTAGCTGCTGACGCTGTTGTTGTTGCTGCTGCTGCTGCTGTTGATGATGGTGAAGCTGTTGCAACTGCTGCTGTGATGCCTGTTGTTGTTGTTGTTGTGATGCTGCCTGTGTTTGCTGCTGTTGCTGAACAAGCTGTTGTTGCTGGGATCCCTGTGCCTGTGCAGACAGATTCGTAGACGAGAATCCTGCGGGTATCGCAAAGTTGAACCCACTCAACGAAGGAGAGTTTAACATAGACAAATTCGTTAATGACAGATTCGTCAGAGAGTGGGATGTGTTCAAATTCGACGGTTGGTTTACATTTGGTATGTTGAACAGAGAGTTACCGGTACCATTTCCATTTCCAGTTCCAGTCCCACTATTCTGCTGCTGATCCGAAGATATGAGCTCTGGATCGTCCAACATTGAGAGGAACTCATTCAGAGAACTGAACTCCGAACCGGCATGCTCGCTGAAGAAGAACGGTTGCTGGTTTAGGAACAACGGGTCAATCTTGGTATCAGGCTTCTTCTGATTCTGATTCATCTGTGGCATGCGTGGGATGTTCTGTTGCTGAGCCTGTGTCTCTTTTTGTGATTGTGGTAGCTGAGGTACTCCCTGTGGTTGTTCCTCCGCATAGCTCAGCTGTCGCTCGAGGTGCTCCGGAACAGGCTGCACTTCCAAGTTCTCCAGCGTCGGAGTGATACTGGCGTTCTTTGTATGGCGTAGAGTAGTAGTCTCTGGTGTCGATGTTTCACTAGAATCCTCTTTCCCATTGCCAACTCTCTTACGTTGTTTCTGACTGACAGGCTCATCATGACACAGATGTCCAATGTTTCTCTTCATGCAACGCGTACATGGACGTACTTCATCACAGATCATGTGAGAACGACGGCAATAGACGCAGGCAATGACCACTTTCTTTCTCTTCTTCCTCTTAGGCGCATCTTCTTCGTCGTTGTTGGTCTGAGTTGTGGCGGAGGCCCCGCTGTTGATGTTACCGCTTTTGTTACTCTCAGATTGGAACAACTGCTGCTCGTCACCACCACTGGGCGTCGTTGCCCCATTGCTGGACATCTTTGTTTGCTCGTCTTCACTTGTTAGTCTCGTAAATGAAACTCGATCACTCGTAAGCATATCTCTTGTTATTCAAAACAGCTATAAAAGCCTCTCGCACTTTTTCCCCAAATTGGTTTTTCCCCGGAGGCTGGGAGATTTTTGTGCGGTTCAGCCACGCTGGCTTCCCCGGACTCCAACAGGTGTGTTTTCGGTTACTTACTATTAGTGTTCAGTGATGGAGGTCATAAGTATTAAAATGGGTCATAAGTAGGTGTGTGTATGGTAGATATTGAAGTAGTATGTGTTTGTGTGTTTTGGTGATGGGAAGTTCCAAGCGAGTTGATTATCGGGCTAGAAAGACTTGTACGAGCCGATTTCATTCAACGTCTCGAGTGTCTCGTTACTCACAATCTGCTTCTGTGTGTCCATCCTGCGTGCCATTGCCTGAATAACTTTTGCATTAGGACCGATATTCAGAAATTCAAGCACCTGGTTCTGTTTGAACAAAGTATTGAAACATCCAACGAAATTTACCGTTGTTGAGAAGTCCTCGATGAATTTGTCCATTGCCTCACCGTGCTTGTAAGTCAGAACACCATCAACATTCGAAACAATTGGTACTTCGAGTTCTTTATCTCTGTCAATGCCGTACTGCTTTATCAGTTCTTTGAATCTCCCTTGTGCTTCCAACAGTTGCTTGTTATGAAATGGTAGCTTGACGTCGAGTCTCGTGGCCTTCACCTTTACTTCTTTCTTTATGTACTCCGTAAACTCCAGCAGTTCTTTTACCTCACCACTGACAACACACTGGCCTGTAGTGTTATAGTTAGCCACCCCGAGAGAGTCCCATTTGGACACAGACTCCTGAATGTAATCATAAACGTCTTGCTGAAAAATGAATGCAAACATTCCATACTCCTTACCCATGTCCACTGCAGCTTCCATATAGAGTCCTCTTCTGTGTGCAATCTCCACTGCAGCGTCGCGTGGTACTACTCCGTTAAGCACGAGTGTAGTAAGTTCACCTAACGAGTGGCCCATAATAAAAGACCCTTCCAGTGTGATCCCACGCTTCTGCAACAACTCCACAATTAGAAGCGATGTATATACCACAGATGGCTGGAGGTACGACGACCTCATGAAGTACTCCTTCGGGGTCTGGGGATCAAACAAAGACTGTGC
This sequence comes from Petasospora taoyuanica, assembly GCA_030567055.1. Taxonomy (NCBI): domain Eukaryota; kingdom Fungi; phylum Ascomycota; class Saccharomycetes; order Phaffomycetales; family Wickerhamomycetaceae; genus Petasospora; species Petasospora taoyuanica. The sequence continues at coordinate 532,350 of JAKUBZ010000002.1, forward strand.
CAATCTGTGAGGAATGAATATCGAACTCTGACGATGCGCAGCACCCAACGACGTTAAGAGCGCGGGGGAAATGAGTCTACCCTGTCCTGGCAGAGTCAATACCCTTGCGACACCACTTGTCTGTCTCTTGATCATCCTTGTGTAATGATCGTTGCCGTGTTTTTATGCCGATGCAGTATAAACAAAGAAAGGGTGGGGCCCCTGAAGAGCCTTCTCTTTGGTTTGTCTGATCGCGGGGCCACAGTGCAATCTCCCCGGGAAACGACGCGCCGTTAAACATGGGTTGTCCCCTTGGGATAGTTGAGAGGCCAACAGGGGCATATCATTCAAATTTCCACAATGAATAGGTAAAGTGTATTCTATGTGGGGTTTTTTTTTGCCCCAGAGAGAAAGACAGAGAAATCTCTCTTGAATTCCTTCAAATCGCCACAACAAAGCATCCCGCCTCGGTTCCACCAGCCTGACACCGGCCCACTCCAGATTCGCGCTGAGCTCCGTACTGTATGACTCGAATTTTATTTCCCCGGCAAAATTTTCCCAATTCTTCAACGGTATTTGGGCCCAGGAAACCACGACAATTGAGCTCCAAGAACTAAAGAAATGTCCTCCGATACAAGACGTACGTACCCTGAGATCGTATATGTGCTGTGTGGTGTTGCCGGGAGCTGAAGCGGGCCCTGTGGTGACGTCACACCACGGACCCCCTCAACCGTTATCTTATCGCAGATCAATGGTACTACCATACCAAAAATTTTAAATAGAACGAATACTAACAATGGCGCAGCGCTCCCATTCATCTACCAGTTCCTGTCAGGTGCCGTCGCCGGTGTCTCAGAGATCCTTGTGATGTACCCGCTGGATGTTGTCAAGACACGTATCCAGCTGCAGGTCGGGTCTGGCGCTAAGGCCGAGTACAACGGTGTACTTGACTGTTTCACCAAGATCATCAAGAACGAGGGCCCTTCGAGACTCTACAAGGGCATCACCGCCCCAATTCTCATGGAGGCACCAAAGAGAGCCACCAAGTTCGCAGCCAATGATGAGTTCAGTAAGCTCTACAAGAACTTGTTTGGTGTGCAACAGTTGACCCAACCACTCTCCATCTTGTCCGGTGCCTCTGCTGGTGCCGTTGAATCCTTCGTCGTTGTGCCATTCGAGCTGATAAAGATCCGTGTTCAAGACAGAAACTCCCCATACAAGTCCGTGCCGGATGCCTTCTTCAAAACCGTGAAGAACGAAGGTGTGTTGGCCCTCTACAACGGTTTAGAGGCCACTCTGTGGAGACACATTGTTTGGAACGCTGGTTATTTCGGTATTATCTTCCAGGTCCGTTCGTTGTTGCCAAAGGCTGAGACTTCTTCGCAAAAGACCATGAATGACCTTACAGCTGGTGCCATTGGTGGTACTTTCGGTACCATCTTTAACACTCCATTCGACGTTGTCAAGTCTCGTATCCAGAACACAGTGTTGAAGCCAGGTGAAGTGAGAAAGTACAACTGGACTCTCCCATCGTTACTGACCATCTATAAGGAGGAAGGCTTCAGTGCATTGTACAAGGGATTCTTACCAAAGGTGCTCAGATTGGGTCCAGGTGGTGGTATTCTCTTGGTGGTGTTCACAGCCACAATGGACTTTTTCAGAACCGTTCACTACAAATGATTCATCTTGTCATACATCATACACATATTATACAGAAAACTCTGCGAACAGAGAACACATCAACGTGGCACCGGTGAGCCACAACATATCCTTTTTTGCTTCTATCATCCCCTTTTTGTCTATATACTACTTTACTCTTATTGCTTTGAAGTATCGGTGCTTGGTTATCATATATTTTCAATTATTTATTGGAGTACGAATCTCTGGCTGAATTTGAATAGCTGCTTTTAATCACATGGTCGTTTTGTGCGTATGTCACTGTAGTTTGATTAGATCAGGTCCCTATGCACATAAGCCGGACCTTCATACGCAAACTTTGAATACCGATTCCTGGGCGATTACATCAATAGAATATGGATATAATTTATATACCAAATGAGTCACACAAGCTTGAGTGTATATATATATAATAAATTGATAATCATCATCATCATCATCATCATCATCATCATCATCCGGGATCAAAAAGATCGTCTCCTTTAACCATTCTGTACAGCTCACATAAAACATGAGCAATCTAACATTCGAAAAATTTCCTTTAAACCCTCAAATTTGGAAATTTCAAGCACACCATTGGATCTAAATCACTGGGTTAACCTAAAATTGGTGTAAAAACTATCACATTACCTCCTTTATAAGTGACTTACCCGAATTAATACCCACTCATTACAGAAATGTTCGGGTGTTTAACAAAGGTGTTTGGGTGTATAACCTACCCCGGAATATATACGAATTGCAACAGCAATTCCGAGGAACAATGTATCGTATCGTACAAGAAATCAGGGGTGAGATCTCGGGTCTGATTTGAGCCTTTTTTTTGGATATATTGCAGCTATTCAATGAATGGTACATGAAGAAGCCTATGTCATACTAAAGTCCACAATATGGACTGTAAAAGCCCTCAATTAAGCGATCAAACATTACTTAATATATGTGTGGCCCTACGTATATACGCACCATGGTGGCTTAATTGTTCAGCGCACGTTATTGTGGAGAACAAAGGAAATACGGGGTACTAATTGAAATACACAAAAAAACATTACAGCCAAATGAATGATAACAAAACCCAGAAGCATGTGTTGACAGTGATGATTATGTATACTCCACAAGAAAAAAATCGGTGAGTTCATAAGATTTGTGTGCGAGGGAGATTACCCCACTGAGTAAGAATATGTGAAAAGTTACCAGATGGAACCACACCATATGTTCACAGAGTCATGGTGTATAACAGCACTTCCAGCGTGGGGTTGGCAAATGAATATCTGAGATAAAACATGTGACGTTTGAATAAAAGTTGTTGGCATAAGTAAGGAGGTCATGACATTTACTTGGACAAGTTGTTGCTGCGGCTGTTAGTACTCTGCTTCATACAAAAGCCAAAACAAATAAAAAAAAATACACAGGTAAGACTCACATCTTCTGCTCCAACTCGTTCAAGTGATCCTTGTTCTTCTTCAACGACTCCTTAAGAGCGTTGAGCTGGTCCTTCTCGTGCTGTTTGATGTAGAGGTCCTCCTGGGCCTTCTCACGCTTCTGTGGTATGCGTTAGTATTCTATACAGGGTATGGGTGACCGGTCTCATGGAGGGGAAACTTTGAGTACGTTCGAGCTAGTCGATTGACACCAAAGAGCCCAACATCAAACAAATGGAAAGACGTACGGAGAAAGCATCAGAGGAGCCGTCTGGACGGGTGGAACCAGTGGCGCCCTCGGAGTAGGATCTGACGCCAACTCTCATGGCACGGGAGGAGGCGAGGACACGACGCAAGGCAAGGGAAGACATGTTTTTTTCAATTGATTTCTTGGATGAAGAGGCAAAAATTTGGTTTGAATATATAGTAGCAAAAAGGGTGATGTTTTCCAACAATTGGCCGCCTCACACTGTGTGGCACTGCATGGGCCCCCAAATTTCGCGACCAAGGTGATTGGCCCGTGCGCCACTCATGCGCACCCTGGCCGGGTCGGTCCGGTGCCAAATCTTTTGGTAATCATCCGGACACCATTGAGTTTTTCCTTCATCACTTGTTTTGTTCGCATTGGTATAAGACAATTAGGAGGAATGTCTTTGGTAAAGCGACAGAGACAGGATGAGAGAGTACATCAGCAGGTGTGTATTTCATCCATCCACTCACTTTTTATAGAAAGTACTGGGTGAATCATCGACGAGATGAGACTAACATCGAAACAGTTTGAATCACACACATTCAGTCTTCAGGGACATGAAGGGACAGTGCTGAGCACCAAGTTTAGCAGAGAGGGGGATGTACTTGCGTCCGGTGGTACGGACAAGAAGATCTGTAAGTTGTCTTGATGTTTTGGGAACATAACTCAATACTAACAGCTGTAGTGCTATGGAACCCACCACACACACCAGATGAAGAACTCGCACCAAACTTTGGTGAGATGACAGGGCATAAGAGTGCAGTGACATCTCTTAGATGGCTGAGTAATGGCCACTTGGCTTCGTCATCAGCAGACTTTACAGTGGGGCTATGGGACACAGAAACCGGGGTAAGACTGAGGAAGTTTGCTGCTCATACGCTTGTGGTTAATGAGGTTGACCAGGATCAGAACTACATCGCTTCAGCATCTGATGATGGTAACGTATATCTCTGGGAGGAGAAGTCCAAGGGTTTCATCAACAGTTTCCACACAGAGTATCCCCTATTGACAGTGGCATTTCTCAATAACTTCATCTACACGGCAGGCATCGAGCCAGTTATCAGAGCATGGGACATAAGATCGCCGTCATACCCAGTGTTTGAAATAGAAACACAGCACACAGACACAATCACATCTCTCTCGGTGGACGAGGCCAATCTGATATCCAGATCGCAGGACGGCACAGTGAGAATCTACGAACCGAAAGTTGTGCCAGGCTCGCACATTAGGCCTGCAGTGTATGATGGTGCTAGTTCTGGTACAGAGGACCTACCGATAAGAGCCATAATCAGACAGAACACCATTTATTCTGGCTCTAGCGATCGGAACGTCACATCGTGGGACGTTACATCGAGAAGACTGCTGCGTAAGTTGGAGGGACACACCGGCACAGTGGTTGATATTGATGAACATCAGGGAAAGATTGCGTCGTCATCTGTCGATGGTACGGTGATCCTGAGATACACAAATGCATAGATATTAGTTATAGAAAACGCACTTTCTTGGTCTTTGGGGGACCATCTTCCTCTTCAACGCGTAGTGTTTTGTCTTTTGGCGTTGACAGTCCTTTGGTGGGAGAAGGCGATGAAACTTGCTGCCTGGATTTCTCACCATTAAACTCTTCAATGTCAATGTCATTAGACACCGATCTCGCCATAACTAACTGTCTCGAGGATTCGGTGATCTCCTCGTGAGACCACTTGGAGAATACAGGGACGCTCCAATGGTGTCTTTCCTTCACAGCCACAGCTGATGGTTCATACAACTCCACGTCATTATACTCTTTGTTATTAACATCCAGATACCCCTCCACTCTCTGAGACTTGAACTCCGAGTACGGTGCCTTTTCTCCCATTTTCAAAAACTCAAACTTGGAGATATACTCTCTGATCCCGTCATCTTCAGAAACTGCACTTTGCGTATCATCCTGTGCTTGCATGCGTCTCTTAAACATCTCCTCTTCTAGAGTTCCCTTAAGAACTAAAGTCTCCACATGAACAGCGCTCGTTTGTCCGATTCTATGAGCTCTCTTGATAGCCTGCGCCTCAACAGACCGCTTCCATACAGGATTGAGGAAGTACACTTTGGTAGCAGCAGTTATCGTGAGGCCATGGGATGCGAGCTTCAAATCCATAATCAATGCATTTCCTCCCATCTTCTTCTCAAACTGCTCAATGCTGAGGGACCTGGTGGCCTTAGAGACAGAAGTGGCATATAAAGTGTAGTCCACACCCAGTAGGTCCAGTGCTTCGGACAAGTAGTAAGCACTATCTTCAAACTCAAAGAATACAATGCTCTTTATACCCTGAAACTGGTTCTCGAGCAGCTCAGCCACCATATAGGACAACTTAGCAGATGCAGTACCCAGTATCAGGGCACCTCTAGGGTCTGATATTGGCTGTGGGGTCACTGAGCCACTGAGCGAGATTCTTCCCTTTGAAGACATAATCAACTCGGGGTCTTCATACGTCTTCTTTGTGCGTGGAGATGACTTCAGGGCCATCCTATCCTGATGGTTCAGCTCTTTGTTCACTTTGTGTACATCAACAGGCTGCCCATCGTTCTTTTTGGCTCTCTCTGCGTTCTTTTTCGAAGCTTCCTTCCAGTAGTCTTTCCAGAACTCTGAGGAGTAAACAGCCATTTTATCCTCTGGATAGGAGAACCGGTTCTTGTAGTAGAACTTTTGCATCGAATAGCACTGTGGAGCTCCCAAGACAGTCACCTCTGAGTTATATTTTCCAATGCTGAAATTCTTAGAGTACACAGACGCCAGGCCCGAGACATAATACGCCATCTCATGGATCGTAGACACTGTTCTCCACAGTCGGTTGTTCATTGCCAGTTTGCACGTCTTGACACACTTTTTTAACAGTAGCATATCCTCTGGGGAATAGTACGCTGTACCATCTTCTTTCCTCTTATCCAAACACAACTGAGAGATATAGAGCATACTGTTCAGGTCTTCAGTGGAGAACCCGGTCCAGTAGAACGTCGCTCTCTGGAGATTCGTAACGAGTCTTCTCAGGTCGTTTTTACTCGCAGAATGGAACATGTAATCCCTGTCTTCTCTTTCAGATGACACCGCATTGATCGCTAGCACCGAGACAAAGAGATTCACTGACAGCTTATTGTGGTACGACGGCGAGAGATACACAGCGTTGTGTGTCAATGGAGGCAGCGTAACATCGGCTTCGATCTGTTTCATTGAGTGTCGAACAATCAGGCTATCCAACAAGCTCTTGAGTGACAGTGAGGCACCACACCGGTCCTCAACAAAGGGCTTGACCAGGTTGAGGTTCCACAGCTCATGATTCGAATACCAGGGTTCCGTCTGGAAGAGGTTGTATACCAGAGACCCAAGCCTTGACAAGTCGTCTTTAGCGGAGAACGATCTCTTAACCGTGTAGGCTTCTCCGTCACCCATGGAATCACTCATGTGTAGTTTGGTCATTCCAGCAGTTGGTGTACCAGTGACGGCCCACCGTTTCTCCACTTTGATTTCTTTGGAAAGATGAACAGCTCTAGTGGATCTCTGGTTCATGCTGTGCCCCTCGTCGATGATGAAGCGTTTCCAGTAGATCTTCGTTAGGGGAGACTTGTGTGGGTCTTCTTGCACGAAAGCAGACACAGACATTATCACAACATCGTATCCACTGAGTTCCAGTGCGGTATGAGTTTCGAAAGTAGGGATATAGCACACATTGAGAAAGTCCCATTTCACATGTTTCTGAATTTCCGCAGTCCACTGGTGAAACAAATTATCAGGACATACGATGAGAGTCGCTACAGTGAGCAGCATCTTCTCCTCTAAAACCATTGGTCTTCCTCTGGATAAGAATCTTCTTGTGGACGCATCTTCTTTTCTCAGGTAGAAATACCCCGGCGTAGCCATTAGTTTCTTCACACACGTCTCTGGGAGACCAGAATACTTTCTCCAGGGGATCGACCGTTTGCTGATCATCCTCACACACTGGTCCATTAGAGAAACAACTTTGTAGTCCTTGGAAGCCCTTATAGAGAACAAGTCAGGCGACATCGATGCCTCGTCCTTGGTCAAACATATAAGAGCGAGACATATCACAGTCTTCCCAAGTCCCATATTCTCCGCTAAGATACCACCCTGTGGCGAAGTATACAACTCGGGTTGCTTGAAGAAGACAAACTGGATGGTGTCAAAATACACGCCACTGTGAATCTTCAACAAGTGCGGCATCACATTGTTCTTGTGCACCGTCTCATTCATCAGCATGTTTGCGACAGACTCTCGCTGGTAGTTGTAGAGCTGGCTCTTCAGTCCTTTCAATTGGTTAACTTCCGACAAGTAGTCACCCAGAGATTCACGGTGGAAATCAATGGAGTTATAGAGATCTACCAGGCGCGTCTCTAGGGTGCTCAGGAGTCTCTTTGATCCATTGGAGAAGCCCGACCCCTGAACAAGCCGTGTGACGTGGAAATCAGCATTAGAGGCGTCAAAGTACTCTGTGGTGCCCAGATCTTTAGCGTGGAATTCCGTGTAGGGCCTCAGGCAAGAAAAAACTAGTAGGGTTTCAGGCAATTGAAAGTCCCATGACTCTTTACAATAGTCCAGCACCGTAAGGAGTTGCCTCATTATGGCCCTGCGTTTGCCCTCATGCCATGTAACACTCTTCCCACGTCGTACGGCATTCCGGTACTCTGTTAGGAACCGTCCACCGTCTATGTCTTGTGGTATGACATAGAGTCGTATCACCGTTATCTTATTCATCGTCTTGTAAGTGGCCCTGATGTACTGCCTTTCGAAGAGATACGTCAAATCAGTGAGCAATGGACACAGTGAGAAGTCTCCTGGATATAGAGTCGAATGAAGAGGCAAAGATGAGCCAGACCATGGAGGATGGAACCATAACCACCCATCTGGGGCCTCTAGCGATCTCATGGGCTGTTTGGGGACATTTATGAAGAACAGTGTACCCAGTGGGGTCTGTATGCTTAGATCATTGGTGATCTCCACCAGCCGGCGGATCTACGTAGGGTTAGCACTGTGTCTTTGGAACGAGATTGGGCCTCAGACTCACTGACTCCGGTTGCGCCATTGATTTTTTTTTGCGTAGACTGGCGTTTATCGGCTAGATTTTTGGATGTGTCAACTTTGTTTGTTTACGTTTTTTTTTTTTTTTTTTGCGCTCGCGATACTCACTACTTAATCAGCTATTGATCAGCTCATTAATCAGCGGAAATATTCACTACAACATAGACACAGCTACTTTTGTCGAAGCTCCAGCTTGGCCTTTATCTGCTGCCTGAAGCACTCCAGCGCATTCTTGTCCTCCCTCGCCAGCCACACCGCACACTCATCTGCGTTCCCAGTATAGAGCTTGTCTTCCTTGGAGAAATCTGCAAAATAGCTTCTAGAACACTCTTTGTTTTGATAGCCACCAGAACATCTCCATATGTATGTCCCTCTCACCTCCGGTTTCTTGTAGCTTCTCCTGAGGTCCATTTGGTGACCGCACTTGTCACACATTGGGAGAAAATCCTTGAATCTCTGGAGGTAGTGTCGATATGTCAGATTCACCCTCAGAGAGCCAGAGATCGGATGATTTGTGATGGCTGTGGTGGAAGAAACAGAATGTTGATACTCCTCCTGGAATCCACCATGCATTATCAACAGAGTATTATGTGGCAATGGCACAGAATAAATGGCATTGAATCTTTCAGTGTCGTTGTATTGTTTCCTTATACGGAACTCTCTCATCGCACCGAGTGTCATCGAACCGATAAAACAGTGCGGTCCAATGTATGTCAACCTATCAGAGTGCCAGTCCAAGTCATTGTCTTTACAATGGAATTTGTTGCACACCACGACGTCGCCCTTCCATTTTGACTGGTCCTGGTATGGCAATGGGTCCAGTGAGTCAATCAATGCGTTCATTGCGTCTTCAATCAGCACAGAGGCAATCTTCATATTATCAGAGTATAAGTTTTCCTTCGAATAATCCGTTTGTATACCATTATAGTACAGTCCTTCCCTTGGACTCAAAGTGTAGATCTTTGTCTGATGGTTTGATACACACTTGTTTCCAAATAGGTAGAACTCCTGATTTTCAAACTTTTTGTCGTCTTGCATGATCTCTTTCAAAAGCGAGTCTGCCAACTCAGATGGCAGGAAGTTATGATAGATCGTAGCATATGGTACAGTTCTCTCAAGGTCTTCTTTGGAGTGTAAGTATACCGGCCTATTAACACCCGTGGTGTTGGTAGATATCACAGGGGTATCATCTCTCAAGCCAAACAACTTCTTTATATTCGTCTGCTTCTCAGATTTGAACCGTTTCCTTTGTGGTCCCTCTGGGAACGATTCCAATAGTACACTTTCTGCCTTCGAGAGTGATCCATTGCATGATAGTAGGATCTCCAATAGCACAGACTCATCGGCCAATGGGAATGAGTTTTTCAGTTGCTGGACTTTGCCCTCGGTCATTTGGCACCCTTGTGATTGCTATCAGCAATCAATTGGACGAAATCAAGTAAAAGGATATACCGAGATCTTGTTTGTTTACATTTCGCAGTGGCAAATTGGTACTAATTGCACGCGTTTCGCGTATCGCGTTAGATTAGAGGCCTCTAGCGATATAATAATATATAGAGAAACTCCCCTCACTCGCTCCCGAGCTGCCATGTAGTACAACGAGTTCGGTATCAATTCAAAAATTATGCCCTTGAAATCCTCAAATCCAGCCCTGGTTCTTAACCCAGAGTTTTAGGAACTGAGATTGAACAGTTAATCCATAATGCCATGTGTGTTACAAGCGATACAATCTATGGGCACACCATCATGATAGCCAATGAAAAGTATAAGGGCCATCGCCTCAATCGCAACCCGAGCATGCGAGCATTTTCTGACGCTCGTGTTAGTCTACACATCTAGTGGATCTACTGGGCATCTCCATTAATAACGTAAAATCAGATCAGGCGAATCACAACGCACGAGGAAGAGTCATCCCCATAGCTGGAGTTCGCACTTAGTTCCGCATACGGTATCCAAGCCGAAACATCTGGACACCACATACGTAATTCTGCCCCCCGTTCGAGATATTTTCTGCGCCGGTACAGCCACACAAGAGCTTATCTAAGCACGCATAGAAAGTTGACTTCCGGTTCCGCGCCGGTGCCGCGGACGAGCTTCTGTTCCTGGGGGTAGCCAGTCACGACCTAGAAAAAATTTCACACTGTTGCGGATTACTCACCGGTGACACTTTACTACTTTACTATAAAGAGTACGCAATTTTTCCAACTTTGTGTTCTTATTGAGTCATCACTTTGAACTTTAGGAATAATTGCTAGCGAGATGTGTGGAACCTGTGAAACCGCAAAGGAAAACGCCGGTGTCAACGGCAACAAGGGTAAGTAAGCCAGTTGTTATCGGAGGACAGATAAAGGAGTACATTGATCTCCAAACTTTATGGTCTCCAGATCAACAGGGACACATTACTAACACCCCTTGTACAGAAGACGTCTTCCAAAAGATCAGTGAAGAGAAGAGAGCCCCAGTCCAAATAAATCCATACGGCCCAAACCCAGCCGACTACCTCTCTAATGTCTCCAACTTCCAGCTCATTGAGTCCACATTGAGAGAAGGTGAACAGTTTGCCAACGCCTTCTTCACCACGGAGAAGAAGATCGAGATCGCCAAGGCCTTGGACGATTTCGGTGTCGACTACATTGAGCTCACCTCCCCAGTGGCCTCCGAGCAGTCCAAAGCCGACTGTGAAGCCATTTGCAAACTTGGATTGAAGGCCAAGATTCTCACACACATCAGATGTCACATGGATGACGCCAGAGTTGCCGTCGAGACCGGTGTGGATGGTGTGGATGTTGTCATTGGTACCTCCCAGTTCCTTAGACAGTACTCCCACGGTAAGGACATGAACTACATTGCCAAGTCCGCCATCGAGGTCATCGAGTTTGTCAAGTCCAAGGGCATTGAGATTAGATTCTCCTCCGAGGACTCGTTCAGATCCGACATTGTCGACTTGCTCAACATCTACAGAACCGTTGACAAGATTGGTGTTAACAGAGTCGGTATCGCTGACACTGTCGGTTGTGCCAACCCAAGACAGGTTTATGACTTGGTGCGTACACTCAGATCTGTCGTCCACTGTGACATCGAGACACATTTCCACAACGATACCGGTTGTGCCATCGCTAACGCCTACACTGCATTGGAGGCTGGTGCCAAACTTATTGATGTGTCTGTGTTGGGTATTGGTGAAAGAAACGGTATCACGCCTTTGGGTGGTTTGATGGCTAGAATGATCGCCGCTGACCGTGACTACGTGTTGTCCAAATACAAACTGCACAAGCTCCGTGACTTGGAGAACTTGATTGCCGACGCCGTGCAGGTGAACATTCCATTCAACAACCCAATCACAGGTTTCTGTGCCTTCACTCACAAGGCTGGTATCCATGCCAAGGCTATCTTGGCCAACCCATCCACATATGAGATTTTGAACCCATCTGACTTTGGTTTGTCCAGATACATCCACTTTGCTAACAGACTCACCGGTTGGAACGCCATCAAGTCTCGTGTTGACCAGTTGAACCTCAACTTGACCGACGACCAGGTCAAGGACGTCACTGCCAAGATCAAGAAGCTTGGTGACGTTCGTCAGTTGTCGATCGACGACGTGGACTCCATCATCAGAGAGTTCCACGCCGAGGTTGCCACGCCGCTCATCAAGGCTCAAGAGGGCAACGATGCTCCACAGGAGGATGTATCCATCTCGAGCGAGCCGGTAGCCAAGAAGCAGAAGTTGGACAACTGATTACTGTCTTTTTCTACTTATATCTACTCTTTGTTATGGATTAGAACATTTATAATACTATTCACATCTGGTTCTATGTTGACTGACTACTTGTAGTATGATGCATAACTCTTTTACCCTCATTCGTCCGAATACTTCATAAAGAACTCCTGGTGGAAGCTGGCCCATTTCAAGATCCATTCCTCACCAGGAGGCAAGAAGGTTGTTCTCACATGGTGTGTCCCTTCCTTTTGGCCAAACCCTGAACCTGGCACGACACAGATACCAGTGTTCTCTAGAAGTCTCAAGCAGTAGAACTCATCTGGCTTCAACCCTGCTTCTTGAGCTGCTTCAATAGCAGACTGTGTGAAGATGATCTGTGGGAACAAGTACATTGCACCCTGTGGTTTCTGAACAGAGATGCCCTCCAATTGGCTGAATGCCTGATACATGGCGTCAGCCTTTGCCTGGTACGACTCGTGGATAGCAAGCCTCTCCTCCTGGTCATTCTTGTAGGATTCATCACCTTCTTTTGGTGGGTTCACCATGAGCTCAATCAATGCCTGGCCGGTGACCACTGGACAGAGGGAGATGGAAGCCAGTTTCAAGAACAATGCCATCACCTCTGGCGAGAATCCAACAAGTTCCATGTATCCACCTCTCTGGCCACACTCACCGGAGACACCCTTCGAGGTGGAGTGCAACGAAGCCAACTGGACGTTATCGTAGAACGCACCGTTCTGGCCGTGCTGCAGCTCGGCAAGCACAGACTTGAACGAGTGGAACTCTCCCTCGAAGATATTCTCCTGGTAGACTTCGTCGGCGATAACCACAAGGCCTTCCTTAGCAGCTACTGTGAGGATACCTCTGATGGCGTCTCTCGTGAGAATGGATCCCGTTGGGTTGCCCGGGTTGATGACGACCAGGATCTTTGGCGTAACGCCAAACTTGCGGGACTCCTGCACCAATTGCTCAATCTCCTGTGGGTCCGTGGACCAGTTTGCCTCCTCGTTCAGGTAGTAAGGCACTGGTGTGGCTTGTTTGAGTGCAATGGCAGCGGTGTACAATGGGTACTGTGGGATTGGGATCAACACACCGTCCTGGCGTCCTCTGAGAAGCACCTCGAAGATCGTCTTCACAGCGTCAGAGGCACCGGTGGTTAAGAACACGTTTTGTGGGTCAGCAAAGGCACCCCCGTCACGCTTGGAGATGAAGTTGGCCACAGACTGGCGCACGTAGGCAGAACCCTGAGAATGAGAGTAGGCACCAACGGAGCCGACAGATTCCAGAAGCTTCTTGGCCCTGTCGACAACGTCCTGAGGGTAGATACCGGCCTCCAATAGCGATGGGTCCTGCAGCGAGGCCAACACCTGGCGATAAAATGTCAATGGCTGTTGCTTGAGCTGCTGTGGGTTGCCGATATTGGCGTTGATGATCTGTGCAAAGGGCACAGATGATGGCTGGGCCTGCAATTTGGCACGCAGCTCTTCGGCCTTGTTAGGAATCAATCCTCTGACGGCGTACTCTGCCCTGTGGACGGCCTGGTTGGCATCGGCCACCAACAAGCGAGGCGCTGGGTGGTGTGAATGGAACGTGTGGTTCTGGCGCCTCTTGACGGTGGTGTACGGCGATGGAGACAATGACTGTCTGCTGATGGAAGGCATGATAGCTCTGTGGGCCACAAGACGGCCAGCGGTGGCACGACGAACTGAAAGCATTCTTTTGCGATTTTGTTTATAGCAGTCAGGTGTATTTTAATGTTCGATACTGGAAAAATTCCAATTAAGGGTCATCTATCTAAGTGTGGGTCATCCGCTCGTCCTACGACAGGACAAAATCCTGTGCTTTTAAAGTCGCGTCCTAGATAAGCGCTAGCTGTTATCCAGATAACTAGCATTGGATCAAATGTGCCGTTTGTGGTAAACCGACGGACCCTTTTGCCGATTCCTGGTTCGCTGAAATCGTTGATCTTTACTTTCTACTCTGTCCAGATATTAACCGAATATATCCTCTTAGTACCCATAGAAGCTACCAAATCAACTCTCCACCGCCTGCCTCTTGAAGACGCATTCGGTCAAGCCTTCCTCTAGTTGACAGTGCTGCTTCGACACAATGAAAAAAAAAAAATCTCAATTATGCGTCATACACTTGAGCTGCACAGATCTAAAAGAACAATTGACTCGGCACTACCAGCGACATACAATACAACACAATGGATATTTTATAGATCTAGATCAGATTACATGCGCAGCAATATACACACCTTAAGCCAAGTAGTTATAAGAATGGTCGTCGTTTCTCTCCAAGTACTCCGTGTCAACCAACTCGTCAATACACTTCTTGATGTCGGCAACCTTGGCTGTGAATCTCGTATGTGACTGCTGCACAACCTCCGATATTAACGCCTGGTGCGATAGCTGCTTTCTGGCCTTCATGATTCTCACAATGCATGCCTTCAGGAAGTTCTTACGATACTCATTAATCTCACGCTCAGCGTCATCCGACTCCTGCTTGGCCTCCACAGACTTGACTCCTTGCATCAAGTTCACTTTGATCTTTTTCGACTTGAAGTCCTTCACACAGGTAAACTTGGTCTCTGGCTTATCAATGTTGTCAATACCCTCAGGTGATTGTGTCAAGAGTCTGGCTTTGATCATTGGAGTTATACCATTAGATACGACGCTGGCCTCCAACCCGGTAATCTCACACAAGTGTTGCAAAGTATAGCTGTCCTTATCGTTAAATGGTAACAATACGGCCATTTGGTACAGCGTCACGTTCAAAGAGAACGGTGGTCTCCCAGGCTTTTGCAAGTTACACTTCAATTCACCACGAGACAAGTTCCAAAGCCATTTCAGAACACGACCATCGTGCTTCTTAGTATAGATGTCTTCGAACTTGGTATAAGTTGGCCTCAAGTCGGGTGGAAGTTGGAACTGACTCTTGTTGTATGAGAAAGGCCACATCATCTCAGTCAAGATGAATGGCGAGAAATCAGAAACAAAGGCTTTAGAATCAACGCCTTCGGCGTTAAGTTCCTCCTTGAACACAGTCTTCAATTCATTAGAAGAGCGCACATCCTGGAACATCTTGGTGATCTTCGATGTGTATTCCATACTGTTTTCCTGCTGTAATCTTTGAATAATAGACTCTTCAGCCTCTTCAGATGAAGAAGTACCATGGATAAGCCTTCTAGCTAGCAAACGTCTGTAATGAGTCTCAAAGGCATCCTTATCAGTCAAAAACTGGAACACAATCATGATGTCGTCAATGCTCATATCACTAGTGGCATCAGCATCTTTGTTCTTCTTGAGCAAACTGTCACTATACTTGGCCAAGAGTTCAGGTGTCTTTGAAGTAGCCTTGACATTTCCTGGCTTGGCAATGGAGTTGTTGTTGATGAAGATCTTACATGCGTTATCCAATGCCTTAACAAAAGTGGGATGCGAGCGGAAAGCTGTTTCCACAATCTCATGATAGGTCTTATAGACAGAGATGAGAACCTTGACGTATTGCTTTGGCTCAACTTGTTGAGACTTCTTCTTACCAGCACCATCGGCGCTGTTAGCCTCGTTCTGAACGTCATTCTTCAAGTTGTCAACAGCTTTGGAACCTTGTGCCTGGATGTACTTGCTGAAGATGTCAGCCAAATTGTTGAGTGTGTTTGGGACTCTGTTGAATAAGTTGAACATCTTGGCAATGTGCTCGATTTGGTTCTGGTCCAAGAGCACTTGGAATTCATCAGACATCAGCTGTGAGTGTGCTACAATCAACACCTCGTTCAAAGTGTCAGTGAGTGGTTTCTTACTGTGATCGTCCAGGTACAAGTTTTCTCTGGACTCCTCTTCACTCAACCTCTGTTCAGCCTTCTTCATGTAGTCAACAACGTTGTGGGATGCGAGGTAGTCCGAGGACTCCTTAGCGTAGAATTCTCTGGTGGCCTGTAAGAATGGGACCTCAAAGTTTTCAGTATAAATGATCAGGTTTGGCTTCTTGAGGTCCTGAATGTCAATACCCAACATCACAAAGGATTTGATAGCCACAGAGAGCGATCCAGTATCAACCACTTGATTATCTCTTTGCATTTTGATCTGCTCTAAGATTTCCTCCACCAAGATCTGCGATTTTGGGCTGAACAAATGATCTCTCCATGTCAAAAGTGCCAGTGTATAAACGTCAAAGATATCTCTTCTTCCATCACTGCGCTCTTTTTGCACCCAGTATCTGTTCATGTAGTCAAAGACGTGGTTGAGGTATCCGGCGCCAACTGTGTATCTTGTCCAGCGCTTGACGTAGAAGTCCAAGAAAGTCTCATTCGGCTTCTTCTCCAATGACAACACGTATGCCTTGAGGTACGTCTTCAACTTCTCGTAGATCTCTGCACCAACAAGAAGCGAGGAATGCGGTCCGTGTGCAGTGTCCAAGTTCGATGGGCTTCTGGATTTGTTCACGCAGTAGTTATACACGGCGGAGTACACGTTCATGTACATGCCAGGGGTGACGCCCGTGCTGTCCTCCGAGCCACCGATGATTCTGTTCAAACCGGGCTCGACAAACCTCCAGGTGGCGTCCAAGTCATTGGATCGTGGGAGTTCTGTCATTGTAGTGACTTGTGGATTTCTTGGTAAATGTGGACACTGGCGAGTCTGTTTCCCAGAAATGTGCCTTTTATGGAATTGGCCTGTTGTATTTGGGCCTTGAAGATGTCTTTAATGTACGTGCCGTCTTCTAGGGAGGGGGTTTCTGTTGAAGCAGGGCACTTGTGGGCACGACCAAGAAGACTTCGAAGCAAATTTGACAAAGCGGTTCTCAAAAAGAAGAGATGTGAAGTACCTGCGATGTGACAATCAACAGAATTGGGCCTAAAAAATACCTGATAAACACAGTAATCCCTGATTGAGACGTCTCACTGGTCGTGGGCTTTGTGTGTGGAGCGGCTTAAATTGTTTTGGTGATTTTTGGTGGGCGCGCGCGCGGGATCATCAGGGAAGGCTTGAACTCAGGGGTCTGTCAAGTATGGGGGAGGTTTGAGTGCAGCTTTGGGAGGAGTTTCACTGCAGGAAAAAGATAACGAGGAGACATATCAACCTATAATTGGAACCACATAACTCAGAACTCTCATAGTGAAAAAAAAAGGGTGTCGAATTGTGACAAATAGCTGGCAACGGTCAACAAGATCGTTACGGGCCCGCACATATATGGCGGGCAATTAATACCAACGTAATACCACACTATCTGGGAGTTAAGACATAAGGTAGCAAGTATAGACCACCAAAGGATCATCAGAGAACACACTACGCACTAACTCGTACAATAGATTGCTCGCTTGACCGGAGTAATCACATCTAGGGCGGATGAAGAAAATAGCGGGAAACGAGCTCCATCCCCGCGGTGTAATAACAGTTGTGTGTCATCGGACTGCATGATCATCTGATAGGAAACGGGTACTACTTAAGCCCTGAGAATTATTTACTCTTTTTTTCTTCTCTTTCCTTACTAGCACTGAGGACTGAAGACACGAAGGGATGAACACATTAGAGCTGACGACGTTGCCATTGGCCAAAGTGAAGGGTTTCACGGAGTCTTCATCTGCCATCACTACGCAACGACGCCAGTCGCTGTCACATTCCATCCATACATCTCACACAAAGCAGGAAGTCAATGAAGATGCCATTTCAGAAGTCTCAGAGCCTTCAGACACAGCGGACAACACCGAAGACTTCCCAGAGGGCGGTGCACGCGCTTATCTCAGTGTGCTGGGCTCTTTCCTCGGGCTAATACCGGCATACGGTATCCCAAATTCTGTGGGTGCTATTGAGGCCTATATTTCACAGCATCAGCTGTCCAACGTCTCTGCATCGACAGTGGCATGGATTTTCTCCCTTTACACTTTCTTTTCATTCGGGTCTGCCATCTTCTCCGGTGGGTTGTTTGACCATGCTGGGTGTCGTAAGCCGATGATCATCGGAACAGTTTGCCATGTTACCGGCCTACTAGGCATGGCTTTCAGTACTAAAGTGTGGCACTTTGTGTTGACTTTTGGTTTACTCGTTGGGTTCGGCACTGGTATGCTGATGAGTCCGCTGCTCGGTGTGGTGTCTCACTACTTCTGGAAGAAAAGAGCCACATTCACCAGTATGGCCACATTGGGCGCATCTGTTGGTGGTATTTGTATCCCATTAATGTTGAGAACAATGTATCCGACAATCGGATTCAAGTGGGCCATTATAGTGCTTGCACTCTTCTGTTTGTTCTTCCTTACATGCTCAATAACATTATGCAAGGAGAGAATGTGTAAACCGTCTCCACCATCAGACTCCGTCAAGTCCTTTATCCATATGCATGTGCTCGATATGTTCGATTACAAAGGCTTGTTAGATCGTCGCTTCCTCTTTTGTGCCATTGCTGTGTCACTGACAGAGTCTGCACTGATGGTGATTTCCATTTATGTGCCATCGTACGCACTGATGAGAGGATACTCAGATAACACAGGGTATCTCTTAGTCACCATTATCAATGCCGCTGGTGTCCTCGGTCGTCTTTTGCCATCATACATCTCCGACCGCTACCTCGGCCCTTTCAACACTTCGATCCTCACACTTTCTGGGTCTGTGATCATTTCTCTGTGTCTATGGATGCCATTCGGATACAGTGCTGGTGTGCTCTATGCCTTCGCTGCGCTCTATGGCTTCTTCTCCGGTTCGGCACTCACCATTTCACCAGTGTGTATTGGCCAGATCTCGAGAACCGAAGAGTTTGGCAAGAGATTCAGTACTACATACATGGTCGCTGCATTCTGCATGCTGGGATCGATTCCAATTGCAGGCGCTATTATCTCTGACGGTTCGTTGAAGCATTACAATGCCTTTATTGTCTTTGGCTCAATGCTGTCATTGGGGTCCATCCTGGCTTACGCTGTAGTGAGAGTACTCAGCGTTGGTTGGAAGCTATCAAAGTTTTAACATCTAAGGACGGTCTTCAATATACATTATTCCGTGCTGTGGTATTTCTGGAAGCACCATGGCTCATCATCATTGCTGTACTTCTCAGGTGGTACCCTGAATGGTAGATAAATCGGCACCTCGTCGCTTCTAAGTGTTCTCTTCTCACCGATTTCCAACGGGACCAACTTCCGACCATCATAGTCCTTCCGCGTCACAAGTATACCGGTTTCGTAGTTCTTAATTGGGACGTCAAATGACGCACCAGGTGTTCTCTTAGGCGTACTTCCCCAAGCCTGCTTGCTGATATTATGACTTGTGAATAAAATCCAGTCTAGAGTCTGGAAATTGTCAGACGACATCATAATGAACTTTGTATGACTGGTATTATGTTCCCTCTGCTTCGAGTAGCTCTTACGGAAAAACGGCTTCAAGAGGTCCTGCTGTAGAGAGCCTATCTTTATGTATGGGTTATAATGCGACCACCCACCAGAATGCACACCAAATTTGGAGTTCATGATAGCTTCAGTCGTAGGGAACACAATGTGTAGCTTTGTTCTCCTCTGTAATTCAAAATTTCTGATTGCTTCGGATCCATTGGGCAGTGTTATCTTGTGAGCGGTGGGCGATTGACCAAATTCCCCACAGATCAAAGGTGCGATGAGATGTGTAAAGATGTTTGCAGCTTTCTCACCACTCCATCTGAATGGAGACGCAATGGATGAACTTTGGTAAAGAAGCTGGCGATCTGTATTCCACGTTGTTGGTATATAGCCTTGCTCTTTGAGAGAGTTGAATAGAGACATATATCCGAACCCCTTAAGGGATCCGGGAACAGATGATATGAAATCACCCTTAACTGGGGAGAAGTCGTACTTTGGTAAAAGATCCAGAAGGGCTTTGAGCTGTGGGACGTTAGACTTGTGGTACCCCTTCAGGAAGTCCAATAAGTGCGTTTGGAACGGTTTCATCTGCGGTTGTGGCTTCATTTCGAGGGGCGGACTTCGCCAATACATTTGGTTATTCAACCCAAATTCCGCAGGACTCAAATTACAACTCAACAGCCAGATTTCCATACTCTTATCCTTGTTCACGTTGATAATCAGCTTTGGGTGATGCGATGAGAATGGCTCCATGGGCACTTCACAGATTGTCACATTACGCTGATGGCGCAATAGTGAATCCTTCACAGTGCCCTCCTGGTACATCAAGAAGATCTCTGCATTATTGGCCTTGTAATTCTCCAGCACAAATTCCAAGTCGTACTGATAACTGAACAAGTACGACTTCTCAATACTTGGCGATCCGAGAATATCAGAAAGGGTGACAGAGTTCTGGAGAGGTGCGGCGTCATACGCAGCGTTGTGGATTGGCTGGAAAGGTGAATCTGGAAGTCCCACAGAGTTAATAAGACCATTGGGAGCCGAGGAGCACGGATTGCTTGTAACCTGCTGCCTACTGTTCACGTTGAGCTTTCTCTTTTTGGTTGCGGCGGCCACTGGCTTGGAATCGAACATGACAACTTCTTCATCCGACGAGTCCAGATTGATGGTCTCAATGGCTTGGCTTCTTAATCTCTTCGTAGGGTTGGAAGCTGAGACATGGTTTACTCTCCTCATCGCTGGCTGTACACTTGTGGAAATCAGCTTTACGTCCTTATCGCTGAGATCGATGAGATCGATGACCTCAACTTCCGTTGCCTTTGGTGTTTTCGTCTCTTTCTCATCTGGGTTGATCTGGTCAAATCGCTTCAACCAAGAAGCACGAACGTCATCCCGTACACCCATTAGTCCACTCTCACTGGCAATGCGTGTGATTCTTTCGAAAATATATAAGAAACAACAAGTTTCTGCGATGCTGTGATGAGTGAAGCGAATCCTTTGTTAGCCTCTGTGCGGCGCAAACCGCGTTCGTCAGGGCTCCGTAACGCATTTTAGATTAGTGGTGTTTGGATGTTTTGTGTTGGGAATTTAGCGGCTGTACCTGCTCCGATACTGGCCGTTGGGAATAGAAGAGGACGGAGGCGGAAATTTATAGTTATTGGAATATCATTGCTCTTGGACTTTAGTAGGAGAGATTAGATTGGAAAGTTGCCACAGAAAGGAACTGGCACTGGACAGACCTATTGCAGCACGATACAGTTATTGGAAGATCGGGAGTGTTTATAAATTGGACTGTTATCACAATTGAGGAGTGCGCAGCCGCTGATTGGCCATCGCCTCGAACGCTCCGCTGGCGGTGGGCCAGTGAGGGCGCGGAACGTCCGTTGACACATTCGACGTTTGGCTGAGGGTCCTGGCATCTGCGCTCTCGCTGGGACTGGTGAGCCAGTGGACACGTCTGTTTGATGGATTTTGTGAGGAATATACACTCTTTGGATGGCAGTATCTAATAGTACTATTGAAACCAAATTATTCAACCAAAATAACACCGGCAACAGCCTTCAAAGGCTACCGAAAAAGGAACGCGCCCGAGGCTGTAGTGACACAATTTTTCGGAAAATCAAGATCTCTCTTGGTCAGCGAACGCCGGGAGGCCGCCCCAGTAAAAAAATCTGACACCAAAGTCCCCAATTCTTCATAGCCAACGAACCCAACTAAGTACAATCAACGCTGCGAAGCTCCATACACATTGGCCCAGTACATACACCAACAGCTACTGCCAACGCTAGTGCAACCAGAGAGCACAGATACTGCGCCGCCACTCCACCACCGAGCACAATCCCTATTGTTGTCGACACAATTCTTGACGCCTTTTTTTCACAGCTCGACGACCCAACTCAAACTCAGCGGGCCAACCACTACTATTTAACCAGTCGCAAAGTCTCTTCTAAGCGGACAATGACAGAGACAGTGCCACCTCAGCACTACACACAGCAGGTAGAGAGCACGCCTATCACTCAGGGTGCCTCGCTCAAGGTGGTTCCTGCCACAGCGTCAGCTGCCGCCGGCGGTGAGCATGCGCTCAAGAAGGAAGCCTTGGATGAGTTGAACCGTGCTGCTGCTGCCTCATCGACAACGGCGGTTTCTTCCACAGCTACTCCATCCGTCAGTAGCTATACAAGTGCGAAAGAGCGTGTCGATTCTGTTAGCGCCGCCAGCGATGGCTCGTTGTCGCAGCACAGAGGGTCCACTTCGTCGCTAGCCAAGGTATCACTACCTCCGATTCAACACGTTCTCCAGAAGATCGACGCCTACCAGAACGAGCAAAAGCTTCAAGACTCGCAGCTCCTCCTAAACTTCAAAGAGAGAACCAGCTCGGAGTACGATGGTGGGAGAGCCGATGACGAGACCGAAGCCCAACCAGAGAAGAACAAGAAAACCAAAAAAAACAACACAACAACCTCGGCGGATGACGAGAAAGACACTCACATGCCTCATATGTCAACGTTTAGCCCACATGGTGAAGCCACAGTTAAGTCTGAGGGTATGGCGACGCCGACCTCGACCTCGGGTTCTGGCAGATCCGGATCTATGAACCAACAGCAACAGCACGGTGGAACCATGAGTGTTTTGGATATTGGGCCAAATTTGACCAAATCTCGTCACTCTTCGGTGGACTCTCAGGACTCACAGTCTGGAAGCACAACTCCTAACGGTTCTGCACTCACACCTTCTTCATCCTCGAAGAAGCGCACCAATCTTCCAAGAGAAACCATTGAGATCTTGAACGAATGGGTTTTGAACAACTTGGACAACCCATACCCAAACCACACGCAGAAGCGCATCCTCCTGGAGAAAACAGGACTCAGCAACGTCCAGTTGTCCAACTGGTTCATCAACAAAAGAAGAAGACGTATATTCTCCAACTTGAGCGGTAACCAGGGCCAACCTATCAAGAAGAAAAGATTGATCGACCGTCTCTGAAGGAAAAAGAAATCTAAGTCTTTGACTATACATTCGTCATTCATATCGCATCTCTATTGCATCATTTGTGTTTTATTAACAAAATCTGGGATCAGGCTGATACCTCATTGACTGAGGGAATTAACCCCACATCACCCATAATTCAATCAAGTGTTTTATATACATATAACTTACATTGGTGCAATGATCTTTAAATCCTTGTGACAAAAAGTTATAACTCCTAATTGCTACAACGTAGATACAATAATTAATCGTACAATTATAATGGTCGTAAAGAGAATCGTACAGGAAGGACATCAAGCGACATTCTCCTTGTTCTGTTCGAGGACTGACTGGTCCTGAACAGTGGATGCCTTGTCTTCGAGAACCTCAGCCGACTGAGTATTCTGATCGGCCATAGTTGCATCTTGTAATTGTGTTTCATTATCCACTTGCATCTTGTTCTCTTCACCAGTCTGTGGAGCATCTTCTGGAACATATGTGTCATCGTCACCTTGTTCCTCAACTTCTGGCTGACCCGGTTTCCAGCTGTCCACCTGTAATCTTCTAGCACCAAATCTTGCCTGGTTCATGCTTGTCTCTGGGGCAAGGCCGTCAGGTGTCTCATGAAGAGATCTTCCGTAACCGCCTCTGGCAGAGTCGTATTCGAACCTCATCTCATCTCTCACTTGGCCGCCGTTCTGGCCTCTACCAAATTGCCTCCCCTCTTCGAAACCAGGGTCCAAGTCAATCTCAATAAGTCTCTCTTCCAGCTTTGTACCATTCAAGTACTTCACAGCGTTGATGGCATCCTCTGTACTGTAGTAAATGACAAAGCAGAATCCACATGGCGTGTAGTTGAAACGGTCCAACCCCATAATAAGCTTTTTGATAAGACCCGCTTTACTGAACAACTCGTAGATCTGTTCCTCTGTGGTGTAGAATGACAAGTTACCAACGTACACAGTGGCACTTTTGTACGATTTCCTAATGTCTTCAAGACCAGCTTCACCTCTACGGCGAGCTTTCTTGAGAAGATATGGCGACGGTCTGTCAAGACGCGTGGCTGAATGCTTGAAATTCGGCTGGTCAAATTCGGCGAGAGACATTGGAGTGACAGTTCTTCAGTATGAACAAGAGTCGTAGCCTTCAGATAGAGAGTGAGCGAATCTGTTTATTTACCCATAATGTCAATGCTCTATTCCGTTTGTGGCTGAAAATTGCAGCAAGAGAAGTCACCAGGGCTCGCAACGGAGATTTTTGCTCGGAAGTGAACTCGACTCAGGAAGCAATCCGAGGGTCCAGAAGAGGTATGATTTCAAGTGTCTTGGCCTTGGGGACAACGAGTTACTAGATCATAAATGTGAGGTGAGGCTACATAAGCTATCTGGACAATATGACGACAAGCTTCCGACCAATTCGAAACCGTTTTCAAATAAAAACACCCAGCTGATCACAAGCTATGGCTCAGTAATGCTCCAATCGCCATGAGGTTCTAGCGCTCCGCATTTCGGCACTGCCGCGAAATCCTAGCTTTTTTGCCCTTTAGTTGAAATCGTATAAAAAGCTTTTTTGTCAGCCGGAATGCCAACAATTCACCTTTTTCTCTCCTACGCACTGTTATAAAACCAGCACCGCTCTGTACACCTGCTTCAGACTCATTGTTGTTTTCTCCCTTTTAGCTCTCCGTTAAAGTTCACACATATACAACCAAGTTATGGGGAATAGCCCGTCCAAAAATGCCAGCCCGAATACCCCCACCGCCATCGCAGGCCTGAATGCCTCTAATGAGGATCCAGAGCCAGATGATAGGAAGTTCTCTTCCTATCAGTCCCACACCACACCGCGTTCCTCGTCCGCCAATAACGCGAGAAAGATACAATACAACAAGAGCAAGCTCCAGAAGAAGATTCCCTCTCAGCTCAATAACAACAATAAGAAGCACTTTACCTATTTCAACGAAGATGACAACAACAGCAACTACACCACCACGGCGGCTTCGGTCGATCCTTTCGAACTCGACGTGTCGTTGTCTCTGGCTCGTGCGTTGAAGATTTCAGACCACAAGAAGCCGCAACCACAGATGTATACGACTTCTCTAGACGACTTCCCACTCGGTTCCACGGCGGCTATCCCAGTTACCAATTGTTCACCGTCCATGACCACTACGACCACCACTGACAAGCTTGACGAGATTTCGAGCTCTTTCAGCGATGTGTTCACTGCCGGCTCGTCCTCGAGCTCCCTGTCCATCACCCCTCCTGTAGCCGGCCTGGCGCCGATCTTGGAAGAGGGCAGCAAGAAGCTTGGCACCACCCACACGAAGAGAAAAACCATCGACATCGACTCCATTATCGAGAGATTGCTGCAGCTCGGTGGTAGTTCCTCTGCGTCTTCCTCTCCAGCACTGCATGCTAAACAGCAGTCTCCAAGATCCGAGGAGTTCCCTGTGTCGCCAAGAGAGATCGCCATAATCTGTTCCCAGGTTCGTGAGATCTTCTTGGAGCAGCCCAGCTTGCTTAGATTGAGTGCGCCAGTGAAGATTGTCGGTGATATACATGGTCAGTTCAGTGATTTGCTCAGAATCTTGAAGCTCAGTGGTTTGCCACCCCACTCCAACTACTTGTTCCTCGGCGATTACGTCGACCGTGGTAAGCAGTCGTTGGAGACGATCTTGTTGCTTTTCTGTTACAAAATCAAGTACCCTGAGAACTTTTTCATGCTTCGTGGTAACCACGAGTCTGCCAATATCACCAAGATCTACGGGTTCTACGACGAGTGTAAGAGACGTTTGAGTTTGAAGAGTTGGAAGCTGTTTGTCGACGTCTTCAACACTTTACCAATTGCTGCCATCATCTCAGACAAGATTTTCTGTATCCATGGTGGATTGTCTCCTAACTTGAAGACCATGGATCAAATCGAGCAGATTCACAGACCTACCGATGTTCCGGAAGAGGGGTTACTCGCTGATTTGCTTTGGTCGGATCCTGACACTAACGTCAGTGAATGGTCAGAGAACGATCGTGGTGTCTCCTATTGCTTCGGTAAGAGAGTTGTGGATCATTTCAACAAGAAATTCAAGTTTGATTTGATCATCAGAGGTCACATGGTTGTTGAAGATGGTTATGAGTTCTTTGCAAAAAAGAAGTTGTGCACCGTGTTCAGTGCACCAAACTACTGCGGTGAATTCAACAATTGGGGTGCCGTGTTGAGCGTCGACACCAACTTGCTGTGTTCATTTGAGTTGTTGAAGCCTAATAAGAAATTGTGATTGCACAGTTTGTTGTTTTTGAGATTTGTGAGTCTGATCTTCTGGAGTAATGACGATATTACCCCATTATGAAAGAGATGACTTCTTCACTTCCTGTTTTCCTTTTTTTTTTCTTTATATAGTATTACTGTTGATTTTCCTTTATTATCTGTATTTGTGTATCACTTCCTCTCCTACCTCATTCGACATCTTAACTTTTACGGCCGCTGCTAATGCTCCGGCGTATATAATACGTACACCAACCAGCGACCTATACAATTCTTAAGAGAGGTATATTGATCTATAAACAACGTCCAGGATCAATACTGGGATCAACAAGCTCTATTCGCCCTTTACTCGCTCTAGTTCCTACACCGTCGTTTCGGGGCACGCAATTTGCGCTGTCGATTCCCTGTATATATAGGTATAACACACGACCGGTCTTGAGGGAAAGGCTTGAATGCGTTGGGTATGTGTGGTTTAGCACTTGGATGTTTTTACACCTGCAGAGATTTGTCTCTGTCCAAATATTCCAAGATTATCCTAAAGATTATATTATAGATCTATTCATATAGGACATCTGAAACCGATTGCATTAGATCCCAAAATACATGGACAGTTGATAATGCCAAATTACTCAAAAAGGGCACTACTGATTGATGCTTATAGCCGAGATAGCTCAAACTGACGAGGTGGAATCGAATGATAGGCCATGGTACTTTAAAAGAAACTATATAAAACACAATTTAATAGAGTAAGAGAAGTAGGAATAGACCCTATATATCAGAATCTTCATGACACAATTTATAGAAGTAAATCAAACGTTCTAGGCATTCACCTTCAACCCCACATTTGGTTTGGATAAAAATTGATCATGTCTTTTTGTAAATCATTTTTCATTCCCCGGCTCCGGTCGAGGGTTTCAAGTTAATCAAGCTGCACTGGAAAAAGAAAGTTAAAGTACACGGGCCGTATGCAGTTCAGCGTGGCTGTGCCAGCTTCCCAGGACAAAAGTATTGCGACAAAATTCGACTTTGCGCTTTTGTGCCAACTTTCACGCTTATATTTCGCGTGTCCTGAGGAATTTCGTCCTAGTGTGCTGCAGACTGGGCTGATATGTTTAAGACAAATGGCGCAAATTGTGATGATATTTTTCGCCTGGCGGCATGGGCCCTGACAACGGCGTGAATTATGTAAGTTACGACTCTACGACTCTACGAGGAATTCGGTGACCCGGAGTTCTGGCTACCAGTTTCCAAAGTGCACCTCTTGGAAATTGGGTTCTTGGAGTATGGTAGGCCATCAGCCCTTCAATTTGTACTCGACGAGGCTCTGGGGCCTCCTTCAGAATACAAGCACATAGTATATACAGGGTATAAGGGCGGCCCAATGAGGAGAGGACGTTTTGCATCTGTCATGATTAGAGCTTCAGCTCGCAGTTTGAGGGGAACACGCATGCCAACTTTTCCAGTGCCACATCGCTATGTGTCAAAATCTGATCGTAGGCCAGAGATTCATCTAGAGAGAAAAGTAAAACCATCGGGATTTGCCTGGGTCTTTGAAGGTGCGCGCGCAGCAGACCGCTAGCAGCTACTTGCTGTGTGAATCTGGCCGTGAATTATTGGTGAACATTGAGCAATCTGGCTACGGAGAGTAGTATGTGGTTGTTTGTGGAAATAGTTGGTAGCGATATGTGCGTAAACACAGGCCCAGCGCAGCGCGCCCTGCCGCCCAGGGCCCCTAGCCTAAAGATGCTAGGGCCTAGTAGGGGGGGAGTCCCGAGCTGAGGCTATCAAGTGTCAACGTCTTCGCCGAGACCGGTCCATCTTTGTGCGGCTGAACACATAATATCTTGCGCCAAACCTTAATGCCATTTTATGCCATTCTGCAAGCGTGAGGTCTCTAGAAGGGACAAATGGCACACTAGGCTACCAGTGGCGTTCAGTTTGTCCCGCGAGACCGCTTGTAACCGGGAAGTTGCATGCACAAATTCACAATTTTGTCCAGAATGCGGCGCATACCTAGCGGTTGTGTTTCGAATTTTTCGCACTCTGCAAATGTGGGAAGCCGGTGCCTGTAGAGTCAAACAGTTGTGAGTAAGGCAGAGAGAAAAGTTAGGAACAACTTTACAGAGCACACCACTCTTCCACCATTTCCATCTAAAAACACATCCAAACATTTTCAAAGGGCCAATCTTCTTGCTACTTTGTGGGCTCCATACTGACCTGATACACATCTGACTTCGGAAAGTTATCACACCAGACTCCCACATTTCCATTTGCAACGGTTTTCTTAAGCCCAAGCGAGAGCCGTTCGCCGAGAGCTATATTTTAATTCACAACCCACATATCCCATACACCCCCACCACATCTCTCAAAACGTCGTCTACTTCCAGGTTTTACCACGAGAAGCACCCAGCTGAGCGCAGGTTTAACGCCATGGAGAACTCGCCTTCCATCTGGGACATTTACGCAGCAGCGAAGAAGCTGCTGGTGTTGCAGCCTCGTATTGAGAACAGAACACTAAGAGAGAGTTGCAAGACCGTCCAGCACCAGCACCAAATTCAGAAAAAGGGCAAGTCACATGTACACACTAGCGATGGTAACTTGAGCATCGACTCGTTGAGCCCAGCCAGCGTTGAGTCCAACAAGATTAGCGTTGGCTCTACGGATACCGTTTTGTCCGCTGCGACATGGACAACATCAACATCGACGCTATCACCAGCGATCACTAAGGAGTCCAATCTGACGAAGGGGTTGCACTCGAAGGTCGCTTTGGAGAAGGCCATGAACGGCAGAAGCGGCGATATCGAAATGTCATGGGACATGGACGTTGACTCTACTGGGCTATCGATGAACCTTAACGACAAAGCCTTCAGACTGGACAACACCCTGTTCAAGCAGATTGCCTCAAAACCACCACAGACGACTACAAAGACCACCAGGGATTCTATCCATCCACAGCAAATTCTGCAACAGCAGAACGGCCAGTGCCAGTCTCCACCACAAGAGTTTAGCAACTTCCCACAGCATACCAGTGGTGCTAATGCCACATCGACATCATCAACAACACAGCACATTCAGCCACAGCAACTGCTACAGAAGCAGTTGGAGCAGCACCACAATCAGGCACAGCAGATGCAGCACCAACAGTACCAATTCCAGACGAACAACAGAGCGCAGCTTATGCAATTGGGACAATCGCTTCCAACACAGCCACAGAACATTGCCAGAGCTCCGCTATCGAGAAACGGGTCTTCTGCTTCTCTTTCAACTTCAGGTTCCTTCTTGAATAAGAAGAAGGCGCCCTCGAGCAGTGTGAATGTCGAATGTTACAACTGTCATACACAGAAGACTCCACTGTGGAGACGTGATACCGCTGGTAACACGTTATGTAACGCCTGTGGCCTGTTCCAGAAGTTGCACGGAACCATGAGACCTCTGTCGCTAAAGACCGACGTCATTAAGAAGAGAAACTCGAGAAGGAACTCGCAGAGTGTTGCACAGGGGAAGGACCCAAAGATCCTGAACAGCTTGGAGAAGAACTTGACGTTGTATAACATCACGCCATCGTCCTCTTCGAACTCCCCTTCCTCTACAGTGTCCACACCACAGACATTTGGGTCCACTAGCAACAATAGTGGAAGATCATACAAGAATGTTCCTATCTTGCCTAAACCTTCGTGTTCGATTCCTACCACGTCTATGAACTCGAACCGTAAACCATCGGCCATCTCTACGAGCCGTAAGCAGTCGGTGGTTACCTCTCCATTTGACTACCAATTCGGCCAATCCCCATCGACGTTTACGAACACTCCATCGCCAATCACGATGCCGTCACCTGTTTCTCCATCTGTGACATCACAACTGCCATCTGGTTCTCTACCTATGAGTCTGAGCTCCACAAACTTGACCAACAGTTTCAACCAGAAACGTATCCCACAGATGTTCCAACGCCGCGAAAGCAGCATGGGCAACTTAATGATGTCCTCGATGAACCAGACACCGGGGATCTCGCACTCGATGATAACGTCAAACTCGGCGATGCAGCCGAACTCTGGGTCGTTTGTGGACCCAAACATGCTGAGCGTGCAGGGAGACGAGATGGATGTTGATGGTGGTATGACTAATGATTTGGACTGGCTGAAGTTTGACATGTGAACACACAACACATTTGCTACGCTTTATTTGATGATGATGTCCTTTCTCCATTGTTTATTTTGATGACCTTACACTTCTTTACACTTACTTTGTTGCCTGGTATCCACGAACCCAGTTTCCACTCGCTTCATGGGTTTTGGTCCAGAGATATCACACCCTAATATTAACGACTTTACGGATGACTTGTTGTAGATTGATTGGATTAAATAATGTATAGATGCTACAGAGAGAGAATTGAATATCTTCACATTGGTGCATCGTATAAAAGACCCTTGGTGAGAACCAGCCCACAGGGTTACACTCTTTTAGCCAACAAAGCAAGCACATCACTTGGAGGTGTCAACGACATAACGACCCAAGATCTTACCTTGCTCCATGAGCTCGTAGACCTCTGGCAGCTCGGACAAGCCGACAACCTTGATTGGAGACTTGACGGCGCCTCTGGTGAAGAACTCGATGGCCTCTCTGGAGTCGGCTCTGTTACCGACGTAGGAACCTCTGATCTGGATGGACTTGATCACATGGTTGAACACGTCAGAGTGGCAGACAGCAGATGGCGGCAAACCAACGAGGACAACCTTACCACAGGATCTGACAAACTTGGTAGACTGCGAGATGGCAGCGTCAGATACGGAGACATTGATGACACCATGTGGGCCACCCTTGGTCTTCTCAATAATCTCCTCCACGAGGTCCGGCGAGGTCTTGAAGTCGACAAAGGCTTCAGCACCGAGCTCTCTGGCAAGGGCTTCCTTCTCACCAGAGTCAATACCAATGACTCTGTAACCCATGGCCTTGGCGTACTGGACAGCGAGGGAACCGAGACCACCACCGGCACCGGAGATGGCAACCCACTGGCCAGCCTTGAGCTCCGCGGTCTTCAAAGCCTTATAGACTGTGATACCGGCACAGAGGATTGGAGCGACACCGGCCAAGTCAGTGCCCTGTGGGATCTTAGCGGCCTGCACAGCATCAGCAGTGGCGTACTGCTGGAAAGAACCGTCATGGGTGTAACCCGAGAGGTCTGCGTGTGGACAGTTTGGCTCAAACGAGTTCTCACAGTACTCACACGACATACAGGAGCCATTCAGCCACTTAATACCGGCGTAGTCGCCGATCTCAAAGTTCTTCACCTGGTCACCCTTGGCAACGACAACACCGGCACCCTCGTGGCCACCCACCAATGGGAGCTTAGTTGGCAATGGCCAGTCACCTTTCCAGGCGTGCAAGTCCGTGTGGCACACTCCAGAGTACTTGACATTGATCAAGATTTCATTTGGCTTTGGCGTTGGTACAGGAATGTCCTTGTACTCCAAAGGCCCGTTGCTCTCATAGAAGATGACGGCCTTCTGGGTCTTTGGCACAGATGGCGCAGTGGCGAGGCCTCTGATGAACTGTGGTTTGGAGATGGTTCTTAATTGCGTTCTCAGCATAGTTGGGAGTGTTACTGATGTTGATGTCGAAACGTTCACAGATAGATGCACTCGAGTATCATGGGGCCATAATGGTGTGTTTATATACCCATGAGCTGCCCCACCATGGTACAACTGTTTGGGATGGACAGAAGGAAAACAGGAGATAAGAAGCCCAACACCATCGCAATATAGTTCTCCTCTCTTTAAGGGGGGTAAAAACACTCAAACTCCGACACCGATTGGCCAATTGACTTTGGCGGTGGGCTGTTTAACTCACAAAATGCGGGGGAGCCCGCAGGTGACAAAAAAAAAACCGGGGTGCGCTCCATTGTGCTTTTGTTTTATCACATAATACAGGGCCCGCGTGTGCCTCCTCCAGGCTGCTGCGTTCTCCTCACTATGCCTGGCGGGGCTCTGTCTCTTACGCCTTGGAATTGAATTGGCCTTTGGTGTGCTCGTGCCCTTGGGATAGATGGGATGTTACAACATGGCTCTGAGTATATACTATTGCATCTGTCTGTACATCACCACCACATTCAACGGTCTGTCTTGTGACTATACATGATCTATCAATTACTACATTCACTTAATCGATTGACTGAAGTGTTGGGCATATAGTACCTGGTAACACACATGAATCAATAGGAATTTCAAAACAGTCGGTGCCCGGCTGGTATGATCAGCTTTCCCTTCCAAATTAAAGAGGCATATATAGTACCCGTTGGGCGTGCACAAACGAATTAAGCTATATAGCGCTAACGCAACACATAAGAGTCGAGACTCAAAAGTTTTTGTGAGAGTGATCTGCGAGTGGGGATGTAAAGTGGGAGAATCATGACACATGACACATTGAGTATACGGCCGTATGCTATATAGAGCTTCTGTCATATCTGTTGGGGCTTTCGATACTATTTGGAAGTGGGCACTTGGGCATACTATCGATTTGATATATATGTAATTCTGATCTATTCATTGTAGGTATAGAAATTCACTGCTTCTCCAGCCAGTTCAAGAAACTGGGCACATCAGCAGCAACACTCTTGGAAATCATCGAGTTTTGAAGCCATTTAGGAACGTTTCCGCCACTGTCACTGCAAGTGCACATAATCCATTCAATCTCTGTATCGTTTATCTGCTGGATACGCTCAATCGAGCAGTACACTCCCTTGACATGCCCACTAGTTGTAGTCTTATCACTGACCACCTGGATCACGTAGGCACAGTCGTTAACGTACCCAGGCTCCACAATCATAACAAACTCGTTGAATTCTCTGGTGGTTAATGGTGCGCCCAATTCGTATTCGGCACGGATGCTGACCCACTTGCTCAGCTTCTCTTTGTCTTCTAGGGTATCATACTCTGAAAAGCTCTCAAATGGCACCTTATCCCATTTGCTTAGAACATGAATATACTCTGTCTCGTATTCTGTGTGTTTATACTTATCCTTCACGACGTATTGTCCATCTTCACGCTCAGCACCAATCAAGTACTTGACCATATTGTCATAGTCGTACTTCTCAGCATCATGATGGGACACACGCGAAAGCCAGTACTCATTATTTAGATTAGTACCGTATGTCGTGACGGATTCCTTATTGCCATTCTCCAACTTGTATGAATATGTCTTGATTCGCTTCCAGGATATCTTTACCCCAGAGACCAGCGCGTCTGCATCGAGCACAAACTGCTTGGAATCAGCAGGAATCGCAGAGAGCGACTTTGGCTGTGTGTTGAAAATCTCTAATCCCATCTTTATTGGTTCGATTCGAAAGAAAAGGAAATCAAGATATCTACGAGCTTGTAATCGTTCTTTCTATAACTAATCATGCCTCCACGCATGTGGCGCATACCACTGTTACGAGCCCGTGGAGTTGAAACATGAGGAGATGATCTGACGCAAGTGCGGGGGGATAATCGATATTGAAGGCCAAAAGTTCGAAATGAATTTGGTATAGAAATGTAGATATAATGTCAAAGTACAGGTAGTTCTATTTTGATTTCCAAAAAATCTCCGATTTAAACACTCCTTGCATCGATATAAATGTTCGTAGAAGCCCAGGGGCGTGGGCACCCGCGCTCAAGTTCCGAGGGTCGCACATATTCTCGCTTTGATCAGAGGATGGGCTGATGGACTCAGAAAGTGAATTCTTTGGAAAGAATGCAAGTGGATAGTACATTCACTCAGGCTCTCTCATTTATACAAGAAATAACACTGCAAGCGGCCGTAGCTGAGGCCAATGAGCCCGTCCATCCTTAGGTCGGAACTCGCAAGCTCATCGCGTTCGCTTCATACTCGGCCGGCCGTTGCCCTCGTCCGGCGCAGATTCTCCCGGTGGAACCATTACCATATAAATAAGTTGCGGCCGCCACCACAGAGTTGACGTTTTACTAAAATTTCACACCCGACACGCTCAACAACAACAATGTCTGTCGAACAGCGCGCTATCAACACCATCAAGCTCCTCTCTGTCGACCAGGTCGCCAAGGCCAACTCCGGTCACCCAGGTGCCCCATTGGGTCTTGCCGCTGTGGCTCATTTGATCTGGAAGCAGATGAAGTTCAACCCAAAGAACCCGGACTGGATCAACAGGGACAGATTCGTCTTGTCCAACGGTCACTCCGTCGCCTTGATCTACTCCTTGCTCCACTTGTTTGGCTACCCATTGACCATTGACGACCTCAAGAACTTCAGACAGCTCGGTTCCAAGACCCCAGGTCACCCAGAGGCTGAGACCCCAGGTATTGAGGTCACCACTGGTCCATTGGGTCAGGGTGTTTCCAACGCTGTTGGTTTGGCCATTGCCCAGAAGCAGTTCGCCGCCAAGTATAACAAGCCAAACTTCACCTTGTCCGACAACCTTACCTACACCATCTTGGGTGACGGTTGTTTGCAGGAGGGTGTTGCCTCCGAGGCTTGCTCCCTTGCCGGCCACTTGAAGTTGAACAACTTGATCGCCTTCTACGACGACAACCACATCACCATTGACGGTAACACCAACGTGTCTTTCACTGAGGACGTTAACAAGAGATTCGAGGCTTACGGCTGGAACGTTTTGTGGGTCAAGGACGGCAATGAAGACTTGCAGGCCATCACCAAGGCTATTGAGGATGCCAAGAAGTCTGACAAGCCAACTTTGATCAGACTCACCACCATCATCGGTTACGGGTCCTTGCAGCAGGGTAGTCACTCTGTGCATGGTTCTCCATTGAAGGCTGACGACATCAAGCAGTTGAAGGAGAAGCTTGGCTTCAACCCAGAGGAGACCTTCGCCGTGCCACAGGAGGTGTACGACTACTACCAGAAGGAGACTATTGAGCCAGGTGCAAAGGCTGAGGAGGAGTGGAACGCCTTGCTCAAGGCCTACACTGCCGAGTACTCAGCTGAGGGTGCAGAGATTGAGAGACGTTTGAAGGGCGAGCTTCCAGCTGACTGGGAGTCCAAGTTGCCAACTTACACCAAGGATGACAAGGCTCTCGCTACTAGAAAGCTCTCTGAGATGGTGTTGGACGCCATCTTTGACGATGTTCCAGAGCTTGTTGGTGGCTCCGCAGACTTGACTGGTTCCAACTTGACCAGATCCAAGGAGGCCACGGACTTCCAGCCAGATGACATTGCCGCTGAGGGTACTTACGCTGGTCGTTACATCAGATACGGTGTCCGTGAGCATGGTATGGGTGCCATCATGAACGGTATTGCCGCTTACGGTGCCAACTACAAGGCTTACGGTGGTACTTTCCTCAACTTTGTGTCTTACGCTTCCGGTGCCGTCAGACTCTCTGCTTTGTCCGGTTTCCCAGTCATCTGGGTTGCCACACACGACTCCATCGGTCTTGGTGAGGACGGTCCAACTCACCAGCCTATTGAGACCTTGGCTCACTTCAGAGCTACTCCAAACTTGAAGGTGTGGAGACCAGCTGATGGTAACGAAGTCTCTGCTGCTTACAAGGTTGCCCTTTCCCAGAAGCACACCCCATCCATTATTGCCCTCTCTAGACAGAATTTGCCACACTTGGCCGGTTCCTCCGTTGAGAAGGCTTCCAAGGGTGGGTACGTTGTCCAGGACGCCTCTGACGCTCAGGTCACCATCGTTGCCACTGGTTCCGAGGTCTCCATTGCCCTTGAAGGTGCCGAGGTCCTCGCTGGCAAGGGTGTCAGTGCCCGTGTCGTATCCCTCCCAGACTTCCACACTTTTGACCAGCAGTCCAAGGAGTACAAGCTTTCTGTGATTCCAGACGGTGTTCCAGCCATGTCCGTCGAGGTGCTGTCCACCTCCGGTTGGGCCAAGTACGCCCACGAGCAGTTCGGTATTGACAGATTTGGTGCCTCTGGTAAGGCTGGCGACATCTACAAGTACTTTGAGTTCACTGGTGAGGGTGTTGCTTCCAGAGCCTTGAAGACCATTGAGTTCTACAAGGGCTCCAAGGTTGTGTCCCCACTCAACAAGGCCTTCTACTCCGTCCACTAAACGATAGAGCAGCTTGGATTACACGATTATGATTTCAACTGATTTGTAGTTTTGAATCTATACACCCGAGGAATACAGAGAATGTACTGGGAATTAGGCAGTTTGAGGCCAAGGGTGTCACAGGAAGAGGTAATTCAAGCGATCAGTTGCGGTCGAGCTCGCGCTCGAAATTGTATACAGGCCAGCCGGTCAACTTCTCAACTGGGAGGGATCTCAGATTGGGCTCAGCTTACCCACCCTTCGAATCTTCTGGGAAGCCGAAAAAAGCAGGGATAAAAAGACAATAAGCATGACTTTGGATTCACAGCAGAAGCTGACGATTGCATTTGTGTGCCTGGGCAACATCTGCCGCTCTCCAATGGCTGAGGCGGTGTTCAAACACATTGTGAAGGAGAAGGGCCTCATGTCCCGCTTTGAATGCATCGACTCCTTCGGCACTTCTGGATTCCACATTGGCGAAACACCGGACTCCAGATCTGCGGCAACTTGTCGCAAGCATAACGTGCCCGTGGACCACCATGCCCAGAGGCTCACATCTCAGCACTTTGACCAGTTTGATTACCTCATTGGCATGGATGAGCAGAATGTATACAACATGGAGCGTATGCAGCCGCAAGGGTCTAAAGCACAGGTGGTGATGTTTGGTGACTACAACGTTAACAGCAAATTCAAGTCGATTGTCGATGACCCGTACTATGGCGGGGTTGACGGGTTCGAGTACAACTTTGAACAGATCAGGTACTTCTCTGAGCAATTCCTGAAGAAGGAGCTTGGTGTCTGAAACTGCTGACATCTAATGACTACAACGAAGAAACGATCACTACAGAGCTTTCTCTCGATCTACACAAATGGCCTAATACATGAACTCAAGAGAAACACATTGAATTTATATATATAATAACACACACGACAACTCAAAAGGTCGTGAGAAAGTTCACGCTGTCTGGGTTAAAGTCATCCTTACGACGCGAGAGCCACACGCCTTCGTTGTCGTAGTACATCCACGTCACTTTCTTCTCAGGGTTAGTTGTCACCCTGTCGCCCACCAGACTTGGGGGCTGGATCTCCTCTACTCTCTGATACCATTTTTGACTCACCAAGTCGAAAACCCATCCTTTCTTCACCAACTCACGTGCACTGAGTACCTGAACGTAGTCGCCAGGATTGTAGTAGAAGTTGAAAAACAACGTGCTGAGGTCCAACTTGGACACCAGAGACTCATACGACAACTCCGGCAGAGGATCCTGTGGATAATACAGCGGGCTTGGATGCGGGTTCTGTGGACGGTACATCTTTGGCTTGTCAGAGTCCAGCGAGTCCGGACAGTTGAGCAAAGACGTCTCGAGGGTCTTGGCAATGTGGTCAAACTCCTGGGGTTGATGCACCAGGTCTTTCACATTGGTGTAGTAATCAAACAAGTCATCAATTGACTCCGTAGTCACTGGTTTCTGCGACATCGGTCTGTTAAGGATCTTGGCAATCAGAGCGTCCACTTCAGCAGACGAAGCAGCAACACCAGCACTGGTAATGTCCTGAGCCGGTTGAGGTGCATCTGTAACTGGTGCGAGCACCACTGCCGGAGCCGTTGCCTCATTAGACTGAGTTGGAGTAGAAGCCTGTGGAGCACTAGGCATCCCCAGGTTGGCAAAGTTCAGTGGGGCAACTGGCTTGGGCGTCGAAAGAGCCCCAAGACCCGGTGGCGGAATAACAGGCGACTGTGGGGCCTTAGAGGCGGCCAACGAGTTACTCAGTGTAGCAGCCATGTTCGTCAGAACAGCTGGTGCAGCTTTTGGAGTGGCCTTTGGCGTGTTGGTGTTCGAATGTGTCAGCGCAGCGCTAGCGACAGAGGCGTACTTCATCTCGGTCTTTTGTACAATCGCAGGCTTCAAATTCGAAGCAATAGGAGGAATCGCCGTTGTCAACGGCGTTGAGTTGTGATTGTTCTGCAGAGATGCAGCCGGAGGCTTTGAGGGCGTCGAAAAGTTCGAGCCGTTGTTGTAATTGCTTTGCTGGTGGTTATTCGAGTATTGTGCGCTTGAGCTCACCGTTGGCGGAGCACTACTCTGTGCAGAGGCAGGGTTCTTCTTCGGCGTATCGATGGAGAAGTCTGGGTACTCTTCTTCCTTCTGTGGGATCGTAGGGAACTCACCCACCGCACCGTAGGCCTCCTCAATCTCATCGAGTCCGAGGTCGTCGTAGATCATCTCATCTTCCAGGAAGTCAGCGTCCTCATTCGACTCCACGTAGTAAGTGATATCCTCACGGAGCTCATTCACCTGGTCACAATCGAGGGCATCATTAGCAATCATTCGCAATATCTGCTCGAGCTTCTCCTCATGCCAGTGGTTTCTCTCAATCTTCTCATGCAGCTCGTCAATCTCGGATTGCTTAGAATTATCGAGTTTTCTTCCCTTCTTCCCAGAGCTCTGGATTTGGTCTACAATAGCCTCGTGCTTCTCATTCTGTCTCTCCAACTCGTCGAGATTCGACTGTAAGAAATCCGAGAGCTCGTCCTTCTCCTTCTGTCTCGGGTCCACTCGCTGCATACTCAGTCCTTCTTTGGAAAAGGCCTTGGTCTTCATGTTCTTCTCAACCTCTTTGAAGCGCTCCATCGCATTCTCAATGGATCTTCTGTTCTCCATGAGAGGCTTCTTGTCCTTCACCTCATTACCACTGATCCAGTTCTTGATCTGGTCCCTTTGTCTCTGGAGCTTCTTGATCTCTTTTTTCAAATCAGACTCGAGCTTCTCCTTCTGCGGTTGTGACTCGCACATTTGAAGTTTGTCGTAGTACATGTCAAAGACATCGAGGCCCTCTTTGACCTTTTTGAAGACCTTGTCGATCTCCTGCTGCAGTTTTCTCTGCGCCATGGCTGCTGAATGGACGTAATCGTAGTATTTCTGCGTGTGTGTCTGTGTGTTGAAGAGAGGGAAAACAGTTGAGAGCGTACTTATTCAGGCTAATAACGTCTCGCTTAGTAAGGATGGTTCTTCTCAAGCTGCAGCTGGCACCGATGAGATTTGCTGAATAACTCTATATGCAATGGCACAATGCGGGAACCCTGTAGAATTTTCGGTAACTGCTCCTGTTCCACTACTGAAGAAAAGAACGCTCTTTATGGCGCTTTAACGATGTGTTGATGGTCCAAATGCGCAGAGTTTCGCGCAAAAAGCGTCAACTTCCGACCAATGATCACGTGCCGTCTTTCCAACTCCGAGGGTAGTTGGCATCTGCCATCTCCACACGGGCAAATAACCCAATGACTCCCACCGGGCCGGATTTTGCACCGGTCACGGAGGCACTAGCTGGTGTCATACAAAAAACTGAACAAATCGACAGAGACTCATATCTTTACTCATTTTCCAAGAGAGGTTACAGATCACAAGAAAGCAATGGCAGATTTGCAGCACTGGGTGGAGATTCTCAGCAGTCCTACGCTGTCTGTTCTCCCACATGACTTCATCCGCCCAACGAATAACAAGGTCGTTGAGGCCAAGTCTTCGTTCTCAGCGCCAAAGAGTTCGACTCTTGAGAAGATCGCATCCCAGGTCGAGGGCGCCAATGCCTTTATCGTTGGCTTGTCAGTGTTTGGTGTGCTGATCTATAGACTCACAGGTGATGACGACATTGTCATTTCTACGGATTCCTCAGCCGCTGGGAAGGAGTTTGTGATTAGATTCACTATTGATCCTAAAATCACTTTCCTCCAACTCGTTCAGCAGATCACACAGCTGTACAACACCAATGCATGCAAGGCTGCTGACTACGACGCCATCTGCTCTGCCATCCAGAAGGAAAACAAACTGGAGGCCAAACCACACTTGTTTAGGCTCAGTTTCCAGTACGGTAACTCGCACCAGCTACTTTCTGAGTACGGCTCTGTGAGAGACTTGTCCATCTTTGCCAATGAGGAGTCGTACGACGTATACTACAA
This sequence comes from Petasospora taoyuanica, assembly GCA_030567055.1. Taxonomy (NCBI): domain Eukaryota; kingdom Fungi; phylum Ascomycota; class Saccharomycetes; order Phaffomycetales; family Wickerhamomycetaceae; genus Petasospora; species Petasospora taoyuanica. The sequence continues at coordinate 572,465 of JAKUBZ010000002.1, forward strand.
CGCTTTGCTCTACAAGCAGGACCGTATCACTATCTTGGGTGAACAGTTCAACCAATTCTTCGACGCCGTTGTGGAGGACCCATCGACAGAGATCACTAAAGTGAGTCTCATCACCGAATCACAAAAGAGCGTCCTGCCAGACCCAACCTCGAACCTGGACTGGTCTGGCTATAGAGGTGCGATCCACGACATCTTTCAGGAAAACGCTGCCAAATTCCCGGAGCGCGTGCTGGCCATTGAGACGCCTTCGTTCCTCACGCCGGAGAAGAAGCCTAGAGAGTTCACATACAAGCAGATCAACGAGACGTCGAACATTGTCGGTAACTACTTGGTTCAGAACGGCATCCAGAGAGGCGATGTCGTGATGATCTACTCCTCGAGATCCGTCGACCTGCTTGTGTCTGTGCTCGGTGTGTTGAAAGCCGGTGCTACATTCTCTGTCATTGACCCGGCATACCCACCGGCTCGTCAGAACATCTACTTGCAAGTGGCTAAGCCAAGAGGTCTCATTGTCATCAAGAAGGCTGGCACGCTAGACAAGCTTGTAGAGGACTACATCAACGACGAACTCCAAGTCGTCGCCAGAGTGCCACACATTGAGCTTCAGGACGACGGTTCCATCCTCGGTGGTTCGCACAGTGGCTCTTCATCTGATGTGTTTGAAGGCGTCCCAGTGACCGCAACTGGTGTGCAGGTGGGCCCGGACTCCAACCCAACTCTTTCTTTCACCTCCGGCTCAGAGGGTTTGCCAAAGGGTGTCTTGGGTAGACACTTCTCTCTCGCTTACTACTTTGACTGGATGGCCAAGACCTTTGGTCTCAGCGAGAAGGACAAGTTCACAATGCTCTCAGGTATTGCGCACGATCCAATCCAGAGAGACATGTTCACCCCGATCTTCCTCGGTGCGCAGTTGCTCGTGCCAACGGGTGACGACATTGGTACCCCAGGGAAACTCGCTGAGTGGATGGCCACCTACGGTGCCACAGTGACACACTTGACCCCTGCCATGGGTCAGCTGCTCTCTGCCCAGGCCACTGCCGAGTTCCCACAGTTACACCATGCGTTCTTCGTTGGTGATATTCTCACCAAGAGAGACTGTTTGAGACTCCAGACCTTGGCTAAGAATGTTAATATCGTCAACATGTACGGTACTACCGAAACCCAGAGAGCTGTGTCCTACTTTGAAGTGGCCTCTAGAACCAGGGACCCAACGTTCCTCGAGTCCCAGAAGGATATCATGCCAGCTGGTACCGGTATGCTCAACGTGCAGCTGCTCGTGGTGAACAGAAGCGACAGATCACAGACGTGTGGTGTCGGTGAAGTTGGTGAGATTTATGTGCGCGCTGCTGGTTTGTCCGAAGGTTACCGTGGCCTGCCAGACTTGAACAAGGAGAAGTTTGTGGAAAACTGGTACACCGACAGTCTGAAATGGACCGAACTCGACAACCAGCTCAGCAAGGGCGAACCATGGAGACAGTACTGGAAGGGACCAAGAGACAGATTGTACAGAACCGGTGACTTGGGTCGTTACTTGCCAGACGGTAACACCGAGTGTTGTGGTAGAGCTGACGACCAGGTTAAGATCCGTGGGTTCCGTATCGAGCTGGGTGAGATTGATACCAACATTTCCCAGCACCCATTGGTTCGTGAGAATATCACGTTGGTGCGTAAGGACCACAATGACGAGCCAACGCTGATCTCGTACATCGTGCCAAAGGGAGACGTTGCAGAGATTGAGACCTTCAAGTCCCCAGTCGATGAGTTGGAGGACAAGGACGACCACGTTGTTTCTGGCCTTGTGGAGTACCGCCACTTGATCAAGGACATCAAGGTCTTCTTGAAGAAGAGACTGGCCTCGTATGCTATCCCAACGATCATCGTGCCATTCCACAAGCTGCCACTGAACCCTAATGGTAAGGTCGACAAGCCCAAGCTACCTTTCCCAACACGTGGCCAGCTAGAGTCTGTGGCTAAACACTCTGCTTCTGACCAGGGAGACACTGAATTCTCCGCCACGGAGGTCAAGGTCCGTGACTTGTGGTTGTCTGTGTTGCCACAGCGCCCATCCTCCATCTCCCCAGAGGACTCGTTCTTCGACTTGGGTGGCCACTCTATCCTCGCGACCCGAATGATCTTCGAGCTGAGAAAGGAGCTTGTCATTGACTTGCCATTGGGTACCATTTTCAAGGCGCCAACCATCAAGGCATTTGCTAAAGAGATCGAGCGTGTAAAGGCCGGAGAAGACACTCCAGTGGAGACCGCTGCTGAGGACACCAAGGTTGCTGACTATTACAAGGACGCTCAGGAACTCTGCGAGTCCAGCTTGCTCAAGACATACAATTCCAGAGGTTCTCTTTCCAAGTCCGATGAGATCAACGTCTTTGTCACCGGTGCCACTGGTTTCTTGGGTTCCTTTATTGTATCCAACATGGTGAACCGTGATGCTAAGATCAAGGTATTTGCCCATGTGCGTGCTGCTGACAAGGTGAAAGGTGCACAGAGATTGAGACAGGCTGCTGAGACGTATGGTGTGTACAACTCCAAGTTCGATGACGTTGAGATTGTGCTTGGTGACTTGTCCAAGGCGCAGTTCGGTCTTTCCACTCAGGCATGGACCACATTGACGGAGACTATCGACGTTATTGTGCACAACGGTGCCTTGGTTCACTGGGTGTACCCATATGAAAAGCTCCGTAACGCTAACGTTGTCGGTACTGTGAATGTGTTGAACATGGCTGCTTCTGGTAAACCAAAGTATTTCTCTTTTGTTTCTTCCACATCTGCATTGGACACTGACCACTTTGTGGAGTTGTCCGACAAGCTCACCTCCGAGGGAAAGGACGGTGTTCCAGAGTCTGACGACTTACAGGGCTCTGCCTATGGCTTGGGCTCTGGCTACGGCCAGTCCAAGTGGGCTGCTGAGTACATCATCAGAGAGGCCGGTAAGCGTGGGTTGAAGGGTGCCATCATCAGACCAGGTTATGTCACCGGTGAGACGAAAACCGGCTCTTCTAACACTGACGACTTCTTGCTACGTATGCTCAAGGGGTGTGCCGAGTTGGGCTTCTATCCTAACATCAACAACACGATCAACATGGTCCCAGTGGACCACGTTGCCCGTGTTGTTGTTGCCGCTGCACTGCACCCACCAAAGTCCAATGAGTTGGCTGTGGTACAGGTGACTGGCCATCCTCGTGTCACTTTCACACAGTACCTTGGCGCTCTGAACAAGTTTGGCTATGGCATGAAGGAGTCCGACTACGTTACGTGGAAGTCTGCACTGGAGAGATTTGTTGTTGAGGGAACCAAGGAGAGCGCACTGTACCCACTGTTGCACTTTGTGCTTGGCGACCTTCCTACCAACTCCAAGGCTCCAGAACTTGACGATGCTAACGCCCGTACCTCTTTGAAGGCAGATGCCGAGTGGACAGGCATAGATGCTTCTGCCGGTAGAGGTATTGATGAAACGCAGATCTCTGTCTACGTTGCCTACCTGCTTAAGATTGGCTTCTTGCCAGTGCCTTCTGCCAAGGGCGAGGTTGCACTGCCAGATATTGAGATGTCCGAGAAGCAATATAAGCTCCTGACCTCTGGTGCCGGTGGCCGTGGAAGCGCCAACTGAGAGTTGTGCTTATTTCATGTTTTAACCCTAATTTATAGATCCCTTATTATATGTCTCGCTTGTAGTTGTCCACCCAGCTCACCCCTCCTACTAGCCACAGTCGGACGACGAGTGCGATGTGGCGCATGCTCAAATCGCGCGCTTTCAATTATCACCATACCAATTCCACCGTCTCCCAAGCTCGACTCCGTTTAGATCCCACCTACAGGGAAAGACACGAAGAACAACGCAGATATGTCTTCAGGCTACGGATTCTCAGGAGGAGTGGGGCGCTGCTTCAGTGCATGGCAGCAGTTCATGGACTGCTACACTGCAAAGGACACCGCGGACCCGGGCGTGTGTACCCCACAAGCTGACGACTACTTTGAGTGTTTGCATAGACCAAAGGAGTTGGCCAGAACGCTTGCGATCAGAGAGCAGTACGAGAAGAACAGGGACCAGGACAAGAAGGCCGACTCCACGCAGGGTTCCGTGTCACTCAAGGGCTCCATTCCGGAGGTGCTGGGCCTTGTGGATGCCTAGGCTTCAAATCCCCACACAATTCTAAACTATATTTTATTATTAGGCCTGTCCCAGTGGTTGCCCATACTATTTATTCAACCTATTTATTCATACACAGTGTTATCTGTACATTAGATTTTCTTCCGTTCACACGTAGGCCAGCATTTGTCTCACTGCAGCTCTGACTTCGTAGAAGAGCTCGCCAGGGACACCATCCACGACAACGTCACCATCGGAGACTTTTCTCACTGCGACAACGTCGTCAATGACCAGCGTACCTTCACCTTTGAACTCGACTTTGTGGTTTGTCGAGAGATTGCGTTTCAGCTCCGATAGTCTCACGTCACCAATCGCCAATGGTGCGGCACCCAAGTTGGAGAACATCACCGAGGGTTGTTCCAACGGCACAAGCACCAGATCGTCCTGGCCCTTTGCGTCCTCTTCCTCTGTTGCATTCACATCTGTGCTCTCCATCTTCACATCCTGGGCCTCTGATAGTTGCTTAGCTTTCATCTCCTCCGTAAGCTGTCTCTTTGTTCTGATCTCACCAACAACGTGTGCCACATTGAACCCACCGGCAATCTTCTGCCACTTCAACTTAGAAGACAGAGAGTCGTCTAATAAAATGTCGAACGACTGAATAGTGTTGTCGACAGTGTATGGCTTGTTGGCTTGCATCTGCAGAACTTCAAACCTGTTGTGCTTCTTCAGTGCTGCGAGAACCTTGGCCTCGTTATCTCTCTCTGTCAAATCGGAGGTTAAAAGAACGTTCTTAGGTTTCAAAGAGGGTAAGATGAGAGATAACGATCTGAGATCCACGAGGCCTGCGAGGTCCACAAAGGACATCGCACAGCGGGATTTAATCAACAGTTCCATAATGTGTCTTGTCTTTGGTTGATACAATGCGTCCAAGTCAGAGACGTCGTCCTGTTTCTTCCCCTCGTTCCATCTCTTCTTCTCACCGAGTCTGGCCTTTTGCATCTCCTTCTTCTTCAGCTTACTAATGTCTTTCTCTTCTTCTCTTGCGTAGTCCGCGTGGTTGATCACCGCACCGTACTCGTCCACTTTCGCTCTGTGGGGCAAGTAAGGGAACATACGAGCTCTTCCCTTTGCCATGCGCACGTCTGTGTCAATTGGGATGTTCTCCTCTTTCTTTGAGGTTTCCAACGGGTCCTCATCATCAGACTCAGAATCAGATTCGTCTTCAAACCGAATTTGTGATTTCTCTGTGAGTTTGGCCTTCTTGGATTTTTCTCTCTCCGATCTTCTCTGCTTGACGAGGTCTTCGTATGACTTTAAAGCTTCTCCGACCAGGAGATCTTCCCTCACGTTCGTCACTTGAAACTGCTTCTCCAGGATGATTGGTGTTCCTTCTTCCACTTGTCCACTCTGCGCTTGCACAGTCTTCTGCCATGTGTAGTACATATCGCTTCCAATAGACCCTTCTAATGCTCTTTCGGTGAGCAGCACTGTGGTTTTGTCATCTCCACACAGAGTAGCAAATGCAGCTTGTGCCTCACTCCCACTCTCCAATCCAACACCTGCAGCAAACACAACTTTAGCACCAGGCATCCCAGCCAGTTCATTTGGTGCAATGATTTGCACACGCGAAGCATCAAATGGTACTTGACCAATTGCCTCCCACTCTTTGATCACCGCTGGAGCCATCCATTCAAGCATACTACCAGCATACGTAAGAGATCTGGCTTTCGCATGAGCCACCATCAGCACGGGTATTGGGGCACTCTGAATATGTTCGTCAATCAAGTGAATCAGCTCCATCAGACGGCCACCAATGGTCGTTGGTAATAGCACAGTACCTCCTCTTCCGAGCGTGGCATCCACTAGGGCAAAGAATTTTTCAATACGTTTCTTATGCGACAAGGCAGAGCCAATGGTAGATGAAGTGATGATTACTGAGGGTCTCACCAGTGCCGGGTTCTGCATTATATCAGCACCGTTCAAGAAGGAGTCCTTAGAATGGTTCCACATTGGAGCATACACGACTTTCTCAGAGTTCTTGTTTAGGACCCAAATGGTACCACCAAGCGAGTGACCAGAATTTACTGCTGTCAGTGTCAACCCGTCATATTTTGCACGTAGATCGGTCTTTTGCGAGTGCTTCACTGTGATGATCTTATCAAATGCATCTTCGATGTCGTTCAATTCGTAATGCGTTCCCTCTAGCGGTCCAATTATTCCCTTACCTCTGTACAAATCAATCGTAGCGACTCTACCCAAGTTTGTCACTGGTAACGTGGCATAAACGGGGATTTTCAACTCTTGGAACGCTAGCCAGGCATACGCACCGACAAAGTCCGTCGTAGGTTGTGATAATATGATGATATGTACCGTAGAAATGACATCTTTCAAGTATTGAAGATCAGATACACCATCCCATCCAGGGTCTGCTAAGACTCGTACTCCATCGAACTCCAGTAGCGAAGCCCTAGAGTGGCTGTTTGCCGGGGTCAGCGGTGTGTATGTGAATGGCATAGCGGGCCTTCTTCGACTCTTTTATATCACACAATTGAGTATTCTCTTTGATGGAGATTTCTTGTTTTTGTTTGTACTCGGGACTTTTCCATACACCTAAAAAGACATGGTAAGGCCACGGCTACAAGTGTTTGAAGTAAACAAAAAAAAATGATTTCGCCCAGGATCGAACTGGGGACGTTCTGCGTGTTAAGCAGATGCCATAACCAACTAGACCACGAAACCATTTACGAGAACCTAAAATTCTGTAGTATATTGGATCGAAGGTACAATAATGTGTCTACTACTATACCCGCGAATTCGTTCTGTATATATATTCTTGTATATTGACATCCAAAGACACGTACAGATCCATTATTTACAAATCAATCGATTGAGTGGACTTTTAGACTTTATAAAAACACCATGGCACTTTTACAAACAGTGTACATCTTTGTGGTGCGTCATGGGATTCTACAGCGTCTTGTGCGATTCCTGCCCATCTTGTCTGTGGTGTTAGCCTTAGCTGGTATTTCATGGCTCGCAGTGTTACCAATGGATGGACAGTACAGAAATACATACATTTCAGAGAACGCGTTGATGCCCTCACAGGCATATTCTTACTTCAGAGAGTCTGAGTGGAACATCTTGAGAGGTTACCGTACGCAGATCTCTGGTTTCAATGCATCTGATGTTGATGTGAATATGGAGACGATGAAAACGTGGTTGGAGGATATTGGGTATAAGACATCGATTCATCACGGTTCCAAAGGGGATAACCTATATGCTGTGTTCCATGCCCCCAGGGGTGATGACACTGAAGCGATCGTCCTGGGTGCTGGGTACTATAACAGTGAAGGAGAGTATAACATTGGTGGTATGGCATTGCTGATGGGATTAGCGAGATATTTCCACAGATGGATCGTTTGGTCTAAAAATATCATCGTTGTTATCCCAACGGATCCTGACTCTTCGTTGAGAGAATGGGTCAATGCCTACCATACGTCACTTGATCTCACTGGTGGATCCATCGAAGCTGCGGTTATGATGGACTATCCTTCCCTTTCGGATAACTTTGAATACATCGAGTTGTACTACGAAGGTGTCAATGGTCAACTGCCGAATTTGGACTTGATAAATGTCGCTGTGTCCGTATCTGAGCATGAGGGTCCAAGAGTGTCGCTCCAGGGAACTACATGGGAAGAATTGCGAACTAACAACTACTGGACTCGTCTACGTATCCTTACGCGTGGCATCATTGAGCTGGCATTGGCAGGTATGAAAAAAGGCCATGGAAATGAGGCTTTCTCCGGGTGGAGAGTGCAGGCGTTGACACTGAAGGCCAAGGGTGAGGACGGTCCCTATGACGTCACTGTGTTTGGTCGTATTCCAGAGGCCATCTTCCGTTCGGTGAATAACTTGTTGGAGAAGTTCCACCAGTCCTTTTTCTTCTACTTGATGATGGCACCAAGAAACTTTGTGTCCATTGGAACGTACTTGCCATCGGCTGCACTCTTTGCGGTGTCGTTTGTCTTGAGCTCTTTGAGCCATGTGTTGAACTCAGGGTTTGAGCCACGCCATTTGACACAGTACACCGTGCCAAGTTCTCTTTACTTCCTATCCACCGTGATTATCGGGTTTGCATTGACAAAATTGGTGCCATTGTTGCCATTGGAGTCTAACTATGCATTGGTTTGCATATCTGTTGCTCTATCTATGGGTCCAATTCGCTTCACTTTGAGACTCCCGAGAGAGCTGAGCTCATTGCTCCGTGGTATCGCATTGATGTACTTCAGCACAGTGTTATTCTCACTTCTAGTGCTCAACTTCTCTCTAACTTTCACAATGGGCGTGTTTGTACTTCCACTGACATTCCTCAACGATCGCTCTGTGATACGCAACTGTGTGCTACTGGCTGTGTCAAACCCATTCATCCTCTCATTAGCATTCGCTCAGGACTTTGACAACGGTCTTAACGGTCTCTTCTCCGGACTTATTAAATCATGGCAAGAGCTCAACTGTCACACGTGGCTGGTGGTCACCTGTGGATGGTTACCCACCTGGCTGGCTTGCGCTCTAAGTGTGTACATCGTCGGGCAGCCAATTGGTGAGAAGAAGGCCAACTGATCGGTCTATACATCACCCCCACAAAAAATTCTACATCAAGGTGCACGGTCAAGCATTGCACTCACACTTGCATCACACATACGAGTGGTAAACTGAAGCTAGATTATATAGCAGGCAAAATGCCACCTTAATGTCAACTTAATACGAACATACGTACTCTCTAAGCTTAAGCCATGAGTAGCTGCACAGTATTCATTTGGCAAATGGTTTCTAACTATTCATACGGTACGGACGTTTCGGACTCACATTTAAATTAACTTATTATCCTAACTGCAGAGCCACATATCTGAACATTAGAGGTAAAATAAGATGAAACGGAATTGTAATTCAGTTAGTTTGGTAGTACTATGTACAGAAGAAGCAGAGGAATTTAGTATTAGCGAGTACTAAACCCTTTGTCCTTGCGCGAAGAAAATTGCAGTGTGAAATATTTATACAGCTCTATAGCGCTACTTAGAGACACACACACACACACACACACACACACAAAAAACAGCACACATACAGGATGTCATACTCCCTTAAGAGAGGGCGCTCGCCGACAAGAGAACACACACCGACAGGGCCCTGGAGCGCACAGCCAAAAGTCGGCGCCTCCTCTCGGTATGCCGTCAACATGCCCACGCTCATCTCCGGAGTGTTGACACCAGAACAACTCGATGCGTACCAAATCGTATATCGGATAGAGGAAATCACACAGAAGATATCAAGCAACGACCTCGCGCCGCCGTATAAGAGAGACAGATCGCCATCGCCACCTCCACAGTATGATAGTCAGGGCCGTAGAACGAACACGAGAGAACAGCGGTTGAAGAAATCCATGGAAGAGGAAAGACACCATTTGATTGATATTGCAGCTCGTGTTGTACCTCACTACGTCGCCCCAGCCGACTACAGAAGACCAAAGAGCACCACGGAGAAGTACTTCATCCCGACAAAGGAGTACCCGGAGATCAACTTTGTGGGATTACTACTGGGGCCAAGAGGTAACACTCTGAGAAAGATGCAGGAGCAGACGGGTGCCCGTATTGGAATCAGAGGCCAGGGGTCCGTGAAAGAGGGTAAGAACACACGCAATGACCCGCGTATGGCGCACTTGGACGAGCCATTGCACTGCCTGATCACCGCCGATGACGGGGATAAAGTGGAGGCCGGGATCGCCGCGTGTAAGGAGATTGTGATGAAGGCGATCACTTCGCCGGAGGGCCAGAACGACCTGAAGAGAGGCCAGTTGAGAGAGCTTGCAGAACTTAACGGTACGCTGAGAGAGGACGATGATAGACCGTGCTCGATCTGTGGCCTGCGTGGACACAAGAGATGGGAATGCCCTAACCGTGATGACTTCACTGCGTCGATTGTGTGTCGTATGTGTGGTAATACCGGACATTTCGCTAGGGATTGTAAGATGAAGAGAGACGGTGCCAATATCAGTGTTAATGTCGAGCAAGAGTTTGACAACTTGCTCAGTGGAATCCATGCGACGAACTACACCGCTGGCGATGAACAATCACAGCCTTTAAAGAAGAGAAATATCGCTACGGAGTCACCATATAGACCGAGCCAACCAGGATCAATACCACCACCTCCAGGGCTCAGTGCGCCTCCTATTCCCTTAGGGTTGGCACCTCCACCGGCACCACCGGGGCTCATATCTGCACCATTGGGACCACCACCTGCACCACCTGGGCTGGGAGCACTTCCTGCACCTCCGGCACCTCCTGGGCTAGGACCTCCTCCAGGTATCGATGCTCCACTGCCTCCTCCACCTGTTCAACAGGAGAACAAGAAGGAGGAGTCTAACTAATAAACGAACCACCAATGCTGTCAAAATGTAGGATCATTACTCATTATATTATTACATACGCCTATCTCTGCTTGTTCCACTTCTTGGCCATCTCCAGGAACTTGCTCATCTTCTTGTCATCTGGGAAGATGTAGTCGTAGTACTCCTGGATAGTGCCATCTTCGAGAGTCTTCTTCTTCTTCACCACAGTTGGAAGACGATCTTCTAGTGTCTTCTGCGTAGTGGCATCTCCATGGACAGACTCAAACTGCTTAAGGGCTTCGAATATAACGACTCTTTCCTCGTTCATACGCTGTTTCTTGAAGTGTTTGAGTGCAGATTCAAACACAGAACGAGAACTGGCCTTTGATTCCTCAGAAACTTCAAAAGTGAACTCCATTTCATAGTCGCCAGTTTCCTCCACTTGTCTTTCATAATCTGCCAGCTGCTTAGCAGTAGGAACCATGAGTTCAAACAATGCACTCTTGATCCATTTGGTGGTGGAATCAATGCTCTTCTCCAATTGTCTCTTGTACAACACCCTAGCATTTTCATACTCACTCTGGTCCACTTCAAACTCGACGTACTTATCCCACAAAGAGTCCAATTCCACAGTCACTGTGTCGATGGCAATCTCATAAATAGCACGTGAACGTTCCAAGTCATTCAACTCACTTTCTAACTCGGCATATTCAATCCATATCGATGGCGTATTAGGGAAAACTTCCAATTCCCTTTCATAGATCTTTCTTACACGGTCAAATTCCTTCAGCTTAATCTCCAATTCAATGTAGTGCTTGAATGTCTTGTGCTTAGGGAACGCACCAATGCTGTAGCCCAATAACTTCCTTGCCTGTGCAAGATTGCCTTGGCGTATTTCAAAGTTAGAGTATAGAATCCACAGTTTGGAGAAAGTAAATCCCTTCGGCAAACACTTTACGGCACGCTTGTAGACCTCACGTGCATTGGCAATCTCTCCTTGAAGTTCTTCAAAAACAGCATACTTGATCCACAAGAAGATAAACCGCTTCCAATGTACTTTCTCTGTGGATTCTGGTGTGTTAGTGACAGCTTTAGCATACGCCTCTCTGAGTACCTCGACTGGGTAATCTTCTAACAACTGGAGATACGACCACCAGGTATCGTAATCCCTTGGGTCTTCCGTCAGCTCAGTCTCATACTTATGTTTCCTCTTTGTGACAATAGAGTCCTCAATGCCATCTTTGTCACCGTACTGCTTCTCAAACCGAGTCAATTCATCACTAATCAGTTTCGAACTTGGGAATTTGATATGCCCGAATTTGAAAATAGCCCGAGCTCGCTCCCATTCTCTTTGTGATGCCTCCCACTTGGCAAACTGTGCAATGAGTCTGTCACTCTGTAGGGCATCAATACCAGCGGTGAACACCTCTCTCACAGTCTGTTGATTCCCAAAGTCCTCCTCAAATCGTGTCCATTTGATCCATGTCTCGGATGTTGGATGGATGCGGATATACTCGTTGAAGATCCCCCTGACATTATCCACTTCATCATATCTCTTCTCAAAGTTCACATACGCGTCCCAAGCAGGCATATCCGGTTCCCATTGCATCCATCTCTTGAACACATTTCTTGTACCAATGACATTTTGCAGTGTCTCCTCCGTTTGCACATAACGAAACCAGAACTTGTCAATTCTCGGTAGCAGAGTAGTTACACGGTCAAATAGGTTTCTCGCATGGTTGATATTCCTTGTCTTGAGCTCAGAATCGATGTAACGGATCCATAATGGCACATGGTGAGCATTGATCTCCAGTGCTCTTTCAAAGATGGACCGTGCTCTCTTCATCTCTTTGTGGTCAATCTCCAATTGAGCATACCGCATCCACTGTGGGAAGTCAAGACGGTTACGCCTCAGAGCATCCTCAAACTCCTGTCTAGTTCTTCTCAGGGACTCTTGCAGTTCTTCCAAGTCTGCAATCTTCACCTGTGTCTTATTCAGTGGGCCACTCTTGCGTTCATACGCCTCCAACAGGATCTGCTCAGCTGTCATCTGCAGCTCTGCCGGAGCTTTGTTTCTCACGCGACTCTGCTCGGACATCTTCTCCCTATCCTATCGTATACTCCCAAGTGCGCTTCTAGTATTGACACAAGCTACAAGTACTAAAAGTATACAAACAAACAACAAGATGAGAAAATGTGTAGTGCTCTATTGACCCGATTAAATGACAGATACACAAAGCTGACGTAATCATACGGCTCCCGATCCTCCACGGAGTGTTAGCACCAAATGCAATTGAGCACCAGCCTCGAGTTTGTAGTGCTCCACTGTCTGTTCATCATCCCTGTGCTGTTAGTCTTCTATTTTTGCTATTGTGAGGATATACTTGAAAGCGCAAGCACGTACATCTGCTTGCCCGCATAGATGAGTCTTTGTTGCGATGGAGGGATACCTTCCTTCTCCTCCATGATCTCCTTTATACGGAGGATCTGTGGTGTTAGTCGCTTGTAATGTCTCGCGTGGGGGCGGCAATGGACTCACTTTGTCAGCTGGCTCCACGTCAATTGGGATCTAGGAACGGTTAGTCTCTGTCTTGCATCGGGCATGGCCCTTTCTGGTTGCCACTCACTTCAAGCCCTGTTAATGTCTGATTTTGCTGTTAGTCTCCATTAGTCCATACAAAAACCCTTTTCAAATCTCTAGCATACCTTCACTTTAATCTGCATTTTTTCTTATATCTATTTCAACAAACTCACCTGTTATTGTTCCATATCACGGTTAGCCCCCCTCGAATATATACTCCCCAGCCAGAAAGTCACCAGGGCTCGCAACTGAACGCGATGTGTATGTGTGTGTTTTTTCCCTGCCTACATATATAGATGATGATCTATTGATGCGATGACTTTTACATAGGGCAGATTGAAGCAAAGATGCTACCGACACCGGATGTTGTAGCCGATTATGAGAAGGTTTATGAGCCCTCAGAGGACTCTTTTCTCCTGTTGGACTCCCTGGAAGAGGAGAAGCAGTACATCAACACACACTACAAATGTCCCATTGTGGCAGAGATTGGCACAGGTTCAGGCGTGATAACAACGTTTATGCACAAGAATATTGTCCCTAGGGGCATTTTCTTCACCACAGACCTGAATCCACATGCCTGTAAGGCTTCTATTGATACCAGTAGGAAAAACGGCGGTGCTTTGTGCTTGGACTCTCTACAATCTGACCTAACGACATGCCTGAGGAATCAACAGGTAGATATCCTCATTTTCAACCCACCATACGTCCCTTCAGAAGAAGTACCGTCAATTCCACAGAAAGATGACGCATACGAATGGCTTGACTTGGCGTTGGACGGTGGAGATGACGGGATGAAAGTGACAGATAGACTGCTTGATTCATTGGACTCAATACTCTCACCCAATGGTATCGCATACATCCTATTCTGTGCGAGAAACAAGCCACTGGACGTTGTACGGAAGATGAAATCCAGAGGGTGGGAGTGTACACTCATCCTCAATAGGAAGGCCGGATGGGAAGTTCTGGATGTCTACAGATTCAAGAAGATCTAACTGCATCATTTCATTTCTCGTCGGCAAACAAATCTCCAAAGATGTCCTGCTCACACGATTCATAGTCAATAGCATTGCCATTGTACACGTTCTCAAAGTTGTAGTAGCTCAGTCCGTCAAAGAATGGTTTCAAAGAAGACATCGTAGCTACGCTATTGACTCCAATCAATGCCGGCTTTCTCAAACCCTTGGACTCTTTGATATTGGCCATGATCAGCGACTTTTTCTGTGATCCCTCTGAGATATTGAATAACTCAGCCTTCAATGAGATGCGATCTATCAAACTGATAATATCAGCATTCTTATAGATAGCATTGATGGTGTCAATGATGAAGATCCACTCTTGGAAGTCTTCAAACTTCAGCACCAACAACAAGTCCAATAGCTTGGAAGCATGGAAGACGCTCTCAATCTCAACAGGGCCGCCGTTTTCTGGGTGCAGCACGTGCAAGAAGAAGCTCTGTAAAGCGGTATATATCAGTGTCCAGTAGTCATAGAGATGGATCTCGGAGAACTTCAACAGCACAACTCTGAGCAATAAGAAGATCTCTGCATTGACAGTAGAGCTATCCTTTGAATGGCCCAACAATACATCCAATTTGCCAAATAATTCTTTCAACAAAACAATATGCTGATCCTTCTCACTCACCAAGAGTAAGTAAGTGATACGTCTTAGTGTCAATTTCTTTATATGCTGTTCGTTCTCGTTCCAGTTGAAGATGTTGGTAGTCGACTGCGTAGACTTCACCAACAGCTCATTAATTTTCTCATTAGCATCAGTACCCATCCATTTCTGTACCGTAGTGTTCCAGCTACTGACGTCCCATATCTTGATATTGAAGAACTGTGCATCATTCAGGATCTCGGAGATTAAGAACTTGAAACTCTTGGAAGATGGATAATAAGTGGCAATCTCATTCAAAAGATCCATATGGAAAGACATCACATTTGTAGGGAAGTGCTTGGACTTGAAAACTGGTGTCAAGCGAGTAGCCATGATAGTAGAGACAACACTAAACTGCTTATCCTGCTCCAACACAATGTTCTTCAAAGTAGGCACAACATACGTCATAGTCTTCACGATATCTTCCTGACTGACAATGATCTCACTGGAAGAACCAGTAGTACTCTCTTCAACATTCATCTCCTGTGGGATAGCATCGTAATCATTGATATTGGAGGCAGCTGCACTAGTCAAGTCAGCATTCTTGAAGTTCAAAGACACTGGGTAGATCTTCAAGAACAGATCACTAATATCCTTTTTAACCTTGCGTTGGGAACCAAACTTGGAGTGGCTCAACTTGGTACAGTAGACGGATATGAACTTCACAATATTCAGCAAAACCGGCTTATAAGGGTTCAAGTCATCCGATACAGACCTAAGGAAGGTCAAAGTGTCGTTGTAAATGTCCTCCATAGAGTCGTCCTGCAAGGAATCAGTATACTTTACCAAGAAGTCAACGACTTCTAGCGTGGTAGGTCTCACCATTCTTGGGTCTTGGATGGTCTGTGTCAACAGTTTGAAGATATATGGGATTGTGAGCTGTGGTCTTGTGCCATCAAGCACATGAAGTAACTTGAATACAACGGCATCCTCATCCTTGTCTATTGCAGAGATCATCGTTTTCAATACTTCGATAGGCTCCAGCTCGTAAAGGGTTTCCGTCAGATACTTAGCCTTGTGCTTCAACTTCAATGATTGGTACTTGACTGATGCATTCTCCGTGTCGTTCATATTTCTCAGCACAAAGTCAGAACCCTTCCAAATGTTGTAGCACGTCTTGATGGCGCCCTTGAAGCACGTAGTAAGCATGCGATGGTTCTCAGCGAGGACATCGTCCATGGAAGACCTCTTGGCAGAGTCACTATTAAACACACCAGCAACAGTAGAGAAGAAACCTGGGTCCTGCTGCACAGTCTTCAAGTGGCTGATCTGGATACTTTTCACATAGGTTCTGAATAATGAGAGAACCTCCTGGAGCACCGTCAACAAAAGCGAAATAGAAATGTCATCCTTGGACTCAGGATCGTTAGTGTAGAGACTATTCACCTTCTTCAAGATAGTCAATGCAATTGGCTCCACATACTTGAAGATATACTCATCTTGGAACTTCAGAGACGCACTCAATAGTTCAATCCATACACCTAGGAGACTAGGGTCGTTGAATTTCTCAAAACTCATCAGCATGAAGTCAATGAGGAATGGCTTACCAGAAGAATCCTCCTTCACAAGGACCTCAGTGACCCTGCTGTGTGTGCTGATCAACAGTTTTGTCAGCTGTGTCAGATGGTTGAACAAGACCACGAACAGCATGTCATAACGTTCCTGATCCTTGCCTTCTTCTTCCACAAGTTCCCTAGCCAACATGAAGATGAGCGTGACATGGTCCTCAAACCATGACTCTGAGCCATCAAGCAAGACTTCATACAATTGCAGCACAGAGCCAAATGTCTTTGCATCGAACCCTCTCTTCTTGACAAATCTGTCCAATTGGAAGAGCGTAAAGTCCTTATAAGTCGACACATTTTCGTCTTTGTACGTGACAGAGCTTATCACGGTCAATTCGTCCTTGAACATCGGCAGTAGCCTTGGAAGATCGACACGGAGCACCTTGTGGAGAAGGCTGATATGGTAAGCGAACAATGAGTTATCATCAAGCGCGTCGTCTAGCTTATCGGTGATCAGCAGAAACATTCTGTTGGCAAAGCCCGTGTTGACATTGCTGATAATCCAGTTCTGCAAGATGGTGTATACTGAGCCATTGGACTCATCCAAGTCGTCCAAAATTATATGCAGTGGTCTGTGGAGCAAAGATGTGTCTGACGAGTGGTTCCATAAGTAATTGAAAGCACTCAATCTGTCAGTGAAGCTCTCTAGTGAGAGAAGATAAGACGTAATGGCTGCCTCAACATAGAATGGCGACACGGCAAGAGTTAAAGAATGGAGTGTCTTGACAACTTCAACCTGGTAACGGTTCCCATTAGCCTTCAACAGGTGGCACAATTGCCACACAATCTTCCTCAGGACTTCAATATTGGTGAATGGAGTGGGGAAATGTAGCTTGGTAAACATCTTGCCCACATCAATGATGATACTGCCTTCAAACTGCTCCGTAAGGAGGAGATCTATCAAGTGACTGTCGGTGTAGTGTAATTCTGGAACAACGTCTATGGCACGGTTAAGCAGCCCGATGTAGTCCCCAGCATGTACATTTGAGATGTTCTTTGCCACAAGCTCAGAAGTGAAGTTTAGCGTCAAAACACTGAGATCAGCAGGTTGTAATGGAAGCTTGAGAACATCTGTGCTATTATAATACGTGGTAATTGCCTCCATTACATCCTCCTTTGAAGTCTTTGAGATCCCATCTGAGGCGTGCTCAATTGGCAAGAAAGCTCTCTGTGGGATAAGATCAATGATGATATCAAGCAATTTGAACCATTCGGCAGTACCTTGATCCTGAACCAGAAGTGTCAACATCAACAGCGGTAATTGATTAACCACCATCTCTTCTTCCTGGACGTTGAAGTTTTGTAGAATAAACGAAACAAACTGCAAGTCGGCTGTCTCCCTGGTGAGTTCATTGTAGAGGTTTGAGAATATCGTGAATGTCTCAACAGCATCAAAGAGAGCAGCGCCACTCTTCAAGACGTCTTCGTACTCATAGCTCTTGTGCTTGCATGATGCCTCGACAGATCTCAATGCTGGAACAAAGACGCGTGGAATCACCTCGGATCCAATTTCCCAACGATCCAAAAGTGCCATTGAGATCCTCAGTGCCTCAATCTTCTGATCAAATGCCGGTCTCTGGTCATACTCGCCAATGAGATGTTTCAATAAGCCATCGATCAAATGCTTTGAGCCGTACTTCTGGAAATACTCAAGGTGTAGACCAGATGTAGTCTCTGGTCCCAGGAGCCATGTCCATACACGTCTGTTGATCGACATGTCCTTCTTTAAAATGGCTGTGATTGATGCAATGACAAGCTTCTGAAGATCCTTGGCTGGTGAGAGCTTCTGAAGAACGGTGGAATTCAGTTGTAGCTTGTTGATCAACAGATCGAAGAATCCTCTTTGGATGAGCATGTTTGAAGATGTAAGAGCACTGGCAAATGCTCTGGTTAGGAGACCTGGTTCTGGAGTTATCAGTGCCAGATGCTCAGAAGTCAACTCTTTCCGTAGCTGTGTCTTGTAGTAATCCGTGTCATCCTCAGTGGCCTCCTCTGGCGCCGCAATGACAATATTGAGGTCCGGAAGCCTCTTGTTACACCACACAAGGCACCCCAGGCGTCTCTCATCACTGGTAATGATAACCAGGAAGAGCGATTGCCAAAAAAGCGGATCATCGTTGAGCTCTCGCTTCAAACCGTCTAACAACGCTAACGATGCATCAAAGAACTCTGAACGCTCATCGTCCAAAGATGGAATAAGATATGCCAGCAAAGGCCGCACAATTGTCTTCAGAGTCGCTGACGGGAGTGTCAGGATGTAGTTCTTGTACAGATCGATGACCATTGGCTTGACACTGATGGATGCGAACTGCACCAACGGTAAGATACCTGCGATCCAGAGATCTACTTGTGAACTGAGCGCATCGATCCCGAGCTCTTTGAAGATGTAATCATAGAGCTCCAGCGTTTTGGAGTGCACACCGGACGGCAGGTTTGGTTGTAGACACTTGGATAGTGTGATTGACACGGAAAGAGCGTGCGGGATCCAGTGCTGTGTTGTGTGTTTCTGTTGTAGGGCCTTTAGAAGCTTGGACAGGAACGAAATGTAGTCCGCCCATTCCTCCACGGCGTCAAAGAGAGACAAGGACCTTTCCACCCCTTGGGCGTACTTCTTGTCTTTCGAGTCCATTCTTCAGGTCCCTTTTCGTGGGGAGTTATCGCTTAATTGTCGTTGCCTTCGTGACTCCCTCGCTTACTATCAGGTGTGTTACTTAATAACAGGCTTTGTTTACACGGTGGCCAGGCTTAAGCCCCAAGGCGGCTTTGGACGGTACGGACACCTCCTCATAAAGTCGGGGGGTGAATATAGGGTTGAATTATAGGAGTAATTCGCGTGACAGCGGTACTCTCAAAGACCAATAATTCTGTTGATTGAGTTGTATATATCAGGTTCGAATGGCTAATAGTCTCCATAATCGCCCAGCTGCACAAACAAAATATCTCTATAACAGCCCACCGACGCGGTTCTCATTCAATCTATCAAGCTTCTCCTTTCTCAGGTAGTACTGGCTTCTCTGTGCTCTATATGACCTCACAAAGTCTTTGACGGCTTGCTCGCCATGATCTCCACTGAAGCTCAGGAATGATTCTTGCAAAGAGTCTGTGATCCTCCGACTTTCACTGACCGAGCTCTGCAGTTGGCCATGGATCGCTCCTCTGGTGAATTTGTGGAGAGACTGCTGCATCTCAGCTTCCTTGTCATGCCATTGCTGAACAAGTGTCTGCAGCTTTGCAAGACGTGTGTTTGTCTCCAGTTTCTGTTTCTCTAAATCACCCAACCGTTGCTTGTACTGCTCGATCTGATTAACAACCTCAGCAATCTCACGCTGACCTCCCTGTGTCTGCTCCTGCATCATTGTAATCAAATAGCCCTTCACGACATCCAGAGAGTCCAACAGACCCAATATCTCCTTTGTCGGCAATACATTGAACGACTTTGGTAGTGGTACCCTCGGATGCTGTTGTTGGGGCGGTGTCGGTGTCGGTGTTGATGGATGTGTGCAAGAATTGGCCATTGGCTCGGAAGCGCCGGTCAGTTGCTCTGAAATCTCCTTTGGTGGAAGAGTTGGTGGTGCATCACTCATATTTGATTAATCCGTCAGTTAACCTGTATGGAATGGCTGAGTTCATATGTTGATGGCAGGATTAGTGTTATATGTCATCATTTGTAAGAGTGTTCGCGAGAGGGGTCCTCTTTCGGCAAGGGGTCCAAAGCCTATAAGTACTACCGCACTTCACTATATCTGATCACCACAGTACCTCATTACCAAGAGAGTATAGAAATGGCACTCAACGCTGTCCGTGTGGCCTCCCGCATCAGCCCTCCAACAGCGTCTGTGATCATTTTCCATGGCCTCGGAGACTCCGGTAATGGCTGGAAGTTCTTCGCTGATATGGCTCGTGGTAGCTCAGATTTTGATCACATCAACTTTGTGTTCCCAAACTCTCCAATCCAGCCAGTTACCATCAACAACGGTATCTCTATGCCATCCTGGTTCGATATACAGCGCTTTGGGGAGTTCACAAATAACGACGATATCGTTGGGTACCTCAAGTCGTTGGACATTGTGAAGAGTTACATCGATGAACAGGTCGAGTTTGGCATTCCAACTGAGCGTATTATAGTTGGTGGATTCTCCCAGGGTGGCGGTTTGGCTTTGGGTACCGCTGCTACGTATGACAAGAAGCTTGCTGGTATCATTGCTTTCTCTCCAGCAACTCCGTTCTTCAAGACATTGAAGGAGAAGAAGGTTGATGCCAACTTGGAGACCCCAATCTTCCACGGCCACGGAACCGCTGACCCAATTGTCGCTTATCAGGCTGCTACACTGATCAAGGACTTATTCCAGAAGGACCTGGGATTCAAGAACTTTGAACACCACAAGTATCCTGGCCTCGCCCACAGTTGCGCTGATGAGGAGCTCGTACAAGTCTACGACATGATCAGAAAGCTTCTTCCTAAGAACTAGAGAGGAGCTCTGTAGAAAAATGCAATAAATGGTAAAGTTAAATGTCTCAATGCTTTACATGCGTTTGGAGTCCCAGACGTACACCATCTCGTCCCAGCCAGTAGTGGCGACCCAGCCGGGCTTACCCCAGAGACTGTAGTCTGCACCCACGACAAACTCACGGTGTTGGTTAAACACACGGGACTGACCGTGTCGTGTCATTCTGTTGCCTTCCATGCCTCTGGTAGCGTGATCAGTCTCATCTCTCCATATTCTAACGGTCATATCATAGGAGCAACTCATCAGTTCCCCACCATCATGCGGACTCCATACGAGTTTACGAACGGCGAACTCATGCCCGATAAATTGGTTCAATGGTGCAGGTCCAGCCTTTGGAGTGATCATATGCGGTACTTCTTGTGTTGGCACCATACGCAAGTCCCAAATCTTGATTAGCTTGTCGACACCACCTGTGGCGATGATAGTGGATCTGTACTTGTTCCAATCACACGATAGTGTCTCTGCACCGTTGTGACCAATGAAGTCCGAAACTTCTGGGTTCGGTAGTCTTGTGTCCCAGATCTGAATATGAGAGTTTGCATTAACGGACATCAACATGTTTGGGTTATGTGGGGAGAAGGTCGCTTGGTATGCACAGTTGTTGGGAAGATGCGGCTTAGTAGCATTCAGTGTCATTAAGGACTCCTTCCTCTGTGGAGACCACAGCTTAATAGTACCATCCCAGGAAGACGAAGCAAACAGAGTCTTCTCAACCAAATTCCAAGTAGTGGAGAACACTTCACGACCATGTTCACGCCATTGCATAATGGGGAAACGTCCCTGTTCACCAAGACCAATATCAAACATTTTGAGCGATCCGTCGCCATTGGCAGTGACTATATGGTTAGCATGCATCTCAGACCATGCAAGGTCGAACAGACCATCCTGTGTATCAAAGAAAGTATCGTTCATGATGGTGCCATCTGGTTGAATGGTCAGGATATAAAGGCGCCCATTGCCTACAAGACCAAAGTTGGCAGAAGTAGCCACGGCCAGTTTGTTATCATAGAAAGGCGAGTACTTCACACCATAGCCGTTGTAGCCCTTTGTACGGAAAGACAACATCCCTGAGAGCAAAAAAAAAAGTTCAACGAGATCGCCAATATCTTTCCACTGAGCTTCTTCAATATGTCTCCCCCAGCCATCTCTAATTCCTGGGGAGATATAACTGTCTCTCCACCGGGTAACCCCCGTAAGTAAAATAAGAAACTAGATACGAGGGTATATATCACAATGGGCCGCGCACGCTTTGTTTACTTTTCAACCTACTTGTTTGGGCGAGCAAATGGGAGAGCAGGCTCAGCACTTGTTTTGTTAGGCTGAGTCAAGATATTTACAAAATCGAGGGAATTTCTTCATTTTTGTGGAAGAAACAGCCTCTAACAACTCCATTTCGCCATTGCGGTAAAGAAGGCCTTCATATTTGTACCAGTTACCCCCCCTCGTAACCAACCTACCTATCACTCCCGTTTCATCACCACGCTTATCCCTCAGATCCTTGAAGGAAAGAGACCAGCAACTCACTACCAAGTTTGCACCCCCTGCGCTTCTATTGAACAAGCAAAATGCTTGCAGCTCAGCCTCTGAAGTATACCTGCTTGGCCAAGAACGTCCACAGCCAGTACATCTACGAATCCCACACAGGGCTATGGGACAAAATCGCAGACGACAACCAGCTCGTCCTGTCATTGATTTCACAGAACGCACAGGAGAATTACCAGGTTATCGACAACTTCAATGCTTTGAAGCTTCACCTCTTGCCAGATGAGCAGGTGTCGATAGCTGTGTCAGACTCGAGATCTAACGAGCACTTGCTTCACCTCCAACTCGATTGCGCTACTCAAGAGGCAGCTGTCAAGGAGCAAATGAGACTCTTGAAGTGTTACCAGAAGTTTGACTACAAGTCGGTACCAATGGACAGGGTGAGATACAGTGCCGTCTTTGAGACAGCATCCACTGCCCAAATTACTCAGGAATTCCAGCAACAGTTATCAGAGCTCGCCAAGTTTTGCAATGTCGAAATCTTGGTGTCGGACAGAACTGAGCAGTTCTACTTAGGAATCGCAGCGCACCAACAGATCTCCACCAACCAACAAATATACATCCACATATTGGGTGATGCAGATGACACCACTTTTGCAGAGACGAGATTGAGAATTCTGTTGGACTCCACCGAGGGGCTCTTTGTTGACTCTTTGGAGATCCCGCTCTCCTTGATTCCGCTTGTGGGTGGTATGGGCTTTGGAAACTTCAAGTCCATTGCAAAGGAGACCGGTGTGAACTTGTACCTTCCTAGCATCATTCCAGAGCTGTACAGCTCTTCCTCCAAGCGTAACTTGAATGTTGTGTTCGTTTCCGGTATGGAGGCACATGTGCTACTTGCTAAGAAGTTGATCAGCAATGTTCAAGAGGCCACAAAGAAGCGCTTGTTCTATAAGAACGTTAAGATATTGAAGTTCAAGAAGGACTCTATCCTGATCGACCGCAAGTCTGAATTGAGCTCCATCATGTACAAATACGGAGCCTTTATCCAAATGGCCCCACTTGGATTTGACGTCTCTACTGTCCATTTCCAGGCTTGTTCCGATGAGTTGATCGAGTTGGCGATAGCTGACTTCAACAGATTGTCCAACGAGCTTTATGAAGGTGACATTTGGTTTTACGGTGGAAGCTCAGTTGAGCATGGAAGTTTCACATCAGTTACTCCCAAACTTGAGACTACTGAGTTGAGAGCACTGTTTTGCAAAATATCCATTGCTTCGAATGTCCTCTTATATGCTGACTATGAGGCATCGTCATATAAGATCATTGGAACACAGGAGGACTGTGTGAAGGCGGTTAAACTCTTTAAGGCCTCGAGTTCTCGGATATATGGTCCATGTAACGCTACAGTCAGATTCGATATCGAGCTGGGCATTCCATATCATGAGTTCATCAGTGGCAAGAAGAACGGTAAGATGGCCAAGATCACGAATGCTTCGCAATGCACTGTGATAGAATTCCGTCCCTTGAATGAATACAACCTTGTTCTTGAGTTCCAGTCTGCGGACTTTCAAGATTTTTTGAACTCGTTCGGACAACTTGAACAGGAGTTCCCATCTGAGGTGAAATTTTATGTTCCAGAGTCTTTCCACAAACAGATTATTGGCACTGGTGGTACTCTTATTCAGTCTATTATGAGAAAGTACAATGTCTTTATCAAATTCACCAACTCATATGATTTGAAGAACAACCTGAAGAGCCATATTAGATACGATAATGTGGTCATCAGATGTCCTTATAAGAATTCTTCGAACATCCCATTGGTAAAGAATGAGATCAACAGTTTGCTCGTAAACAACCAGAATGTGACTTTCTTCAACACTTTCTTCAAGATTTCTAGGAATCAGTACCGTCTATTTGATTTTGACAAAATCCAGGAAATTGAGAAGAAGACATCGACTTTCATCAGGCTACCACATACTGAACCACAGGACTACGCTATCATTGAAGTACTAGGCACAGATGCACAATCAGTGAATGCTGCCAGACTGGTGGTATCTGAGATGGCTGAGAGTTATGTCTTTCAAATCACATCTTCACCAAACTTCCACAACGTAATAAGTGACACTAATGAACTCTTTGTTGAGAGGATCAAAGTGCCGTTCAAGCTATTGTTCAACTTTGAGATCATGTCCAGTGACCACAAGACTTATCACACCATTATTCTCTCATACCCATCTGAAGCTGAACTGTATCTGGAAGAAGCCATTACGAACCTCACAGCGTTCTTACGAGAGAGCGATTTTACCATCACAGACCGTGGTGAGTTATCAAATAACGACTTGATTATCCCAGGTTCTGCTATGAGACTAGCAGCTCCTCCAACACCAACATCCGCTGGAAATATGAGCTCCTTACCTTCGAGTCTCCCTGTCTCAGCTCAGACCAATACACCATTATACCATGTGCCGAATGACGGTGATATTCGCTTCCAAATGGGTCAACCTATGCATTTACATGGCTTGGGATCCACCAATACCAATAATATAAACAGGCGCAATGGCCAATGGAACCAGAGGTCTCAGAAGTTTTAATGATTTCTATATATACGGTGACTTGCTACACCGTGAATGAGACTGTTTTTAAATATAGACACAACACACTTGCATTTATTTTTAGATGTATATCAGCTATAGCGTACGTACAGTATAGTGTATAATATGCCCACGACGTCTTTTAGTGGCACGTACATTATAATGTCAATGTGGATCATTGCGGACTCCCATATGTCGAAGGATCGGAATGATCTGCCCTGGAGATCGAAAGATATAATAAATCATATTATACAACTGAACGGTGACAATCAATCTCCTTTCTGGGCAGAACTGCAGATAACAGCTCACAGTCTATGCGTTTGATCTTCCCATGCTATTATATAGATCCATGCATGTCTCTTAACTCCGGTTAAGACCTCAAATGCGCCATGCTCTAACCCACCAACTAATCAGTAGAATACTTTAAAAATTCTATGCATGTAAAAATACTTTCTATGCTATAATACGCGGGAAGTATGATTATGGAGATGGTTGGAGCCTGAGATACTCGCCAAGCTCTTTGCCCATAATCTCCGACAGATGATCACCCTCGGAGATCTGCGTCAGCTTCTTGATCAAATCGTAGTTCATCGAATCCGACACCTTAGAGTCCTGCTGGTAATCGCTGTGTGACAAGAGGAAGTCTCTGATGTATCTCGCATTAGTCGGGATCTCACCGCTGGCTCTTTGGGATATCAGATCAAAGTAGTAGTACAATCTATGGTGTGTGCCGCTTGGTGCCAATTCTGTATCTGTGATCTTGTAATGTGCCTTGAGGTGACGCTTGACCAATGGGATAACGCCGGGGAACTCATCACACCCGTTGATGATCTGCGCGATGGACAGTTGGAATGTTTCAAAGCCAGATGATTTAATGTCCTTCTTGAAATGGAACTTTTCATTGAGCACGGCGTCTCTCTTATGAGCGGTCTTCATGTTCTCCTCCACGAAGGAGATAGGAATGTAAAAGTTCCAGTCGTTCTCCAAGATGGCCTGGCCAAACAATGCAATGATGATGGAGAAAGCAGCATTCTCGAAATCTGTCAGTTGGATCTCCATAGGCCTGAACTCAACTCTCCAACCAGGGACCGAGTGGTTGTCCGGAGTTGCCTTCTGTGAAGGCGGCTTGAATCTTAGAGTCTGCCAGTTGGTCGATTGTATGTTTTCAAAATGGTCGGTTTCTTCGTCGTTGTCCTGATGCACACGCTCGTTGAACACTACGATTGGGTCACGGATGTACAAGTGAGCGAAATGGCGAGCCATCTGTTCATCAAACATTGGGTTTTCCTTCAGTGAGTTCAACACCTTTTCGTTGAGTGGTGGGGAAATGTCGTTGAGCTCCGGTTTGAAATACTTGAACTGCGCAACACCGTCTTCCAAGAAGTCGTTGGTGA
The DNA here is from genome assembly GCA_030567055.1 of Petasospora taoyuanica. NCBI lineage: Eukaryota > Fungi > Ascomycota > Saccharomycetes > Phaffomycetales > Wickerhamomycetaceae > Petasospora > Petasospora taoyuanica. The sequence continues at coordinate 598,735 of JAKUBZ010000002.1, forward strand.
TGTCTCCCAAGTACTGGTCCACGCTATCATACCTCGACTTTGGTACTCTCTGTGTCTGGGCCCTATGCTCTTCTTTGATCCCACCGTACTCATTGTCTGGCTTTAGCGATGGAACGTCTCTCTCATACGGAGTTCTGTCATCGACACTACCGGAAATAACGTTCCATCTTACATCCTGCTCCGCGAGGAAACCCTTAAACACCGGCGCAGCTGCTGTCAGTGCCAAAAAGATTGGTGCAAAGTTCACCCACGAGTCATACAAGTATCTTGACTTGTTTAGTCCCGGGGCCTGTACTGTCACTTGCAAGCAGGAGCAGCCCATCCCGAACCCCATGGAGTCCATGTAAATGTGGCCCGGTTTGGCAGCACCCAGTGTAGGCTCTGCATCGTTTGGGTACAAATCCCTCTGTGGAATTGAGTCATCCACTGATGGGGTGTTTATATCTTGGAACATTGGTACGTTGATGGCCACTTTCTCGCCACGTCTCTTACGAATGTTTGCAGTGAGTGTAGGGAAACGCACATGCCTGTTGATGATATCGTCAGGGAGGAACAACGATGTAGATGCAGATCCATTGGCTTCCGCTGATGGATAAGTGAAGTTTCCAACACCCAAGTGCGGGAACACCGTTATCGTCAATGGCTTGATGGAGTCATCTTCAATGGCCTTCTTAGCCAACAAGCGTCTCACCACCATGTTCTTCTCGACATACTCGTAGTCCGATAGTTTCTCGCCATTATACGGTTTAACAGGCGTCGCTTCAAGCATATATCTGCCGTATTCTGGGTGGAAGTTGACGTCGGCTTCAAGCGCAAGCTTATACATCTCGTGGCCCTCCAGGTTCAGGTCCTCGAGGATGTAGTCCTTGTCGATGGAGACCTTCGCAGTGTGTGTCCCATCATCGACTTTCACTAGGATGTACTCCACTTCGTCTCCCCAGAGATATGGGTCCTCTGCTCGCTTATATGCTGCTGTGAACATCTTGACGAGCTGCTGGAGCCCGTTCTCACGCACATGCTCCGAGAGCTCCCGTGACTGCTCCCATGGCAGCGGTGTTCCCAAGGACAGCAATCCCATTCCTCACTGGTCAATTGCACTATAGAAAACGAAAGAAACTTGCCTCCAGACAAGAGTGAGCTTTATAAGCAGAATTGTTGATCCGACGTCAACTTTTTTCCAATGCGCGCGCCCGTTTTTGTTCGCACCGCGTGCACCTTATCAACGCGAATTACTCAGCAGTCTTGGGAACTTGAATTGGACAAGTT